>CM053792.1:414411263-415672513 GCA_028749045.1 Cupressus sempervirens
TGGTAATAGGAAGCCTCCTTTTTCTAAGGGGAAATAGTATCAACAGCAGTCTCAGTAGACGCAGCAATAGAAGGGATCAAATTCTGAGCCTAAAGGTGGTGGCAAAGGTTCTAACTCCAAGAACAACTGCAATTCTCAACACAATAAATGGAATCAACCTAATCAACCAGCTCAGAGAAGTCAATCTTTTGTTAGCAGGAATAGCCGTCAGCAGTCAAATGCACCACCTATGGGAAGAGGGTCTGGCAGAAATACAAGATGTTTTTCATGTGGGTAGATTGGACATTTTGCAGCTCAATGTCCACAGCGAGCACCTCAGTATTCAAGACCTAGGCCAACAGCATCAAAGCCTATAGTTGGAGATGCAAGTAGAGGTCATAGAGTGTTTGCAGTAGTAGATCACCATCATGCAGATCATCAGGGAATAGTGGTTGAGACCAAAGGTGCTATTCAAGGTATATCTCTTTCAATGTTGTTTGATTCAAGTGCTACAAATTCATTTATTTCTCCATCTTTAGTTGCTAAGTGTAAGCTACATGCAGTGAAGCAAGATCATGGTTGGCAAGTGGAACTAGCCTCAGGTATTAAGGTCTCCACAAATTCTATAGTTCATAAGTGTGGGCTTAGTCTAGGAGGATTTGATACTGCAGTTGACCTTCAGGTCATACCTCTTGGTTCCTATGATGTGGTTTTGGGTATGGACTGGCTTGGATCTCATAGAGCCAGTATAGACTACAGGAAGAAGATTATAATGTGCCAAGATGACCAAGGGAATGAGGTGAAGATAGTTGGGATACCAAGGCCTATATCTCTATGAATGATTTCTGCCATGCAACTAAAGTGGAGTTTTCACTAGGGATGTCAAATATTTGTTGTTATGGTAAATGACCTTGATGAGGAAGATTCTGTGAGGAAGACTTTAGATCATCTAATTCTATAGGAGTACGCAGATGTATTTCCAAGTGAGATTCTAGGCATGCCTTCGAAGAGGGACATCGATTTCAGCATTGATCTGATTCCAAGAGTAGATCCTATCTCTAAAGCTCCTTATCATATGACTACACAAGAATTGGGTGAGTTACATCTTTAGCTAGAGGAACTCTTCGCCAAAGGGAGCATTCGACCTAGTGTATCACCATGGGGAGCTCCAGTGCTCTTCATGAAAAAGAAAGACAGTTCTTTATGCCTATGTATTGATTACAAAAATTTGAATAAGGTGACTACTAAGAACAGGTATCCTCTACCTAGGATTGATGACTTATTTGATCAGATCAAGGGAGCTACAATATTCTCCAAGATTGACCTTAAGTCAAGATACCACCAGCTTTGCATTAAGGAAGCTGACATTTACAAGACCACCTTTCAAACTCGTTATGGGCATTATGAGTTCACAGTGGTACCTTTTGGGTTGACTAATGCTCCATCAGTTTTCATGAGTTCGATGAATGGTGTGTTTTGATCTTATCTTGACAGGTTTGTACTTGTGTTTCTTGATGACATATTGATATATTCTAAGACTCAGAAGGAGCATGAGGAACACCTGCGATTAGTTTTGCAGTGTTTAAGAGACAATCAACTTTATGCCAATGCGGCTAAGTGTGAATTCTTCAAATTAGAGATTCAGTATTTAGGGCATGTCATTTTAGGTGATGGTATTTTAGTGGATCCTGCAAAGATTCAAGCAATAGTAGATTAGCCTACACCAACTAATGTGTCAAAGATTCATAGTTCCATGGGTCTAGCTGGTTATTATCGCAGATTTGTCCAAAACTTCTCTAGAATAGCACATCCTATCGCTTCCCTTTAGAGGAAAGGAAATAAGTTTATATGGATGGAGAAATGCGAAGAAGCATTTTGAAAGCTCAAGGAGATTTTGACTAGTGCACCGATCTTAGTAGTACCTGATCCAAAAGGTGACTTTATGGTGTGTACAAATGCTTTCCTTGAAGGGATTGGAGCAATTTTGATGCAGAATGGACGGGTGATTGCGTATGAATCATGCAAGCTCAAGGATCACGAGCTAAACTATCCTACGCATGATCTTGAGTTAGTAGCAGTAGTTCATGCTTTGACAAGGTGGAGAGACTTCTTGTTGGGGCACAGATTTGAGCTACATAGTGATCATCGCAGTCTTTAGTACATTTTCACTCAGCCTAATTTGAATGCTCGCCAAAGGCGATGGATGGAATTTCTATGTGAGTATGATTTTGAGGTAAAGTACATTCAGGGAAAAGAGAATATGGTGGCAGATGCTTTGAGTCGCAAGAGACATGTGATATCATCTATGACTCTTAGTTTTGATTTGAGGAGTCAGATTCTTTAGGCACTTCCTATAGATTCTTGGTATCAGGAAGTGTGCAAAGAAATAGATTCAAGAAGACCTTTGGAGGGTAAGTTTGCAGGATACGTCTGAGAGTTAGATGGTCTTTTGAGACATTTAGGGAGGATTTATGTGCTTTTGCAAGATGAGCTTCACACCTTGATCCTAGCAGAAGCCTATCATACACCTTACTCAACACATCTAGGTGTCAAGAAGATGCATGCTGATTTGTGACATTTATTCATTTGGTTTGGGATGAAGTGAGACATTACTGATTATGTGGCCAAGTGTCTTGAGTGTCAAAGAGTTAAGGCAAAACACCAACACCCGACTAGACTTTTGCGACCAAATCTCATTCCTTCATGGAAGTGGGACATCATCTCAATAGACTCAATAGTAGGATTACCTATGATTTTTTGTCATCATGATGCTATCATGGCCACTATTGATCAGTTGACTAAGGTGGCACATTTCTCACCAATTAGGTCTTCCTACATGATAGTTTCTATAGCAAACATCTTCATGCACGACATTGTGAGACTACATGGTATTCCCAAGAAGATCATATCTGATAGGGATCTTGTTTTCACATTTGCATTTTGGACATCGATGCATCATGAGATTGGAGCACAATTGAATTTCAATTTGGCATATCACCTAGAGACAGATGGACAGATAGAGAGGGTGAATCAGGTTCTGGAAGATATGTTAAGGATGTATGTGATGGATAGGTAGACACATTGGGAGGACTATCTCTACCTAGTAGAGTTTGCTTACAACAATGGGTATCACAGTTCTATTGGCATGGCACCATTTCAGGCTTTATATGGACGTCCTTGTCGTACACCCTTGAGTTGGGATAGTCTTGAGCATCATATCTTGTTGGGTCTTGAGATGCTTCATGATATGGAACAATAGGTGGTGTGTATCCGTGAGCACTTGACTATGACACAGGATAGGCAGAAAAAGTATGCTGATGCACATAGGATAGATAAGCAGTTTGCTGTGGGAGATAAGGTTTTATTGAGAGTGTGTCTGCGGAAGAGTTTGATCCAATATGAAAAGGGTTCAAAGCTAGCACCTCGCTTTGTGGGACCATTCAAGATTCTTGAGAGGATTGGCCTAGTTGCCTACTGCCTTGCTCTACTGCCTAGCCTAGCTCACATTCATGATGTTTTCCATGTTTCATTACTTAGGCAGTATATCCCTAATGTTGTACATGTTCTTGATTGGAATGCATTGTGGGTAGAGGATGGTCAGCTGGCTTTGGAGCCAATTTGTATTTTGGAGTAGCGGGAGTTGACCCTCAGGGGTCGAACCATCGGGCAGGTAAGGGTCCAATCGAACCCTACTAATTCTTCTTCAACTACATGGGAGGATGCAGCTAGATTACGGGAGTTATTTCCCTACCTATTTGTAGGCTTCCAGGAGTAAGCCTAATCCAAGGGGGGGTGGATGTAGTGCTTGCCCTCATTTACATTTTTCTGGACACATTGTTGTTATTATTAGACTATGTTAGACTAGTGTTATGTTGATGGATTAGTAGCTTTGTTTCGAGACTATCAAACATTATGTTATGGATTCAGTTGATGTATGATGAGATTATTTAGACTCTACATTTCATGTATGCATGATGACTATTATATTGTTTCCAATTATTGATGATGATTAGTTAGATGGTTTATTATCTCATGTGTTTTATTATGGATACTTACCCCATACTTGCATGTGTATGGTATGCGTGTTTGTTCTTATGTATGGCATTTCTAATGTGGTTAAGGAAGGGAGTGGTAGTCACTTGCTAGCCAAGATCTACATGATGCACCACTTCCTACCATTTCCTGTTTAGTTAGCATATATATATATATATTGTATGTACATGCATGGTTTTTATGCAGGTTGTAGGTATCGGGTATCGATTTCCCTAAATTGCCAGGATGAGCGTACCCTATTACACTATCTCAATGGTAAGAGAAGGGAGATAAATTCTCAAGTCCAAATCCCAAACCCTTAAACCATTTTTCCTAGAGAGATAGGACAAGTATCTGGATATTTTACCCACCCAATGTGTCGGATGACATAATTCATGATTTTTAACCCTTTAGATTGATTTTGTATGGATTGTTCTATGATGTGTTTTCATATTTTATCTTGGAGGTCCATGGTGAATTTTCTATTAATTCTTAAACAAATAGATTTAATTAATAAATTTATTATTTGGAAAAAATTAATATAATATCATGATCTTTGATATTTTGATTAGAAATAATTAAATGAGAATTAATTGAGAAAAGAATTGAATAAAAAGAAATTAGAAATTAAAATTAATAATAATAAAATAGTAATAAAGTAATAAATAAATAATAATAATAAAAGTTATAAAAATTAAAATAAAAGTTATAAGCTTGCCTAAGAGTAAACGCACCTTTCGATTTCACATATGTCAACAACACAGGGGTTAGCGTGCAAATTAAGCACATGGTGTCTACAACCTCATGACTCATCTAGAAGGTTGGAAAAAGCTTGTGCTTAGTTGTCAACACCTTCTGGTTGTTTCTAGAGACATTCTAGGTGCTTCCTAAGAGTTCTTTATATTCAGGCACTCCTAGAAGCTTAGGGAGAGTGTTTGGAGCGTGTTTGGAGGACTCAGGAACATTGGAGAAGGAAGGAGCTTGCTCTGCAGAATTCTGAAGAGAATTGATTTAGCATTAGTGTCCAGGTAGACACTTGTGATTTTGGCTTATGATATCTCACTTCTTGCACTTCATGTCTTCTGAATACTTTCTAAAGATTTTTCATATCTTGGTTGCATGCTTTTGTTATGGGTAGTTAAATTCTATATGAGAAAATCCCCCATGCGTAGATCTGAGAATTCTATGGACTAGGGTTCAAAAATTTATAGGCAAACCTATTAGAAGGATTAATAGGTAAATCTAGAGAAAATTATGCTATATTTGCAAGCGTTATTGTGAAAGGTTCCTTGTTTAAAATATGCATATATGCTTATTAATCTACATACATATGCACACTTATATATATAATGTTGCAGTATTTGTTTTAAAAACTCTGCAAACATACACACACACACATATGTTTGTTAAAATCACAGTCGAAAAATGTCATTATTAAATCTGAATCGCAGTTGAGGATAGCGATTTCAAAAAATGTTTTTAAAAAAAAACAATATGTACTAAAGTAGGGGAGGGGGGGGGGATTTTAACCCACCCCATCCCCTTTTAACATCATCGGCAGTCTATGCCTATTGTCGCAGGCCCTGCGACAGAGGCAGGATCGCATGGACATTCATATGTGTTGGTCGTGGCTTTAAAAGCCTGCACCATGTTTGTTTTAAATAATGTAGAGACAATACTTTCATCGATATACATCATTTATGATATGATGTAATTTGATTTTTATATTTCGATAAAATTTTAATATCATTATAAGATGTTTATAATTTTATATATATATGTATGTATGTATGTATGTATGTATGTATTTATGTATGTATATAAGTATATATATGTATATATGTTATTAATATATTATTATTATTATATTTAAAAATGATTTGAATTAATGGATCATTCTTTAAAATGATGAATTATTTTATAATAATATAGTTTAACAATATAGGTTCAATTTAATTATTTTAATTAACTTGAATTATGAAGAAAAGATGATGATGAAAATAATTGGTAATTTTTCATGTTAAAAATTCACAATGTGATCTATTAGTATTCGATGGGGGTCATTTTCAAATAACGTTGTATAACAACATAACATTTAGAAAATTGAATTCTAAGGGAAAAGCATTAATCCATCAAAACAATACATGGGTTAGGAAAAACGTACAAAATGTTCCTCCACTAAATATCTAAATTTGGAAATGAAAATTAAGACCTCCACACTTAATTCAATTATGGAATTTTAGCAAACCAAAACATGTGCTTGCATTGTGTTTTCTCTATGCTATCTATTTTGGGTTTTGGGTTTACTAGTGTTGACTAGCAGTAGGATGTCTACCAGAGGCTCGAGGGTTATGATTTTGATGTTGTGATGATGTCTTTTGATTTTGATCTTTATAAACCCAACCATGGTTATGTGATGGTATGCTCTATGAAATGTTTGAATTTACTAATTGTTATTGCTTTCCAGTCTTCTTGTGTGAAGCTGAGATTCATATGTACGAGACACTTGACTTAACCATTTTTGAGTCATCAATCAATTATACTTGGGTTACTTTCCAGTCATTTGATGGAATTGAAATTGTTATCTGATCTTGATGATGTCATGTTGTGACATGTTTTGACTCGACCATTTTGGAGTCTTCGATCAGTATTATTTTGAGATACTTTTTGGTTGCTTGTTAAGAACCAATGATTATTGTGATTATCAGGGATACCTTCAATTGCCAATAGAGAACTGTTGTGGTCATGATTATCTATGGATGCTTTTCTTTTTCTCATGGAGATTTGATGATTTTATTGTGGATTATCTTTTGGTATTTTGTGATTTATGATTCCATGAGCTTAGGGTAGGTTATCTACTTGTAGTGTCGGGAAGTGGCTTGCAATGGGGGCCAGGGCATTAAGAGGCTACCGAGGTAACTCATTGTAAGTTGTTTTAATAAGTGATAACATTCACACCTAATACTGACTTAAATGAACCTAAAAAGATAATTGTTTTGTTCTCGCCCATGCCTCGAGTGCTAGTATAGACTAGGATGGGAGTAGAGAGAACACTTGGTTGTGACCTTGCATTCTGTAGTATGCCTCGTCTGTATGAGAGGATACTAGTGGCCGTACAAGGATCACTAGGGGGTCGAGGTCTATTGGGAAACTACTAGGGTAACTCTAGTGTGATCTATGTGATGACACTTTCCTGCTTGCATAGTAGGTTTTGTACATGTCATTGTTGTGCCTCTGGGTTTAGATGTCAGATTGTGATTGGAACCTTTGAGTTAGTATACTTTTAGGATTCTTGGTCTTAGAGAGTATTTATACTTTGCGATTTGTTAACCTATTTGGGACTTGAGATTATCTCTTCAGCACGGTGGGAGTGGACCATTTAGGTTCCACACAGTCAAGTGGTAGTGTTTTTCCACTCTTATCATTTGAGATCCATTTGAGACACCGTAGCTGATGCATTCTTGGATTATGATGGTGGACAGGTATCCTTACATTGATGATTTGAATATGTTAGATGATGTTATCTTATGCTTTATTTTGCATGTTAGATTACTTTCTGCATATGATGTAGAATGTTTAGGAGTGACATTCCTACTATGTTAATACCGATGATCTCTTCGGTGATTTGGAATGTTATGCATGGAGGGATGGCTAGGACCCACGATGGTCTAATGATGCTATTTACAGTTGGGAGGAACCGTGCACTTAGTTTATTATGTTTGATCTTTTATGATGGATGTTTATATCTTCTATGATGATGTATTTTATTTGCATACATGTATATTCTTTTAAGCCTTTCATACCCTGTGACATGTACAGTGGATGATTGAGCATTTAGAAATGTAGTGTATAAACATTGGACTTTTCATTATTAATTTATGTGGATGCAGTATTAGATGGATTCATTGATATTAGTTGATTTAGATGTAATTCTACGTTAAGGGATCCTTAAAGAATGTAATCCTGTTATGTATGTTTATGTGTACTTTTAGATGGAAATTGCTATTGCTTTCGTTACTATGTATAAGTTGTAAATAGATTTACTTTCGTGTTTTTAAAAAAAATGCAATGAAACTTAGTGAATTTTTGGTTAATTCTTTGGATCCCTTGGTGGGGCATTACACATTTTTATTTAATTTTATAGTTTGGAGTTAGTATAGTTTTAGAAGTATATTATGATATGTTATAATAATATTTTTGATAATTTAGTTATTCATGTAGTATACTTCTTTTTGTAATATTTATTTTATTAGCAATTAATTAGTGAATATTTTAGTAAATTATTTAGTAATAAGTTATTACTACTAATAAATAGTCATTTTATATCAAGTATCTTATTACAATTCATTAGATGATTTTATCAGTGTTTATTTTTAAAAATGAATATTTAAAATTTCTATTATTAGATGGATATTACACTCAACATTAACCATTTACCATTATAGTCTAAACTCTTAAGCTTAGATAGAGAATCCCAAAACTTTTTTCTAGCATTTTTGTTATTAGGGGCATATATATTAACTACATACTAGTAGTTACCCTGAGATAAATTATGTATCTTTACCACAATAAAGTGCTTGTTTGCATCCACCAGGGTTCCAAAAAAATTGAATTCTTTCACATGATCAGTGTTCCTCCTAATGCTCCTTCAGAGCTATTCACTATTAGACCATAGTTATTAAAAGATTTCAATCTTTTAGCTATACCTTTCTCCATCTTCATTTCCTGGATCACCATAATGTCAAATTTTTTATCCCTAACAAAATTTCTAACTATATCTAATTTATGGACATTATTCATCCCCCTTACATTCCAATTAATTAATTTCATTTATTTTTAGGGGTAAAATCTAGAATAGTCACTTGCTTCCCATCAGCAATATTTTGCAAGCTTTATGTTTCTCTCTTATTTTTGGATGTCTTTCTACCAAATTTCTTTGGGGTTCCAACATTCGGTTTCAATTTTAGATATCTTATTTCCAGTTTACTTCTACGAGTAGCTACTCCTATAGGCATAATAAGAGGTGTCATTTTCTTTTCAGCCTTTTTTCTTTGTTCTAATTTTTGTTTAAATTCTTCCTTAGCTACTTTCTATTCCATTTGGTTAGAAGCAAGTTCAAGCACATTCAAGGACATCTCTTCAAAAAGAGGTTCTGATAGAGGGAGATTTCCTGAATCCAAAGAATCCTTCATAAAGTTATTCAATAAATACTCCAACATGCATTAGGGAGATATTCAAAAGTAACCTCTTGAGTCCATTTTTCTAATTTTGAGTTGATTTCCACCTTCAGTTGAAAGCCCTTTAGGTGCGCTACTTTGACATAGATACTAGCAAACAAAAGTTTAGATCTAGAAGTAGTCATATTATCAATGGAAATGATCTCTCCAAAGGATCCAACTATCCCCTTAAAAATATCTTCATGCCAAAACTCAAGTGGGAGACCCATAATTCTTACCCACATAGGAGTAGTTAGAAAGAGTACATCTAAGAGGTCCATATTTGGTTCCCATTTTTTGATCATTAAGGAACTATTGCCAAATAACCATGGTCCACCACATAAAACCATATTCATATCCTCCTTACAAGCAAATAAAAAGGGAAAAAAAACCTTTAGAAATTAAAGCAATATCAACCTAACCTCAAAGGACCCATTTCCTTTTAATTACATTTCTTAAGGTTTCAATATCTAGATGGCCCCCCAAAAATTTCCCAACTAGGGTTAACTCCATAGAAGAAATAGAAAAATCAACTATCAAGTATGGGACAAAAATTTGAAACTCGCCTTTTTTCCAACATGATTTAGAAGTACCAGGAGGGAAGGTTGACTTTCCTCCTAGTCTTCTCCCAAATAAAGAAGACCACTTTCTTTAACTAACTTCATCCTTTTCCTTCTTCTACTCCTCATCACATGATCCTTCGCTATTCTTGCATACCATAGAGGAAGGGGCCCCTTTCAAAATTTTCTCAAGTGGGTCCCTTATAGGGGCAAGGATGGTAGTAAGAGGATTAGACTAGTGAAAGTCAAAATCCCCATGCCTTCTTGAACCAAAGCCCATCAAGACTTTATCTTCTTCCTGCTCTAGATTCCCACTTTATCCATTACCATTATCTCCTATGGTATACAAATGAAATGCTCTGCCTCACCTTCTTCCTCAGGGATATCTTCCCCCATGGTTGCTCCACATCTTGGGTGGGCATTACATGACACAAAATAATGGTGCCTTCCTTATGGTGAGGGTGGAGTAGGTGGCATTGGAGACTATGGAGAAGGAGTCCTTCTCACTAGATCTTCTACTTCTTGACCCTCTAGGATCATTGGTTCCACTAGTCTTCTAACAAATTTCTTTCTATGGTATACCCTCAAATCACTTTGAGTCTTTGTCCTTTTTGTAGGCTTATCACCATGAGGCTTTTGATCCTCTGTCATTTTCCCTCTTTTGGAGTCATATAAGAGGCTTTCAATAGTAATTCTAGGCCTTCTGCATCCTCCAAAAATGTGACCTTTGATTCCTAAACCCTTTCAAATCTCTCATTCACAGTATCATATACACCTAAGAAATTTCAAGGGATTATTCTCATGTTTTGACCTCAAGTCTTGGAATCTTGTAATGGATGATAATTTGGGTCCACTCTATGAATCTCACCTAGTAAATCTTTGAAAGTGCACCAATATCTTTTCTTCCTTCTTGAAGATTCCATATCATTACAATTTTTGATTATATCCTCTACAAAGTAGAATTCATGCTCACCCTTTTGTGTCATATTAATCATGCTCATTAGCATCTAATAAATCCCTTCCATGTCATTCAGCCTCTTTGAGATAACCTCCATATTATATGGTCTAAGCAATAGAACTATGTCCTTTTGTCCTCCCTTTATCATTGCAAACTTATGAAAAAATATTTAGTCTGGGAAGAAAGTTCCCTTATGAAAAACTATAGAGACTGAGATACTAAATACTTAGATCTAAATTATGTGAAGTGATTAAAATTTTAATTAGTACTTCTAGACTTGATGACAACTAGTACCATTGAAAAATATCTAGAAATCCTTACAGCAACAATTTTGCTCATGGGTGTACAAAGAAAAGCCCTCATTGCCACATCACTCTAGGTTTCCAAACCCTTAACTCACTTGTATCACCAGGTGCACTATGATAATATGTTGAACCAAAATCAAAGCTTAACAAGCATAAATCGAAAAGAAAGAGAACCTAAGAGAAAAACAGTTAAATTGCAAAATTGTGATTTGTGTTGAGAAACCATAAAAAATTGTATACTCAATCAAATTTAGAAAACAAGAATGAGATTAAAACCTAAAAAAACTCAACACTAGGACATGAAAAGATAATTTGATTTGGATGAAAATTGTTTTCAAGAGTTGTTAAGTCATAGGAGGTGAATTAATATTTAAGGCATTGCAAACTTTTTATGTATATGATGACCAAGTATTTCAAGTTTTGTTCTTATAATTTCCTTAATTGTGGTTTTTCATTAATTATTTGTATGTTCTATTTTTTCTTTTTTAAAGAAAATTTCATCTCTCTGCTATGTAGGCTCTAGACTTCATGGTTATTGAGACCAAACATCATAATACCACACTGACTTTTACATGCATTGTGGTTTTTACTTAATTATCTTTCTATTCTATCATTGGTTTTTTTAAACAATTGAATTATCTCTTCTATACATGATCTATGTACCATGTGCCTTTTAATTGTTGATAAAAAGGCTTATGACATGGGAACTGCATGACTTTTGAACTCCATCTCGAGGGAGGCTTCTATTACTTTTGAAATTCCTAGCTCCATCTACTATTTTTTAGCTATTAATTCTTTCCCTTTTTTGTTTCTAGTTTTCTCTATTTTGTTGAATCTTGGGACTTATTTTTTTTAATTGTAGAAATTTCTAATAAAGAATAATTTTTAATTCCATTGGGGATCTCACCTTCATGGTGTTGTTGCTTGTTCTTTTTCAAAATTTGAAATCAAACTTGGATGTGGAAAGAAACAACCATGCCATCTCGAACAAAGGTGAATCCAGAGATGGAAGATGTGTGTTTTATTGGACCCTCTTGCTCCTGTTCTAATTTTTCTCAAATGTTTGTTTCATAGAGGGGCCATAAAACCATTACACTTCATGAGGCAAAAACATTGCTATTTTCAATAACAAAAACCTAAGTAGTTATTAGTCATTTCATAGCAATTCCACCAACAACAGTTCTCTTGAAGTGTGCTACTACAATATTGGTTTGTGTTCCTTCCTTAGAGGTGACCATATACCCATTCAATGTGCTATTGAATAGCCTTGCCCGTTGTGGTGATTAACACTGATATGAACACATGGGAAAATTTGAACGAAAACTGAAAAATTGCAAGAGATAATAACATCCCAAACTACAAATAATTCTGATAAAGCTGGAACCTTAAACCCTAGAAAAGAAAATCAGTATGCAAAAATTGGAAGTGTGTGTTGTCCAAAAATTTTAGCAACTCTTCTAAAACATGTTTCTACTTCCTCTATTATTTGCTTCTTGTAACCAAAATTGAAACAACCGTAATAAAAAATGATACTAAAATTAAGCATCACTCAAATAGAATGCAAAGTGTTGAGCAACACAGTCATTTATATCCAAACACACACACAATGACCTGCTTCAAAGTGGCTACTATTGACAGATCTCTAGAAATCCTTAGGGCAATAGGTTTTACTTGTGGGCACACAAAGAAAAACCCTCATTGCCACATCACTCTAGGTTTCCAAACCCTCAACTCACATTTATCATCAATTGTACTATGATAAGATATAGAACCAAAATCAAACCTTTCCAACCATAAATTAAAAAGACGGAGAGCCTAAGGGAAAACAAACTTAAAATGCAAAATTGTGATTTGTGTTGAGAAACCCTAAAAAATTGTGTACTCAATCAAATTTAGAGACCCAAAATGAGATTAAAACCTGAAAAGAATCAACACTACGATATTGAAATAAATTTGAAGAGTGAAAAATATATGGTCATGTCAATAAGTTGCCATAGTCCAGCAAATTCTCTATTGCAATGATGAACAAGGAGGATGTTGAAGAAGCTCCCTCTACTCTCATCATGATAATGGAGATGACTTTCTTTAATCCATTCTGAGGAAAACCTAACTTATGGTGATGATATACAAGTTATCCCAAGTCGTCTTGGTGAACCAGATAAAGCTACCATAGTCAGATGGCAGTGCTATTACAAGAAAAATGGTGTCAACATTCTTGGTGGTGACAACAACTCTGCAAGCAATTAGGGTATGTGCAAGATCATGGTGTACCAAACTATGGCCTTAAGTGGTAGTGAAAAATCAGCAAATCAGGTTTATGTCAACTTGATACATAATTTTGAAGTGGTTATGGACTTTATATCAAAAATTTGTATGAAAATAATTTGTAGAAAATTGAATGTAGTTTCTAAACTACTAGGCCTTATTAGGAGAAAAAAATAATTGATTGGTCAAAAGTTTGAATTTTAATGCAGTACTAAGAAAATTTCAGGGCGAAAATAAAAAGTAGGTGTATGTCTGACCACCTTAATCAAAATCAAATCATAATATTTTTTTAATATAATTATAGATATGAAAACTAGACTCATGCCCGGATGTGACACATATTTTTTGATATTTTTATTCCAAATAGATAATTAAATATGAATTTTCTACCAAAAAATTTTTTGATTAAAAAAAGTCCCGTGTCTGACCACCCTAACTAATAGAAAATTTGATCAACTTTTTTCTTATATTTTTCTTATACTAGGCAAAGTATAGAATGTGACACAACTTTTAAATTTAAAAAATGTTATACCGTTTGAAAGTTATAGCTATTTTTCATTTAATATGTCAATAAGCACTTTACAATAATCTTCATTGATAATTAACTAATAAATACTTATCGAACTCAGAATTTGACAGATATTATATTGATGGAATCTAGAGAGCGATATTAAAAAACCCATTTCGTTTCATTCAATTTCGATCAAAATAACATTGTCAAACGGCTACTCGAAGTCTGAGTATCACTAAAACTCTCTATAAACACGTCTTTGGAGTTGACCGAGCAGGCTTGGTAAATACCAAGCCTAATCGGATATCCGATTCGAAATCAGATATCCAATTTCAAATCGGATATTTGATTTGACATCGGATATCCGATATGGCTCGATAGTCAAATTCTAAAAAAATTCAAATTTTGGAGGGAAATTCGATTTAAACGTTTTTGTTTTTTATTTTTAAATTATTTCACTTATATTAATATGTAAAGGCATATTTTACTATTATATATATATATATATATATATATATATATATATATATATATATATATATATATATATATATATATATATATATATATATATATATATATATATATATAACATAATGTAAACATACAAGATATAATCTAGTAATATATAATAATATATTATGTTAATCTTATTACAATCTATAAATATAATATATATTATTATCATTATTACTAATATAATAACGTAATTTATATATATATATATATAAAAGACGTATTATATATTATTATATTAATAAGTATGTTATTAATATATACAATAACGTAATATTTTCATTAAATGTAATATGTATTATATATTATTATATTAATATGTATAATAATATAATATATATATAACAACGTAATATTTTTATTAAATATAATATATATTATAAATATTATTATATTAATATGTATGTTATTAATATATCTATATAATAACGTAATATTTTCATTAAATATAATAATGTAATATGTATATGTATATATATGTATATATATATATATATATATATATATATATTATTATATTACTGTGTATATTATTAATATATAAGAGTCAAAGGGGGTCATAGGGTGACCTATGACCAAACCCTATGACCCTCTTTGACCCATTAAACAACGATATATGTCTCTAGGGGTGCTAGGACCCCTAGGGATATACTCGAATGGGTATTATGGGTCAAAGGGGGTCATAGGACCCTCTTTGACCCATTAAACGATGACATATATTCCTAGGGGTCCTAGGACCCCTAGGGACATAGTTGAATCATTCATATGGGTCAAAGGGGGTCATAGGGTGACCTATGACCCCTTTGACCCATTAAATGATGACATATGTCCTTAGGGGTCCTAGGACCCCCAGGGACATAGTCGAATCGTTCATATGGGTCAAAGGGGGTCATAGGGTGACCTATGACCCCCTTTGACCTATTAAATGACGACATATGTCCCTAGGGGTCCTAGGACCCCTAGGGACATATTCGAATGGGTAATATGGGTCAAGGGGGGTCATAGCGTGACCTATGACCCTCTTTGACCCATTAAACGATGGCATATGTCCCTAGGGGTCCTAAGACCCCTAGGGACATATTCCAATCGTTTATATGGGTCAAAGGGGGTCATAGGGTGACTTATGACCCCCTTTGACCCATTAAACGATGACACATGTCCCTACGGGTCCTACGACACCAAGGGACATAGTCGAATCATTCATATGGGTCAAAGGGGGTCATAGGGTAACCTAAGACCCTCTTTGACCCATTAAACAACAATATATGTCTCTAGGGGTCCTAGGACCCCTAGGGACATATTCGAATGGGTAATATGGGTCAAAGCGGGTCATGAGGTGACCTATGACCCTCTCTGACCCATTAAACGATGATATATGTCTCTAGGGGTCCTAGGACCCCTAGGGACATATTCGAATGAGTAATATGGGTCAAAGGGGGTCATAGGGTGACCTATGACCCTCTTTGACCCATTAAATGATGACATATGTCCCTAGGGGTCCTCGGACCCCTAGGGACATATTCGAATGGGTAATATGGGTCAAAGGGGATCATAGGGTGACCTATGACCCTCTTTGACCCATTAAACGACGACATATGTCCCTAGGGGTCCTTGGACCCCTAGGGACATATTCAAATTGTTCATATGGGTCATAGGGTGACCTATGACCCCGTTTGACCCATTAAACGACGACATATGTCCCTAGGGGTCCTAGGACCCCTAGGGACATTTTTGAATCGTTCATATGGGTCAAAGGGGGTCATAGGTCCTTTGACCCATTAAACGACGACATACATCCTTAGGGGTCCTATGACCCCTAGGGACATATTCGAATGGGTAATATGGGTCGAATGGGGTCATAGGGTAACCTATGACCCTCTTTGAGCCATTAAACGATGACATATGTCCCTAGGGGTCCTAGGACCCCTAGGGACATATTTGAATCATTCATATGAGTCAAAGGGGGTCATAGGTCACCCTATGACCCTCTTGACCCATTAAATGATGATATATGTCTCTAGGGGTCCTGGGACCCCTAGGGACATATTTGAATGGGTAATATGGGTCAAAGGGGGTCATAGGGTGACCTATGACCTCCTTTGACCCATTAAATGATGACATATGTCCCTAGTGGTCCTCAGACCCCAAGGAACATATTCGAATGGGTAATATAGGTCAAAGGGGGTCATAGGGTGACCTATGACCCTCTTTGACCCATTAAACGACGACATATGTCCCTAGGGGTCTTAGGACCCTAAGGACATATTTGAATCATTCATATGGGTCAAAGGGGGTCATAGGGTGACCTATGACCCCCTTTGACCCATTAAATGACGACACATGTCCCTAGGGGTCCTAGGACCCATAGGAACATATTCAAATGGGTAATATGGGTCAAATGGGGTCATAGGGTAACCTATGACCCTCTTTGACCCATTAAATGACGACATATGTCCCTCGAGGTCCTAGGACCCCTAGGGACATATTCGAATCATTCATATGGGTCAAAGGGGGTCATAGGGTGACCTATGACCCTCTTTAACCCATTAAACGATGATATATGTCTCTAGGGGTCCTAGGACCCCTAGGGACATATTTGAATGGGTATTATGGGTCAAAGGGGGTCATAGGGTGACCTATGACCCTCTCTGACCCATTAAATGATGACATATGTCCACATAGTCGAATCGTTCATATGGGTCAAAGGAGGTCATAGGGTGACCTATGACCCCCTTTGACCCATTAAACGACGACATATGTCCTTAGGGGTCCTAGGACCCCTAGGGACATATTCGAATCATTCATATGGGTCAAAGGGGGTCATAGGGTGACCTATGACCCTCTTTGACCCATTAAACGACGATATATGTCTCTAGGGGTCCTTGGACCCCTAGGGACATATTCGAATGGGTAATATAGGTCAAAGGGGGTCATAGGTGACCTATGACCCTCTCTGACCCATTAAATGATGATATATGTCTCTACGAGTCCTAGAACTCGGACATATTCGAATGGGTACTATGGGTGACCCATTAAACAACGACATATGTCCCTAGGGGTCCTCGGACCCTTAGGTGTATATGAAAAATATGTTAGCAAGTAATTCTAATCTATTCAAAAACAAAAGCATTAACTAGCATATAAACCATAACATAAATGAGAGACTAAAGAGGAAACACCAACTAGAAATGTGAGCCAAATGAATGGACTCTCCCAATGGGATTTAGCTCCTTGCTTGGTAGATGGGTCTAAAGATTGGGATGTATACTCAAATGCTCAAAGTTTCTTCAATGGTGGAGATGGATAATAGCAAATTGGTAGCTTTTTGAGCTCTCAATTTGGCATCATAAGGGTATGGTTGATGGCTTTTGGCGCTCAAAAGGGCATTATAACTTTACCTCCAAGATTGTGATTGAAATTGCTTGGGATGGGATTCAATTTATAGGCTAAGGGCTAGAGGGATGGAGGGCTTAGATGCAAGGATGGGGAGATGGTTAAGGAGGGCTAAGATGCACTCAAAGGGGAGCACATGGATTGTGCTTGTTTAGCACCAATGAGAAGGTGACACTTGTCACAAGGAGGATGAGTGTGAGAGGGTAGGGTAAAGGGTTGGTTAAAGGTATGATGAGTGGGGTTGACTATGTAAGAGGGATGTAAGAGGAATAAGTGTGGAAGAGGGAAGAGTGTGGAAGATGGGTGTAAGAGTCATGAGTGGGCTTGTAAGAGTCTTTTATGTTTTGTAAGAGCACTCATGACTTGGTGGTTAGGATTTTTGAGGGGAGACTTTGATTTGGTTTAGGAAAGTCTTAAACTTGTTTAGGGAATGTGACAACATTAGGGGGAGGATTAAGCTTGGGCTTAGGATTAGATTAGGGATGTTAGAGATGTGCAAGTGGATGGCATTAATGAGGGTGGGTGAGTTAGTGACTAAGCTAGTTTAGTATGGGTGGATGGGGTGGATTAGGCTAAATGGAGGATTAGGGATAGGTTAGGGGTTTTTGGATTTGAGGATTTTATTTATCAACTAGATTTATTTAATAAATAGGGATTTTTGGAATTAGATAAAAGAATAGGATTTAATTGATAAATAATAGGTTTATTTCATTTATCAATTAGGACTATAGATGATTAATTAAATTAATCAGCTACGGATGGCAAAGGATTAATTAAATAAGAATTTAATTAATGATGCCTTTAGAGATGGCTAAATTAGATTACCAAAGCAGTGTAATCAAATTTAGGTGTCTACACTAGGGACATATTCGAATCATTCATATGGGTCAAAAGGGGTCATAGGGTGATCTATGACTCCCTTTGACCCATTAAATGACGACATATGTCCCTAGGGGTCCTAGGACCCTCAGGGACATAGTCGAATTGTTCATATGGGTCAAAGGGAGTCATAGGGTGACCTATGACCCCCTTTGACCCATTAAATGATGACATATGTCCCTAGGGGTCCTAGGACCTCTAGGGACATATTCGAATGGGTAATATGGGTAAAAGGGGGTCATATGGTGACCTATGACCCTCTTTGACCATTAAACGATGACATATTCCAATCGTTAATATGGGTCAAAGGGGGTCATAGGGTGACCTATGACCCCCTTTGACCCATTAAATGATGACATATGTCCCTACGGGTCCTACAACCCTTAGGGACATAGTTGAATCGTTCATATGGGTCAAAGGGGGTCATAGGGTGACCTATGACCCTCTTTGACCCATTAAACGATGATATATGTCTCTAGGGGTCCTAAGACCCCTAGAGACATATTTGAATGGGTAATATGGGTCAAAGGGGGTCATCGGGTGACCTATGACCCTCTCTGACCCATTAAATGACGATATATGTCTCTAGGGGTCCTAGGGCCCCTAGGGACATATTCGAATGGGTAATATGGGTCAAAGGGGGTCATAGGGTAACCTATGACCCTCTTTGACCCATTAAACGATGACATATGTCCCTAGGGGTCCTCAGACCCCTAGGGACATATTCGAATGGGTAATATGGGTCAAAGGGGGTCATAAGGTGACCTATGAACCTCTTTGACCCATTAAACGACGACATATGTCCTTAGGGTTCCATGGACCCCTAGGGACATATTCGAATCGTTCATATGGGTCAAAGGGGGTCATAGGGTGACCTATGACCCCCTCTGACCCATTAAATGACGACATATGTCTCTAGGGGTCCTAGGACCCCTAGGGACATATTCGAATGGGTAATATGAGTCAAATGGGGTCATAGGGTAACCTATGACCATCTTTGACTCATTAAACGACAACATATGTCCCTAGGGGTCCTAGGACCCCTAGGGACATATTCGAATCGTTCATCTGGGTCACCCTATGACCCTCTTGACCCATTAAACGATGATATATGTCCATAGGGGTCCTAGGACCCCTAGGGACATATTTGAATGGGTAATATGGGTCAAAGGGGGTCATAGGGTTACTTATGACCCCCTTTGGCCTCATTAAATGATGACATATGTCCCTAGGGGTCCTCGGACCCTAAGGGACATATTCGAATGGGTAATATGGGTCAAAGGGGGTCATAGAGTGACCTATGACCCTCTTTGACCCATTAAATGATGACATATGTCCTTAGGGGTCCTAGGACCCTAGGGACATATTCGAATCGTTCATATGGGTCAAAGGGGGTCAGAGGGTGACCTATGACCCCCTTTGACCCATTAAACGATGACATATGTCCCTAGGGGTCCTAGGACCCCTAGGGACATATTCGAATGGGTAATATGGGTCAAATGGGGTCATAGGGTAACCTATGACCCTCTTTGACCCATTAAACGATGACATATGTCCCTAGGGGTCCTAGGACCCCTAGGGACATATTCGAATCATTCATATGGGTCAAAGGGGGTCATAGGGTGACCTATGACCCTCTTTGACCCATTAAACGATGATATATGTCTCTAGGGGTCCTAGGACCCCTAGGGACATATTCGAATGGGTAATATGGGTCAAAGGGGGTCATAGGTCACCCTATGACCCTCTCTAACCAATTAAACGACGATATATGTCTCTAGGGGTCCTAGGACCCCTAGGGACATATTTGAATGGGTAATATGGGTCAAAGGGGGACGCTCTTTGACCCATTAAACTATGACATATGTCCCTAGGGGTCCAAGGACCCCTAGGGACATATTCGAATGGGTAATATGGGTCAAAGGGGGTCATACGGTGACCTATGACTCTCTTTGACCCATTAAACGATAACATATGTCCCTAGGGGTCCTCGGACCCCTAGGGACATATTCGAATCGTTCATATGGTTCAAAGGGGGTCATAAGGTGACCTATGACCCCCTTTCACCCATTAAACGACGACATATGTTCCTAGGGGTCCTAGGACCCCTAGGAACATATTTGAATCGTTCATATGGGTCAAAGGAGGTCATAGGGTGACCTATGACCCTCTTTGACCCATTAAACGATGACATATGACATGGTTGAATCGTTCATATGGGTCAAAGGAGGTCATAGGGTGACCTATGACCCCCTTTGACCCATTAAACGATGACATATGTTCCTAGGGGTCTTAGGAACCCCTAGGGACATATTCGAATCATTCATATGGGTCAAAGGGGGTCATAGGGTGACCTATGACCCTCTTTGACCCATTAAATGATGATATATGTCTCTAGGGGTCCTAGGACTCCTAGGGACATATTTGAATGGGTAATATGGGTCAAAGGGGGTCATAGGGTGACCTGTGACCCTCTGTGACCCATTAAATGACGATATATGTCTCTAGGGGTCTTAGGACCCCTAGGGACATATTCGAATGGGTAATATGGGTCAAAGGGGGTCATAGGGTGACCTATGACCCTCTTTGACCCATTAAATGATGACATATGTCCCTAGGGGTCCTCGGACCTCTAGGGACATATTTGAATGGGTAGTATGGGTCAAAGACTCTTTGACCCATTAAACGATGACATATGTCCCTAGGGGTCCTCGGACCCCTAGGGACATATTCGAATCGTTCATATGGGTCAAAGGGGGTCATAGGGTGACCTATGATCCCCTTTGACCCATTAAACGACGACATATGTTCCTAGGGGTCCTAGGACCCCTAGGGACATATTTGAATTGTTCATATGGATCAAAGGGGGTCATAGGGTGACCTATGACCCTCTTTGACCCATTAAACGATGACATATGTCTCTAGGGGTCCTAGGACTCCTAGGGACATAGTCGAATCGTTCATATGGGTCAAAGGAGGTCATAGGGTGACCTATAACCCCCTTTGACCCATTAAATGATGGCATATGTCCCTAGGGGTCCTAGGACCCCTAGGGACATATTCGAATCGTTCATATGGGTCAAAGGGGGTCATAGGGTGACCTATGACCCTCTTTGACCCATTAAACGACAATATATGTCTCTAGGGGTCTTAGGACCCCTAGGGACATATTCGAATGAGTATTATGGGTCAAAGGGGGTCATAGGGTGACCTATGACCCTCTTTGACCCATTAAACGACGACATATGTCCCTAGGGTTCCTCGGACCCCTAGGGACATAGTCGATTCGTTCGTATGGGTCAAAGGGGGTCATAAGGTGACCTTTGACCCTCTTTGAGCCATTAAACGACGACCCTCTTTGTATTATATATTATTATATTAATATGTATAATAATATAATATATATATAACAACGTAATATTTTTATTAAATATAATATATATTATAAATATTATTATATTAATATGTATGTTATTAATATATCTATATAATAGCGTAATATTTTAGTATATATAATGTAATATTTTAGGATATACTATTTATACTATTTTAGGATAGTAATTATAATATAAATAAACACTAAATATTAATATTATTATATGTATAGTAATAATAATAATACTATTATAGCTATAATAATAATATATATTAATACTATATATTGTAGCTTAATATAAATAAACACTATATATTTACACTATTATATCTATATTAATAATATTAATACTATTATAGGTATAATAATAATATTGATACTATAGGTATATTAATACTATTATATATTAATATTATTGATATTTTATACTAATACTAATATACTATTAACTTAGTTATAAATTAAAGTCATTTGCCTCGAAATATTTTCATAATATTAATATTATTGTGGCAAAGGAGGGAAACCTTAGCAAGTTTTCCCCCCAAAAGTCATTTTCCCATATCGGATATCTGATTTCATATCGGATATCCGATCCTAGATCGGATATTCGATTTCTTATCAGATATCCGATTTTACTGGCATCAATTTCAAATATTTGACTGTCCCTACAGATCCAACAACATTACTTTTTTACCTCTTTTTTCACGAGATTTGTAAAAAGTCGCGTTTTGGGGCCCAACCAATCGAAAAAAATTCAAAAATATAACCTTAGGTGTTCGAATTTGTCATCTGAATGGAGAACAGCAGTCATCGAAAGAATAAACGTAAAAGGAAGATATCCAATGAAGACATTGCGACATATAGGGAAAAGGACAAAATGAAACACTGAAAAAAAAAAGATAAGGTATGCTAAATATCAATCAAGTTGATGACGAATTAATAGAAGGTGAAATCATAGAGTCAGATAATGAAAATGTACAGTTGGGGAATGAAAATGTACCTATTGAAAATGATAATGCGGAAATTGAAAATTTTGAAGAAGAAATGCCACCAAGTCATAATCCAAATTGCATAATTGACCATGTCGAAGATGACAATGCATAGGAACCTAATGCACAAGAACCTTACATATCTCCTAATTATAATCGACATGAAGGTTCTAAAACACCAAAATGGATAATTGAAATTGATGAAACGATTATGACTAGTTTGGAAGGAAAAAAATCAGAAAGAACCATTCGGTTATGGGCTTCAAGACTATATCAGATGTTTTTTGGCAACAAGACAGTGGTAGACTAATGTCAGCTTTTCATGCACCTATTAAAGATGCAAAAGATGAGACCTATGCTTTCCAAATTGAAAATTCGTGTCAATAAAAAGTTGAAAAGAAATGTCATTATTGTGAAGAATCTTTTCAGTGCTCTCAATAGCATTTGGAAAAATAGCAGAGAGAAGGATAATAGAGCTGTTCGAAGGGTTATTACAACCTCTTTGGTAAGTCATCATTTGAGAAAGGGTAGATTGTGAGACAAACTTGTATTGATTTGAATCTAAATCGTACTAATTTGAGAAGAGCACTTAGTCGACGAGAGAAAATTGATGATCCTCTTCAAAATGAAACATGGGCATTTGGTGGGAGACTTCCACGTTTTGATAAGAAGCTATCTGACGATGTGAAGGAAGAAATTATACAATTTTGGCACTCTAACTCACGAGTATCACCCAATGCTAAAGATGTCTTAAAGTTGAGAATTGGCATCAAACACACCACATCCTAAACACTATTTGGAGGTAAGTCAAACTATGTTGTTCAAACAATTTAGAGAGAGTCATCCAAGTGTTCATATATCACAAAGGGCTTTTGAATCTTTGAAGCCATTTTATTGTGTGCCACTCAAAATTCGAAATACATGTTGCAAATATTATGTTGAGTTTTCTATGCACCATGAACTATTACGCTCCATCCATTATACTTTGCATAGTAAAGAAATGTTGGAAGATTGTGGGGCTAGTGGGCTTCCAAAATCATCAAGAGACTTGTTAGATCAACTCTTATGTCATAGAGTTGATGGTTGTTCCTTTTATAAAAATGCTTGCTTAAATGAGAAGTGTTCAAAATGTGGTGGCTTATCCAAGTTTGACACATGTTTCCATGAGGGGTGTGAACAAGATCTTGGAAAGACAATAGTGAAAAAAAGGGTCTATGAAATGGTGAAATACGCATTGAAGAGTGGGAGTGAGAGCTCTAAATGTGAATTGGTTAGAAAAGATATCAATGTGGCTAATTTTATTTCAGATTTCAAGGCAAATCTTTTTTACAAGTATGCAAGACATAGTTACAGGTCTCAGTGGTTGGATCAATAATTTAGAACGTGTAAGGAGACTTTTCCCATTGGCACTATTATATCAGTTGTTGATTTTGCTGAGAACTACACATTGCAACCTCAAAATGAGACACAATCTTAGTATTACAACTCTATTCAGATTGCAATTTTTGTTCACATAACATATAGACATGCCCCTGATAGTGTGGAAGATAATCGAAAGATTATTAGAGAGTATCATTTTTATATGAGTGATGATAGATCTCACTCTCACGAGTTTGTGCAACATTGTTTTGAGAATTTTTTTGATTTCTTACACGAGCATGCAATTACTATGGATAGACATATCATTTGGTCAGATAACTATATAGGTCAATTCAAGAATGCTCGCATGTTTTATTGGTTGTGTAGGATGCACGTAGAGAGAGGGGTGCCTCATATTTGGAGTTTTTTTGAGTCCGACCATGGAAAAGGGGAACATGATGGAGCAGGGGCATGTGTGAAGAGAGCTCTAGTTAAGGAGCAACTGAAGATTTCAAAAACAAAGCTTCTTGATGCTTGTAGCATTGTTGATTGGTGTAGTTTAGCATTATCATAGGGGGGGATTCTTAATTCAGTGGTACGCAGGTTCTTTTGGTTGGTTGAGGAAGGGTCCATAGGTGATAGATCAGATTGTGCTACAGTGAGAGACTCATCAAAAATGCATTCATTTCAGAGCTCTAATTCTAGTACATGGACCATTTGGACACGACAACTAGCTTGTTTTTGTCGTACTTGTTTTCAGTGTGATTGGGATCACTGTGAGTCAAGTGAGTGGGTGGACACATGGGATCCACATTATCTTACTCCATTGTCTATCATACCCTCTATCAAAAATGATGACATGGAAAGTTCACTTGAGCATAACCATCTATCAAATCTACTTCAGCCAAGACATGTTTTTGCATTAGTTGCACCACAGGGGAATGATGAGAAATCCAATTATTGGTTAGCACGTTGTGTAAGAGGCAAAAAAAAACTTGCACAACTGATCACAAATGATGATGGATTCACATATCCTACTGGTTCAGTGGTTGTTGTTGGAACATGGCTGCAGACATACATGCTTATAAGGAATGGAATTCCTGCATTCGAAGACTATTAGAAGCACAAAGTAATTTTCATATATTCGCATCTTATTATAGCAACAAATGTAAAGTTATAGAAGCATCAAGGAAGACCAAAAGTAAAAGAACTTTTTACTATTGCTAATGTTGATCATGAAGCCTTGTTGGAGACCCTAAAACAGAGAGAGGACCCTATTGGAATACTCGACTAGGTATATATACTTCTTATGTTATTTTCTTCATAATGATTTAATGAATTGATGATTATCTTGTTTAATACAATAAGTTACTAATTTTTGTATGAAATTTGAATGTAGGTACATCATGAAGAGTTGGAGGGGGGTGGTATTGGGGAGAATTTCTAAAATTTATGATGTATTATGATGTAAAATGTGTAGTTTTTTATATATGGTTTTTGTATTTTGGTAGGTTCTTTGTAAGGAATTATAAGAGGAAGATATTGAACAAGTTCTTCCAAATCATATTTGCATGTGATACAAGGCTATAACGACAATTTTAAGAGCATTTATAACTATATGAAAGATAATTGCATGCGGATATCTTATTACAAATTTGGTTTTTTCCTTATTTGACATAAAGCTGACATTATGATTATTAAAACTATTTTTATCAAACTAATCAAATAAGAAAAATCTAGAAAGTACGGATGAACAATTAGAATACTTGATTTCTTCCATTTTGCAACCAATCATAGCATTTGAAAGCATAAAGAGTCATAATATTGTATAATGTTTTGAAAGATTTTCATATTGAAAAGTTGTATGAAGCACATTTGGGATAAGCCATGAAATCCATGAAAGAAGATAGCATGTAGGATAAGCAATTAAAGCCAATAAGCAAGATAGCACATGCATAATGACATGATATGAAGTTGGATATGAAGGCTATGAGTGGATGAGTCATTAGAGGTATCAACAATCCCATCATAAATGAGATCTTGGATTTTATGTTTCAACACTATGGAATCTTTAGTTTTATGAAATTTTCTTCCATGGAGATTAATTTAAGAATGCCTCGTGTGTATGTAAAGGTCTTAAGGGAGATTAATTTAAGAATGCAATATTCTCCTCTAACCTTTTCTCAATTATAGAATTGATTTCTATCATGTGCTTAGAGAGATGAAGGTAAGAAAGATTATTTGTCTCTTCTAGCTCTTTGTATTGAACATATAGAAAGAGAGATGACAAGTGAACAAATTTAAGTGTAGTCAATAGATCAAGGAAACCATTTAGTGAAAGAAATTCTTAGTATGCATATCATAGACCATGAAGTTAGAAAAGACCAATAGCTCTAAGACCAAAGAGCCAGTTTAAGCATGTTCAAGCACTAGAGACATAGAAAATCAAAGTCAATTTATGAAACTCCCCTTAGCAAAAAATGCAAACAAATATTTGCATTTGACGTTTTGACTTGGTTGAAAAAGTTTGACAATAATTGATAATATTGCAAGCTTGATGTTCAAAAGCAATTTTTTTTTCCAAGAAAGATAGTGACACATGGAGTAGTCTTCAAACAATCATCCGTCATTTGCGGCCACCCCATACCGAGGAGTCTCCAAGGTGTTCTAAGTGCATTTGGAGGTCGATCTTTCAAGGGTCATAACTCAGAGCTCGTGAGGGCTATCGATGAACTGTCAAATGCTACAAGATGTTGATCCTAAGGCCTAAAATAACCTATCTCATTTTTGAGAGATCACATTTTTTTGGATTCAACACAGCGATCTCGCTCGATGCCAAAACTCGCAGTGTGCCTCAGTTCATAGGTGCACCACAGCGTAACTTTGAAACCACTGATCTTGGCATCGAATCGTTAGTGCCATTAGCTCTGGATGGGTGGGTGAACCCTAGTCACACCCTTGTTCTGGCCACGAAGACCATCCATCATTTGCGGCCACCCCGTACCAAGGAGTCTCCAAGGTGCTCTAAGTGCATTTGGAGGTCAATCTTTTGAGGGTCATAACTCAGAGCTCGTGAGGGCTATCGATGAACTGTCAAATGCTACAGGACGATGATCCTAAGGCCTAAAATAACCTATCTCATTTTTGAGAGATCACATTCCGTTTGGATTTAGCACAGCGATCTCACTCGATGCCAAAACTTGCAGTGTGCCTCAGTTCATAGTTGCACCACAGCGTAACTTTGAAACTGTTGATCTTAGCATCAAATCGTCAATGCCATTAGCTCCAGATGGGCAGGTGAACCCTAGTCACACCCTTGTTCTGGCCACGAAGACCATCCATCATTTGCGGCCACCCCGTACCGAGGAGTCTCCAAGGTGCTCTAAGTGCATTTGGAGGTCGATCTTTCGAGGGTCATAACTCAGAGCTCATGAGGGCTATTGATGAACTGTCAAATGCTACAGGATGGTGATCCTGAGGCCTAAAATAACCTATCTCATTTTTGAGAGATCACATTTCGTTTGGATTCAACACTGCGATCTCGCTCGATGCCAAAACTCGCAGTGTGCCTTAGTTCATAGGTGTACCACAGCGTAACTTTGAAACCGTTGATCTTGGCATCAAATCGTCAGTGCCATTAGCTCTGGATGGGTGGGTGAACCCTAGTCACACCCTTGTTCTATCCACGAAGACCATCCATCATTTGCGGCCACCCCGTACTGAGGAGTCTCCAAGGTGCTCTAAGTGCATTTGGAGGTCGATCTTTCGAGAGTCATAACTCAGAGCTCGTGAGGGCTATCGATGAACTTTCAAATGCTACAGGACGGTGATCCTGAGGCCTAAAATAACTTATCTCATTTTTGAGAGATCACTTTCCATTTGGATTCAGCACAGCAATCTCACTCGATGCCAAAACTTACAGTGTGCCTCAGTTCATAGGTGCACCACAGCGTAACTTTGAAATCGCTGATCTTGGCATCAAATCATCAGTGCCATTAGCTCCAAATGGGCGAGTGAACCCTAGTCATACCCTTGTTCTGGCCACGAAGACCATCCATCATTTGCGGCCACCTCGTACCGAGGAGTCTCTAAGGTGCTCTAAGTGCATTTGGAGGTCGATATTTCGAAGGTCATAACTTAGAGCTCGTGAGGGCTATTGATGAACTGTCAAATGCTATAGGATGGTGATCCTGAGGCCTAAAATAACCTATCTCATTTTTGAGAGATCACATTCCATTTGGATTCAGCACAATGATCTTGCTCGATGCCAAAACTCGCAGTGTGCCCCAATTCATAGGTGCACCACAGCGTAACTTTGAAACTGTTGATCTTGGCATCGAATCGTCAGTGCCTTTAGCTTCGGATGGGCAGGTGAACCGTATTCACACCCTTGCTCTAGCCACAAAGACCATCCATCATTTGTGGCCACCCCGTACCGAGGAGTCTTCAAGGTGCTCTAAGTGCATTTTGAGGTCGATCCTTCGAGGGTCATAACTTAGAACTCGTGAGGGCTATTGATGAACCGTTAGAGGAGACAAGTTCGTAAGGATGGAGTGGCTTAGTGTTTTTGCTAAAATAAGTTAGTGGGAAGGCTTTATTAGAGGGTCTTGGCCAAACTAGTGGGGTGTTTGCCCACTCTCTAATTTTAGAGACACGTAGGTTTTGGAGGGAGATTAGGGGAGCTCTAGTACAACTATCCTTACCCTAGCTTGGACCAAGGTTGGTATCTCAAACTTGCTTCTTTTCCATTTCTTTCTTTTAGCATGGTTAAGAAAATATGCAAGTGTGGAGTTTATCAATGGAGTATGCATTGCATTGCATTGTGGAGTAGCATTCATGTGAGTGCTTCAATGGTGTTCATTCCATGTAGATTAGTGTGACACCATTGTGCATCTTGTTGTATTGTGTGGAGTATTGTGAGTATGAGGTTTGGATTTCATCTATTTCCTTGTTGTGTTATGAGTGTTGATATTGTGTTGTGAAAATGTGATGTGCTCTTGAAAATTTCTTGTTTTATTTCTACTTGGTTTTGTTTTCTTTTTTTGTGCTTGAGTATTGTTATGGGCGTGGGACTTACACTCACCCTTGTGGGAAGGGAAGAGAAGTCCAGGGTGAAGGGCTTAAGTTGGGTTTGAAAAATGTATTGAGAACCTTGGAGTATGGGCTCCATTGTATGCCATAACATTTCATATCTTGCTAGGGGTGATAAAGAAAGTATGGTGTAGAAAGGAAGTTTGAGGAGTTACAGCTGATGGTAGTGGGTTTGGAGGAGGAAATGTGGAGGCCCTGAGAGGGCATTAAATGGTTCATTTATGATAGCCCCGAGAGGGTATGAAATTTGGTGAATTATGATAGCCCCGAGAGGGCATGAAAATTGTTTATTGCAAATATGGTTTGGTATGGAAAGTCTCCATTTTAGAACACACCTTCACCCTATGTTTATGGTTCCATCTGTGAAGCCATTTTGAAATAGTCTTGGGGGGAAATTGTTCAAGTTTGAAATGTAATGTTTATGCATTGAAAGATTGTATGTGTATCCCAGTTTGAGCCTTGTTCCCTAGCGCGGGGGTGGTCTCTTTGAGGCCTATGGTTGGGTGGAAAGCACTCATGGTCCTTGTTATTTTTTTGTGTTGCATATGCAGATTTGTGTCCAAGGGAGAAATGGAAATGGCTTGGAATGATCATCTTGTAGATTGATGTTGGATGAGAAAACTTGACATTGTGCCCTCATTTGTGAAGGAGGATTCACCAGCTTGTTCATGTTCTCAACGATCATGTTGGACAATGTTCATGCTACTCATTGTCCATATCTTTCAATGTCCATGTTCCTTATGATTTTGAAAAGTCCCTTATGTTGCCCCATTGTGATGGAAGGAGATTGTATCATTGTTACCTAATGTACGTGTAGAAGAAATAATTGATAAGGTTGTATATGCATGTTTCATTTGGAGTTTATATTGTAATGAAAGCATTGGTACGAGTCACAGATTTGCTTTGACATCATTGTTATCATTTGAAAATGTGAAAGAAAGTTTTCTCCTTGTGGTATTGTAAATGACTAGTTGATAATAACAATCCATAGATGTTATGTGATACCATTGATTGTATAAATTTAAAACTTAGTAGATTGCTTACAATCTTGTTGTGCACTCAATAATTTGGAAGGAAATTTTTATGTTCATATCACATGCATGGATAACATTGATTTTAATTACCAAGCTTAATGCAATTCTAAGCAAGAAAATCATCAAATTAATTTTATGATATAACAAAATGAAGTTTTTTGTAAGAGAAGGCATAATAAAATCTATGAGATACATTGCTGTAGGCATGCATTTTCCTCTCTAGAAAATGTATGGTAAAGGCAAATAAATCCCTTCCTTAATACAGAGCAATAAAATATTAAAGAATATTCCCAGATTCTAGACTGCTATCCAATAAAAATAAAAATAAAAATAATAATAGCATACAGAGACTAATGAGTGTCCTAGACTAATATATTTTCTAAGTGACAGAATGGTACACATTACAATCTTGTGACCTCTAAGTCACATCCAACACTCAAATAATAAATTAGTAATTAAATAAATAAAGGTATATTAGTGTGCATGTTAGAGAATATGAAAAATTTAAATATTTAACTCAAAAATAAAATAAAAGCCAAGATTGATTGGATGTACATATAATAGGGTTTTAATATGAAGTAAGTTGTCGAGATGATGGGATTGGAGAATCAAGGATAAGGATGGATGGTGGATTAAAATAATAACTCAAATCTAGTTTTATCTAGTCAATAAAGCACATTGATACATTGATACATTTATGTTAGAATGACAAGGTATGTTATATACAAACCTTATTTATACGCTTGCACCTAATCCTTGCATAAACAATTCATCTAACAAATTTAAATTGACACACTCAATATGATGGTGTAGTAGGATGTGTTTAAATACAGATCGTGAATTATTATTGAGTTAAGTACTTTGAATTGGCCCTTAGACTTACTAAGAGTTCCTCATTTTATGTGCTTACTAATTCGTACTATGAAACTACTTTGAATCTTAACATGCTTTGATAATAATAATATTGATAGTGAGAAAGTGAGCTTATGGTGAATAGTTAGATGTAATTTAATGTAAAAAGTAAATGTAATAGTATAGTAATTATAGTAATTAAAATAGTAAATGTAAAAGCATGGCAATGTAGCTAGATTAGTTAGTAGTTGATGAGCTAGATAGTTAGTAATTGTCTTTTGTTAGAGTGAGTTTGATTTATGTATTGAAATAGTAATTTTTGTGTTTAGAAAACTGTAGTGAGTGCTAGTTTGGTGAGGAAGCAATGTTGATAGATAATAAGGATATAGTAATATAGTAATTGTCACATTAATATATATTGTAATGATTAATGAATGTGTGTACATTGGTAATGAGGATAATAAGTAATTCTGAACCCCTTCCCTTACATGCTAGAATCACAACCTAGTCCATATGATACAACCGACAGACCCTAATAGAATATTAGTGTCAAAGGCTTGTTAGGATATGAATTACCTCACTAATTTATGAGTGTTGTATCTTGAACTTGCTCATTTGACTCGTGACGCTAACTTGAACTAGACTGTCATCCAATCTATTTGAAAACCACCTGTGACTAAAATGTTAACACCTTCACACTATTCACATGAGTCTTGAACTCCTGTTCAATGATAACCTTGTTTTAAAATATGTAATTTCTTATGCGACTTCATAAGCTACAAAAAAAATTAAAAATTATTGTGTTTTTACTAGTAAAATTTAGGGCATGACACATGATCCACGATAAATTGAACAATACTAGATACTAAATTAATATGTATATCAGTGTGCACGTAAATGACAAAAATATATATCAAAATACATGTATCCATAGAAAAAATTTTACAAAAATATATACCAAAGATCATGTATCCATAGACAAAGTACTCAATATATATATATATATATATATATATATATATATATATATATATATATATATATATATATATATATATATATATATATATATATATATATATATATATCAAAATACATAGATCCATATACAAAATGTGGCTGATCGTGCCATCATAATGTGTATAATATCAATGTTTCTGTATACAATGTGGCATATGCCATCTCAAAATGTCTCATGATGCATCCTACGAAAACTATACTATCCTAGGGTGCTGGTGGATGATCAAAATGCAGCCTCTTCGCTGCACTAGGTGGATCGAATGCCTCCTACATAAACAAAAAAGGAAAACCCAAAGTTAGACTACTAAATTTATATGATTCTACGTATCTAACATTGAATTACTCAAATGCATAATGATATTTTCCATATTGGAGATTAATACTATCAAAATTTCATAATAAATACCTCTCTTGTCGATCTCCTGCGCCGGTCAGGAGTCCTCTCGTATGCCCTCAGCAATGCTAGTACATCTGTGATTGTGGGCTATATATGTTCAAATACCTTTGTCAAATGAATCTACAATTTAAACTATAACATTATAATTCATAGCATGCTAAATTTATAACATATTTAATCATGAATTCAAACTAAAACTTACTATTCTAGGCTCCTCCTCAGGAGTGAGTGGTTGCGTCATCAAATCTGCATAACTGTCCCGTCGAACCTCATGTGCACTAGGAGTCTCCTATGAGATACAAAATAGTAGTTGTTAATATCACGAAAATTAGTTTTGAATTTATTTATGAAGATAAGTGATGCAAGAGCATCCCATGCTCATCAGGGGAACATTGAAGATCCAAGGCATTACAGAGGTCATGGAACATCTCTTGAAGTCAATTGGGCAATCCTTGCACCAATCATGGCTCATGGAAGCATACAAAGTTATAATGTTGGACTCATATGTGGAAGAAATTTGTAATTGGGCATGAGATAGGATTTTAGGAATTCATATGGTAGATGAGTCATTTGATAGGTTCATGTAGGTTGTCATGATCATATCTTGTCATTAGACAAGTCAAAACGTTCTAGAATTGAGTTTTGGGGTTTGAACAAGCAGGCCCTGGTTTTTAAGCCATTTTAAGGAGGGTTTTGAAGTTTGGCTGTTTAGGAGTGTGACCAAGACCTATAATATTGAAAATCCTTAGTGTGTTGGTCCCTTTGTTGAAGCCTTGATGTGTCTAATTCCTCCTTGTGTATCCCAGAGTTGAAAGGTACATAAGTGGTGTCCAGAGATTTCTTGGTGAGGAAAGAAAGAGAATCAGTGACTTGGCCCTTGGGAAGGAAGAAAACTTGTTGTCAAAATGCCTCCTAAAAATCAAATGGCTAGAGAACTTGAAGAATTGCGAGAAGAGTTGGCAAAAGAGAAAAGAGAGAGGAGAGAACTTGAAGCATCTAGAGTGAGGGAAGAAAGATAGATGAGAAGAGAGAGACTGAAGCTTATTGCAAGGATAGAATCCTTAGAAAAGGAAAGGCAAGAACCTAGAGGAGAAGAGGTTAGAGGAAGAAATCATGGAGAGAACCATGAAGAAGAAGAGGTTGGTAATGCAAGGCAAGAGCATGAGACAATAGATGATCCTGAAGAAAGGAGATTTATGAGAATCATTAAGGCAGTACAAGGTAATGGTGGGAAGAACCATATTGATTTTCCAATATACCAGGGTAAAATGGATAGTGAAGAAGTGCTAGGGTGGATAGAGGCCCTTGAGAACTACTTTGATCTTGAAGACATAGAGGCAGATAAGAAGGTAAAAGTAGCAACAGCAAGACTGAGAGGAACATCACTCGCTTGGTGGACTAGTGTTCAGAATGAGAGAGAGGAAAGGTGGTGCAGGGCACCTAACCTATGTGGCAGGGGGGAACAAGTATCTCTGTTGCCGGACACCTTGCCACTCCATGAAAGCGAGGATTCAAGTAGATTAGGAAGTTGGAATAAAGGTTTGGTCCATATTTTACAAGTTGGTCTATGTTTTGTAATAAAGGCACATGTAAGGCCCACAAGCATTTTGGTGTGGTTATAAACCAAGTGACTCCATGGGACCAAAAGGCCTTAGAATAGGGTATTTAGAGTCTAAACAATATTAGCAAAAAGTGGTTGTTTGTTTGTTTTATGGTTGGGAATGCCTATATGGTTGTTCCAACGGTCATGTAGACCTTTATATATGTCATATGTGATCTCAGTTGAAAGGGGGAGATCTGAGTGTATGGTGGTTTGAAGAAAAAACAATAAAAACTTCAATTTTCTGGAAATTTACTTAGTTGCATTTAATAAATCCATATGACCAATTTTGAGTCAATGGAATAGTTTAGAAAGTTAGGGAATGCATAAAACTATAGTTTGAAATTTGAATATCAAATTCAAACGGTCATATTAGTTTTGGAGGGAAAGTAGTAATTTGGTATTTGTTTGATTAAATAAACCTTTGTAACCAACTTGGTCGGTTGGACAGGTGCATATAAGCCTATTTAAGTTGTAATGAACATATGCAAGACATGAATCATTATTGGTACGGAAAAAATCACAGAAATTGTATAGAACAACAATCATACTTTCCTCTGCATCAATTAAAAAAATAAAAAATAAATGATACTTATACATACAATGGGGCTCTATGTGCGAATGAAAATCCCTGATGATCTAGGACACTAAATCTGTACAGGCTCATCGCCAGTAGCCACACCCTATATACAATAAATAATGTAATTAAATGAGATTACCACAAACATTTTACAAGAATGCATCAATATTTAATCAATTAGAAAACATCTAATTACCTTTCCTTTGTCAATGCATGCTGGCTCACCCCCCGCACTTTGTCCCCCCGAGGCAGGTGGTATCTGCAAGATAAAAGAAAGATTAGCAACCATATATGCTACAATATCAAATAGAAAAAAGAACTGCGAACACAACATAATGTACCATAGATGTCTCAAGGCCAAATGAAATGGCCGAGAGTGTAGCATCATCTATCTGTCTTAGCTCCTCCTCGGTCATCAGCTAAACATGAATGAAGATCACATACATGTAAAAGTCAGTATGGCTTAAAAATTAAAATTACTCTATTATAAAAATTAACTTTAAATCACATATGTCATAACAAAAAAATGTATACACGTACCGACACCGAAGGATTCCATGCCTTTGCATTCCCCTCCTCTCTCGCATCAGGGTTTGTAGCCTCTGCACGTGCGTCTGGTGTATCCTCGTCTAATACAAAATGATACTCAGGAAGATCACCTATGGGACCCAGGCAAATATTCTTGCATGTAATGCAAGTATGAGGCACACAAACGTGTGATGAGCTAGCCGATGATGAACTGGCACCAACATCATCAACACGAGGAGGCAGGACTGACCTAGTCTGAGATATCATTAGGCTACTCAGCCTATGAATGGCTCTGATGGTTTGAGAGCTAGCCTCTACCATAATATTTGGATGCTACACTCGAGGAGGGGGGGAGATATCAGGGGGGGGGGACAAAAGTGCCAAGTTTTTTCCGCTAGGAAGAGGGTCTATCCTGAGGAGCTCCTAGTCCTAAGCCCATGTTGGGCTTCATGCTCCAATAGTTCACTTTAAGTTTCAACACAAATTCTGCATATAATTTTCTAAGGAAATAAAATGGTATGTCTAAATTGCCATGTGGAGGGATATCAAAGACCATCCACCAACAGTCCCAAAAATTTGCACGTATGGCATCATTTGTGCACCATTTAATCGATAGTTTGGTTTTTTTTGGGTCAACTGGTATACTCGTTTTTGGGTTAGCAAAAAGGCTTGCCAAATTGTCTTTGGTTATGTTGAGGGCCACGACCTCATCATAATCCAAACCATCATCAAACATCTGGTGCATTTCATCATGCCAATGAAGAGCGGCATTTTGTTGGTTTGTAAGGGTTTCAATGTTATCCACTATGGTGTTTAATGTGGATAACATAGGAGCTAGTGCAGGTACATTATTGTATGTTCTATGCAAACCTCTCAACTCAGTGAGATTTTCATTTATCAAATCCTCGATTCGAGGAGGGTTTTGAGGAGGTAGAGGATCATTTGGTGGATGGTTTTGTGGGGATACTGGATCATTTGGTGGTGGGTTGCGAGGAATATTATTCCCTGCCTCAGTGTCATCATTTTGATCAACCATTCCTATTGAATTGCAAAACGTAATATATATTAAAAAAAAATCTAAATTTTAACCATTTTTGTCAAAAAAACCCTAGATTCAACTAAAACAAACAAAATCATGTTAAAATCTATTAAATTTAGGTTAAAAACGAGTCAAGGGGGGGGGGGGGGGGGGAAACATACCTGATATCCGATATCGGATTTGCTATCTGATATCCGATTTGGTATCTGATATTCGATCCGACTGGCCCAAATTCGCGTGAAAATAAGGGCCGCTGGTCTGTGATTTTGTGTTTAATCCATGCGCAGGTATCAGATATCCGATATGACAGTATATATAATATAACATATATATTACATTTTATATATTTTTATATTATATTTTATATTTATTATATTAATTTACTATATATTATAATATAAAATATTATTATTATACTATATTATTATAATTTATAATATATTATACTTTTTTATTATATATTATATTATAAGATATTACTTTTTATTATTATATTATATTATATATATATATATTATATTACATTACTATATATTATAATATATGAAATATTAAATTATATTATTATAATATAATATGTTATTATAATATTATTATTATAGTATAATATTATACGATTATAATATAATAATAATATTATTATTATATTATAGTATAATTATTATTATAATAATAATATTATTATATTATAGTATAATAATAATTATAATAATATTATTATATTATAGTATAATAATTATTATAATAATAATATTATTATAATATAATAGTATGATATATTATTTAATATTATTATTATTGATATAATAATATAATAATATATCATATAAAATAATATATAATATAAAATAATATTAATAATATTAATATAATAATAATAATATTAATATAATAATATATAATATAAAATAATAATAATAATATTAAATAATATATCATACTATTATGATTTTAATTATTAGTCGGATATTGGATTTAAAATCGGATATCCGATATTATCGGATATCCGATATCAAATTGGATATCCGATATGATATCGGATATCCAATAAGGCTCGGCTTAACCTTCCAGGTTTGGTTCCTGGATAGGTGAAAAAAGTCAGAGCGGATTTTGAAGCGCTTTTAGGTGTCTTCAAACTCCTTTTTTTTCACATCGCCACTTTTTGGCACACCATGATCCTGCACATACCCATTATGTGTCTTCCCGTCAGAGACAATTCATCAACGACAGAATGTTTTGGTGTCATGGTTTTCCCATATTGTCACTATTCAAAATCATTTTAAACCAAGAAACCAATGAATGAGAAATTGGAAAAATTTAACAATCACAATGGCTTTGATCATCTTGCACACCCATTATATGTTATAAGTCATTGATTCCAAAAGTGAGATCATTCACTTCAGTATAGGTATGCCTTCAACATAATAATAAAATCCCTTTAAACGTGGAATTCAAGAAAAAGAAATTTAGGATTAAAATGGATATACAATTATTTGACTAAGAAACCTCCCATTCACTAATCGACCTCCATTTTATAACATACTCATGGAGTAAACATGTCTGTCATCGGGAAGAGAGAGGATGACAAGTCATTATAACTAGAACGACATGTTGGTTGATCTTTTTATTTAGGCAATAAAAATAGTCCACATGCTTGCACATTTGGCATTTGTCCTTTAGATTTTTGATAGCAGGTACAACATAGACATACAACGTGGAGCTTCCCATCGTGTGGTATTGTAGAGAGTTCAGTCCTATTTTTCTCCTTTATTTCTCTACTCCTTCCATTTATGCATTTGCTTGATTGGATTTGATTTTTTCATATTTGATTGAGTTGCTGAGGTGAGATCTGAAGATGTATGCTTTGGACTTTAACACTTTTAAAAATAAATTAATGTTGTTAATTGTTCATTGTGAATAAACCACATTGTCAACTAATTACATAATCTCTCTGATTTCACAAGGAAGATTGGTTCCAAGAGCTTTGAAAGGGAAAGGTTATCTATCAAAGCAATATGGATTGTGGAGACCAACTATTGAGCTACACTCCGACATCCGTGGGAAATATTTTAGGATTGCATGATCTAAATCTTTCTAAAAACTTTCTACAATGCCCTTTCCCCACTTCTTTTTCTCTCCTCACCCAATTGGGTACTTTCAAGGTCTCCATAAATAGAAATAAAGTTGGCTAACCCTATTCCCACCTAGATCACATATATGTGAGCTTTGGATTTGAGATGAGTTTGGCCGGGTTTGGGATCAATATGTGGCTGCGGTGTTTTTTAGTTTGATCGATTTCACCGAATAACTATTTGAAATTAAGCATTATTGGCTTGGAGTAAGAAGAAAGAAGCCTAAATTTAAGATCATTAATATATTTTGCCTGAATATGCATTGAAACAAAAGCACAAGCACAACACAAAAACTAAAGCATAAGATTAGGAATGACACACAAGGCATTCCTATAACAAATAGAAACATTTTCTTTTGCCCTCATTATAATCCATACTACCTAAGAAGAGCTTCCAAGCGCTGCAAGAAAACTCGAATTCCAGACCTCTATGATTCTTTCTCCGTGCCCCACAAAGATATAATGCCACGTGATTGCTTGTAATCATAAATTTTTGAAAACATAGTGTCACAATCCCTGGAAAGGACCATAACGCATTGGAAAATAGGGCTCTGTTACAAGATCACCATTTGCGGCAACACCACGTGAAAATAAATCTTTTGATTAGCTTTTCTTTGGCAACCTGCCATGAGTTGGCAAGAGCGAGGCGTATTTAAAGGAAATTTCTCACTGATTTGCATTGCGGTGGAGACGTAGAGTATTTGAATATGAGTTTCTTGAATGGAAAAACTAGGTTTCATCAACAAATTGGAATCTTTCAGAATTCTCTTTTTGGAAAGTTTTAATTATAATATTGTGTTTTAATAAACAAAAACCGATCTTTGATTGCTTAGACCAATGAGAACTCAGAAAAAATATTTTTTTAAATTGTTGAAAATAGATATTAATTAATGAACACTATATTTTATTCAGTAAAATTTAATTTTTTCGTTTGATTGGTTAATTAAAAAGTCAAATAATTTTGCTTGCACCAAACGATTCCATTAGTTGGTGGCGTAGGCAGAACTAAAAAGTATTTTACTTTTCTTTCGCTTCATTTTCGATAGCAGTGACAAGGTTCTGAAAATAGCTGCCAGTGGCATCTGTGAGGGTATCAAGCCTGACTCGAAATTCATTAAATTCTTCTGCGGGCTTTTCGCTCTCAATAAAAACCTGCAACTCCCTCCCAACACACTGCTGAAGTTGATCTAAATGACATTCGGCAGAAGCTTGGGTATGCTCAAACAATTCCTTGTAGCCGCTTTTATTTTCATTTTCTGCGAGATAATACCCATAGACATATGTCCACTTCAACACTCTTGCGCATTCAACAATCTGAGCCCACGCATCTCTCACTGATTGAACATGTGATCTTGGTAAGAATTGTATGTCAGCCAACTGTTTCATCGGGAAATCCTCAGCATGCTTCACATTTAACTCTGCTTTTGCCCTGGACTTTTCATGGGCTGTCCATCGCTCATAATAATGACTGTATCTGTCCAAGGATTGTTTAATGGCCTCCCTCTGTTCCCTCTTTATTTTCTCTTCCTCCGTTTCGGATTTCTGATTCTGTGTCCCCTGTTCATCAACTTCAAATCTGTTGCAGGCATAAAAATAAGGATGTCCTTGCCAATCCCCAAGGCATGACCAGCAAAAATGAAATTTGCATGGTTCCACACATGTCATATGCATGCACCCTTCATTCTTCTCTATTGCACGCCCACATTTGGGGCACGGCTTTGTATTCACAATTTTCCAATTCTCTGTTTCTGCATTGTCCCTGTTCTTCAACACCCATTTTCTAGCCGTATCACAATCTACAGGGCGATGCATCTCTTCAGAGCAACTCCAGCAAAAATTATAACAACATTTGCAGGTCACATCATAGCTTTCCGTGATTCCACTTTGCAATTCCACAGCATACTCACATTCAGGAAAAGGGCACCATTTGATTCTTTCGTTTTGCCCAACATATGATTCAACAAGAAACCGCTCATATTTTGTTCTGTCCTGTTCATCTGTAATTAAACAGAGCACAATGTCCTCACCTACAGCGGCCCCACATTTTGGCTGTGGACATTTCAAAGTGAGACACCCCATTCCATCTTCCCTAATTGAAATCTCAATGTACTTTGTCCAACATTCATTACAGAAATAATGGGCACAACCAAGAGCTTTCATCTCGGAAATGGAGAGGGTCTCCATACAGATGGAGCAGTATAACTGCTCCTCCTCAGCCCTCAACTCTTTTACTGAAGCTTTCGCTTTCTCAAACAGCCCTAAATCCTTTCGCAGCTTTTGTTCGTCCATAAACCATTCATCCAGCAAAATTGAAACTTTCCACTTGAAATGGTGGAGGAGGATTTTGGAGTCGGAGGGGGATAAAGAGCATAAGGAAGAAACAGAGTCGATGGCGTTCTGTTGTCGTTCACTGATGTCTTGTGGGCTTATTACTGTACAGCAATTGCTCTTGCTGTCACTCTTCTCTTGCAAATAGATTGCATGTGCACTATAATCCGAGCCTTGGCGACCAGTAGAGGAAGCATAGCTGTAATTCTGTGCACCGTACTCCATCTTGCGAGTGTCTGACTTGTATTTGAATTGCTTCTATTCAAACCCGTCCTTTGCAGAGCAAATCAATTATGCATACACAGATGATTACATGCCCCACTTATTGCTTTTCTTAAAAGCACGTCTCTTCAAACACATCTTTTCATATTAAATTTTTACGATCAGTAATTTTAGTAATCATTAGACCCATTATAATGCTATGCTTATTGTAATATAGCTTGCACCTATAGTCAAACTTAAACCCGTTCTCTCAAAATACACATCCTAAAAGATATCTTTATTTGACCATTCTTTTGCCTGTGAATTTATTGATTAAATGGCTCTATTTTCTAACCGTTAAAATGTGTAGGATTTAAACGGATACCCTTCCGTTGATTTCTTACCAGGTACAATTTGTTTATTTTGTTGTGATGGAATGCATTGTGTTACAACAACAAACTATTTTGTTTCTCAGTCACCTGTATCCAAAATCTATTCGCAGAGAGTATTCAGTCAAAGCTGTGCCCCTATAATATCAGATCTAAATACGATCATAGTAAATAGCATAATACAAATTCCATACGAGGGAATCATGACGCGCATGAAGATAGTTGTCAGAAAAGGTCGACGAGTTCAAATTGGCGCCGCCCGGACTTGAACCGGAGACCTTCAGTGTGTTAGACTGACGTGATAACCAACTACACCACGGCACCTGTACATTTAGTAGCTTGAAACAATTATATTTTTCAAACATAAAACAGCTGATTTGGAATGTTGAATGCTTTGCAGAAAAAATAGCGTCTGATCTTTACTAGATAATGTGGGGAGCCTAGTTTCTTTACAATCACCTCATTGGCACGTAGTTCAACTCTCTGTATGTCTGATAAGAAAAAAATGAAAAACAACATGTCATTAACTAATGATTACATATATATTAATAAAGAACAATTTAAAAAATTGAATTTGAAACCAAAATTTTTAAAAAAATCAACGGCAGCATTAAAATTGACAACTTAAAAGCTTCTTATTCACAAAATCTAGATTCTTCCCGGAATTTTTTTTTTTAATTTTCCTGTCTGAAAGCCAATCACGACTTCCCAACTTCGGAAGCTTATTATGGAAGCCTCTATAATCTTCATCTGCTTTCATTCTAGAATCACTGCGATACAGATTCCCCAGAAGCAGCTATGAAGAGGCAGAGTGGCTCACTAAGTTTGCCTGCGTGGAAGCCCAGGCTGCTAGGTTGCGGAAGAAAGATTCCAAAATTGTCAGATCCGAAAAGGAGAGCTTCAAAGCTTCTTACGAGCAAAACGTTGAAGCTCCATGAATGAATGGGACACAGAAACATCATTTTCGTCATCAGTCACAGACATCTCTTCTTCTCTAGCCCTCCGATTGGCTGAACACGCACAGGAAAGGAGGTAGATTTTACCATTGTGCTTGAAGTCAGAGCAATGGAAGATTAATTCCGGAATTAAAAATTAAAATTTATTTTGTATTCTTTGTTTGGTGCCTTAAATAAGAATTGGGAATGAGAATAAGTATTTCTGTATTCTTATTTCAACTTCAAAATGAACATATACCTATTCCAAAAAAAAATACAATTATTAGAATAGGCTATCCTATTCCTATTGCTATTTTAATTTTTAAAATTTAATAATGTTTTCAGATCCGTTTCGTTTGAACTTTCCATTTTCAAACGGATGATGTCCCCTGCTACTTACCCAACGTGCGATGACATAATTGTTTTTAACTGCTCAACCCATTATGTGTGAATTGTTTGAGTACGAGGGTTCTTTTATGGGTGAATTGTTTGAGCACGAGGGTTTCTTCTATGGGCTGATAACCATAAAATCCATGGCATCCGTGAATGCCCAATTCGAGGCCAAGCTCGATGATGATATTTTGGCTCTGCAGTCAAAGCAAGGACAACATGGCTCAAGGCCATTGAGGCCGCCATTAATGGCCACCACGAAAACAAAGGTAAGATCTTGGAGCGGAGGAATCCCAATGAGCTAATACCCACCTTAGAAATCCAATGCTATGGCTTAACGGCGGCCTCCGACATCATGTCCCAACTGTGTTCTCCAAGAATTTCTCATTCTCACCTACCCCACACTCCTCTGCCGCATTCAATCATCTCCTAGAATTAAAGTTGTTTCCTAAATTCAATTGTTTCCAATTGCCTAGACAAGTCGGTGAATTTTATAAGGATTCAGCTAAGACACAACTATATTTTCGAGACCGTTTACAGACTCCAAAGCAGTCTAATACGCTTCATACAATGCTTCAGTTTATACCCGAATCGTAATTTGGTCTTTAATATCATTACACAATGAGGATGGAAACCATGGCCAACCGAATTGTACACAGAAATCGAAACTTCAAAAATTAAATTCCATTTCGTATTCTTTTGTACAACACTATGTTGAGCCCACATTTCTCAAATTTAGATGCATATATCAACGTATATATGTACATGGGATAAAAATACCAATGCAAACATTTCTTTTTATAACAATTCAGAGAAATATATATATCAAATGTAACATTGCAGGGAGATTTATAACAATTATAATATGGTTTTGGCTAAATGTTGTGACTTCCTACAAATACCATCAATAACTCATAGTAATAACTTAATATCTACGGGTGTTGGGGCTCGTGCTTAGGAATGCCCGTAATGATGAGAAGTCCAGAGTGTCTCCCTACAGAACTACTCTCACCCTCCCACATCTTATTTATTTGACGCATCAAAACAACTTCTACAAAACTTCATCGCAGAAGAATCTCTTTGAAGTATCAATAGCATACAAATCATTTGGAATAGTCAATATTGTGAATACAAAATGCAATTGTTGGCAAAACATTTGTCTATAATTTGCCCATTATGTTACAACTTCTCTCAAGAGAAATTCTTCTTCTTGTCCCTCAATGTTCATGCAACTATTGAATAAATTAAATTTTTATTCCTTAGTCCAACTTCAGTCTTGTACAATCAAACATGGGATTAACATATTCCCAATCAAATTCTAGGTGAACCAAATAGGATTAGAATTGTCCTTTCCCATTCTCATTCTCTATTCTTATTCTCATTCCCATTTGCAGTTCTAATTTTCAATTCCTATGCCTACAACCAAATGAGCCCTAAATGATTGGATAACAGAAACAGAGTATCTCTATTTTGACCATATTTTCCACCCCCTATATCTATCATTTTATATGGCCATTTCTATTCTAAATTGTAGGAAACACCTTTCCTCTTCTCTATTATGATTTGTGTTACTAGTCTATACACCTTTCATGTATTCCTTCATTTTCACAATACTAATCTTGTAACAAGCCCAAAGCATGTGAAACTGAAAATATAAAATGAAAGGGCAAAAATATAAAATGTTGAAACTACTGATTCAGATCATTTGGATACAAACAAACTTGATACTGAAAATGATATTGAAACAATACTGAATAATATACTAGAATGATATGAATATTGATATGAATAATATTGAATAATAATTACATTGATGTCTAAGCATCTTTATATAGTATTATTTTCCCTTACAACAACTACTTACGGGAATAACTTCCCACAACTATATATTGAATTGATTTTATTTATGTAATCTAAACACAAAACTAACCTAAATAATGTAATAAGTCCAACATTCCTAACTTAATTAATGTAATAAGTCCAACATTCCTAACTTAATTAATGTGATAAGTCCAACATTCCCCCCCTTATTACATTAATCCAATAAAATTGAAAAGCCTTCACCAATATTATAAACTTTGATGAAGCTCCTTCACCAAACTTTGAAAGTAGTCTGCAACTTCAAATTGCAAATCCTAATCCCGAAGTTGAGCTCCTTCACCAATCTTTGAAAGTAGTCTGCAACTTTAGATTGCAAATCTTAACCCTGAAGTTGCCCTCATATCCCAACTTCAAATTGAAAATCCTGAAGTTGGCCTCATAAAAACATTGTTTCCACCTCTTTTACACAATGAGACATAGTTCCTCCACAATTTCACATTTCCATGGAGTGTGCTTGATGCCTCCTCTATGCTACACATGAGACGCTTTTCCTTTGAAAGTCCACATCTCCCTCGAGTGTGTCTAACGCCTCCTCAAGTGTTGTAGAAACAATCACCACCAATATGTCTGGATGTCTTTCCTCTGAAAGTTGACATCTCCTCCGAGTGTCTCAAACACCATTCTTGAAATCCTGCCCCCCCTCAGTCAATAGAAGGACAATCACGTAGTCAAGCCCCCTCTTTCTTTAGGGACACAAATCTATCAATTCCCCTCTTATCTTCAGGGAGGAATTGGCGAAGCCCCAACTTTACAGGGACACAAATAGTTGTCTCTCATGCAGTAATCATCTCCAAGTGAGAAGTAGCTTGAGATGATAAAAATCCTCCAACCTCCATTTCCTCTAGCCTCCTATTGTTTTAGACTCTAATCATCCAAAATCCATCAAAGGCACTCTTCTCCCCATTGATTAACCTGCTCTGATACCACTGTAATAGGCCCAAAGCATGTGAAACTGAAAATATAAAATGAAAGGGCGAAAATATAAAATGCTGAAACTACTAATTCAGATCATTCGGATACACACAGACTTGATACTGAAAATGATATTGAAACAATACTAAATAATATACTGGAATGATATGAATATTGATATGAATAATATTGAATAATAATTATATTGATGTCTAAGCATCTTTATATAGTATCATTTTCCCTTACAACAACTACTTACGGGAATAACTTCCCACAACTATATATTGAACTGATTTTATTTATCTAATCTAAACACAAAAACTAACCTAAATAATGTAATAAACCTAACAGATCTAAGGTCGATAGTTTCTCCAGACTATATGTTTTGAAAACTCTCTGTAAATCATTCTATGCTTTCAAAAGTTCTTTGGAAATATTTGTACAATGGTAAAAGTTTTTTGATTTTTTTTCTTTAATTCCAAATTTAAATTTGTTTAAATATACTTTTTTTAGTTTTTTAAAAAAAATTAGAGGTTGAGCATTTTTTATATTCTATGGTTATATCCGCTTAATCACCAGTATGAACATTTTTCTGCATTTTAGTAAGAGAATTGTTAAGTTCTTGTTTTACAAATATTTGTGCGATTTTGAAAGCTCTATGTAGATATTTGTGCAATTTCAAAAATCTGCAAATAGCTATTGTAATTTCAAAAAGAACTTTTCACATATAAAGCATTTAAATCTCCTTTTAGGTATAGTATTTGAGATTTAAAATGGGCAGAGAAAGATTAGAGCTAATGAAAATTAAAATGAAGGTATTTGAACAAATAGTTTATAAGCATTCTTGCACATTAAAATTTATAACTTGAAATTATAGAGATAAATTGTAAAATCCAATTCAATATTGGCACCGACTACGATGCAACTTATTTGCACCATGCCATTTGGATTTCCGTCAGTCTCCAACTCCTTTGACACTTCCATCCTCTGTCCTTCTGTTTCATCTGACATTGTACACTGTTTCCAAAATTAGTATTCTCAATTGTTTTATATATATATATATATATAATTGTATAAGTTTAAAGTTTTGATTTATGAATTAAAAGAAAAGTATTGTATTTTTAATAAATTGTTAATGGGTTTAAAATATTTATATAGTATGTTAATAATATTATTATTTTTTATAATGAACGATTGTAATAGATTATTATTATTAGTAAATATTAAATTATTATGATTATTTATGATTCTATTTATTAACTTTTTAATATTTGTTTAATTTAAATAAATTTTTAATAATAGTTATTCATATACCTAATTTAAATAACTTTTGAATTTATGATGTGATTTATAAATAAATTTTCTAATTAACATTTCTGATTTCAATTTTATACACTTTTTTTTAATAAAATAATAAACATCATATTATTGTCAGATCATATAATGTTATTGTTTATAAAAAATTAATGAAGATAATTTTTTAAATTATTTATAGATGTTAGATTATTATAAGTATTTATATTAATTTACTATAAAATTTGATGTCAATTGTATATTAAATATTTATGAATATGAAAAAAAAATCACTCCACAATTGACCTTAATAATTTCTAATGACCTATTATTTGTGACTTCTTAAGTTTAAAAAAAAATAAAAATTTTTTAATCAATAATAAATAGTTTTTCTAGTTAACATTTTAGTTTCAATTACATTCACTAGGAAAATGTATTGAAGACTTGGAATAAGTTTGTTTGAGAAAAATTAGTATGCAATTCTATTTTTTATTAATGATCAATAATTAATATTTTTAATTTCAATTTCTCTCAATAATAATCATAATTATCTAATAATTAAAAATATTTTTTTACTAATATTTAAAAATATTTTTTACTATAATCTAAAAAGTAATTTTTATCTCCCATTAAATTGTTAGCATTACAAAATTAGAAATGCTTAAAAATGCTAACTATTATATTTTTGACATATACTTTGCTTAAATCCAAAGTATTGTTAAGTGAAGAAATCAATTTAAAAATTTACATGTAATTAATATACTCTATATTTTTAGATTTAATTTTACTAAAAGTAAAAATTATGAAAATAATCATAATAGTCTAACATTTAATTTGTCAATAATTAATAATAAAAATAATATTAATAAATATTAGTAAAATATTGTTATATCTATTATTAACTATTAAAATATAATAAGTTATTAATAAGTATTATATAAGAGTAAATCAAGATTTGTTAGAATAGGCCAATAGAAATAATCAAATGATAAATCAGAAATTGCTAATATGAAATAAATAGTATTGCTAATATGAAATAAAGAGTTTTAAATAGGATTGTAAAATCCAACTCTAGTTAAATATAAAAAATAAAATAATGAATTAGAAAATAAAATAGACTTAGGATAATCAAATCTTTAGAATTGTTGATTTGTGTAAAAGATAAGAACATTCTTATCTTAAAATTGAGTTGAACAAATATGACAAATAATTAATCTAATTTTTAAACGATTAACCTATAATTTTTCATAACATAAATAAGAATGTTCAAATAACTAATTTAGATGATTAATAGATAATTGTGGATCACTTTGATTATATTTTTATAACTATAATTTAAAACTATAATCTCTCACACATGTTAGAAATACACCATGATTTGTTTGAACCAAAAACACATTGGCTTTCTTAAAACAGATCAAAATATCTATAATGTTATATATATTCATACATTATACTATATTAATATTTATAAACATAGAATTCTAATGCAACATTTTCCAAACCACCTTAAAGGCAATTAGGGTCCAACAACTGATACAAAAGTTATTTAAATTAGATACATATTATTAATAAAGTATATGAATAACTATTATTAAAAAATTGCTTCATGTGCCGAGTCATAACTGATGTCAGGCAAGTTAGGGACTTTAGGGGCTGAGCGGCCAAGTGTGATGAGCTAGCCATAATGCTTCTTATGCTGAGAAAGCCAGTATATGGCATATATTGAGCAAGTTATAATACTACATGAGCTAACCTATAGATGTCAAGTACAATATATGTGCCAAGCCAAAAAATTTATAGGTGCTGAGTTACTTTACGTGCCAAGTTACTTCAAGTGTCGAGTGTGCTTCATATGCCAGGCGATCATCACGTGTCGAGTCACAGTTGATGCTGAGCAAGCTAGTGACTTTAGGTGCCAAATGAATTACATGTCTTCAATGTTCTTTATATGTCGTGCCATAGCTGATGCCGAGCTAGCCAATATGTCATATGTGCAGAGTATACTAGAAAGCTTCATGTGCTATGTTATATGTGTCGAGCAAGCCAAACGACTACATGAGCTAACCTATAGTTGTCATGTACAATATATGTGCCAAGCCAAAATCCTTATAGATATCGAGTTACCTCTAGTGCTGAGCTAGAATTCTTATTGGTACCGAGCTACTTTAGGTGTCGATCGTGCTTCATGTGCTAAGTGATCAATATGTGCTAAGTCACAGTTGATGTTGAGCAAGTCAGTGACTTCAAGTGCCAAATGGATTACATGTCCTAAGAGATCTGTATGTGCCGAGCTGCAGATGATGCCAAGTAAGCCAAACTATCATATGTGTCGAGTAAGCCATAGTGGACACTCTGACATCACCCGATGGTCATCGAGCACTAACCAAATTGGGTATTGACCATTTATTGATGCCTTTATAACTCAGGCTCCCATGTGTGAGATTAAGGTAAAATCATGCTATATCTTCTTCATTGAGCAGAATTTTGTTGGCTGACATCACTTGAGTACGAACTTGTTTCAGTTTGGTCATGTGGTACTTTGTACATGGAAAATTTAAAGTTAACACATACAGCAACAGAACAATTTTCTCATTCTTCAATTTTGGGGGCATCAGTTTTGTACTTTGCCCTTCTCAAATTGCAAATGGGCTCTAATTTAATGGTATCCTCTTTATTACAGACATGAGTGCAGGTACTCCACTTCCTATGTGCGTATGTTGAGGGATTTATTTAAATTTTTAGAATGGACCTCCATTCAAATCTTCATCTCTCCAACTTGCTATGCTTGCCATCTAATTTTCCTCTAAAATGTTACTCCCTCAAGAACCGTGCGTAAAATGTGATTCCTACCACCAATTCCATCGTAGCATTCTCTTAAAAAACTTCAGAATCAAGCTTCATCCGACATTGGATGAAGATGCCCTTTCTCATCCTCTTGACGATGTGGTTCTGGACATTATGTTCATCATGCACTCTTACAACATTCGTTGTGTGATTCGAACCATAATTGGGGAGGATCTCTTGTCTGCATTTGCAAGAAATGTATTATTTCCTTCAACTTTGGTTTCCATTTTCCTTTCTAATGCCATGGATCTCCTATAGTCTACATCAAGGTGGTCCGGTTGGAATACTGGGCTAAAAATAAGTTGAAATGTGCAATGCAGAATTATGACCTGTGGTCTGGTAATGCCTTGGTTGGTGGAATATTTTCAAGAACCATGCTAATGAAGAATCATGAGGTTATGATGACCTTTGAAGCACTGCAAAAGACCTTTGAAAAGCACAATCCTCAATTTCTAACCAAGACCCTATAATTCACGACACGTGCCCTGGGTTATTAGCTGACAAAGGAGGTGAAGAAAGTTACATTTACTGTGATTGACATTTTGGGTATGCCAATTTTTGATGCACAAGAAAAAGCTACCCATGCGAAGTCACCTTTGGCTACCCCAACATATTCAGATAGTGAACCAGGTGCTTGGTCATTCTCAGCTTTTAGTGTTCCTAGTTTTGTCCATCATGTCTCAGATGAAACTACTTGGCTTCCTCACTCAGATGTCACCAAACCAAGTGTTTGGGGTACGCCATCTTCTACTGGCATTTCTATTGGTACTTCAGATGTTGTTGCTGAGGGCTCAAGCTCGGGTTGGGACGTTGCTCCCTTATCATGTCCAAAATTTGGATGAGGCTTCTCTATAAATCCTAGTATGACATCCACCCCTACTTTGGGTGCTTTTAGCGAGGATATGGAAGAAAGATAGCATAACAGTTTCTTTCTATCTTTTTGGGTTATTTTTCCACACTTCAGGCATGTTCTACATATTGTTGAAAATCTTGTCTTGACTGATTTTGGGTCTTCCATGCCTACTATGTGATGACATGGTAAAATTCAACAAATTTCAAATTTTGATGGTGTTAGTGTTGTTCACCGATATAGCAAGATTGTAAATATTGATGTTAGTCAATTGTAAATACTGCGACAATGCTGGTTTTTCTTTCTGGTTCTTCCCTTGTTGAGCTCTTGAACTAGTTTTTAATTTTATATATATATATATATATATATATATATATATATATATATATATAGTGGCTTGTCCACTTTTTCCAAAAAAAAAAAACTATTATTAAAAATTTATTTAAATTAAACACATATTAAAAAGTTAATAAATAGAATCATAAATAATCATAACAATTAAATATTTACTAATAATAATCATCTATTACAATAGTTCATTATAAAAATAATATTATTATTAACATACTATATAAATATTTTAAACCCATTAACAATTTATTAAAAATACAATACTTTTCTTTAAATTGTAAATCAAAGCTTTAAAATTATACTATATATATATATATATATAACACTAACAATTAAGAATACTGATTTTGGAAACAATGCACTATGTCAGATGAAACAGAAGGAGAACGGAAGATGAAAGTGTCAGAGGAGTTGGAGATTGACGGAAATGCAAATGACACAGTGCAAATAAGTTGCATTGTAGCCGGTGCCTTCAATATTTCATGTTGAAGTGAATAAAAGCACCAATGTAAAACTTATTAATAATTTGTGTGAATGTTTGACCTGAATTTTCTAGGTCATGTATAGGAAAGAATATGCCAACCCATTTTTGGCATAGGCAAAAGCAATCTTTTAGACTATCTAAGCTTAAAGGCTTTTATCCAAGCTTTTTGGCTCCCTAAAATAACTCAGAGTCTCAATCCACGATGAATCAAAAATTCCATAAAATAAACTTTCTCTGAGAACTGTCCCTCAGTAGTACCTAATCATCGTTCTCATACATTTTGGATGTGACCTTTTCTTTAGAATAATTATAATCTATCAACCTTTTTTTGCATAGCTTAATGTAGTTTTTTGTTCACAAGGACGTACTTTGTAATGTTAAGTAGAAGGTGCCTTACACTAAAACTAAATAAAGATGCTTACATGATACATTAGGAGATTGTAAAAACCCTTAGTACAACTACATCTTGAAAACATTCTTATTCATGTTAGCCACTCTTAACTATATGTCAAGGAATTATCTTCAATAGCATAATAAATATCAATTATCATCACTACCCATGTTTTTGTAGCTCAACCCATAAATGGAAAAAAGAATTGTGAATGAGAAAGAATAGTCAAGAGCATAGAAATTTGTGAGGTTAGAAGGTTCTAGCTTCTGTTGAAGCTCAACTATCCACTTAGGCCTCATGGATGTCATTGGCTCCACATAATAGTAGCCCATGAAAAACTCTCTACGTCTCATTCTTGTCATGTCTCCAAACATACTCAGTCTCCCTATCTACCATAATGGAACTCATGTTGCCTCTGTCTCAACTTCTCTAATATGCATACCCCACTCCTTGCTTCCATTAATCTATGAGCCCCTATATAGCTTGTGAGAAATGATGGAATTAGCATAAGGTGGTGTGGACGAGTGGAAAGAGTCCATCCACAAGACTCAACCAAGATAAAACTCATGTCTCTCTTGACATTGCATTGTCTACAAGTGAGCTTTTCTCATCTTTTTATAAGATGTGAAAAAAAGCCTTCCCTCCACACACATTTTCATTTTTTTATAACAATTGGGAAATACCACATCTCATAAATAGAAAGCACAATTGAAATTAAAATTTGATAATAAATATCAAATTGGAGAACTTTATGAATAATGGTGTAATTATGATTGAAGAACTTAGTCAATAATGGTGCAATGTACTTGTAATCTAATTATTTTTGGAACATAAACAAAAAAAAAAAAAAAGTCAAAATAAAAAAAATGTATTTTTTTAAAATATTAAATAACATTCAAAACTACATCTCTATATTTGTTAGCCATGTTTTGTTGGTGTGTTGATGTAGCTTCACATGATTTCTTACATTTATCTAAGGAATACATTTCATTATAATAGGTAGTCATCATCAACAATAACATCTAAACTTTTAAAGTTACAAACAAGTTGTTAGTAGTATAAAAATTGCTCAACATTATATGAACAAGTATTATCATAATTATTGAAATGTGTTCAAGCATTAGTTCATTTCAACAAAATATATTTCAAATGGAAAATTACACACATTTCACCTCACACAACAAAGTATAAAATACAAAATAATTGAATAAGAATATAAAAAACCTCTTCATGTTGATATCATAAACTAAAAGCTTTCCATAACCCACTACAACAAAAGGTAATAACTTTAGTGCTTGTTCCTCTTGTTATTTACTAGGACTGGTGTTCACTAAAACTATGTGAAGTCATCCAATTGTGTGTGTGTGTGTATATATATATATATATATATATATATATAGAGAGAGAGAGAGAGAGAGAGAGAGAGAGAGAGAGAAAATTAAACTTTCCTCCCAAATCACATCAATCATATATATTATATAGTTTGTGCTATTGTAAGATTTTTAATTTTAATTTCATTGAATTTTCTTATTTTCTCATTGGTCCCTACTAATTTTGCTAGGGGTTTTAGCTTTATTTTATTTAAATATAAGGAAAAAAATTGCAACCAATGAACAACAAGTAATTAAAAATGAAAATATTTTTAATGTTTTTTTATAGTCTAGAGGATATTGGATGAAAAAGATAGTGGATAGCTATAAAAAATGTACATATTATTTAGTATTTTCTAAATGTTACATTTAACCTACAACTTTTGGCCGTGAATGCCTTGCTAAAAAAAATTGAATGCTCCAACTCTAGAGAAACACATCGTAGCTTTCCAGATTACTCCTAAATTTCTTCTGAATTATTGTAGACTTTCTAAATATATTCTAGAGCCTCTTGATAATTTTCAATTCGCTATAAACAAATGAGATTTGAATTTTTCTTTTGGATCATGATTAAAGTTATCTACAAATTTTAGTTGTCAACAATTTTGTCATATTTTAATGGATTTTCTAAATACATTTTTGGAGAAGAATTGTCTACGTTTTTTTCCCATATTGAGGTTGTGAATGTAAAGTTTTACAAAAGTTGGTTTTGCTAAGGGTGTCTACTCTAGTATGTTTCCCACCATTTTATAGTATGATCTATAGATTTTGTGAGTTCAAAAAAGAAGTGATTGCAATGACATTTCTATGGTTAGAACTCTTGAGTTATTGGTTCCTGTTATTTCAATTTTTTATTTATTTCTAAATCTTGCTATTTATGGTGGTTATTTCCTCGTAGAATTAGATGATGCCCTAGTTTTCCATTTTTTTTGAAACCCTCATTTTTCTTCCTTCATTATTTTTTTTATCAGTCCACAACTTCTTTGTTGAGTATGATATTCATTTCTTGGTATCAACCAAGTCTATATACTTTATGATTTCTCCATTTAAAAATTGCTTGTCTTGTTTAATGCCATGTAGTATATCATATTTGTGAGTCATAAAAAGATACAAGGATGCAACAATAGAATAATGACAAATGTATCCGAGGAGCTGATTAAAAGAGCATAAGGATATGCAATGATCGATGGAGGATTCACTACCTAGTTAGAAAATCATGGAGTTAGAATTAATTATCCACTATGAAGTGAATTATGATTAATAACACTTCTTGACCTCATTAAACTACCAAATAAATATTTCCATTTGAAAAAATATTCTTCTTTTAAATCCAACTAGGATCATGTTTTGTATTATGGTTTACTATTTGTTGGTAAACATATTTGTCATTGTGAAGTTATCTCTGAAACTAACCATGTTCACCATCTAAGTAGAGACAACCATGTCAATAGTTGGATAGATTGAAGTTCGATCAATACTTGGTTACAACCTTCCTCTATGTTTGAGAGGGGAAACTCCCTCGTATGATGGGTGTATTTGATTTTTCAATATAAATGAATTCAAACTTTGAAAGATAAATAAAAGTTGTTGATGGTGAATGCACCGAATGACGTCAAAGATCTCCTACATTAACTTAAATTGCTTATAAGAAGAATCAAGAGATACACTTGAAGGCTATCATTAGTAAATGTTGATTCAATGATAATTGAACATTTGAATACTACCATGAAAAAACCCTTTACAAAAAGAATCAACACTTCAATAATTAAGATTTGTAGAAAGAGAACCCAAATTTGATTACAAGGACAATATATGTACACACTTTCTAAAAATTTCCTTTCTACCAAGACTCCAACATAAGTGTTCTCTAATTCCCCAATGTCCAATTAGTCCTTTGTTACAAAGAAAAATGATACCTTATATAGATCTTAAGGTTAAGAACTACTCCTCTATGGTAAATAACTACCTCCCAATTATGTGATTCTAGAGAGGTTAATTAACCTTACAAAAATTAACCAAAAATGATCAAATCCTTAAGCTATGGCTAAAAGTGATAAAAATCACTATTTTCTAGCATGACACTTTCATAATCTTAACTTTGATGAAGAATCAAAACCTTAATTATATTCACTAATTTCTTCATCTAAAATTTCATCATATATCCACCATTCTTTTGCAATGAGAAATGTATATGAACGATTTCAATTTAGGTTCACCATACCATCTTCAATTGTTGAACCAGGGCATATGCACCAAGTTGTGGTGCCAAAAAGGTGACAAGTTTTTTTTTTTTTTTTTTTTCTATTTTCAATAGCGTGTACATGTTATGGTTTGGGTAACCCAAGCCATAGCATGTACACACTATTAGCAAAATAAAAAAAGTATATATGATGGGCTGCACACTTGCAACTCATCATTTTCATCAGCCTTTTCTGCTATTCCTAGAGAGAGCAGCGCGTACGCGAGTTAAAAATCCAACATTTTCACCATCCTTTGCCAAAATGCCTCCTCGTCGACAAAATCCAAGACCACAAGCGCACCCACAACGATGTCGTAAGTGATATAAACTTAACTTTGCATTGTTTGATATGTCTTTCATATTGTTTTGTAGGGTTTTTACAAATTTCATTTAGATTTATTTATTTATTTGGATTTCAATTGATTTTTTATTAGGAAATGTCCATAATCAATCAGAAAATCCAAAAGAACCTCAAAACCCTCAAGAACCTCAAAACCAAAACCCTCCTCAAGAAGAACAACAAATTCCACAACTCGAACCAATTGCAAGATGTCTGCCAGGCACACAAGAAAATATAATAAATGAAATAGAGAGAGGAAAAACTAAATTAAAAATACTCATTTCTCGGTTGAAAGAATCTAGATAAACCAATCCAATGAGGGCTCAATCGGCATCATCCCTCAAATCCATTAACACCCAAATAGCCTTAGTTAGTGGTCAGTTAGATATTTGGTGGGTTAAGAGGGATGAGTAAAAAATATTTTATGCAAATAAATTGTCATATGAAGATGTTAAAAAAAAGAAATACCAAAAGGTAGCATATGTGCATTATTTAGAAAACCCGGTGAGAAAAATATTGTTAGAGAGGGTACTAAATGATTCTCCATCCATTGGTACATACATGATGCTATTAGAAATAATTTTTGGGATAGATGGTGGATGGTTTTTGATGCCCCTCCTTGCAACAATCACGAGGTCCCCATGTATTTTTTGAAGAAATTATATTGTGAGTTTGTCCTTGGGGAGATCCCTAATTATTTTGATATATTAGACTCCCAAGGTAGAGGTGGGGGGTCATCATTTGAGAGGCCAGGAACATGTCATGACCCTAATGTAGTTAGGGCACCTGTGGTCAAGCCACAACGTGAGCATGTGACTATTCCTTCAGTTGTGAAGGAACATGTAGAGGCCAGTGCTCTAGGCACCATTAATGCTTTGATGTAGACCCTCATCCATTCCATGAGCTCATTAGTTGAGGGGGAGCCTTCTATGTGTCATGGTCACATGTGCACTTCATGCGAATCCTTATGCACATTTGGCACTCATGTTGGAGATGGTGCAGATGATGGGCTTGTCACCGATCAGTTCCTAAACAACACATTTGGCATTGAAACATAGGTAAATTACAATTATAATTTACTAATTTGATCACATTTCATATGTATAGTGAATGATTAATTAATTAGCATCTATTGACATTGTTCAAAATTCAGGGTCAAAGTGTTGCTGGGCCTAGCAGCGATCCTCTAGGCCCATTTTTTGTCCCTTCAATGACTCCAGAGGTATGTATCAATTTAGTCATTTTAACTAATACATATATTTATTACGTAATCATATTAAGGATTGACAAAAAGAATTATGCATGTGCATTAGTTCTCCACAGGACCCTCGACCTTTACTACAGACTTAGAGCATAGACATCATATGAGCTTCACACAAGTACAGTTGTTTCATGTTAATTTAATTCATTTCATTATATTTATTTCATGTTTCTTGTTAGATGTAACATGTATTTTATAACATGCAGCTCATGATGTCAGACACACCTCCTCATCTGTGACAGCCTATTGATAGTGGAATGGCCACAGCTATGGCTAGCTCACAACCATTGATGGAGGTATGAATTTTTTTTCTTAATTTTAGTTGTTGTTTATAATAGTTAGTGTCAAAATTTCTAATGTTATTTATAAGTGATTATATTTATTGAATTGTTGTAGGGTCTCGTCACGCCTGATCATCCACGAGCATTCGAGGTGGACTTATAGAGTGACTATTTGATGGCGGTAAGAAAATAATTGATTTTGTGTGTACATATATTTGATTTCAATGTATAATAAATATTGATTCATATCTACTTTCTTTGTATTAGTTGGAGTTGGAGAAGAGCCTCAACAAGAGGTTGAGTGAGCATGTCAGGAGGACCCTATCATCTCCATCGTCTCCCTCCACACGACGACAGAGAACGTCGAGACACTTGTTTCCTTCCCCTCGTGGGAAGGAAAAGATATAGTTGATCTAGACATGTATATATATAGGTATCAGTAGACATATTCGATACACATTTGATGTATATGATATTCTATATTTGATGTATGACATTTATTTGATGTATGACATTATTGGACTTATGACATTATTGGTTAATATATGATATGCTTGTTTATATATGACATTATTGGTTATCATAATATATTATGTGTTTGTTAATGTACATGACATTATTGTTTATCATTTTATATTATATGTTTGTTCATGTATGACATTAAATTAGATATGTTCGTGTATGACATTAAATTAGATATGTGCATGTATGACATTAAATTAGATATGTTTATGTATGGCATTAAATTCAATACCTAATCTATTCAAAACTTTGATAGAATATTGATTAACAATAAACTTTATCATTTTTTAAGCATAAGTTAATCATTTGCAATATGTCATCATCATATGATTTATGATCTTGTTCATGCTTAAAGTTTTCCTTCTCTATCATTTGTTTATCAAGTTTAATTCAATACCTAATTAGTTTGAATTTTTGATACAATATTGATTGGCAATAAACTTTATCAGTCAAGATCGATTAGGACCTCCTGACAATTGGTCACCTAAATGAGAACCTTGAGATTTATTAGGAACTTTATTAAAGAAATTAGTAGTTTGAAATTACTCTATCCAACAAAATTAGATCAAAAGTTCTCTAAACATTTATGTTAAAAATAAGATAAAATTTGATCACAAGTGGTCACAAAGTTTGTGTAGAAGAAAAAATCATTGTTACAAAAAGAATATAGACAAGAAGAAAAAACACAATTAGCTTGTTGAGCTTCAATACATAACCACCATTCTTTATCATCAATTGAAAAATGTTAGAGATAGTAGAGAAAAGATGGATTATTTGCAAAAAAAAGTCATTTAAAAAATCATAAATGTAACATAATCACTGATAGTTTTATGTGTTTTCATACATTAATGATTGTAACATAATCACCAATTGATTGGAATGTTTTGTTATTATTCTATTGTAACTAGATTAAGGTAAAAATAAAAGTTTAATAAATAGTTGTGATGTATAAGAAAGAGAGATATCTCACATGAGAGGGGGACGAATGTAAGATGACACATAAGATACTTGTAAGAGGGAGCTATACTTGTTAACAAATTTACAATGCATGTTATGGAAAATCATAGAGCATCTTTAAAAGGGAATAAAAGAGTATGACAAGTGGAAGGAACATGTTGTTTTGTAGACTCATATTCAAATTTGGGTGTCAATTTTCTAATGAAGGATTCAAGCACTGCAATTTGGTAGTTTTGGCTCATGTTATCCTTGTATCTCACTCTATCTTGTATATCACTCTCTCTTATTCTCCCCCCTCTTTATATTTCTATTTTTTTCCATATCTATGTAGCCATCTATCCTCTTCATCTCCCCCTCACTAATGTAGAGATGTTGAGCAAGAAGTGAGGTTTAAGCACTTTCTTCTTCCCAATCTACCAAACTAAACTTGTGGCCTTCCTAATATCTTACTCATTTAGGATATTATTTTTGTGGCCTATCCAAAGTGATAGGGTCATTTGTGAACTCCTCCAAGGTAAGTACTTCTCCAATCAAAATCTTGCACCTTCTTGTTTTAGGGATACTAGCCCTATTCCAAGCCAATAACTGTAACTCTTCACCAATGGCTTCAACAACCCCAAGTTTCTATTGGGACACCTTCCTTATGTTGAACTGATTGAGAATCAACTCTTGGTTTAACCCTCCAATTGTTATACAGTACAAAATGTTGACTATCATAGAATTCCTTGTAGGTCTCCTACTCTAATTTTCTAGACTTAAATTCCTCTTAGGTTGAAATCTAACTATTCTATGGGTAGATTTAGACACTCTTTTGAAATTTATTTAAGACTCCAAAGCCTAGATTCCCTATTCCATTCCTGTAGCACCTAACCCATGTAAAGTACATGGACCTAATAAGGTCACACTAGGTTTGGTTTTCAAAGTAATTACTAGATAATTGGTGCATGGGCTCAAACCTCCTCTAATCACCAATATTTATCATCTTCAAATTATGATGAAACACAATAATGTTTCCACTTTTTTCTATTATATATTCCCCCTTATGAAAATACTCATAGAACTAATAAACCCTTCATCTCCTCCTTGCAACACTTCTCTACTTCATGTCTCTGCTTGACTCATATCTTAACTATAACACTTCTCTCCCTGAGTAGCATTCACCAATAGTTCATTTCTTGCCCTTTGACTCATATCTTCTATTTTTACATCACTACCTTTGATATAAGTCCATTCAATATTTTATCTTCATTAACAATTTATCAATCTTTTAAACTAAATTTTCAATGTTTTTAACTAAATTTCCCCTTTTTCTTAACATCTTTAAAGTTAGTCAATATTGATTATCCATTGTCACATAGGAATATATTTATATTTTGTAGAAAATAGTTCATATCTACTCATACTCTTATCATCCCTAGTCATGACAAACAACATAGAACAATGAGTTGCCTCTAGCAATTTGATGTTTTTAGTGGAGGATAGAGAGTTACAGAGTTGGTGACAATTTGGATGTGTAATGAATATAAAAAAAGAGAGTAAACAAGAAGCCATTAGACACATGACCTAAAATGTGGTATTTTCATGCATTCATTAGGTTTCAATATTATGGCTTTTGTGAGAGCAATGTTATCATTACAAATAGATTCACATCTTGAAGATGAGTGTAATGTACCCTTCTCAAACATAATCAATTTGAGAATGATTAGGCTTTTTTGAGTTTTTTTGTAGACTAATTTGGGAGACAAGGGAGAAATCCAAATTGGAGAGGACAAGGTTGATTGAGCAATGATTTGTTCATGGACAATGTCAACCTTGAATTTGCATAACGTTACTATTTAAATTAAGTTTACATTTCAACACAAATTATTCCTAGACCTTTCTCAAAACTTTGGATGGGGCTAAATAAGAATGCTAATAACTTTTTGTTGAAAGATAATGCCTAGATTTAATGTAATAAAATTTCTTGTTTTTGAAGTTGGCATAAAAAGTTACAAGTCAATTTTGAAGGTCTCAAAGACTCCTAAACAACTCGAAAGTGTTTGTAATTAGTGTAGTGGAGAATGTTCGAGAATGCCTGAGAATGTTCAAGCACTGAAAGGGATAGGAAAAGGTTGGGGACAGGGTTTACCCAGCCACCTAGAGCTAATGGGGTAGACAGTTCGATCCCACGTCGAAAGGTGAGAGAGATTTGGCAGTTGGCAACTTTGTACTGGCCAATACTGCAAGTTTTAGCATCACCTGAGATGGTGTCGTAAAATGAAAATAGAATGTGATCTCTAAAAAGTGAGAGAGGTTATTGTAGGTCTCCACAACAGCGTTCTGTAGGAACTAGAATTGCATTTATACCTTGCACAAGCTTCGAGATATGCCCGTCAAAGATTGCAGCCCTATGGCATTTAGTGACCGTTAGGGACATTCCAGTTCGGCATGCCTGAGAACGTTCGAGCACTGAAGGGGATAGGACAAGGTTAGGGATAAGGTTTATCTAGCCACCCAGAGCTAACGAAGCAAATAGTTCGATCCCACAACGAAAGGTGAGAGAGATTTGGCAGTTGGCAAATTTGTACTGGCCAATACTACAAGTTTTAGCATCACCTGAGATGGCATTGTAAAATAAAAATGGAGTGTGACCTCCAAAAAGTGAGAGAGGTTATTGTAGGAATCTACAACACGGTCCTATAGGAACTGGAATTGCATCCATACCTTGCATGAGCTCTGAGATATGCCCTATCAAAGATCACACCCCTATGGCATTTAGTGACCCTTAGGGACATTCTCGTTTGGCGTACTTGAGAATGTTTGAGCACTAAAGGGGATAGGATGAGGTTGAGGATAAGGTTTACCCAACCACCTAGAGCTAATGGAGTAGACAGTTCAATCCCATGATGAAAGGTGAGAGGGATTTGGCAGTTGGCAACTTTGTACTGGCCAATACTGCAAGTTTCAGCATCACCCGGGATGGCATCATATAATGAAAACAGAGTGTGATCTCCAAAAAATGAGAGAGGTTATTATAGGTCTCCGCAACATGGTCCTTTAGGAACTAGAATCACATCCATACCTCACACGAGCTTCGAGATATGCCTGGTCAAAGATCGCAACCCTATGGCATTTAGTGACCCTTAGGGACATTCCGGTTCGGCGTGCCCGAGAACGTTCTAGCACTGAAGGGATAGAAAAAGGTTAGGGATAGGGTTTACCTAGCCACTTGGAGCTAAAAAAGTAGACATTTCAATCCCACAATGAAAGGTGAGAGAGATTTGGTAGTTGGCAACTTTGTACTGGCCAATATTGCAAATTTTTGCATCACCCGAGATGGCATTGTAAAATGAAAATAGAGTGTGATCTCCAAAAAGTGAGAGAGGTTATTGTAGGTCTTCGAAAAGCTATCCCGTAGGAACTAGAATTGCATTCATATCTCAGATGAGCTCCGAGATATGCCCTGTCAAAGATCACAGCCCTATTGCATTTAGTGACCCTTAGGGACATTCCTGTTCAACGTGCTTGAGAATGTTCCAACATTGAAGGGGATATAATGAGGTTAGGGATAGGGTTTACCTAGCCATTCAGAGCTAATAAAGTAGATATTTCAATCCCATGATGAAAGGTGAGAGAGATTTGGTAGTTGGCAACTTTGTATTGGCCAATACTGCAAGTTTTAGCATCACTCGAGATGGCATTGTAAAATAAAAACGGAGTGTGATATCCAAAAAATGAGAGAGGTTATTGTAGATCTCTACAACACGATCCTATAGGAACTAGAATTACATCCATACCTCACATGAGATCTGAGATATGCCCTATCAAAGATTGCAGCCCTATGGCATTTAGTGACCCTTAGGGACATTCTGGTTCGGCATGCCCAAGAATGTTCTAGCACTGAAGGGGATAGAATGAGGTTAGGGATAGGGTTTACCTAGCCACCTAGAGCTAAAAAAGTAGATAGTTCAATCCCACAATGAAAGGTGAGAGAGATTTGGCAGTTGGCAACTTTGTACTAGCTAATATTACAAGTTTCAACATCACCCGAGATGGCATTGTAAAATAAAAATGGAGTGTGATCTCCAAAAAGTGAGAGAGGTTATTGTAGGTCTCTACAACATGGTCTTGTAGGAACTAGAATTGCATCCATACCTCACACGAGCTACAAGATATGCCCTGTCAAAGATTGCAGCCCTATGGCATTTAGTGACCCTTAGGGACATTCTAATTCGGCATGCCCGAGAATGTTCTAGCACTGAAGGGGATAGAACAAGGTTAGGGATAGGGTTTACCTAGCCACCCAGAGCTAATGGAGTAGATAGTTTGATCCCACAACCCTTTTTCTACTAAGTTGCAAATTTGAGCAACTTTTACAACTTTCAACAATGCAACTTTGCACAAAAAGTGCAAGTTTTACATTTTTCACTTGATTCCAATTCTATGACTTAGTAAATTTTTGGCAATAGTAAAACCTTAAAGGAATATAGGAATATAAACAGTTTTATGGTTATTTCCTAAAAGTTGCTAAATTGTTGCAAAAGTTGCTAATGCAACTTTGCAATTTTTGTACTTTTTGGAATTTCAACTAACCACCAACCTAAATGAATCCTAATCATTCCAAATGATTATTATAGACTCAAAACCACTAAAATAACCTACAAAAGTGAAAAATATTGCAAAAAATTGCAAAATGCAAAAAGTTGCTAAGAGCAATTTTTGCAAATAATAGTTGTCAAACTAAACATGAGATTGTATGGTGTTCCAACCATCCAAATGGAAGTTATAACTACTCAAAGGCATGTACTTAAGATCCCCACACATGGAAAAGGTCATTATATGGATGGTGGATAGCATTGGTCAATAAAAAACTCAAATTTTATGCCTTTTTTTACTATTTTTTCAATTGAATTCTAAGTGTTGGTCCAAGTTGTTTAAGTAGCCTAAGTTTGAGGGTTGGGCTTGTGAAGTGGAGTCCACTGCAGGGTATAGTCTCCCTGTATTAGAAGTGCATTAGATCCTTAGTCCTTGGTGTCTTCAATGAATGTATCTTCATAGAATGACCTTGGTGCCCCTACACCATTAATCAATGATGATGAACATGAGTAAAATTATGAGATTTGTGCCTACATGTTACAATGAAAAATTCGTATCTATTTTGAAATTAAGAACTATAAAACAAGTTTCAAGAGAAGTTTAGGCTATGATGTAGGAGCATGATATGCTTATCAAAGGCACATTGGAGGTCCAAGTCATCACAGAGGTCATGGAGAATCTCTTAGAGTCAATTGGGCAATCCTTCAACCAATCATGGCATTTGAAAGCATAAAAAAGTCATAATGTTGTATGATGTCTTGATGGACTTCAATGTTGGAAAAGTTGTAATTGAGCCTTTGAATAGGATATAGGGATTTCATAGGGTAGGATATTCCTTTGATAGGGTCCTATAGGTTATCATAACCTTAGCATGTCATTTGATAAGTTAAAAGATTTAAAAAGGTCTTTAAAAACATAGTTTAATAGTTACAAAATTTAAATCTTGAATGTAACGGCTACATGGGCATTTTGGAGGGAAACTCCACAGTTTAAATTTTGTGAAGGAATAGGAAGTGAAACTAGTTGGAGTTGGTTAAGGGGGTTAGTTTCTATCTCCCAAGTCTATAAATATTTGTATTGTATGGATTGTAAACACAGATTGTACGGATTGTCTTAGAAAAATAGAAGGAAAGTGCTTGGTTTCAAGAATAATTTGAAGATCTCTTTGCTTTGTGAGTGCTTCCATGTGTTGGAATGATTGGTAACATCTTAGTAGACATGTTTTGAGATTCTTTACTTAGTTTACCATTCAAACTTGAAGTTTTGTTCATCAAATTTCTATACTGTTGGCTGTAGCAGTCTTATTTCTAAGTATTTTGACAATTTTTTGCATCTAATCATGGTCATTCCATGAAATGCTCACTGTTTCTTCATGGAATGCCATTTTATCTAACTTCTACAAATATTTCTAACCATGAAATGAAGATCTAACTTGAGATTTGTGGCCACCAAATCAAATAAAGTTGTGAAAACAAGGGTTATTTGGAGTGGGTAGTCAATTAGGAAGAGATTTTTCTTAAGGAGGGCAGTGTTTGTGAGTTGGTTCATGTTTATGGTGATAAAACATAGATGTATGAATTTTGAATTAGTCCAGGAAGGCTTGACACATGTGTGATTGGTGATGCCCTAGGAACAAGGGTTTTGAGAAGGTGAATTGGGGCTTTTGGGGTTAGGGAACCCATAGACTGAAATTGAGACTGAATTAACACAGTAAAAAATTTAAGATAAGATTAATCCATTAAAATTAGAGAATGACAAAAATTGAATTTGGCTTGTCATTACGAATTATCCATTTGTAGAAATCCTTGCTTTTTGAGTTATATGATAACCCTTGTTTGATGAGTATTGAAAACTACTCCCATTGTATCCTTGCTTTTGCCAGTTTGAAGTTTCTAGTTACATGCACACAATCATGACTTTACATCACAAAGCATTCACATTCTAACAATACTCATGTTCTTTCATTACATTTTGATCTAAACAACAAATTCTAAACTTTAACTTATTCAAACAACTAATCTAAAAATGGGTCCTATTAAAGAAACTAATATAAATTCAAATAATGTATCTAGATTCTAAAAAAATCAAAACTAAATCTCATCACTTACACATCATAACAATACGGTCCACCTTAGTCATGTGGATAGTCTTGGGGAAGAGGTTGTAACATTGTATTTGGATCCAACTAATCATTCTTCCTCTCTCTCCCTCTCTTCCTATTCAATCTAATGAGCCAACCGGATCTGCTCGATATTTTAATGTCTCAAGTATTGCCTCATGGTCTAACTCACAAACTTTTCAAAGAATATTATGATGTGATTTTCCACCATATTTTATCAAGTGGATATTTGATGTGACAACAAGGTTTGAATAATGAAGAATCTTACTCTCTGTTTGCCAATCCTCGAATAACCACAAGTTAGGGTTCTTCATAGAATATTGTCTAAGCCATGTGCCTATTACAACCATCGCACTGACATGGTACTTTAAACCTTCACCATCTATAACTGAGTGATCTAATTTTTGTTTGGCTTCAACACAATGACACAAATAATAATCTATCCCTTCTTGATTGTCTTTAGGTGCAATAACAACAAAAACATGGCTTGCAATGACAAATGTACAAAATGCGGTCATTAATTCAGAAAATACTTGGCTAAAAGTTATAAAGTTACATATTGAAATTATAAAGATGTATAAATATATATATTTCTAGGTTTCACTAGATCTAACAAGTGGTCAAAGTCAATAGAAAAATCCATCTCTACCATTTCAAGTGCTTGTGGGGGACGATAGGTGTCAATTGGGTCCAAAACTCGTATATCCCATTTGTCCACCCATTTAGTTGACTCACAGTCATCCCAAATTTCCTCTGCACATGATGGACAATAGCATGCCATTTTTCATGTGTGGGTACTCCATAAACCTGCATCAGAGCTTCTAAAAGAGTGTAACTCACTAGATCCTGTTAGTGTGCAACAATCTTGATATGGTGCAATGTTAGTATTATCTATCAACCAAAAAAATCTATGAACCATAGACTCACCTTCCCTACCTGGACCCATTGTAGCATTACACCATTGGATGATGGATTTTGCATCTTTCAATATTGCGCCATATTTGTACTTTAGTTCTTCATGAGCCAACACTCTTTTAATGCATGTGCCTGCACCATCGTGCTCTCCCTTACAATGACCAACCTCTGTGAAATTCCACATATATTGAATTCTACACCACCTGTGCATCCTACTCAACTAATAGAACATCCATGCATTCTTTAATTGAGATGCACAATTTTTTGACCAAATAATGTGCTGATGATATGTTATGCCCCTGTTAACTAAATTCCCATAAAATAGTTTAAAACAACCATGTATGAACTCCATAGAATGTGATCGATCATCGTTGATGTAAAAATGGTACTCCCTCAAAATTTTCCTGTCATCCTTTGTACTTGTAGGTGAATGCATGAATGTTATGTGAACAAATATGGAAACCTATTAAGAAGTATAATACTTTGCTTGCACCTTATTTTGTGGTTGTAGTGTGTAGTTCTTTGTGAAATCTACAACTGAAACAATTGTATCTAGTGGAAATGTATCTTTGCACAACTTGAATTGCAAATCTAGCCATCGAGCTCTATGGGTATGCCTTGCATACTTGTAAATAATCTTTTCACGATAAATATTCATGAATACATACACTAGAATCTTTTCAATGACTAAATCACATCTTTTACCATATTTCCCATCTTTTAGGGCATATGTCACTGTCCTAAATTTTTCATAATCTACTATTTCATTTCCAATTGCATGTGTACTATCTATATGTTGACAAGTTGATAAAAGTTGCAAAGAACCACAAAATAAGCATGTACCATCCAAGCATGATGTCTTGTAAAATTTTTGGCCATCTCTTATTTCACATAAAATGTTCGATATGAATTCCTTTGAAGATCTTGGTGGCTCATTTATGTCACAATCCTGCAAAACAAACTGAGAATGAAAAACTACGCATATATGCCTAAAAACATCAAAATGGTTAGAAAATTCAATATGTATCCTACAACAAGTTGTGCATGTGTGATTTATTTTCACATAAAAAGATTTATCCATCTCAAAAAATCTTTGACTTATTCGAATTTGAGGATACATACCAATAAATTTTGTCTGAGTTGAGTCCAAAAAATGTTTCACATGTGGGTTGTGATTTTGGCTACCAATCCTCCTTCTTACAACATCTCTTTGATTAGAGAAAACACGTGTGTTATTTTTTCAAAAATCTTCAATCAATGATTTCAAAGCTTCACTAATTTCTTTATCCTTTCATGGAAGTCAACCACTAAATGTCCATAACTCATTTTTTGTTGGATCTTCCAATCTCTCACGCCTTAGCATGGCTCTCCTTAGAGTACCTCTACCAATTTTTAATGTTTTACTTGTCTTTCTCATGAGTTGAGCTTTCTTCATTTGACTACTTACTATTTTCAATGTAAGTACTCATCTTGTGATATTACTATCTTTGGTGCGTGATTTAGAACCCACTTTGTCATAAGCACTCATTAGATTCTTTACAATATTTTTTTCATTTGAATCATCCATCATTCTTAGCCCAAGAATCTTCATGATAGGCCTAAATTTTAAATTTCTCATCATTTCAACAAATAACTAGCATTGACTTGTAATAATTAATTCTTCAAAAAAATCTCCACATACGATTAACTTTTCTTTGAGAAGTACACTTGCTAATATTGTCAGGCATTGATTTCAAAATGTTAGTATCAATATCAATCAAATATTTTGGTCTTCTAAAATGAATTCTAGAAGGTGTTATAATATTTTTCATTCCCTCTTTTTTTTTAAACATCAACATAAGGTCGAGTGTATTACGTACCTTGAACCGAAGATGATGTACCTTGACAATAAGATGCAAAAGATGGAATATCATCTACTTGATGTGTTGATGTTGTGCCTTCAACATGACATGATGGAGTGTATATATCATTGGATCTACAAATCAATGTCTCTTCAACATAAGAGGACGATATGAATTCAACATTGGAAGATGGTGTAGCGGACAATATGAATCCAACATTGGAAGATGGTGTAGCAGACAATATGACTTCAACATTGGAAGATGGTGTAGGGGGCGATACGACTCTAACATTGGAAGATGGTGTAGCTTCACAATTCAATTGTCTTCCTGAGCGTACTAGTCTCATTCGTTCTCTTTGTCTTTCCAATTCTTCCTCTTTGTTTCTTTGTACTGGTGGTTTTTGATCCTCTTTGAAAGTCAATTCTTCATTATTGCTTTGCAATTTTCTTTGCTCACGTATTAATTTCATTTTATCTCTTTTAATTTCCAAATCTCTCTCCCTATCTTCATTTGTTTGAGTTTTTGGTTTCTTCATTGGCATGATGATGATTTCTACATGTCAAATTATTCAAGCATATGAATTACTTAAAATGTGTAAATTAAAAATTATTCAAATACATATAAAAATTATAATTATTTGAATGAATACACAATACATATCAAACGACTTGTCAAATTTCTAACCATTCCAAAATAACATTTCATTCAAACATACAAATTTCAATGAATTCACTATATATTAAACAACATGCCAAATTATAATCAAATTTGTATCTATATATCAACAAACAATATTTAAAATAGATTGCACTAACCTTTTCTATACAAGGAATATTCAAAAAGTCTTCAAATCACATATCTAATGATTGAATTTGGTGTTTGCTAGCTTCCAAAAGTGTTGAAATGGTGTTTGCTATGTTGGAACCCATGATTTCTATCGGAATAACAGAGTGCATAATAGACCAAAAGTAGAAAATGATGCAGACACATCTCATTACTAAATCATTTCAAAGGTCCAAGATTCTCCATATATTTTAAATGGTCAATTTTAATAATTTAGGATTATGTCTTAGTGGATAGAATTAGGTGTTTTATTAAATAAATGTTATAGTTTTTAGTCGGATATGTTAGAGAGTTAGAGGAAAGGGTTAATGATGTTAGTGTCAGTTTTAGAAAGGATAAAATTAGTAATAGAAATGCCATGTGGTCAATAATTAAAAGAATCTCATCAGAAAGTTGGTGGCAATTTTAGGAGTGTTCATAATGACGAAAAAATGGCTATGGAATAAAAGAAATCATTTCATATTTCTTCTATTTGGAGGAAAGTCAATTTTATTTAAAAAGCCAGTCTGATATGTAAGAAGAATATCCATGATTGTTGCATGGTATTGATGGTAAAGCAACTTTCAGATTCCTATTCTTAGCAGTTACAAGAATATCCATGATTGCTGCATGGTATTGATGGTAGAGCATCTTTCAGATTCCTATTCTTAGTAGTTACAAGAATATCCATGATTGCTGCATGGTATTGATGGTAAAGCATCTTTTAGATTCCTATTCTTAGCAGTTACAAGAATATCCATGATTGCTGCATGGTATTGATGGTAAAGCATCTTTCAAATTCCTATTCTTAGATGAAAAAGAAAACATTTTTATTACTACTGGACAGCAAGGCCAGTCAGACTTTGGTTATTAAAAAGTCAATCTTTTATGTAAAAAAGGATTTGAACTTGGGAAGGAATGAGAAGTTTTATGTCTCCTTTGGTCTCCTGTGTTTTCTTTTTCAAGATTATGGTTCTACTGTTATGCTTCATATATTTCTCATGGCAATCAGTTTAGGGAATAACAATTGCAGAAAAATGTACTCTGATACGGGGTCAATATCTCGGGTTTGAACTGTTGGATTTCTCTCAAATTTTTTTATATTGTTTGAAACCTAGTTACACCAAAGATCAATGGTTGGATTTAGTAAATATTTTTTGGTTCGAAAGCTATTCATGTCTGAGTGTGGGTCTATCCGAAGGCAGCAAGAAGATATTTTGGGGGATTTATTTTCAGAAAAAATGTACTCTGATGCGGGGTCAATATGTTAGGTTTGAACCGTTGGATTTCTCCCAAATTTTTATATGTTGTTTGAAACCTAGTTACACCAAATATCAATGGTTGGATTGAGTAAATCTTTTTTGGTTCGAAAGTTATTCATGTCTGAGTGCAGGTCTATCCGAAGGCAACAAAAAGATATTTTGGGGGATTTTATTTTCAAAGTTTTGTTTATTGAATCTGATTTTAGTGTGTGATACTGAAGGTTGTAGATGCCCCTTGAAGCAAATCAGTTGAGTGACTGATTCCTCTTGAGTTTTCCAAGGTGTGGCTCTGCATCATTTTTGGTATCAGAGCTCAGCAAAAGGTTTGGGAAAAAGTAGTTGTGTATATGTTTGTGTGATTGTGAAAGATTGAGAGAAATAGTCTGAGAAGAAGTCCAGGAGACTAGATAAGAAGAAAATAACCTAGATAAGGAATGATGGGACAAGAAGAAGCAGTTTTATTGTATCTTTTTAGAAGGTATCAGCAGAGAAAGGATTCTAAATAGAAGGAAATAGAGGAAAAGAAGAAAAGAGAGAAAGAAGAAAGGATAAAACAAAGAGAAGAGCTAAGAAAGATAGAAGAGGAGATAAACAATTTGAGAAGGAGACTTGAGGAGAATGACACTAAGTTGAAAGAGAATAAAGCTAAGTTGAAAGAAGTGCAGCAAGAACACAAAGTGCAGCAACAAGAAGTGCAGCAAGTATCTCTTGACGAGAGCAGTAACAAGACAAGCCCTATTGGATTTGAATGCAAACAATCTGTGGTTGGAACAGTAACATGTCCTTTGAAAATAGAGAAGAGTACAATGCTAGAAGGTACTCCTATGAAAAAGATTTTGGAGGCCGAGGATAAGAAGGAAGAAGTGATTTAAAGCATACAGGTAGAGGATGAAGAGTTAGATCAAGAAGAGGAAAACAATCCATTAGAAGGGCATAGACAACAGGTGAATGTTGGTGTAGAGACTAAGAGTGAACAACAGGAGGTTGTTGTTGAACCTTGTGAGGAAAAGGTTCTTGCAGATGAAGAAGAGTTGGAGACAGGTGTGGTTGTAGACAATATTTTCCCAGATGATGGAGATGTTGACACAAATGATCAGAAAGGAAAAGATGTAGTGCAAAGATCAGATGATGAAGAGAAGACTATTGATGACAAGAATGAAGTATTTGTTGATCATTATGATGCTCTAGAGATATACAAATGAGAAGCAGATGTTGGTATGATAATTTTGTATTTTTATGCAGGTGATATGAGGCTGTTAAATATATTTGTTCCAAGATTCGACACAGGTACCATGGAAGGTATTCATTCTACAGTTTGGAATCAGAATATTCTGGGAAACGACATCAATTCCATCATTCTTATGGTGACATTATTGCTTACATACAATTGGAAACTCCGGAAAAAGATTGCAGCAATTCAATGGGACTTGAATTTTTCTATCCCCGAGAGTATGATGCAGGTGCATCTCATTACTAAATCATTTCAAAGGTCCAAGATTCTCCATATATTTTAAATGGTCAATTTTAATAATTTAGGATTATGTCTTAGTGGATAGAATTAGGTGTGTTATTAAATAAATGTTATAGTTTTTAGTCGGATATGTTAGAGAGTTAGAGGAAAGGGTTAATGATGTTAGTGTCAGTTTTAGAAAGGATAAAATTAGTAATAGAAATGCCATGTGGTCAATAATTAAAAGAATCTCATCAGAAAGTTGGTGGCAATTTTAGGAGTGTTCATAATGACGAAAAAATGGCTATGGAATAAAAGAAACCGTTTCATATTCCTTCTATTTGGAGGAAAGTCGGTTTTCTTTAAAAAGCCAGTCTAATATGTAAGAAGAATATCCATGATTGCTACATGGTATTGATGGTAAAGCATCTTTCAGATTCCTATTCTTAGCAGTTACAAGAATATCCATGATTGCTGCATGGTATTGATGGTAGAGCATCTTTCAAATTCCTATTCTTAGCAGTTACAAGAATATCCATGATTGCTACATGGTATTGATGGTAAAGAATCTTTCAGATTCCTATTCTTAGCAGTTACAAGAATATCCATGATTGCTGCATGGTATTGATGGTAAAGCATCTTTCAGATTCCTATTCTTAGATGAAAAAGAAAACGTTTTTATTACTACTGGACAGCAAGGCCAGTCAGACTTTGGTTATTAAAAAGCCAATATTTTATGTAAAAAAGGATTTGAACTTGGGAAGGAATGGGAAGTTTTATGTCTCCTTTGGTCTCCTATGTTTTCTTTTTCAAGATTATGGTTCTACTGTTATGCTTCATATATTTCTCATGGCAATCAGTTTAGGGAATAACAATTGTAGAAAAATGTACTCTGATGCAGGGTCAATATCTCGTGTTTGAACGGTTGAAAATTTCTCTCAAATTTTTATATGTTGTTTGAAACCTAGTTACGCCAAAGATCAATAGTTGGATTGAGTAAATCTTTTTTGGTTCAAAAGTTATTCATGTCTGAGTGTGGGTCTATCCGAAGGCCGCAAGAAGATATTTTGGGGGATTTATTTTCAGAAAAAATGTACTCTGATGCGGGGTCAATATCTCAGGTTTGAACCGTTGGATTTCTCTCAAATTTTTATATGTTGTTTGAAACCTAGTTACACCAAATATCAATGGTTGGATTGAGTAAATCTTTCTGGTTCGAAAGTTATTCATGTCTGAGTGCGGGTCTATCCGAAGGTAGCAAGAAGATATTTTGGGGGATTTTATTTTCAAAGTTTTTTTTATTGAATCTGATTTTAGTGTGTGATCCTGAAGGTTGTAGATGCCCCTTGAAGCAACTCAGTTGAGTGACTGATTCCTCTTGAGTTTTCCAAGGTGTGGCTCTGCATCAGAAAATGGATCAAATGAGCCCCAAAGTTGCTTTTTGCCTATTTTTAGGTAATTTCACATAGTGAGTACGCACTATAGCGCATACACACTATAAAGCACATATGCACTATAGTGCGTACACACTATGTGAAAACATATCATTCTCCATCCTCCCTACTCTCTCCCTTCCCCTACCCTCTCTCTCTTCCTACTCTCTCTCCCCTCTCCCATCCCTTACACACTCTCTCTCCCCTCTCCCATCCTTTACTCTCTCTCTTGTTCTCCCTCTCCCACTACCTACTCTCTCTACCTCTCTCACCCTCTCTCCTCTACCATCCCCTACTCTTTAGATCTCTCACACACACTCTTATCACCCCACTCTCTTCTCTCCCATCCCCTACTCTCTACATTTGTCACACACACTCCCATCCCCCTATCTCTCTCCCTCTCCCTCTCCCTCTCCTACTACCTACTATCTCTCTCTCAAGTTCTCTCTCTTCCTCTCTACTCTTTCTCACTCCCATCCTATACGAGCTCTCTCTGCTACCACCTACTCACTTTCACACTCTCTCCCATCCCCTACTCTGTCTCTCTTACACACACACACTCCCATCCCCCCTCTCTCTCTCTCTCCCTCTCCCACTGCCTACTTTCTCTCCCCCATTTGCTACTCTCTCTCTCTCTCCCCTCTCCCATCCCCTACTCTCTCACACTCTCACACTCTCTCCCATCCCCTACTTTGTCTCTCTTATACACACACTCCCATCCCCCCTCTCTCTTTCCCTCTCCCACCACCTACTTTCTCTCCCCCATCTTCGTACTCTCTGTCTGCCACCCCCTACTCTCACACTCTCACATGCCTACTATCTTTCTATCTCTCCCTCTCTACTCTCTCTCTCTCTCTCTCTCTCTCTCTCTCCCCCATCCCTTACTCTCACTCTCTCTCTCCCATCCCCTACTCTCTCTCACACTCTCCCATCCCCTAATCTCACTCTCTCTCTCCCATCCTATACGAGCTCTCTCTGCTACCACCTACTCACTCTCACACTCTCTCCCATCCCCTACTCTATCTCTCTTACACACACACACTCCCATCCCCCCTCTCTCTCTCACTCTCCCACTCCCTGTCCCACCGCCTACTTTCTCTCCCCCATCCCCTACTCTCTCTCCTCTCCCATCCCCTACTCTATCCCATCCCCTACTTTGTCTCTCTTACACACATTCTCATTCCCCTTTTCTCTCTCCCTCTCCCACTCCCTCTCCCACCACCTACTTTCTCTCTCCCATCGTCGTACTCTCTCTCTCTCTCTCTCTCTCTCTCTCTTTTCCATCCCCTACTCTCTCTCACATTCTCACACTCTCTCCCATCCCCTACTCTCTCTTTCATAGACACACACGCTCTTATCCCCCCACTTTCTTCTCTCCCATCCCCTAATCTCTACAAATGTCACACACACTCCTAGCCCCTATCTCTTTCCCTCTCCCTCTCCTACTCCCTCTCCTACTACCTACTATCTCTCTCTCTCTCTCAAGTTATCTCTCCCTCTCTACTCTCTCTCTCCCATCCTATACAAGCTCTCTCTGCCACCACCTAATCACTCTCACAGTCTCTCTCATCCCCTACTCTATCTCTCTTACACACACACACACACACACACACCCCCATCCCCCCTCTCTCCCCCTCTCCCACTCCCTCTCCCACTGCCTACTTTCGCTCCCCCATCCCCTACTCTCTCTCTCTCCTCTCCCATCCCCTTCTCTCTCCCGTCCCCTACTTTGTCTCTCTTACACATACACACACACACTCCCATCCCCCCTCTCTCTTTCCCTCTCCCACCACCTACTTTCTCTCCCCTATCATTGTACTCTCTCTCTGCCCACCCCTACTCTCACACTCTCTCCCATCCCCTACTCTCTCTCTTTCATAGACACACACACACACACACACACACACACACAATGTTATCCCCAAACTCTTCTTCTCTCCCATCCCTTACTCTCTACATCTGTCACACACACTCCCATCCCCCCTATATCTCTCCCTCTCCCTCTCCCTCTCCCTCTCCCACTCCCTCTCCTACTGCCTACTATCTCTCTCTCTCAATTTCTCTCTCTTCCTCTCTACTCTCTCTCTTACACATCCCTTACTCTCACTCTCTCTCTCCCATCCCCTACTCTCTCTCACACTCTCCCATCTCTCTCTCTCTCTCTCTCACACACACACACATACACACACACACTCCCATCTCTCTCTCTCTCTCTCTCTCTCTCTCTCCCATCCCATATGAGCTCTCTCTTCCACCACCTACTCTCTCTCACACTTTCACTCTCTCTCTCTCCCATACCCTACTCTCTAGATTTTTCACACACACTCCCATCCCCCCTCTCTCTCCCTCTCCCACTCCCTCTTGCACCACCTTTTATCTCTCTCTCTCAAGTACTCTCTCTTCCTCTCTACTTTCTCTCTCCCATCCCCTACTCTCACTCTCTCTCTTCCATCCCCTACTCTCTCTCACAAACTCTCTCTCTTGCCCCCATCCTGTACGAGCTCTCTCTGCCACCTCCTACTCTCTCTCAAACTCTCAGACTCTCTCCCATCCCCTACTCTATCTCTCTTATAAATAAATACACATTCCCATCCCCCTACTCTCTCTCTCTCTCTCTCTCTCTCTCTCTCTCTCCCCCCCCCTCTCTCCCATCCCTCTGCCATTGCCTACTCTATCTCTCTCTCTCACCCCCTCTCTCATTCCCCACTCTCTCTCTTTCACACACACACACCCATCCCCCCTCTCTCCTCTCCCATTCCCTACTTTTTCTCTCACTCGCTCTCCCTCTCCCACTCCCTCTCCCACTGCCTACTCACTCTCACTCTCGCTCTCACTCTCTCTCTGCCTCTCTACTCTCTCTCTCTCTCTACTACCCCCTACTCTCTCTTACATTTTCACACTCTCCTATCCCATGCTCTCTCTCTCTCTCTCTCTCTCTCTCTCTCTCTCTTTCTCTCATACACACATTTATATCCCCCCTCTCTCTCCCTCTCCCACTCCCTTTCCTATTGCCTACTCTCTCTTCCATCCCCTAGTCTCTCTTGAGCTACTCTGTCTTCCCCCTCTTCCATTCCATACTCTCTCTCTTTCATACACATGCACTCCCATCCTCCTCTCTCTCGCTCTTCCTCGCCCACTTAGTATCCCATTGCCTACTCTCTCTCTCCTGTCCCCTACTATCAATCTCTCTACCCCATCCCACACTTTCTCGCATCCTATACTCTCTTTGCCACCCCTACTCTCACACTTCCTCTCTCTCCCATCCTATACTCTCTTTGCCACCTCTACTCTTTCTCACTTTCTCCCTCCCATCCTATACTCTCTTCCCTCTCCCATCCCCTACTTTCTCTCTATCTCTCTCTCTCTCACACAGCCATTCCCTTGCCCCCCCCACCTAGTTCTCTTTTGAAATTTAGGTATTTATAGTGTGTGCGCACTATAGTGCATGCACACTATAGCACACACATGCTACTGGGAATGCAAAGTTCAATAGCACGTGTGCGCTATAGCGTGTGCATGCTATAGGGCACACACGCTATTGAAAGCTTTGTATTAAACCCAAGCCTAAGGCTTGGTTTTACCTTGGAGATCCAACCAAAAGTTTTGGAGTTTATAAATAGTTCTGAGATGTGTTTTCTAGAAAACATACCAAAAGTGATTGCTTTTTCTTGTGTGCTCCCCTTCAAGATTCCTCATGGTTGGGTATCGATAAGATCAGGTTACATAGCATTATAGGTCTTTGTGTTAGCTATCTAACCATATAATTTAATTTCAATTTGGACTATTTCAAACCTTTCATCTATAATTTCTTTTGAATGTATGTTCATTTTTTGTCAAAAACCATCATGTACTAATTGGGCTATAGATTTTAGCTCATTCATCGAATTTTGCAACAACTTAGTTTTTTAGAAACTAGACTCCATTCTACACACTTTGAAAGAAAAAAGTTTTGATTTTAGATTAGTTTTCAATTATTTCTAAGGGGAGCACACAGATATTTCACATTTTTGGGATGTGTCTAGTTAAAAAATTCATTTAAAAAAATACACCTTATAAAATTACCCAAAAAATCTGGGATAAACTACATAGTGTTAAGTAACTTTTGACTAGAGTGATTAAAGAATTTCAATAAAAAAGTTAAAATTTTAGGGGGGCCACACTTTGTACTGTGTTATGTTTTTTTGGAACAAATAGTACCACTTTTTGTGGCCTCCTTTTTTGAGGACCTAAAACTAAACCATTTTGAAAAAAAATTAGTAGTTTAGAAACTAGATTCAAAGGACTATGACTTTTGTTTTTGTCATATCTTAAAATTTTGACGTAACTATCTTCAAATTCTTGTTGAAGTTCAAAATTTTCAGATTTTAGGAAAAAGGTGTCCACTTATACCCCCTTTTTGGCACCACAACTTGGTGCACTTACCCACCACTCTTTCATAACATTAATAAATGCTTGTGCATTATCTCAAAGCTCTTATTTTGTGACTATAGACTCTAATTTTTGTGTGTGAACTTGAGCAGATACTCAAGAAGTACTTCATAGAACTTGGCCTTATAGTTGGAACTCAAGTACAAGTTGTTAAAGACTTCTTAATATATCCATCTTCTACACATCATGCAACCATTGAGATCATTTCTTTCGACCAAAATGTCATTTATTCTTGGAGTTTTATCAAAGAGCTCTATGATTTGTCAATACATCTACATATTTATTAAATAGATATACTTTGAAGAAATTTGGCTTTATGTTTGCAAATTATGATAGATTGAAACTATTAAATATCTCCTCAGTGCTTTTATCATTGACATGGGTATCTAGTCAAGGTTCTTCCACAACTTCAAAAATGCATATAGATGCTCATTCCATTAAGGAATGAGACCTTTTTCCAACCATATTTTGCAAGTAGATCACCATCATTATTTTATCTTAAAATAACATACATGTACCCTTGACAACATATAGCCATTTCAATACTTGGGATAACTCTACATATGTTTGATCCATGTATCATATGAAGTGATTCTTATCTTCACAATTTGTCATAAAATATGTGTTCCCATTATTGTATACATAGAATGAGATATTTATTAAAGCATTCTTGTTTTAGAATTGTGGAAAGGAAGGGTGTGGTTACAACCAAGGTTGTATTCTAACATCCATGTTTTCCACCTCTATATTTATATGAGATATTTTGTCAACTAGTTTGGATATCTTCATGTGTCATACTATCTTTTTAATGATTCTATATACAAAAATGAACTTGTCGAGATTGAAGCAAATGACATTAATTTAAAGTTGACTTTGTTGTCTTGGGAGAGCTCCATGTTTGAGGATTTCCTTTTGTGAATCATTGCATGTGATAGCATTGATGTTGTTGGAATTAATTAGAATAACTTAGAGAGCAAGGTGAATCAATTATCCAAGGTCGATATGTTCAAATAAAACTTTTCAATTCTTAGTAGACCCATATCCATAAAACTTTGATATGCATTCATCCATTAGATTATACAATACTTAAACTTTGTAGGTTACTGTCCTAGGTCAAAATTTTTTTGTAGAAATGTAAACATGAAACAACATAGGAACATTCAGACAATTTTCCACAAGGATTTTAGATGGAAGCCCAATTTGGAAAAAACCACCAGTAATATGCTACCAATTCTCACTCTTTTGAAGTGATACACTATGAAAGGCCAACCCTGTCAAAGGTTACAATACACACTGTTAAATGTGACCCGATTAAAAGATTTTAATTAGCTTGTTAGGAGTGAGCCTTGTTAGAGGAATTTAGATCATTCCATTAGAATTTCACTTGGTTAAAGAACTTACAAATGATTGTTACGTCAACCTTAATCTAAAGGAATTACCCTATACTAATACAATGATTAGAAAGTAACAGTAAGGATTGATTTGATAGAAAATCACAACTCACTTGTAGATTATAGATCTCTATTTTAGTTCTCCATTCTTATTGGCATTCATACTCTTCATCTCTGATATCTTGTTCACCCTTCAAGCATTCATACTCTTAAGACTTCTTTCTTTGCATGCCAATTGTAGTCACCTCTATTCGGCCACTGAATGAAGCAATTTCCTAGACTCCTTGTCTTCCTTAGGTTCTCGCTCATGACAACTTTTGCTTCTAACTAACTATCTCTATAAATAGAGAATTTAGATATTTTCCCACTTAACCATGATCATCCATTTTAGGGTTAGCTAGGATTAGGTAGGTTTCAATGAATCTACCCACTTTTCTATTTGGTTCCTCTAGAAACTTCTTCAACAATCTTCCTTGTATTCACCACAAAAGGGTTTACCTTGAATTCTATGCCACCAACTCATCATGGTTATCATTGATTTAACATTATTTGTTCCCACTCGACATCTATACTATTCTATCACTCAACCAACACTAGTTCACTAAAAAAAAACTAGAGTTTACTTATGCTTAACACGAACTAAACTTTACTTGGCATATACTAACAATCACTCAACTTGTATTATTTTTCATCTTTTCTAGGCACCTCTTTTTTCTTCACTCATATTCTAATTTATGCTCAACATGCACTAACTACTCAATAGAGCTTGGTAGACACTTTTCTTACATGATCTTCTTCATGTTTTAACTTGAGTAATCTTTTATTTCAGAATTTAAGTAGACAAACAATACACTATAGTATCAATGTCTTACTTGGTGTTAATGCTTCTTTTACATACCAAATAAATCAACCTTTCTCTAGGTGCTATTGTTATCTTCTCTTTTCAAATCTTCTTCATCAATCAACTAAATGATAGCTTTCAGACCAAAAAGAAATTGTCTCACCAGTAGGTAGTAGGTTTGACATCATTGACAAAATAATGATTGTTCCATTATAGGTTTTTCACTTCAAAACAATCTCATATAAATAATCTCCCTCTTTGGCATTGATGGAAAACCAATACCAACAATAATACCAAAAATAAAATAATATCTTTGAAATTTCTCCCTTTGTCAGTATATGTCCTTCCTCTATATATGGTAATGCGAGCTTTGTCAATCTCATATAGTGTATCTCCCTTATATCTCTCTTATCGACTTATTCTTCTCTTTCTCTATCTCCCTCTTTGAAGTATCTCCCCCTCTTCCAGATATTCAAGTACTTATCTCGACGTATCTCCCTCAATACTTATATCTCCCTCTTTGACAATAATGCAAAAGACTTGTCAGCTCTATATGTAGATAGAATTAATTCTAGGTTCTCCATCTGTCACCTTGCATGTGACTATAAGTGTTCTAAATTAACTCCTTCATTACTTTAGGCAACTCCTAAAGTAATATCTATTGCATCAAGTTTTAAGATATTGTTAATTCTATAACTCTAAAAAATCATATTGGTCTGATTCTACCAAATTGTATAGATCTATTCATGCATAAAATTCCTCATTAATAAAGGTCTATAAATAATTGTCTCTAGCCTAGTTGTGATTGGTGTCTTCTTGAGGCATTATTGTTAAAGTCTAAATTTGATCAAATTAGTTAGTTTAACACTAACTAAATGTTTTCTCCGTTGGACACCAATTTTAAGGAAAGCAATTAAGGCTGATAGAGAAGGACATGTCCTTTCAAAGGATATGCCCCTTAGTTTCTATATTTATTTAGAGTGTGATTGTGGATAAATGACACATTGAAACTAAGTCTTCTCCTTTAGCATTCATTGCCTCATACAACTTATACTAGATATAAATATATTATTTTAGAACTATACATCACAAAAAGAAGACCTAATATACTGTCTAGTATTGATAAAGACCATCTTCGACAATAATAAAAGCATTACATCATTTTGATTTATAGAAGAATTTGTAGAAACCTCTCTACAAATTAGTAATCAGGTTTGATTCATATCTAGCAACATCCTTCTACCTTCAATGACTAGCACAATCAAACTCGAACATAGGTTTGATGGAAAAGAACACTTTGTTGCTTGGAAATTCAAAATTATAATGATTCTTGAAGATAATGATGTGAAACAGTTTGTTGATAAAGAATCCAAGTGGTTTGATATTGCTCTTCATAAAACTATCTAGATTAAAGGAAATAGGAAGGCCATGCAAATCATATTAGATGAGGTTAAAAATGAAATAGTATCTATGCTAATGAAACATTAGACAATATTTAATATGATGAGTGCATTATTAAATGCATACAAGGTTGACAATGTGACTAGAATCCTTGTACTAAAGTGGAAACTAAATCATATATAGATAAACAAGGGAGAATCTATGAATTCATACTTCCTAAGGATGCCTAGTCTAAGAGATGAACTTGCAAGTATAGGGATGATAATTGAAGATAAAGAGCTAACACTTATGGCTATAGATTGGTTACTGGATTCACGAGAAACATTCTCACAAGGAGTAAGTGCTAGACACAATCTTCTAGACTTCAATAGACTTAAAGGAGATTGCCTTCAAGAAGAATATAGGAAACTTAAGAAAGGAGGAAAATTCAAACCTAAAGATGAAGAACTTCATGTTCTCAATACAAATTCCTATAAAGGTAAGAAGAAGAACCTCAAGAAGAAGAAGGGTAATCAAAGTAATGACAAACCTAAGAAAGATTTATCCAAAATAAAATTCTTCAAATGTGAAAAATTTGGACACTATAGATCTAATTGCTTGGAGAATTCAAAGCAACAAGTAAATTGTTCAAACATTACTAGGAAAGAAGAAAAATATGATCTTGAGAAATGTGTATTATATTATACACTATCAAATGAAGTATCAAGCAAAGCATTGGTAATTGATAGTGGATCATCTCGACACATTACATGATAGAAAGAAGTACTAGACTCAATATCAGAAGAAGTTAATGGAAAAGTTACCATAAGTGATAATCATTCAGTCAAAGGAATTTGGAATTGCACCTTCAAACTAAAGTTGGGTATTTCTCTCCATCTAAAAAGAGTACTGTATGTACCAGGAATAAAGAGAACTCTAATCTCTATTACAAAACTTGAAGATGATGGACATAATGTTGTATTCATGGAGAGTAAAGTAATGACCTAGTCTAAGAACTTTTCACTTAAGAAATCAAAGTTGATTGGTCAAAGAAAGGGATACTTGTATGAATTAAATATAGAACCTAATCAAGCCTAAATTCTTGAAACTATTGATATAAAAAAAATGTAGCATAGAAGGTTAGGACATCTAAACTTCAAAGCCTTATCAACTATGGTGAAGATGGTTATTGGTTTACCTAAGTTGAATAAAGATCATTCAAGCATATGCAAAGGATACGCTCTAGGTAAGAACACCAAAAGTTCATTTCATGATAACTCTAGAAAAGCTAACAATATTTTGGAATTAGTCCACTTAGATTTATGTGGACCTATGCCTACTTCTTCTCTTGGAGGATTTTGGTACTATATACTTTTTATAGATGGCTTCTCTAGGAAAAATTGGATTCACTTCTTAAAACATAAATAATTATAAGAAACCCTTATGAGATTTAAAGAATTCAAAACCTTAACTAAAAAAATTTCTATACAAAAAATTAAAACTCTTAGGACTGATAATGGAGGGAAATATACTTCATATTTGTTTAAAGATTTTTGGTAAAGAAGCAAGAATTAAGAGGGAGTATATGTTCCAAAAGAAAAGAGAACTACATTAGAACCCTTTGAGAGGAAAGTTATTTTTTGCGAGTATAGTGAAACATCTAAGGCATATAGAGTTTTCATACCTAGTCAGAAAAACATTGAACTTAGTAGGGATGTAAAATTTGAAGAGGATATGGCATTCAAAAAAGCCCTTAGTTCTAAAGATCCTACACATATACCTAGTTCTGAATAAAATCATGAAGCTGAGTTTTAGAGGGAGAACATTGAAGAAATTGAAGATGAAATTTAAAATCTTAATCTTGAGGAAATTCAAAATCCTAAGAAAATACCACTTTGGGCTATTAAAATTGTAGAGAAAGCAAAAGACTTTACTGCACCATCTAGAACCTTTAGAGAAAGAAAAAGACCCAAAATATTTTGTAGTTATGCAACAAACATGAGTAATTTATCTAAATCAGAACTAAACAATGTTTCAGATGCTATTAAACATACATCTTGAAAGGATGCTATGACGGAAGAATACCAATCCATTACTAAGAATGATGTTTGGGAAATTATTTCAAGGCCTAAAGGAAAATATGTTGTTTCTTCTAAATGGACATTTAAAATCAAGCATGATGTTGATGCTAGCATTGAAAAATATAAAGCTAGATTCATAGCCAGAGGATTCTCTTAGAAAGATGGAATTGATTATGAAGAAACCTTTGCTCTAGTTGCCAGATACACCTATGTAAGAGTAGACCTAGATATTGCAACATCAAAGGGATTTTCATGCCCTAAAATGTACAACACAACACAACCTCTTTTTTTTTTCTATATTCTTCGATTATACATCATGTAACTCTACTCATTACCTTCTATGTTAAGGTAATTTAGTACTATTTTAAATGGAATACTTACATCATTCCCTTATCAGATTTCATTTTGTTCATTTATTTTCCTCCTAGGTATTTTAAATCGATCCTCAATATACTCATTTATCCATGATTGATTACTAAACCTTTTCCTCTATTTTGTTTATTTATTATTTTTGTCATTTTAATTTATCTTATAGTCTTCATGAATTTAATGATTATATTTTAATTTCATATTTATTTATTTAATATTATTAAACTTATCATTTAATTTTACCAATTGCATCCTAAAATTACATGACCATCTATTAATACCTAATAATCCAGGTTATGATTAAGAACTTCCACATACGATTTGATCCTTCATTATTTATTCTCTCATAATCTTATATAGTGATACTTTCAAAAGTATCATTGTACTTATTTGATAATTTTAATTTAATTTATTCTACTATTCTTACTTTGTTCTATTCGAACATTTATTTTATTATTTATTAATATTCCATTTTATTTATAATATTTTATTTCATTATTATTTGCTTATTTTAATTATTTATTTTTTGCATATTTCACAATAATTTAATTATTAACTATACATTTTGTTAACATATGAGGGTGGTGGACTAATAGACAAACTTAACAATAGACACCTATAATTTAAAGGGAAACTCCTAATTAATTACTAACCTTACGATAGAAATACTCCATCAGATTATCTCATCACTTTAACATGTGATTACACATGTAGATAAACCTCATTTTATAAAACATTGTATCTTAACCATTAAGTACCCTGTCCTCTCCCCATTGTTCACCTTTTTATATTAAATAAAACACCTATCTCTAACCATTTTCTTAAGTCCTCTATTTGCCACCTGTTCAATGAGTTATTCCTAGGTGGGTGATCCTTTCTCCCAAAGCCCAAGGGAGACACCATGGGGAAATGTTCCTGACATCATGTTAGAGACATATTTATGATCAAGTTGACTTGTAAGAAAGGTAGGTGTTGGACTATGTTGTGGGTTGATATTCCATGCTTTTAACTTGTCTTATCAACTCTAAATTGTATGCCACCTTAGCGCCTAGGGAGATGTAGCTGCTCATGAGTTGGGCAAGCATTTTTCTTCATTGCATATCACTTTTCCCCAAACCCAATGCATGGCCCTTAAACCAAGGTGGAAGGAGATTGGGATTTGGGGTTGACTTGTGTTAGCAATGTTGCCCCCCTTTTGTGACATTGTTTCATGTGCCTAGTCTCCAAAGAGTAAGGTACTCGCTTGGGTAGTCCTAATATATTTTTATATTTGTAATTTGCTTTTTCTTTTTTGTTTATTTGGTGGAAGATTTGTGGGTACTTCGTAGTCCTCTCATTGCATTGATTGACTGGGTTTGTTTTCCCTTAGATTTGATATAGTCATGATATGCTTACATGTATTTTATTTATTTAATTATTTTATTTTTATTTTTTTGTTTTCTACTATGATGTCCTGTGGGTCACATGTTTTATAAGGGTATGTGGCAGATTTGTTTAAGATTTAAGTTTCCTTTTGGGGAGAATCCATGGAATATTCTTTGGATTAAAATATTGAATTGTAATAGCGAGGAGACTTATTTATCTCTCCCATACAAAATCCAAAGAGTAATACATGCATCTATAGGCCTATTTCCTTTGTGAAGTTGTTATACTATACTTTTTCTTTATCCATTCATTCTCCTTGTCAAAATGTTTTATGACATGAAATATTATTGTTTTTTTGGTATTAAATACAACATAAATCTCAACATTCTAATTGATGCATCTACTTGTGGAATCTATGGATGTCTATTTGGATATTGAGTTGTTAAACTATAAGAGTCATATTCTACAACCTACATACAATAACAATTATAAATTTGGTAACACATAAAATGTACTATCAGAATTTGACAATTTCCTACAATCATATAAATTTTGCAATCAATCATATATGTCTTGAATCAAATCAGCTATGCCCATAAGTATCTTTCACACATCCACTATGGAATATTTCTACCAAGTGACATACAAATAACATAAGAAAACGGATCTTATTACATGATTTCATTTTAATACATCAAATCTCAAAATGAATTTTTTCTCACAAGAAAACTATATTCTATTTCTCAATCTTTCCTCTCACAATTTTTCAAGCAATTACAATTCTTTTTACACCACAATGGAATCAAAATGAGGAATTGATATCACAATACATACGAGATAACTTGACACATTTGTCTCTCTTGACACACTTGACCTTTTAACTTTGTCAAGGGTGAAACCCTAACACCTTCAAAGGATTCATCTTCTCAAGACCTACACATAACACACACACATACAAGGAACCATGGATACTCACCTTCCAACCTAGGCTTCTATGAAGCCACCCATCGAGTAGGGGAAACAAGAACCAAATGGTTTACATACATACATCACTTGCCATTGCATGAAAAACTACACAAAACACAAAACAACTCCCTCCCATGGCTTGGACAATGATTCACCATTAGAATCATCTCACATTGGGTGAAGGTGGGCTTTTCAAAGAGGAGATACCATAACCAAACATAAAAAACATATTGCCATTGCATTTTGTCTCTGAAGGCCATCATAAACATCTCCTCCTAATTCACACAAAACCCCTTGTATCTTCCAAAATAACAGAGGTATATGGCTTCAATGGAGCCCATACTCCATGAAATAAAAAAAATCCTCATCATGAGGTAACTCTCTCAACTACAATGATGAGCTCAACTACACCCTTCACCTAGGGCTTTTCTTCACTCCCAAGGGTGAGTGAAGTCTTTACACCCATGAACACATCAACACTCACATTCAAACAAGAAAATCAAGAGGGCAACAAAACCAAAAGGAAATCTTCAAGGACACATAACACATTCACATTTCCACAAAAAATGCCAAAGTTCACAATGCAATATTCAAAGCATAATGCATGCTCCATCAACAAAACCTCCACACTTGCAGCTTTATTTTGCCATACTAAAAGAAAGAAGCAGCTTTATTTTGCCATACTAAAAGAAAGAAGAAAAGAAAGTGAAGCATAGTTTGAAAACACCAATCTTGGTCCAAGCTAGGGTAATGATAGTTGTAGTAGAGCTCCCTTGGTCTCCCTCCAAACCTGACTATCTCTAAAATTAGAGAGTGGGTGAACAACCCACTAATTTGTCACCCCTCCACCAAAAAGACTCTCTACTAACCCTTTTTTAGTAGGAACATCAAGCCTTCCCTTTCTTTCATTGTTGCTCCTCCAAAATAAGAGAGTTGACCAAGTGGGATTGTGAGGGTACTCTCATGGGGAAACTCAAAATTTCGAATTGGTTCAAGAGGGCTTTGTTTAAGGGGTCCCCTAAGACAAGTAATCACTAAAATAGTTGAATTTAGGCCCCTAACATGTTATACTACCATTTTGGTGGCTTATTTTCAATAAAATAACACTTTAGGATCCCATTTAGGCCCCCTAAACTCCCTAACAAGTTTGAATTCGAAAATCAACATGATGATGACCTAACCTAACAATCTCTCCCAAGTGGGTGTACTTAAACATTAATTGAAAGAAAAGGAAAAGACCAAGATTAAGTGACCTTGTGACGAACACTCTAGGTGACATGTCATCAACACATAGACAAATACAAGTTTCAAGTGACACATTAAAATACATTATACTTCACCATGACATGTCCTTAATGCATCTAAATTATGATTAAACATATTCACAAGAAAAAAACCATACAACTATGAAGAAAAATACTTTCACAACAAGGCTTGGTCAAACTGTGTTCACATGGTTTGGAACTTGTTTTCCCCAAGAATTTCCATGGTTCCTCTTCCTGAGCATTAAAGTTGAGAATCAGTAGTCCAATGGGGTCAAATAAACATATAAAACATAAATTCATATAATAATAATATCCATATTAACATAATTCGAATTAGATTTCCTTTCCTAGTCTTTTCAATTATTCCATTTGAAATGTTAAGATATCAAAATCTGCATGTCATAAGTCATCATTATCAAATTAACATCTATCTGCATATCATAACCATTCATCTACATGTCATAAAATATCATAATCAAATTAACATTTATCTATAAATAAAAAATCATCAGAACCAAATTAACATTTTGCATTGCATCATAATCTAATAATATCATGTCATAAAGCTACATCCATATGTGTTCGAATTTTTCTTATAGAACAATAGGTTCTTAGTGCATATAACAATGTAAAACACTATTGAAGTATCAAAATCAATAGAATAAGCAATCCATTATCAATCTAAGTCTCAAATAATGATCAAAATATCAAGGTCTCAAATATCAAAATGTAAATAAAATATCCATACTATTACAGGTCAGGGTGAGGCCTCACATTCTCTCCCCTAGGCATGAACTTACTCCTAGAGTTCATCAAAAAGATATGGGTACTGTGCCTTTATTTGAGCTACATCCTCCCATGAAGCTATGACCTCGTCATAACAATCCCACTAGACCCTAACCTAGTCCACCTCTCTGCTTTGAAGCATGAGGGTCTATTGAGCCAAAATGTGAATGGGCTCCAGTGGTATCTGTCCATCTAACTCCACCTGCAAGGAATCCCAATCTATGATGTGAGACTCATCATAAATATACTTTCTTAATACAGATACATGAAATACATTGTGAATGCATAATAGGCTAGATTGCAAGGCCAAATGATAAGCAATTGGTCCCATCCATTCCAAAATCTCAAATGGACCTACATATCGAGGTGCTAACTTTGAGCCTTTTCCAAAATAGATTGGGCTCTTATGTGGTCACACTCTCAGAAATGCTCTCTCACCAACTATGTACTCTCTATCCACCCTCTTTGCATTTGCATATTTCTTCTATCTATCTTGGGCTTCTTTGAGGTGTTGTCTGATCACTACTACCCACTACTCCATGTCCTTGACTAACTATGGCCCTATAGATATCTTGTTTTCAATCCTATCCCAACTTAGGGGTATCCTACAAGGCCTACCATACAAGGCCTGATAGGGTGGCATGCCTATAGAAGTGTGATGCCCATTGTTGTAGGTAAATTCTACAAGATGGAGGTACTCTTCCCACTTGGAGTGGTGGTCCATCAAATACATTTGTAACATATCCTCTAGGATTTGGTTATCTCTCTTTGTTTTCCCATCTATTTGAGGATGATAGGAAGTGCTAAAGTTGAGCTTGGTACCAAGTGATGTCTATAACTCCCTCCAAAAGGATGATGTAAATAAGGAGTCTTTATTAGATATTATCTTACAAGGAATGCCATGGAGTCTAATAGTATCTTGCAAGAATACTTGTGCCACTATGGGTGCTGTGAAAGTGGTACAAATGGGTGAAAAGTGAGTAACTTTGGTCAAAGTGTCAACTGTCACCATGATGGCATCATGATGACGAGAAGACATTAGAAGACCAATAATGAAATCCATGGAAATAGTGTGCCACTTCCACATGGGTATCTCATGTGGATGCAAAAGTCCATCTAGATGTCTGTGTTCTGCGTTAACTCTCTAGCACTCTAGGCATTTTGCAATGATGTTGGCAATCTGCATTCTCATTCTTGGCCAATGATATAACTTCCTCAAATCTACATGAAGCTTCTTGACACCTAGATGTGCTACATAGGGTGCTTTGTAAGCCTCCAAAATGATGAACTCTCATAAGTCACCCCAAGATGGTACATAAATGCACCTTTTATGGTGTAGTAATCCATCTGGTCCCAATGAAAAATTAGAAAACCTTCCCTCTATGGATCTCTAGGAGTGGACTAACTAACAAAATTCTATATAAAATATATCTTTGGAAAGATGGTACAATATGTGCTCTCTCAAATATATCTCAGTTATCATAGAAGATATCTCATGACATCTCCTACTCAAGGCATCTGTGACTACATTCTCCTTTCTTTTAATGTAATGTACATCAAAATCATACTTACATAAGAACTCCATCCATCTCCTCTATTGAGCATTCATATTTGGCTGAGTGAAAATATATTGCAAACTTTGGTGATCTAAATGAAGCTCAAAGTGATGTCCTAGAAGAAAGTGGTGCCATCTTGCCAAGGCATGAACTACTACTGTAAGTTCTAAATCATGGATGGATAGTTGAGCTCACGAGTCTTGAGTTTCCTAGGCTCATATGCTATGACACAACCATTTTGCATGAGAACGACTCCAATACCATCCAACAAAGCATCTGTGCATACTACAAAATTTCCTAAAGGATTAGGTACTGCTAGGATAGGTGCACTAGTGAGTGCCTTCTTGAGTTTCTGGAAGGCCTCCTCACACTTTTCTATCCACTCAAACTTCTTCCCCTTTCTCTAAAGAGAGGTAATAGTGTGAGCTCCCCTAGGGAAACCTGCCACAAACCACCTATAGTATCCTTCCAATCCCATAAAACTTCTAACCTTGGTGACATTGGTAGTGTTGGCCAATCCATGATGGCTCAGATCTTGGATGGGTCCAATGAGATCCCATCCCTAATAGCACATGACCTAGATAATGTAGTTCTTGTCTAAAAAAGGAACAATTTGACAAGCTACCATAATGTTTATTCTATATTAACTGCTATAATACCTACCATAGGTGCTCTTCATGTTCCTTCTCATCACGAGAATAGACCAATATATCATCTAGGAACACTACTACAAACTTGTCTAGGAATGTGCAGAATATCCCATTCATGAGGCTCATAAATATAGTTGGGGCATTCATGAGACCAAAAGGTACCACTGTGTACTTGTAGTGACCATATCTTGTGTGGAATGCAGTCTTGTGGATGTCACTTTCCATGATGCATGATTAATGATACCCTAACTTTAGATCTATTTTGGAGAAAACTCAGGCACCCTATAACTGATCAAATAGGTCATCAATCCTAGGTAGTAGGTATCAGTTCTTGATAGTTACCTTATTCAACTACTAGTAATCAATGCACAATCTGAGTGATCCATCATTCTTTTTAACAAAGATCACCGGTACTCCCCAAGGTGACACACTAGGTTGGATATGTCCCTTCTCCAAAAGTTCCTCTAGCTAAATCTTAAGCTCACTAAGCTCATGTGTGGTCATCCTATAGGGTGCTCTAGATAAGGGTTCAACTCCTAGCACAAGATCAATATGAAAATCAATTACCCTTGATGGTGGCATACCAGGAAGCTCTGATGGAAACACATCCACAAACTCTTGTAATATTTGGTAGTCATTGAGAGAAGGTTCCTTCCCTACATCCTCCTCTCTATCACTGATGGTGATAGCAAACAACTAGAATCCTTTTTGCATGCACCACTTAAGCTAAATGCCAGAAATCATATGAAGGGATACTGGCATCTGAACCCCTAAAATCACCCTAGGTGTACCAAGATCATCTACACACTCAATCCTCTTCTATCTACAATCCATATTGGTATTGTGGGCGCTAAGCCAATCCATGCCAAGGACTACATCATAGGATCCCAAGGGAGTAATGTGCAAGTCTAATGTGGTAAACATGTCTCCAACCTAGATTGGACACTCATGGATCAAGGAATCAAATAAAACTCTAGCCCCTGAAGCTAACTCAACCTCCTAGTCAACATCTTGTCTAGCTACCACTAGCCCTCATCACTCCACTACACACTGGGATATAAAAGAGTTTGTAGCTCTTGAATAAAATAGTATAGTAACCTCATATTCTCTAATCATACCTTTAGCCTCAATCACTATGGCCTGGTACTTGGCCTGGCAGTTATCTACTACTACAAACACCCTATGAGATCTACCCATATCACCTACTGTAGGCTTAGAAGTGGCTCCTTGCTGACTACCTACTGTGGGACCGTGAGGACACTCCCTCACAATATGAACCATACCACCACAAGCATAACATGGCCCATAGGTCTAAATCTGTACTCCTTGTGGCTTGATCTATTGCTGACCCCCAGTCCTACTAGATCCACTAAAGCCTCCCCTAAAGGACTATTGAGTCCTAGCTACTGTGTATACTAGTTCTATAGAATTTGATCACTTCTGGGGCCCTGTGTCTACCATTGTTTGGGCTTAGATCGCTAGTAACCTTGAAGTGACCTTTGTCTGGAGTCCTAATAACCTTTTTGTTGAGTCTATGTGGCCTTTGAAGATCCCACTGAATGATTCTAATTACCCTTCTAAGAGGGTTTCTATTGTGCTGGCTGCTGAGAGGGGTTTCAGTTATGGGACCTATCCCAAGATTCCTATCTAGAATGAATGTCTTCAAAAACCAATGCTATCTCCACTGCCTCTCTAAAAGTGGTAGGAAATGCTAGTCACACTGATCCCTAGAGAAATAAGTTAAGGCCCTTAATGAATTGATGGATGTGTAGCTTCTCATCTCTCATGTACTCCACATAAGGAAGTAGCTCTAAGAACCTACTCTCATACTGGGCCACTGTGAGACCCCTCTATTGAAGATCATGGAACTCCTCAACTTACCTCTATCCAAAGTGCTCCGACAAATATCTATCTCTAAAATGATCCACAAAGGACTCCCATGTGAGTGTCTCTATGTTTACTCTCCCTACGGTCTCCTCCTACTGCCACCAATTGGAGGCATCCTCTTGTAATAGGTGCATGGCTAGTCATGCCCTCAGATTGCTCCCATGGGTATGTAATCTAAAGCACCTTTATAAACTCTGTAGCCATGCCTTGCACATGTTCCATTTATGGTACTAGTAAATATGGGTGGCTTGAGTTGTAGTAGGTCACTAATCTCATCCCCAATTTCTCAAAGTTCTCTCACTAGTGCTCGCTCTAATGCAAGGGGTGGCTCAACTTGGTGTACTGATGCTTCCCCCTGATCCTCTACAAGTCTAGGTGGGGGACTCCTACTTCTTTCCTTGATATCAGTCCCATGCCCCTTTGCATCTTGTTGTCCTGGCTGTGGAATGATAGGTGGTAACCTATGTTGTACAACCCTAATAAGATTATTAATAGCATTCAAAACTTGATCAAGGTTTTGAGGTTGCCTCGATGGGGGTACCCTCATATCCTACCCTAACTCCTCTTGGCCTGCTTAGGTTGCCTTAGGACCCTTGGCCCTTTGATGACCATTGTGGGTGATTATGGGTATCCTAGACAAAGTTCCAGATCATAGGTTAGATGTAATGGGTTAGGCTCCTACTGTTGCAACCAAAGGCTCTAATACCACACTAGTAAATTTGGGTTCAATTTTTGACCTTTGTTGGTCTAATTTTTGACCAAATTTCAACCAAATTTGACCAACCCATTGGTTGACATTTTTCTGGTCGATATTTTGACCAACTCACTAGTTGGTCAAAATTTCAACCAATCTATTGGTCGAAAACCCAACAAGCCATTGTCTAAGCTCATGCAGGAATTGGTTGAAATTTCAACCAATGAAGGTCAAAATTTTTACTAGCAAAGGTAGAAAAAAATTTGCACATTGGTGGAAATTTCTACCAACAAAGGCAAAAAAATTTTTAGGCATTGGTGGAAATTTTGACCAGTGAAGGTGGAAATTTTGACCAACAAAGGTAGAAAAAATTTGAGGTGTTGGTGGAAATTTTGACCAATAAAGGTAGAAAAAAATTTAAGCGTTGGTTGAAATTTCGACCAACAAAGGTAGAAAAAAATTTAGGTGTTGGTGGAAATTTCCACCAACAAAGGTTGAAAAAAATTTAAGCGTTGGTGGAAATTTCCACCAACAAAGGTCAAAAAAACCCAAGCGTTGGTGGAAATTTAGACCAATGAAGGTGAAAATTTCCACCAAAAAGAAGGTGCAAATTTTTTTCAGGCATTCTATAAAACAATTCACATGTCTTGCCTATGATACGACATTTTGCATGCATCCTACACTCTCTCATCTAGCTGATGATGGATTACGCAAAGTGATCTAAAACCATGATTCTAAAAAACACACACAATCAAATCCAAAATGAACTTGCACTACAAATGGATTATGGAAATCTGATATTTTTAATTTTACATGCATGTCTACCAAGAAAAATATATGTTTAAGGTGTGATTTTCCTCATAGACATGCGTGCAATTTTACCAATATCATATTTCCACAATCCATTTGTAGTGCAAGTTCATTTTAGATTTGATTGTGTGTTTTCTAGCATCATGGTTTCAGATCCCTCTGCGTAATCCATCATTAGCCAAATGGGAAAGAGTAGGATGCATGTAAAATGTCGTATCATAGGCAAGACATGTGAACTGTTTTATAGAATGCTGCAAAAAAATTGACAGTAACTAATATGAAGAATATATAATTAGTTATACAATTGAGAAAAATCATGTACCAGTGAGTTGGTTAAAATTTCAAGAAAAAAAAATTTCACCAATGGGTTGGTTGAATTTGGTCAAAATTTGGTTGAAAATTGGGTCAAAAATTCAACCAATAAAGGTCAAAAATTGAACCCAAATGTACTAGTGCAAGTATTCTCGCCAAGTTGACTCTTTGAGTTTGGTCATCAAGTCACCCCACCAAAGTGCCTCATCAAGGTCAGTCTTGAGGTCCGCTCATCGAGCTTGCTCACCAAGTCAGCTCGCCATGTCGCGTCTCTAAGTGGCCTTGCTAAGTTGGCTCACCAACTTGCCTCACCAAGTTGCCACTTTAAGCCCACTCACCATGTTTAATTTTGAAAATAACGTCTAGTTACCAAAAATTGACATATTATGTCAATGATTAAATGGAAAATAGAGTAAGAAGGTATAGAAAATACCTTTTGTCCTCCTACTGCTTTGATACTATGTAGACCAAAAAATTTAGTGATCAATGTGCTTTCATAAGTATGAACATGATTATAGTAATTTGGCAGCATACGAAGAAGTACTTGTAAAATGGTCACACTGGTAAACAATGAAGAAAAGAAAAACAATAGGATGCTAAAACCCTATGGAACATTAAGGCAAACTGAGGAATCCCACAATATAAAATTTGTGTACCTTACAACTAGCATTAGTTGACTACCACACCTAAATGTATAGCTTAAAGGACTCATTTAGTTATAGCTAGCTTCTTAAGATACAAAGATGCATCAATTTCCAAGGATGCTGACAAAAATTGCCAAATAAACTAAGAACAATAACTCCCACTTTCTTCGACTAATTGCAAAAATTGCATAGATGAGACTAAATTAGTATGCATGGTGTTTAAAATGTAAATCTCTTGTACACCCAAAACTAAGTGTGGCAAATTCAAAAATTTGTGAATCCAATATGTCTAGGGACAAATACACAAACTCAATAGTATATTTCAATACAGTCTTCTTCAATAACAAGAAATTGACTAAAAAGAAATACACATTTTAAAATCATATTATTTTCATCATTCAAATATTACACATATACATTTTTCATTCTCTTGTTATTCTGACTTTGAATTTCTTGTTAGCAAAATCAATAAACATTACAAGGCATATCCATATAAATGTAAAATATTGAGCAAATCGCTAGTCATATGCATGAATATGCAAAAAAATATGTGAACTTGATTCCCAATTGCAGATTGAGCATTAAGTCATAATTTCAGTGCCTTTTATAGATAATTTCACCTGGTCTCTTACTTTCATTTGGCTGCCATTTATGCCCTCTTTTCATAGCCTTTGAAAGGCACATTTATTCTGGAGACCTCATTAATAAAAACTCCTTGAACATATTCTCTCTTGACAGCAGATTGCACAAGAAAAATTTTGAGATCACAAGTTCTGACACCCTCGTCATTATCATCAAATTCCTCACTACTTGAGATTCTTATCCCATCAAAGGAAAAGGTTCTTACTATTCTAGATTCAAGGGTTTTTGAGGATGTTGTTTCAGAGCTAGGGGCATAAGAAGTATTCAAATAAACCTCAAAATCAGACATAGAAGAGCTTCTCTCCTTCCAACAAGATTGCTCATCAATGGAGAAATTGTCGTGTTGATCCACATTGGAAGGTGAGGATTCCAAAAGGTGGCATAGACTAGTCTGATTTCCATATGCAGGATAAAATGTACCTTTCCCATCTTTGAGCCCCTTACTCCAGGTCCCCATATAACAACTCCCATCTACCCATCTGTAGACTCCATGGCCATTCTTCAACCCATCAAGCCATTGCCCATCATATTTCTCCCCATTGGTTTGACTCATAATCCCCATTCGATCATGGGTTTCCACCATATCTTCTAACTTATCATAAAAGGCAACAAGGTTAAGCCTGCTAAGGTTGGCATGAAAATCTAGCTTCTCTTTTTCTTCCTTAAAAATCACTTCTTTGAAGGCATCATAGTATACAATCTTCATCCTCACACATCTATTTCTATAATCTCTTAGTCTTGCCATGTGTCCCGCTTCCTCCAATTTCATTATTTCAGCCTTTAGCTTATTGATGTTCTCCATGAGCTTTTCCTCCACCTCCCTTGCCACTCTCAAGCAAAGACTGGCCTAGTAAGAAATAAAAAGAACAATTCTTAGTACGTATTAATTTAACAAACAAATTGTGCATCACAAAGCTTTTCATAGTTAAACTCAGTTTCATATGTGCTAATTTACTATGGACTAACGTTTTCTACTTATGTATAAATATATTCCAACTATAAGACAATTATTAGGATTCAATTATATAATTTTTGAATCCAATCTATTGATTCATTTACATGAATAAATGATTGGCTGTATATAAAAATCTATGACTTTTTAGTTGAATTTATGAACTCATTTCTCATGAGTAGCTGTATACAAGAATCTCTCTCATGAGAATGATGGTAGTAGATGGATGCAATAAAAAGACAAATAAAGAGGAAGGTGATAAATGGACAAGTTATTATGGATTAGTTAAGTGGGTTCTTATCACTGATTACTTATGAAAAATAGACCAACAAATTTAACTGAAAAACTACACAATTAAATTCTAGTTCTAGAAGTCTCATAATTTAACTTGCTATGAAAAAATATCAAAACTTTACATACTAAATAGATAAAAGTAGTTTTCATTCTAGAAATTATAAAAAAAAATTAAAATATAGATCAAAGTCTAAATGCTAAATCCTCCATTCACTCTTGTAGGTTACATCATGGATCCAATGATAGGCTTCCAAACCTGATTGCTAAGTAATCTGTAGTTCTCTTCAGCTGGCTAAATTAACAATTTAACACTAAATTCTATTCTTCTAGACCCAATTCTGCTCTTCTATCAAATCAAGCAAGTGAAAACTAAATTCTATTTAGGAAATTGCATTATGAGTACAATGAGGGATAAAAAATTTCTTAAAAAACCAAGCAAGATGACAAACTAGAGGGTATTTTGAAACTGGCCTCCATCTTTGCTTTTTTGGCTTGCAAATAATTAAAAAGTAAGATGAATAGTGTCAAGAAGCTTAGTTGAACTCCAAGCCCAAGAGCATCTAGTTGGACTTCCATGGCAGAAGAAGGTGCACCTTGTGATAAGGGAAGCATAGAAAGCCCTTCCAAGTTAACACTTCTTGTGTCAGCATGGAAGACTACATCATACCCAGTGTGATTTGAAATATTAGCCTGATCTTGGGTAGTAAACAAGAAATTCAATAAGAATGGTTGCAAACACAGAATTCAAGAAATGAATTTCATTGATATGTGTAACATTTTAAGTGATGATAAAAAACTCTATAAAATTAGCAAGAGTAAAGGAACTTCCTCGATAGGAAGCTCTGCTCCAAGATCCCCTTGAGGTACCATAGCCTAAAGAATAGGAAGGAAGAGACAACTATTAGAATCCTAAACAACATACAAATACCATAAAAAAATTAATACATGCATAACTTTAATGAGTGTGGCTAAAAATGAAGGTGGCTATGACCATTCACATGCAAGCAGTGTGTAAATGCTTGTCATAAATAAAATAAATGAAAGAAAACATTCAATAATGTCCAAGGGACCACTAGCATATAAATATAAAAAAACCTCCAATGGAGTACTTTCATAAAACTGTAAGCTTATACAACTATATATCGTAGGTAGTAGCAGATAGAAGAAAAGGGAATAGAAACATAGGAACAAGGATCCAAGAAATTTTTTATTCTAGAGAATCAAATGGAGCACTAGCATTCAAGATGGATGCTTCTGCAGGATAGAGACTAGGACAAAGACACACAACTTATATTCACCACTACAGGTCACTTGCACAATATCTGGGTGCTCCAACCTTGTATGGCCATTAGAAATGGACACTTTTATTAAAGAATGGTGCCCTTCCCTCTACAAATCACAAAACTGGACACATGTACTAAAGAATGGAGATCCTATAGACCAAGAACACAAACTATTTTGAAGAAACACTACTCCATGACAATTCTACACTCTGACACTGGTGTCTGGACAAATAGTGGAGGCCTGAATACTAAGAGATGCATGATCGTTCACAGTTTAATCAGATTGACATATAAACTGCTATATGAACTCTGGACATCTGGAAAGCTAAATATTTACTTGAATAGGGACAAAAGACAAGGGTGTTGTTTGGGAGATTGTCTTGGTTAGTCCTCTAGGTGGTATGTTTCAACCTCAACTAAGACAATTGAATATTTGGGTGTGTGAGATATGCTAGAGACTACCCAAATACTGTTAAGTGGTGTTTACAAGAGACAAAACAAAAAATCTTGGATACTAAGTTCAAAAGAAGGTAAAAATTAACAAAACAATAAGATCATTATTTCTTAGCTGTTGAAATCTAACTTGTAAGACAATGTTTCTTAGCTTTTAAAACCCAGCTTGTATCCTATGTATTCAAAATTTGGCATCTCATACCCAAAAAAAAGGTGACAAGATGGAATCAGAGCTAGAATGAACCTAAAGCTAACCCTAAATTCTTCTCAAGGCAGCACTAAAAAAATTTATGCCAAATAGAAGATCTTTTCCCATGCATGGTATGACAACTGCACAAAAATATCCATAGCCCTTGCATGCCACAAAATCTCTATTAGGAATTGGAAAAACACATTTCCTCTCGCAAAAAAATGTTTCTTGACAGTTCACAACTTCTAAGACCTTTGTTGTGAAGCTAAAAGATTGAGAGGACAAAGATAACAAAGGCATAATTTATGAGATTGAACTAATGTCAAATTTATGAATTACGATAGTAGAATTTGAAGAGAATGCCATGTTTAAATACATACACTAAAATTTCATAAGCATAAGATACCAACAAGTCTTGCATGGGAATGTACCTAGTATAATCAATTATGAGAAGTTGTGATGACATAAAAATGCCCATTAGAAGCAAACAGTCTCAAAATGAGGAAGATGTCAAGATTTTCACAGTTGAGAGTTATGCCATTTTAACCAACTTATGTCGCATTTAGAAAAATCTCCAAAGGCTATATGGCCTCATAGGTTTTACTCACATAGGAAAAAAATCACATTAATTTATTTCATGTGAAAATTATAGCATAAAGAATATATCTATCCCTCCTTTCAAAGTGTCAATTTAGATATTACTATCCATGTTTAAGTTTTTCTCTCTCATTTCTTGACAGAACCATCTTGAGCTCTATGAGGAAACTACAATCTAAAAACTCAATAGCTAGGAATCAGTCAGGCAACTAAATGATGGTCTCATTCTAGTTAACTTCACCGAATGATAGACAGTAAAAAAAATTGATTTAAAAACATCTTTACTGAAGCTCATAGTCCTTGCCAACAATTTAAAGAAGATTATAACATATTCACAAGTAAAGCTTTTATATTTTGTATTTTACATCAAAGCTGTACAAAAACCATCAAAAACCAACAATGGAAAAGCACCAACATTCAAACAAATGCATGCATGACTAAATAGTAAAAAAAGTAGCATGTGCATTACACTTTCTATATAATGCTTGACAAGCATGACTTCACCTAATTTATTAACCCCATTCAAAGAAATATCACCAATCATAAAGTAACAACTTATCCAACTAAAACCTCTGATCTAGGGAGACTGTACTTACCCAATCTAATGCAGAAAGAATTAAATGAAGATTTGGTATTGAATCAACACTTTCAATCTTCACAGTCACATGGATATCTGCACCACAACCTTCACATAATTACAACTACAATTGCATTGATATTTTATCACATTTAAAATTCTGATTTAAAATATAAATTAAGGGAACATGCTATATCAAGCCCAATACTATATGCAAAGGATTATATTACATTGGAAAGTTAAAATTTTGCTTCAAAGGTTTACTTTTAAGGTAATCTTTCAACTCATGCACCACCTTAGCATCTTTAACAAAGGAAACAACATAGTAGTCTATGCCATTCTCAACTCCAAATTTAATATCATCCCAATCTTTATCTGCGAAAAAAAAAGACAAGAAATAGATTTTATCAAATACCAAATTAAGCTATCTCAGATGCTATGTTGGTCAAAACAACTCATCACATATACAAGTAACAACAAAATACAAATATTACACATATTTCAAGATTGATAAGCATATCATTCAATTATATTCTAGGTAAATTCAATCAATTAATAGTAGGTACAAAAAAGGGAAATCACAATGAAATCAAAGTCCCTAAGAAAGAAGGAGACTGAGATGTACATGTCAATAAGCAACAAAAATCTAATTTTCTATGCATGCCTGAGAGTTGATAAAATGGTCTTAACCTGTAATGGAAGGCAGGGTAGCACTTTTTCCACACACATTTAAGTGTCATCGTGATTTAAGCTCTCCTCCATCAATTACTTCACAAATTATAGAATTTGATGTTTTTGACTTCACTTGTAGTGACATCATCCCCACTAGAGAAATTCAAATAATGATAAGAAATAGAAAACTATGAAAATGTTGTGAATAACATTAGTAACTCTGTTCTTTTCAGATAATAAATGAATTTTCAAGCCAACACAAGAGAATGTACCATCAACAAGTAGTGTGTCTCCTTTCTCCACATCATTCACAAAATCATCATAATTCACACTAACATAGTCTTCAGAGCCCACTCCTCTTTTGATTGTGAAAGTAAACTCTTGGCCCTTTGTGAGCATGATAGGCTGTGGTAGATCTCCACTTTTGACTTCAGGGCCCTACAATAAAATGATATTTTAATTTATTGTTTGAGCACTGGACTAACTCAAAAGACATATCAAAAAGGGGGTTATCTGATAAATTGCACCTAAAACACAAAAAATGACTATTAATAATGTAGATGTATTTTAATTTAGGATGAAAAAAAAGTGAAACAGATTTCAAATCTACATCTTTTCTGATTGGCTAACAGTGTTGCAATATGAAAATAACCCACATTATGATGTTTTCAAATAGTTAGTTCCAGCAACAACCTGTATATAATAAAGGAGTTTCAACACCTATGCAACTCTAGATGAAAGAAAATCTTGTATAATCTTAAAGATTTCATGCCTATTGATAATATTCTCCTATTATAAGATTTCATGCATATTGCTAATAATAAACTTAGATATCATTTATAAAACAAACTCTCAGACATTAGCGGTAGAAAATGCTTCCTATTTAAATCACCAACCAACAAAATAAGCATCTCACATTACAAATTAAATCCCAGAAATAGTTATAGAAAATGCATAGAAACAGATCTGAGCCTAGATCAAGATAGCTCAAGTCCATACGAAATGCCTCAATGATTGAGTTTCTATATATAGTTATCTTATTTTAGGGCACCAAAATGGGTTTTATCCCATCACACAAGTAAATGATCTATTAAAATATCCTAGATTTGTAATTATAAAGCTTTGCTTCGAACAAAATGCCACAATCAAATTGTGAACTAGAGAATAGTGGAAGGCCACATAGGCAATTACTTCCCAAAAATACTATGATAAGAAAAGATAATGCTCATGTTGGTCTAATTTTTTGCGTATCAATTTTTCTTTGAATCATAAAAAAAATTAGATGAAAATCCTCTGGTAAGTCACAGGGTTTTAGGTTTTTGTCTAGTGTATTTTGATACCTTTGAAAGTTTGTGAAAAACCCTAGGTTTGGCTTTTAAAATTTACCCTAGCACGAATTATTTTTTTAAAAATGGGCGATGAACGGATATTCTTCTCCCGCCTGTTTGGACATCATGGTTGAGTCTTATGAAAAAGGGTTTTAGTCCCACCATTGGATTTGATTTGAATCCACGATTGTTGCATACTCGCTATGGCAAGATGCTCATATGTTATGCATAGCGAGATAGCGATCAAAAAAAAATTACCTGTGATACTAGAAAGTGGAATTCGATGCCGCGAAATGTGTTCACAAGATGATCTTATGACCACATGATACATCCCAGACCTATCAGTTTCAAGAAGGAATGCATGTGGGAAAAAACTTGCAAGTGGTGTCACTAGAGTTCAAAATTATCCGATGATTCGCCAAGTCGCTAATGGGAAATACTTGCAATTTGCCAGTGGCGATATAGTGAATGCCCTAGCTAAATAGCCATGATAATGCACTGGCTAGCCAATACCGTTACATTTTCGTCCATTAACTATCCAAAACAAAACGTACTCTAACCTGCCAAACATATTCTGACAGTCCTGTTCAATCCAAATGTACTCTGACAGTGAAAACACGATCCACGTTGTGATTTTAAAATATCAAATATTATTAAAAGTTCGATAATGACTATTGACTATTTTAATAGTTTAGTAGAAATTTTTTGAAAGAAGTAGGTTTATATATAACTACTATTTTTAATTAATAGTTTATACATAAAATGATGGGGTACGACCATCAAAATATTTACGAAAGGTAGAGTAGATAAAACATTTCTTGTAAATAAGTTATTTAGTTGAAAAATAATGTGCAAATTTGTGTACTAATTTAGTCCATTCTCTTTGTAATGTTGCATGTTTTAGTTTATATTTTTTTATAAATTATAATAAATATTTAGCATCTAAGATAAAATTAATTCAATTAAATAATGAGAATATGCAATAATTAGTATTGTAATGATAAAATGATTTTTAATTTATCTTTATATTAATTTGAGCTACTCATTTTTTAATTATGTGAATAGTTATAGATGCTATAATTTGTGTGTTTTATTTTTTTTGTAAATTGATTAATTATATATATATATTATATATATAAACATGTATATTATCTTAGTTTAATTTATTTTTTTATAGTATTTGAATATTAAATCAATTAAAATAATCTCTATTAGTAATCTGATATACAGTTCCTTACTCCTAACATTTTCTACTAACCATTCCTAAACTATACTATAACTATCCCTTACATCTTGCTTTACTTCCTACCACCCCTTATCTAATTTTACCACTAATTCCCTATCCACTAGCCATTAACCCTTATATCCTTTAAAAAATAACAATATTTAAGCCAAATCTTTTATTTACTACATTTTACTTTACTTATAGATCTCCCCATACAAATAACATTAATCCACTTAACATCCCTATAATCCCAACCTGATGCCAACCATCCCAGAATTCATGTGATATGGGGTCAAGTGAATCATTACTTTTTTTGTTTTGTGTTTGATGAAATTGACTTACTACAGGGAGGTTTTCCAATAAATATATGATAATACTAAGTCACATAAAATACTTGAAAACTTCATCCTTAAAATCATTCACTACACATCCGTCTCACAATCTATGCATGTAAACTAAAATACCAAATTAAGCATAACTATTCATAGCTTGAAAGTAAATAAACATTCACACATATGACACAAGATATGATTACCCAAAAACCCTCTAATGAGAAGGTAAAACTGGGGTGGGGATGACACCCATACATCTTCACTACTACATTTATAAAGTATATCCAATGAATGTTACAATGTTTGATCATGAAATATGATCTGCCTTGTTAAAGGTATGCCCTGTTAAAGGCTTACAAAGCCTATTATGTCTTACCCTATTAAAGGATTTCAAGACCCTATTAGAAGTGTGCCTAGTAAGAAGACTTCAACTTACAATGAAGTAAACACCCTATTCAAGGATTTATCTTAGCATGTTAGGACTACTCTGTTAAGAGATTTAAATGATTCACCTATTAAAATGTCTCAACAATGATCCTTTGTTAGAACTCTACTACTTGATGTTAGATCACCTCTTTGCATGTATTCTTGATCCTTCTTTGATTAGATGTATCTCTTCTATCCTCTAACTCTTTTACTATGTTCTCCTCTAACATATTCTATAATTCATGTCTCTAGATCACAATTCCTTAGTCACACCTTGATTCTCTTTTTGCATGCACAAAATTCTCTCTCTACTCATCTCCTTACTTACATTCTATATTAGGGTTTACCCTCCTTATGAAGATCTTGGTGACTTAGGGTTAGGTATGAATCGACAATTGTGATTCACCTATTGCTTAATCATTCTCTTTTTTCTGATTGGTTTCACGTGTTGCATTGGGATAATCAATCAAGATTCATTCTTATCATCTAGGATCTCAAAATATATCCTTAATTTGGTTCCAAAATAATTTACATAGTATTTTGTGCCATTACAAACAACTATGGAAAAACTATACAACTCGACACTAGAAGTCCCTGATGCTCAACATCAACTACAACTTCAGTGCCAGAACTCAACATCTGAATAACTCAACATCCTTTGATTACTCAGCTCTTGAATCACTTGGCATCATCTATCTACTCGACACTTGAGTGGATTGGCACCAACTGTTTACTCAACATACACTAAGAATCTCACTTGATATGCACTATCTAACATGTTATGCTCCAAATGTATTACTTGTTCGACATGAACTAATCTTGTAAATGACTTAAGTGTATAAACACTCATATGTCAAAACCAATTTGAGATTAGCAATCTCCCCCTTTGACATGAGTGGAAAAAACACTTGGTCATGCATGAATATCTTTAACTTATAAGCATAACTTAGATAATCACCATCTTTGCTCGATATAATACAAAATTTCAAATTTTCAAAATTTTACAAAACTTGACTTTACTGTCATACCTCAAAATCTTATAAATCCCCTTGAGTTGATTATTATATCTTGAATCTTGAATCGATACTATTGCTAAGTAAATATGCATATGCTATACTTTGTTTATGTCTTTGACTCCCCATTTATTTTTTCTCCCCCAAAATTGTATCTATTCATCACTTGGAGTCAATGTCACTAAAAAACTTATTATGATCCCCCTTTCTTATTTCTCCTCCTATCTTATTACTACCCCTTTTTGACACTTATGTCAAAGGGTTATACCTGAATAGTGTGTTTATCCAAAAAAAGATTTATGGATCTCAAGTATTAGCTTCAAAGCTACATCCCAATTATCACAAGCTACCTCCAATGATTTGATTTGGATGGCCAAATTGGCAACAAGATAAACTAAGCCTTCTATTATAGAAAGATGGGGATCTTTTTGCATTAGTGTCTCTATAAAGGCTAGCTCCTTGTGAAGTATTTCCATGTGTGGGGTCAACATGTATTGGATGCTAATAAGTGTGGCCCAAATATTTTCTTCTTGAGCATGCAGGTCAACCAATTGACCTTGGGAATTCATCAAATTCTTGAAGTGCTTCTAACTTTGAGCTAGAGAATTGGGTAGAGTAATACCTGTTAGCTTCATTTTTGCCTCCAAATTGTCAATATGGCACTATACTTCTTGTGTGAAAAAATTTGTAACACAGAAATTGGTGTAAAGTAAGAAAATATTCTCTAAGATTTTATTTACGCTTTTAGTCTTGGTTGCTAACTCAACCTAACTAAGTGTAATAGAACTTGATATCTTGTCATCTAACTTTCCTTGAAATTTTCTCTCAGACCATTCAAGTAGTTTGACATTTGAATCTAGGTCTGCATCATTGATGTATTCTATAATGATTACCAACTATTCCATGATAGGCTTGTCTTCTTTAGGTGCTGGCAGGCTGAATGCATCAATAAATATATTCTTGATGTCTTGCAATGCTTGCTTCTACCTATGCTCCCTTCTGAGTAGCTCTTGATGCTTTTTCCTTGCAAGTGAATCTTGTAGTATGCCCATTTTTTCAATTGTGATTGTTGCAAGGTCAAAATTTGGTAGGACAATCACTTCATCCAAGTTGACATCAATAAATGATGTAACCTCACCTACCTTGGATGTACTAGACCTTGGTGATTATAATGGTGTCGCTTTTATACTCGACCTTTGAAGTGCTTGAATTGGAAGAGTAGTAGTTGCTGGTAAGGTAACCAGTGTTTTTATTAACAATTTCTCCTAATTAGTTATCCAATAATTAAAAAACTTATCTTCTTTAAACAAACTTAACCATTCAACCAAAGTAAATAGCAACAATAGAAAGATTCACATAAACAAATACACTAGATATGTTGACTAGGGAAACCCTTGATAAGAGGGAAAACCCCAGTGGGAATGATGCTTGAAAGATGATGTTTTGAGTCATAGTGTGAGAAACATCCTTGATCTATATGATTTTAGTGTCTGATTTTGTCACGTGTAGTGGATTGGCACTCAACATTTGTATATTTGGTATACTCTATTCTAGTTGCTACATACATATCTTCAGTTATTGCCTATTTTTGTTCCCATTCTTCAATGCCTTCCATATGTTCATCCTTCTTAGGATCAAATTTAGTAACCTCAATTAATTCATTCTCATATTTATCTTCACCTACCTCAATAGGTTTCTCCTCAATTACCTTAGATGTTGTCAGCCCATAAATTACCTTCCAGATTTGAGTACTTTTCTGAACAACATCTTCAATTTTAGTTTGGAGAATATTAAATGCATGATAATTAGGAGAAAATCTCCTTGCATACTTCTTTATGGCTTTAGTCATCTTAGCTTTACCTAAATCTGGCATCACTCTTGCAAGTGTAGTATCTCTAATATTCCTTTCTATTGTAAGATTATATTTCCATCTTTTCTCAACTCTATCATATAAAGTATTTGGTAGAGAGTTTGAAATCTCAATTAGAGTCATATTAAATGTTACCATCATGGCATATACTAACTCTTCTACTTTATCCATTTCTAGCTTTCCAAGTCTATCAAATTCAATATGTGAAAATCCACTCAAATCTACATTATTCTTTATATTTTCACATAGATTATCTAGATCAGAAGGACTGTGACTTACCACTTTAAATTGGCTATTATCATAAAATTCTATCCTCTCTTCATATGATTTAGTTGGAGCAATTTAATTTTTCCTTTGTCTCTTCTCAGACACATCAACTTGTATAGCTTTCCTAGTTTATTTTTGTTTTTGCTTGGCTACTTCTTGAGCTTTCTTACTAGTAGCTCTTGTGCTAGTTTGTGTAGCTAGAACTATAGGCTTAGGTTTTGCAACCTTCTTTAATTGTTGACTACTAAGGCTTTATCTTTTCTTTTCTTCTCTATGGCTATAGGTTCTTCACTAACTTTTTGTCCTTTGACATCTTCTTCAAGCTCGACTTCCTCTTCTCCTTGATCTTCTCCATGACCTTGTGTTAAGGCCAATGGTGCTTGGGCTGGTACATCTTCTTCTTCATCATCATTATCATCTTCATCATCTTCCTTTTCCCCTTCACCATATTTTTCTTTCAATTTCTTGACAATATTGTTCTTCTTCCTTATCACTAATGTTGTCTTTAGATCCATAGTTATCTTTGATTTGGCAACATCATAATTTACAAAGTTAGTAGCCTTATTATCTACTTCTTCTTCTGTAAGAAAGGATGCAATTACTATAGATGCCTCATTCACATTGACTTCATATCCTAGTGATGTCAACCATTAACCCTTGGAGCTACAACTTGTACATTTGTGAAATCAGTATCAACTAGAAAGCAAACATCATTGAAATGTTTCTCAACTAGTGACACTGGTATCTTGTGTCTTTGTTTCATTGACTACTTTAAGTCCTCAAAATAGATAGTCATAATAGACTCAAAGATCTCTCCCATTTTCTCAATGAATTCTCCTATTTGTACTACAATGGATTTGTTTGTCTTCCATGAAACTTTTCCAAAGGAAGGAAATGTGTTCTACACATAGAAAAATATACATACAAGTATTGATCCAAACTTGCATTGTGCACTCTTGGTTTTCATCATGGCTCCCAAATTTTCTGATAGTTGTTGCAATTGAAGCTTGATAAGGTCATAATTATAATCCTTCTTCACTATCTTTTATCCTACATCAACATCAATACAAGGTACACTATTCAATCTACTTGATTGAAAGAACTTATGTGCAATAATCCTTATTGCAAAAGAAATTAGGGGATCTATGATAGAATCCATTGTCATTCCTCTTTTATTCCACACTACCCCTATGTTTTTCTCAATAACTTCTTTTGCATCACTCCTCATGGTTTTAGGTCTATCTAGGGTTGGATACCCTATTACCATTTGCACAATATTATTCATTATCTTGATAGGTCCATCTTCTAGCCATACTAAGTTATCATGAATTTTGATTAAAATAATCTTAATCCACTTAGTCTTGAAAATATTTGGAAAATCTAGGGCATGATTAACCCTTTTATTTCTACAATTTTGTATTTCTCCTTTAGTATTCCATTTTCACACAGTTTTCCATATAGGTCTTTGATTTCCATGTCACCTATGCTACCCACCTTGCATGTGAACAACATTTCACATCTTGAATCATTAAGACTTGTGGTGGTATCATGGATAACACACCAACATATCTTGTTTATATGAAATATTAGGGATTGCTTTGAAATTTGGTTGTCTAATCTCATTGTTAATTAGTTGAACATTCAAGACCTCCTTTCCCTCTTTAACCTTGGTAGGAGAAGAACTAGGCACCATAATTATCACCTATGGTTTACAGAAATTCAAATAGTGTAACTCAACATACAATAAATACCTTCAAAAATTTGATGAACAATGTTGAATAGTGGTTAAATTCATTTTGAAAATTTTTAGAATGATCTCTTCAATTTTCCTTTAGCTCTTCGTTCTCTCTCCAAATTTGAATGATGTCAAATGAGTAAAAAATTGATCATATAGACCTTAGAACTTTGTAATTAATGCCCAATCCTTACACAACTGTAAGCTCAGCTTGAATAGAAATTTCAACTCGCTCATCATCCATGAAGTTTACTTCTTGCTCAGAAACCACTATGAGATTGGTGAACACTATCACCTATAATAGCTTAGTATCAACTAGATTTCACTCGACAACTTAAGTGGAAATTTTCATGCTTGACAGTAACATGAAAATTGAAAAACTAAAAGATTTCTTCAAGATTCTAAACAAAACTTTGCATCTTTCTTCATGAAAATATAATCTTTTCAAAACTAAGTCCTTGGGAATAATTATGATATATTATTTAAATATTAGTCCCACACATACCTCTTGATTTCTTAGTTGAAGGTGGTATCATCAACTGACCCATTGGGTGAAGAGATCCCATCAGAACTTGATGTGCTGCAATCTTCCTTTCTCTTCCATTTATTTTTCATTTCATCTTTGACATTCTCAACATTTTCCTTTTCTTTGCCTTTGTTGAATCACTGCTTGGCACTTTTGACCTTGTTGGGCAATTCTTACTCATGTGATCAATCTTCAACCAACTAAAACATGTAGTTGACTCAACCATTTTTTGTAGTCACTTCTAAAGTGTGTTCTTATGCAATTCTTAGGAACATGTCCATACTCTTGATAGTAGTGAAAACCATACCTAGTATTATAATCCCAATTATAAGATTTTCCATTGTGATTTACCTTTGTCTATTTGTTTGATGACCACTTAGGCTTGGATCTGCACTCATATGCTCTATCTCCATACTTCTGATAGTTATAGGAGTATCCTTCAAATCTTTGTGTGCTCAAGGTCTTGGTTTTGCATTCATGTGCTTGATGTCCTTGTTTTTTGCATTTGTGGCAATGACCCATGAACTTTTGCTTAGGATTCTAATTTGCAGTCTTGCTCTTGCAAACATTAGTAGTAAATTTGTAATAAATTAAATTTTAAATAGGAAATTAGGATATTTGGCAATAATTTTAGTATTATGAGTTGTTAATGAGTAGTATCAAATTTTAGATAGGGAAGTTTATTATATAAATTTATTTTTAAAATAATTAAAAATAATAAAATTTAACAATTAGAGTATAAAATAAGTTTATTAAAGTTTTAGCTAAATATTATATCATTTTTTATTAAAAAAACTATTCACATAGATTTAGCATAGTAGTTCTCCAAGAGTTTATATCAATTAAATTTTAGAAAATTTATTTTAAAAATTTCCTATTTAAAATTTAATTTATTACTAGTTTACAACTTCACTATATTAATTATTAGTTTTTTTGATAAAATTTAATTGAAAATAAGAATTAATAATATTTATATAATTGTCAAAATATATTATAAAGGTAAATAGATAGGTAAATTTATTATTGTGTAAGAAGAGATAATTATATGTTGAATTTGGTCTATAAGATACAATCCTAAAAAATAAATTAACAATGATACTATTTAAAAATACTAACACAACTATGCTTCTAAAGCAATTATATTTGATTCCACTAAAAAAATATATATACTAATTAACATCATTTAAACTAACACTTTCTTTAATACAAAACAAACAACTCTATTGCCAAATATCCTATTTTAAAAACATACTAAAAACCTAATTTTTTAAAAAACTATCTAAAATATGATACTGCTCATTAACAACTCATAATAGTAAAATTAATAAAAAGTAAAAATAAAAATTAAGACATTAACACTACTAACTTAACTTTCAAACAATAAATTTTCAATGTTTTAAAACATTTAAATTAAACTACCTAACAATTAAAATCTAAATTTTAAACTTGTTTTAAATAACTAATCTATCTTTAAACTAAAACTAAATTAATTATCACAAACAATAAATTTAATTAAGAACTAAAAACTAAATTAAATTTATACAAACTTAAAATTAAACTAATCTAATGCTAATTTAAATTTAAAACTAATCTTAACTTAATATTAATTTAAATAATTTTAAATAAAAAAATAACTTAATTCTAAACTAATTTTTAAAAGACACATATTAATTAAATTATATATATAAACATAATCAAAACTAACAAAATAAATAAATAAATAAATTTAAAAATTTAAAAAAAAAAAAAAAAAATTTAAAAAAAAAAAAATAAAAATAAAAAAATATATATATATATATATATACATACTAACTTATACTAAAACTAAAACTTAGACAGTAACCCCAAACCCCTAACACTAACCGCCCACGACCATAAACTTCCAACTTCCAACCACGTGGGCTCAGGGCCCCATAAATATTTTTCCCCACCCTCATGCTGCCCCAGGCCTATTTAAAAGGACACAACCCAAAATCGTGCAGTGCAGTACATTTTGGAGGAGCTGAAGAAAGTAAGGGAGGTAGCAACACATGCTATTTAGCCGGTGCATTTTCGTGGCTATTTTGAAAATGGTTATCGGAACTTGCCATATCACTAGACGGGTTTGTTGGTATCTATGCCGGTAGCGATGTAGTGATTGCTTGAAAAATGGTAATGTAACTAAAAATCCTCAAAGGTGGGCCCCGAATGAGTGACATGATAAGGTTGAGTTGTGTAGATCAAGTTACACAGTGGCATCCCATTGAGCATCTTTGAGCTAGAAGATTTTGATTTGTTAGAACTCTCCATATCGCTAGTCAGATTGTTGGTTTTTATGCCGGCTGTGATATAGCGACCCACCTGAAAGTCATAGACATGGCGAGGCCCAAGACATGTGATGTCATGTAGAGATTAGAAAATATATATATGTGCCAGTGTTTTGAGCCAGCTCAGCGACAGTGATATCATGGACCCACTTCCCATGTACTAGGTATGAAGATTTTTGATAGTGAGATTGAGCCGAGATCAAAGGGTGGCATTGACTCGCTATGAAGAAGTGCTCAAAAGTTAAGTATAGCGAGTTAGCGAGTGTGGCCCACCATTGTTGAAGTAAAATTGTTGTCCACAAGATCAAGTCTAGATCGACGATGCTTGTTGACTCGCTATAAAGAGATGTGCAAAAATTAGGTGTAGAGAGTTAACAAGCAATGGACCCACCATCGTGTTCTTAAAGGTTGTTTCAATTGTCTACCACACAATTAAAGTAAGATTAGTGATCATCGCTAGCTCGCTATGGAAAGGTGCTCAAGAATTATGTATAACGAGTTAGTGAGTTGATGACACGTGTCTATAGTCATCCATGGGCCTAGTTTGAAGCACCAGCCTTGAAGGAAAGGTACAAGTGGAGGTGTTTTATTGGCTTGACTGCCAATATGTTAAGAAGAAAGCTGAGTCAACTTAGTTGTCATTCCCAAATCGTAGGATTTTTCAAGGATCAATGGCACAAGTTTAAAAAAGAAAGTGTGATGCCACTCTATTTTTTTGTTCAGTGCATTTATGATAAGTGAAAGCTTCATGTGTGGGAGAAACAGAGTATAACACAAAGATTTTCATTAGTTCTAGTCCCACACGAAAAGAGATTGCAAATTCTCTGAGCACAAGAGCCTAATTGATTGTGTTGTGTTAAGCCTGGTAAAGACGCGAAACTATTCTTCTATCGTTGAAGAGAAATTTTAGAAGTTCAGAGAAGAACAAGTTCAGCAAGTCAAGTAAGTACTCATATTATAACCTCTATGGCATTCCAATTCTCTCAACACTATCAAAATGCCTCCTAAGAAACCTTTCTTTGGGAAAATTAATTATATGGATAGGAATGTCCATGATGATTTATTAGAATTACTCCCAGAATCTACTGTAGAGCCTACACAAGTTAAAAAGTTAATTTCCTTAAACCCTAGGCTTAAAATTGTTGATGGCCTAGATGACAAGGGGAACTAGGTTAGGGATGTGCAAACAACTACTCAAACTGGCCTTATCTTGTCTAAAAAGTGGTTTTTGGAAAGAAATTTGTTTGCCCTGCATGCTAATGTCTAGAATTTTGATTTGGGAAAGTTAGTAGTCCCAAGTGTTTTCATGGATTATGATTTTCTTGAAGCCATTGCTAAGAATTATGACCAAGCCATTAGGGTTGTAAGAATGAAGGATGTTGTGCCTTTGGTCTCAATTACTCCTGAAGAAATTAGAGAGGTTTTTCACCTAGAACCATTATCGGACTACCATGTGCAAATCAATCTACTAGAATTAGAGAATGAATACAAAGCAAAGAAGGATGTAATTAGGGGAGGTGCACTAAGGGCACATATTGGTACAATAAGAACTTTGCCAGTAATTACTGCAGCCTCTAAAGAGCCTTTTAAGAAGAGTCTTTTCACTTCCCGGGCTGTAGAGATATACAAGACCTTATGCCAAGTTTTTGGTGAAGATAAGCAAGAATTTATGCCCATTGGTTTTATGTACATGATGGTTTAGATTGCTTCCTTCGGTGTAGATGTTATTTTTGATTTTGCTTCCTTTTTGGCTGAAGAAATTCACATTGGTTTAGTTGGGATTGCGAAGGGCAAGGTGGAAATTATTTTTGGTCACTACTCTCTATTAATGCATATGTTTTTGTTCAAAGGAGTAACATATTTTGGTAATGAGATGGAACTAAACAAAGAGGAGAATAGGGAAATACTGCCAGTCCAGTTGTGAAGTGCAGATATGACCTAGGATGCAAGTAATGCTAGTTTTGTCAGATTTGATAGATATTTTGCTGCTAAAATGAGATGCCTCATATTGAGTGACAATCCCAGAATCCCTAGGGTACTAATGAGTCTCATCAGGCCTATTGATAACCCCCATGACTTGAAAGTTTCACATAATTGGGGAGATATCATCCCCTACCCTATTTATACTATTTTTAGAATCTATGGTTTCAAGGGGAACCCTCATGTTTTGCCTTACCAAGTTCTTTTGAAGGTGGGAATGGCTGAAGTTTTATGGCAGTTAGGGGGAGTGGAAGAAATGTTTTTGTTGAAAAGGCAAATAGGGTCAATTTTCCCTACCTGCACAGTGGCCCATCAATTTTTGATTACAAAAGGGGGATGTATCTTTTTGCATAAAATTTTGGAGTAGTATATGATGGTTGTCTCTCATCCCCATTTTTGTGATTCTAAGGGATTTTTCAATCAGATGTTGAGGCATAGAATCAAGTTGGGACCGGTCAAGCACGATTCTTATTATCTAGAGGATATTATAAGGAATGAATTCTCATTGCAAGAGTAGGAAACTAAAAAGGAGAAATGGAGAGTTTATTCCCGGGTCTTAGAATTCATTCATTGTTTTGATAATAAATATGATCCTTTGGATAATGCTATTATAGAGGCTGACAAAATAAGTAAGCTCATGAATACCTTCCCTGAAATAATGGAGGTCATGAATGAAAAGAAACAAATTTTTATTGATTCATATCCTGATAAGGCTAGAGAGGTCATGAGGAGGTTGGCTTCACTCCAAATGTGAGAACTAATAAAATAATTGTACAAAAGAGGCTTGAATATACTATAATTTAGAATAAAAGGGTTCCTATAAACAAGGGCAAACAAATAATAGGATCTACCAGTATAGCCCAAGAGAAGAGACTTGAAGAGCCTAGTCCTAAGAGGCAAAAGGTAATGACAGAAGAAAGGCCTCAAGATGAAGAATATTCACCCACCCAGTCCCCTTTGAGGATTGGAGAAGAGTAGCTCACTAGTGAATAGGTTGAACAAATGGGATCACAGGGAGATATTTTTATTACTCAAGCAAAATTAGATGAGGGTAACCCTCCAAAACTTCCTCTCCCAAGTTTGGATCTAACAATAGTTGATTCTAAAGGTAGGGAGTTGAACCCTATATTAGAGCAGGCACGTCATCAATTTTTGACTGATGACAATTTTGTGAAATCAAGGGCTTTTCAGAAGTTTGCATGGAGGACAAACATGAATGTTTTCGAGGAGAAATGTAAAAAGATGAAAATAGAGCATCCAGAAATGGATGAAACTTCCATGCAAAACCAAATTAAAGAACAAATGATGAAGGAATTGTAGAATCTAAGCCCTAAGGAGGGGAGGAAAATGATAAAGGAATCTAACATTTTATTATTGCCCAATTGGGATATTGCAGATGCATTAATTTTCAATTCTGTTTCAAGTAGATTGTAGTTGCAAGACCCAAATAGAAGAGACTTCCAAGGCACTTCATTCATTGAAGATCAAGCTACATTGGTTATTTGGTCATTGAGAAAGGGATCTAGAGCCACACCATCACAATCAGATGAGTCTAGGTTGATGGGAAATATACTTGTAAGAAGGGTTGGTGACACTTCACATGTACATGCAGCATATTGGAATGTGGATTCTTCTAAGTTTTTGTTGGCCACTGCTAAGAAGGAGGAACAATTTATGTCTAAGTTACAGAATAAATATGAAACACTTCTTGAGGCCTATAATAGGGAGGTAAAAAGGAGAATTGAACTTGAAAACAAGGTAATGGGGAAATCCACAAGGCCAAGAATAACATACCCCTGTCCTCCAGTGGAACCTTTTAAATCCACCCCCCTTGTAGCTGAGGAATTTGAAGAAGAGAAGAGAAAACTATGGGCCTTACATGTAGAGTTAAATATGCAGTATGAAGATAAGCTTAGAAAGGCTCTAATGTATTTAGTGGAAAAAATTGAGTGGCCCTTATTCTTTGATCAGTTGGTAAAAGTAATAGATATATGGGAGGAATTGAAAACTCATGATGATACCCTCAAGCCTATTGTTAATAAATTGGGAAGAATGGAAAAGGAAATCACCCTTCTATGTTATTCAGTTATAATGTCTTCTAATGACCATGTTGAAAAATTGTATGATATTGCTAATGACTTGTCAGATTTTGATAATAGGAGAGATGCTCTGCAACTGAAAATTGTTTCTTATTTGAATAAGTACAAGAATAAAAAATTTGATCTATTTCCTTGTGCCTTGGATAGAAAGAAGAAATTGAAAAATAAGGAAGAGTGGAGTAAAGAATTGGATGACCTTTTCTGCACAAGGATAAATAAAGTTATTAATGAAAAGGGGCATGTCTAGTGGGCCATCATGACAAAGGAATTGGTTAAAGTGCAATTATTTTTATATTCTTTGAAGAAAGAATTTGTTGGTTTTGAAAAGGAGGCTGGTTATATTTTAAAAAAGTAAAATGATATCCTACAATTCAGCTGGCCGGATGATATACAATTTGACACTTGGATGGCAGATCTTCTCTTGGACAATTAGTTAGAGGAGGACAATTCAGATGATGATGAGAAACAAGAAGGTGAGGTGTAGGCTATTGACACCTCTACACCATAACTGAAAAAAGAAGAAGGGGAAAAGGTAATAATGCCTACTGAGGGTGAAAGTAGTGAGAACTTGCAAGAGAAAACTAATTTGGAGGTATCACAAGATCATCCTTTTTTGGCTAGCTTGGTAGCCACGTATTCTGAGAAGCCAAAATAATGAGAGACAAATCAAAAGTTGATGATTCATAATAGAAACTAGAACGGGCCTACCTGAAGGAATATTTGATACGTCTGGCATTCTATTGTGATTGTTTTTGTCTTTTGTATTATGCTTTGTTCCTTGGACACTTGTTAGATCACAATTGCCCTTTGCTTGTTGCAACTTATGCTATATAAATGAGTTTTCAAGGCATTGTGATGGTCCGAGACTTGTGCAATTTTTTGTTTCTTTCAAGAAGAGTACATATTCAGTTGGTCCAATAGTATGTAGAGGTTTTGAGTTTGCTTCCATTGTACTTTCTGATAAGCAAATTGAAATGAAAAAAATGGCAATCTATTCTGGGCATTCAATTGGTTTTCTATTGGTTATTTTATTAGTCATATGAAAAGGATAATACAAAGGGGTATTTACAATATATCTTTGTCATCAATTTCTGTCTCCAGTTTATGGGTTTGTTTACTTTGAAGTCATTTAAATAAGGTTTATTTGGTTGAATGTATTCTGGATGGGTTGTATGCTAGTTTTATTGTTGCTTTTAATTCAAGCAATTATATAAATGCTTCAGTAAATCAGTAGGGTATATGAGTTCATAAAAGGGATATTGCATAAGAATGGAGATAGGAGATTTCAGTTGATTAATTCTTATAAAAGTTATTTGAATTAGATCTCCCACCAATAGTCAATTTCTTGCCTAATGGATAAGGCACTGGTCCTATAAATTAGAATTAAACAAGGATGAATTATGCTGCTGCATATCAAATCATCTTACAAAATCAAAATTATTTTCAATCCTATTCAAGAATTATAAATGCTAGTCTCAACTCATTTATATCTAATTCCTGAGTCTTAGGTAGCTACTATTTCCAGGAACATTTGTAAATTTTAGGAGAATTATGACCAGATCAGCTGATAAGGGATGTGTATAAGTTTGAGAGCATTGAAGAATTGAAGTGAGCTGTGTATGTATGTGAGGGTAATATATGAGAATTAGAATGAAACTAAGACAATTTCATACACAGTTGCATTAGAATTATCCCTAGGTATACCTGCCTTGGTTTAGCAGAGCCAAAAGAGTAGGAAACCATCATTTGGTTTTGTTGAAGTTGGGTTATAGTGATTCATTCATATAGTTGATATTGGGAATTGGATAATCCCTAGATTGTGTGAGTCATTTCACTATGATATTAAGCATTTTGTTGCTTGATAGTTTCAGCAGTTTGAAACACAACAGCTCACACACTACTTGAGATCTGAAATAGAACAAGCTTTAGCAATACATTGCAATATATATATATATATATATATATGGATCTTTTGGCACTGTTACTAAAATTGTTTACCTTCTAGGTAAGAACATAAGTTTGTTTCAATATACAAATCTTCAAAAGGAATTTCATATCAGAAAAAAATTAACAAGAAATAAATTAAATTGCAGTGCACTAGGAATAATATAACACATAATGAATACTAAACCTCAATTGAACAAAAGACTATACAGTGGCTTGAATAAAACTTATGCTACACCTAAACCATCACTTGTAGCAAGCTACTTGAAGATATGTAGTACAAACCATCCCAGAGAACAACCTCTAATTTTTAAAAACTTTTGCTTTTACTGGGTGAAGTTTTACTTTTTGCCTTGGAAAATTCAATCAGGTCTTCAAACAACTTATCTTTAGGTTTAACTTGTTTGCTAGAAGTTAAAGATTGTTGCGGATATGCATCATTGTAAGTTCCGTCATGAATGGAGATGAAAGCAAATTTGCCTAACTAGATTCTTATAATGAATATATGAGAGCACTTCAATTTCATTTTTGAATTCTACTGCACCACGCACTTGTAGAGATCGTTTGTTGTTCCTCTTTGTGCCCACCACTTAGCCCACATTATTGAGTGTCCTATACAAGAAAGTCTTATAGCAAGAAATTTACCCAAGATTCTTGGAGTTGTTCCACTATAAGATATGATGAAACCATGAACTAATTGCCTATTATTTAAGAAAATGAGAAACACTATAAGACAATTTGTAGTGCTGCAATAATAGCCAAATCACAAAAGTAGGCATGCTTTTTAGATCATATTCTCTCTCAGACACAGATGTAACATGCATTTTGGTTGCAAGTGATTTCTAGGAGCTTGGGGTTCACTATCAATTCCAACACCTTCGACTAAAATTTTTGAACAAGTCAAAAGTTGTTCCACTATAATGATTAATAATAAACTTTATCATTGTTCAAGTCAAAATTTTATCATTAGCAAAAATGGTAGATAATTTTGTTCATGGTCTCAAGGAAAACAATGATTGCTTGATAATAGCAAGAAACAACACAGATGACTTAGAAATAGTCTATCACAATGAAAGACATATTTTGCCCATCATAACACTAGCAGTGCTCTACTGTGTCATTTTTGGTAATAGAGATAGCCCCCAAACATGAAGGATTCACCCCCCAAACATCTTCAAACATGAAATTATCCATTGTCTATTAGATTGGTGTCTAATCCAGGCTAAACCTCCATCAGCAAGTACCATCCAACACTGCACTTAGACCAAGTTTTTCCACTCTCCTACATTTGGTTAGTATAGTACAAATAAATTATCACAACCTCATTGTCTCCCACCAATAATAGTGACTACAGGTGTTAGGAGAGAATCTACATTGGAAACTTTAGAATAAGTATAGTTGACTGTGCCTAACTAGTCACTGGTTTGAATGCACCAGTCTATTATTCCTTACTCAACCTACAATGAAAATTAAAAGAATGCATGGACAAGATAAAAATAATAATAAAATTTTCTCACATTAAATATTAGTCAAAATGCATTTGATACATCATAGGAACTCACTGTTCCATGGGATAGAGACTGAATTGCAGAGAACAAGATTATTTTATTGATTAAATTTTTTTCATAATGCCTTGTCTCATTTCCCCAACTCTACTTCTCCCCCAAACACTTGAAAAATACCTTCTAAATAACCAAAAAATAGTAAACAACCACTGTTGTCTAATTATCTGACTGTTACCAGTTAGTTATAAACTGAAATTTGTTGTTTGAGTTGACACAAAGTGTCAAATTCGACAACTTACAATCATATATGCCTTTAATATATTTCACTAACCTTTTCAAAGGTTTTATAACTTCACTAACCCTTCCAAAGACACCTAAAACCATTTTAAGCTTTTCTTTGCATTTTTTCTACATTTGGTACTTTTCTTATAGGTGGACATGTCTATCACAAACATCCAACATGTCTGTCCTTAGACTTCATGGAAAACACCCTACAAACAACACAAAAAAAATAAGGACATGAACCATCCAAACATCTCTAATAGCTTGTGGATATCCCAAAGATGCATAAGTGCATGACTTGTGAAAACCAAAAAGATAAGACTAACTTGTATAACAAGCGAATAACCAAAATGATTTTATGTCTGCGTTATGTTTGACAATGATAATGATAGTTGGATTCAAGTATGAGGAAATTTGTATCAATCAATTCATTAAATATCATTTGAATACAAAGAAGATTTTAAGAGATTCAAAAGCATAATTATAAGCCAAATTTGTGGAAGACCTAAATTAGACCTAAGTGAATAGACATGTGAAGGCTTATTTTGAATATGATGAGTAGATCTAAGGCAGATGGAGGTATATTCCAAGTTTAGAGCATTTATTGAAAAACACTATTTGAAATCTTGGTGTATTATTCATAAGTACAAGGCATAGTTTTTGAAGATCTCGAAGGAGATCTAAGAAAAATCTACCTACATTATAAACACTTTGCATTTCAAAGGTTAGTTCCTTCTACATTACATGATTTGAGATTGGTGTCTCTTGCTAATTGAGTCTACACATTTGTTTGAAGTTATATACATACATACACATATGTGTGTGTGTGTGTACATACACACACAATTCATCTACAAGGATTTCCATGCTAAATAGTATATGCATCTTGTCTTCTTTTGTTAGACATCAACTATGTGAATGCTTTCTACATTGCTTTCAGTTGACTAAATATATATAATAAAATATGTAGGTTTCTATGCCAAACGAACTCCAATGTGGACAAATATCTAATAATTGGGATTTAAACTAAGCAAGAACTATATGTTCAAGGAACCAAAAGATGACTACAATGAGACTATTACAAGCAAAAAAACTTCAGTCTCATTAAAGAGAATTGGGATGTGTGTTTGAAGACTTAACAAATTTGAGCTTCACTTGTTTTCAAGAATACTATTATATTCTCTACTTAACAAGGCCAACCACGTGAAGGTGGAAGCTCATCTGGCCTCACCCCCTCCCCCTAATATCAATCTAAAGTACCCATTATCATTTAATTACATACTTCATTCATTCATTCATCCATTTATGAACTATACATTCAATCAATACAATCACATAACATTCATTAATATGATATAAAATTCATTAATACACAATACTAATCAAAACTTTATTAACACATAACAATATTCATTAACATAAACTAAAAATCACTATTAATACGCATCATTCATACAAAATTACTTAAAAAAAGTTCTTTCATTATCCAACAAGGTTTAGCAAAGAAGATTTTTAGAACATCATTTCTTTTTTTTTGTTTTTCTGAGCTCTCTTAAGAAAAGCGCTCATAGGAGCATCCATATCTACTTCATTCTCCTCCTCTTCTAGCATGTGTAATGTCAAATTATGATGGCTCCTTCTTTTTGGAGGAGCAGGAGGTTGCTGCACTAAAGGGGGCTCTATTGCAAGAACAAGTGAATGTGATAAATTGGCATACTCTTTTTCTTTTTCTAACTGTTACAAGTTTGTAATTAAGTATGAGTACAACATAAAATTGATTTTTCTTACCTGACAATGCCACATCATCTACATTAACATTTTGATCGACCACTGTGTCAACATGTTGAACACTTGGAACATGGTCCACTGCTTCAGCATGATGTTCAACATGCTCTGAAATATTCAAAAAAAGGATACATATCAAATTCCAGTTGAAGATGTTAAATTGTATTCATAATTGCATAATTAATTTCCAATAGCAAATTAATATCTCCACCACTATAATGGACATCATGGCCTTCGTCAAGAGCAGGTTTTGTGGTAGGATATGAAGGCTATAGTAAAATGTTAATGCACATTGTTATATAGTCAATTTACATTTAAAACTAATACCAAAAAATAATCTTCTCAACTATTTAATTTCATTTACTTTTCATCTGACCAATTTATTTGTGAGATATCATTTGGTGCACTGGATTCTTGGGCAAGGCTTACAGATTCTTCATGTAGCCATGCAACCATAACTTTATAGCCTTCCTTTAAGACAATTTTTCTATCTTCGTCTATGACCTCCACATTGAAATCTGTGCCCTGTGTTTTTTTTCTTGATAACGTTAGTTTTCCATGTATGGTTTCATTAAAAAAAACTATTTGCAAAATTATATTAAAAAAAAATACAAAATTCATTGCTCTACTTACAACTCGAGACTGCAGATTCATATAGCCACCAGAGCCAAGTTTGTGTTGGGCAACCTTTTCTATTCTTCCTTTTGTAGCCACGGATGTGTCCTACAATCTGTGAACAATTTCAAACATCTTAGATTATATATTTACAAATATCAATAATTAGTGCATGATTACAATGTACTTAATACTATAATGACATACCTCTTTTTGCCGTATGCTGCTTCATTATCTCTATCTTCACATAGTCTTTTCTCCTTTGCATCTTCTATTATTTCATTCCACTCCATCGGTGGAATCATAGGAGGAAGGTTGTACTTTGGGTTATCCTTAAGAGCCCTTCTATATTGATCCCTCATAGTCTTTATATGCTTTGCCGCTCTTTTCAGAAGTAGGCCAATGTCAAAAATGTTTTTCCCAAATTTCTCCTCAATGGATACAATCATCTGATTTTTTAATTCCACAGCTTGTAAATTCCACCTTTTAAAAAAAAAATAGATTGTTAGATTAATAACTTTAATATATTATAATAAATAGAAGAAAAGAAAAATTATGTAGCAATGATATAAAACTATGTACTTTTTACGTATGGTGGGTTCAAATAGTCTCAATGTCATATGAAAAAGATGTTCAAAGAAAGCATTATTACCTACAAAAACATAAAAGATTTATCAGTCCAAAATGAGTAATGTAAAAGTAAACTAAATTTACACTTTAAATAATATCAATTTTAAAGCACCTGGAAGCTTTCGTTCTCTTAATGGAAACATAGTTTTCTTATTCAGCAACAATGTCCCTCCATACAAACTAGTACTAATCACATGAACTGCTCTAGGAAATGGATCAGCTTCAGTAGTACTACTCTCTGTTGCTCTATCAACTGAAACATCATACAATTAAATGAGAATTTTAGTACTGCTCTCTGTTGGTCTACCTCCCTGCCTATGTCCATGTCTCTCTATGTGTGGCTATATATATGTATGTATGTATGTATGCATGGTGTGTGTATGCATGTGTTTATGTGTATGCAAGCTTCTGTAGACATCATTTAAGCACTAATATGCTACTTCATTTTTCATCGACTTGTAGAAAGACATTACAAAATATAGCAAAACAAGGTTTTACCAGTTCTACTGGGCATAGATGATGATGTTTGCATGGTCCTTGTTGCTGACAATGCAACAGATAATAGTGGACCGCCAATTGAAGGAGCAGTCCGCACTTCATCATGAGCTGAAGAATAGAATATTGTTAGAAAAGACATTTGCAATGGATAAATATCAAATGGGATACTAGTGAGAAATATCCACAAAAAAAAGGTAAGTGTTATAATGTTGATCAAAACAAACAAAGTGTTACTTACACGAAGGTACTGCGCAACAATCCTAACCATGTTCACCATGTGACCTCACAATTGACACATATGTCTATACAAGAACACATAAAATTAGAGATCATGATCCATAAGATACTATAAAAGATTAATATCTATTGAACTTCTATTACTGCTTACTTTCAAAGATTGGATTCTGCAGTCCAATTCTATTATCAGTGCCTCTTTCTCCCTAGTTTTGTCACCCTTGATGATAATTTTAACAAGCTCATCAGTGTATCTTTGCGTAATTTTTTGGGTGATGAATACAGGGTCAATACTAAGGCCAATGTCATGTAGATATGATGTTCATATTTTAGATTGCATTTGATCAACGATCATTGTAACTTTTTCCTATCATTTGTGACATCAAATATTCATATACTTTCATCAAAATAACTCCAAATCCATAAAGAAAAGAACATAATAATAGGACATGTGTTTCTATATTAACATTAAAATGTACAATAATTAATGTTTACCTCTATTGAAGGTGTTTGAGATGGTGCATCCAGATCGGCCTGTGAAAAAAATTAGTAAGTCTTAGAAATCATAAGCAAAATTAAAGTAATAGACTTACCAAAAAAAATATTAATAATAAAGTAGATTGTAGATGTAAATCATTTGTCTTAAGTTAAAAATTTAGCGTAACTAATGTTTATATCTAAAAAAATATTTGACATGTTCTACTTAATGTTTATATGTGCACATATGGTTTGGAAAGAAATATTTGGTCATACAAGACCCTATCATAGTTGATATCGATCGTATTTGAAAATTTCATTGATCATCATGATCTTCATCCATGTCATCATCATCATTGAACTTTTCACTTTGATCATCGTCATCACCACCACCATCTTCATTACTATCATCATCATGACCATCATCGCCATGATCATCACCATCTTCATCACCATGATAATGATCATCATTAGCATCATCATCATCATTATTGCCATTATTGTTAGCATGACCAAAATCATCACCATCTTCTTCTTCTTCATCACTGGGTAACTGTCATTCCTGATAATCATTTACTTCCTCTTGTGCATCTTTAATATCTTCTTCTTCGATCACATTATACTTTACTGGCCTTCCTGTTGGGTCATGTGTAACAACAAATGACCAACCTGGTTTTTCTGGAACACCAAAGTAAAACACTTGCTCGCATTGACTTGAAAGAACATAGGGCTCATCTCTGATTGGCTCAAATGACCTTGTATTAATCATAGTAAATCCACTATCATGTTCAATAACAGTCCTATTGAGATCATTTTGATTCAGTCATAGCCTAAATCATTTGATGACAAATAGAACTATTTTGAATGAATCAAAGTCGCACTCAAGTATATAATCCAAAATGCCATAGTATTTATTTTTAGATTGTTGACGATGTATGTCAGTTCTAAATGAAATATTGGTGACTGCAAAGACAACTCTTATCCTAGAATCACATGTTTTCTTCGTTTCATCTAACTTTTTTGTGCAAAATTTATAGCCATGGTAGTACATAGCTTTGTGGTGTTTGACCTGAAATTATTTAGACATGTCAAGAATCTTCTCATTGATTTGTGAGTTGATATTAAACTTATGTCTCATGATTAGTAATCTTATGCATACCTTTGTATCTCTTAAGCCATATATTAGATCAAGTACTATTGGCATAACATTGGGATCTCCATTACGATGAGCTTCTTTAACCAACAATGCAACACCATCCCATGTTAATGAGTGACCATTTTCTTGAGACTGTCATCCAATCAAGATTGTTTGCAATGTACAAGTGTAGTGCATCCCACTCACGACCAGCTATAAAGAAGACAATTACACTAGTTAGAAACAACTTATATATATTGATGATGGATAAGAATTGTTAAATTACAAAAAAAAACTTATAATTACCTGTCACCCTCTTCAATCTACCTTTCCCCGTTAGGTACTCCCTTTTGAATTTTTTATTACAGTTGGGATCCCAAATGCGATCTACATGGATACCTACTGCAAAATTTGGAAGATATTCATTGATATACACCATGGTCTAGTATATCATATATCCCTCTATTATAGAACCCCCAAGATGTACTCTTTGTCAAACCAAGCCCTTCATAAATTTCAAGTGCCTCTCAACCATCCACATTGATCTAGCTTGTACAAGTCCACATAATTCAATCTCCTCAACTTGATGTATGAGGTAGTGTTCTTGAGTATTGAAAAATGTTGGAGGTAAACACTTTTGCATTTCACACATAAGCTATGAAATTTTTCTCTTCCAATATTTTATATCTTTTTTATCAATTTCTTTAGATGATAACCACCTAAAAGAGATTCAACATGCAAAAACACATAGAGGAGATTTCATATAAAATTATACAATAGATTTCAAATAAAAAAGTTACAAATCTAAGAAAAAACACTCTTCTAACCTCATGTATTTTCCAAGATCATATATAACTTGTTTAATACTGTTGTCGAACTGTTGTGGAAGGGATAGAGGTAGAATGAACTCCAATCATTAAAAAATGATGATTTCAATATATTATTAAATAATGCAACTGGTACTACATTCAATCTTACAAATATACTATAAATAGAAAACATGACTTACCTTAAGGATGGTATGCCAATCATGTTTCTTCAACCTTGGCGCAAAATCACCTTTCTTTGATAGACGAGTGCTTCTATTTGCAACAAATCCTGTTGGAAATTTTGCTTTTTTAATGACTTCTTTTAATGCATCAATTTGTTGCTTGTTTAATAACCAAAGAAGGGCACTTGTATTTATGCAGTCTCCATTCCTATTTGATTCAATGAAATTTTTTAGTGCATGATTAGATTCATGAATGTCAATACAAATTTTAGCAATTTGTTCTCTATCATGCCTTCCATCCAACATTTTCCATTGTATCTCTGTTACATTCTTTCCAATATGTATAGCATCAAACAAATGCGTGATTGGGAGATCCTTGTAGTATGGTAACCTACTAAATTGAGTAGGATAACTTTTCATTCCTCTAAGAAGTTGGTCATTGATGCCTTGACGGCTTTCATGAGCATCAGTTACAGCATTAGTAAATATAAGACAATATCAAAATACAAATTGTAAACTTCGAATGACCAATTGGACATTACCTCGATGATTTAGTCAGTCGTATTCCAACTTCCATAAATGAGGTGTCATTCTTCATGGCCTTGATGATGTCTCTTCTTTCCCATTGAAAAGATGTTTTTCGACAATTTGATACTTATGATTATGGTGGAGAAAGTGTCTAAACTCATCAAACACCTGCTTTCCTAAACTTCTTGAATGATGACATTTCATCTTCAGACCACAAACTGGACATGCAAATTTTCCTTTTGTCTAAAGACCTAAAAGATCATGTATAATTGGATCATGTACAATGATCACGTGCAACTTAAGCATTTGATAGTAATGTGTAAGCACTATAACATACCAAAAATATATAATGTTAACAATATAACATACTCCAAAAATGAGTTAGCCTGGGGGCATCATGTATTGTCCCTACAAGCATTGCATGGAATTGAAATTGTCGATGTCCTATCAATCTAGAGATGTCATACATAGTGATGCCATTCCATAACTTCAACAACTCATCAATTAGGGGCTCAATATACATGTTGACATCTTTAATTTGGTATTTATCTAGCAATTGAATGAGCATAAATATTATGTAATTATTATAGCCATTTTCATGCACTATTTATAAATTAATTTAGATAACTATAAAATTAAAAAATACCTGGTACAATCATTGACAGCATTATGTGGTCCCTCTTTATGGACATCTAAGGAGGAATGTTATTGTTAATAACAAAAATAGGCCATACTGAGTAAACAGATCTCATATCTCCATATGGATTGACACTATCCACCGCCAATGAAAGTTTAGATTATGAGGTTCTTCTTTAAAGAGTGACCATGTTTCTTCTATCTCTTTAAATGCAGAACCATCGGTAGGAATTCACATAATGTCATCCTAAATTCTATTGCATGCATGGTAATCCATAAATTGTGCCAAGCTAGTGCACTTGAATAACCGTCCAAGACGTGGAATAATGGGAATGTATCGAAGAATCTTGTGAGACTTTCTTTGTTATTTGATCTGACCGATATCTACTAAGATGACAATCAGGGAATTATATTGAAAATTCATGTTGTTTATGATATAGAATATAATCATTGGGACATGCATGTATTGTTTGATACTTCATTCCAATCTGATCCATAATGTTAAATAATTCTTGGTACGAATGAGGCAAAATGTTTGATGGTGGTAACAAAAACTCACTAATCAACCTACAACAACAAATATGCATTGTTAATATAATGAATAGTAATTGTATGCTAACATTGAAGATGACAAAAATGACATACCTTAGCATATGTGACATTGCTACATTGGATATACTATTCATAACCTTTAAGTTCACCAACAACACTATAGCTAATAGTAGAGTTGTTTGGGAGCCTTTGTATAAGGGCTTGTGTGCCTTCTTAAGTAAAGGTATATCAAGACCATCTTCATCATTGTTATCAAATTTGTTACTACCATCATTGTGAGCCTCTGCATCACTTTCCTCAATACCATCTTCTTCAATCATGTCCTCTGGCACATTACCATCTTCTTCCATGGAAGTGTTATCCTCAACTTGGATATTCACACCTCCATGTTCCTCCAGTAGGAAATCCACATTCAGCAATGGATGAAAATCATGGCCCCCTTCAACATGACCATATTGCCTACAATGACTCTGGGTTGTTGTGATTAGAATTCTTTGATTCTTTAAGCCCTTACACTTTTTGGAAGGACAATAACATTTATCAGGTTTTTTTCGAAATTGAGCCCGCAATGCAACCATTTTCTCATTATTTTGTTTTGGGTTCATATTGTCAGGCATGGTCTTTCTTCATAGGAAAATATACTTACTTGTTGAAGATATTTCAAATTCAGAAACTCTTTAATCATAGGATCCACAATAGTTGGAAGCTTTGACCTGTCAGTCATCTGTGGCTTGGCCTGCAACAACAAATTTTTTTTAGTATATGCATCTCAACATTTAAAAAATACATCAAGCAATTCAGGTCAATTCTAGTCTATGAATTAACTGGCATTTGTTTCTTCTTTAACATATTCAACAATCAAGTACAATTAATAGGAATACAAGAGCAAAACTTGGAATTCTACTAATGTCACCAATGTTAATCTTGGGTACTAGTACAAAGCCAGTAAGAAATATGTAGTTGTACCAACCAAGATATTTACAAGACTTGATCAAAAAAGGTTCATTTAGCACAAAATAACTTCAAAAATATTGTATATATACACTCTTTGATGCTGTCAAAGGGAGCAATTATTTTAATGATGTTTTACATAAGAATTGCTAGAGGAAATGATAAGCATGATCTCTTTGTTTGGTAGAATCAACCATTAAATTCCCTTGTGATTCACTCTCATTATGTCTCCCTTTCCACCTAGGATGATTTTCTAGATGTACTCCTAATTTATCAGTATGACAAGTCTTGTTGGAGCTACAAGCTTCACTACCATGAACATGTTTGATTGGAGATATCAATTCAACATCTTAATCATGCTTATGTGAGAAATTTAATGGGAGTTCATACATCACCAAGTCATTTGAAATGGTTTTAATAACTACCTACTCTTATCCACTCCTAATGTTAATAGTAGAAAATTCCTTTGAGCATGTATTATCTGGATTGGTATCATTTGTAATTAGCTTCAATGATCTACTTGTGAGAGAGATGTCTAAACCTGTCAATAAAAGTCACGGATTATGATAATTTGAAGTAATATCTTGTTGAGGATAAATTATTTATTTCAATAATTATTGGTGTCTAAGAACTAACAAGACACCCTTTGAAAATGCATCTTGCATTTTCCTGAATCCATAAGTGACCTTATATGAGGGAGAAATTATACTAGAATGTACAAGGCCTCTATATACACAATATTCTTGAACCGGGTCATCAAGCATTCACATGTTTAGCTTCATTTGGCTAAGTTCATTCTATGAGAAGAAATACACATAAGAAAATAAATTCATTCAAAAAACCTGACAACTTATCATGACAAACGAAATGGAGATGATACCTTCTATTTGGAAAATAAGTAAATATCCCCAAGGAAATACCAAATTCAAACTCATGCTCAGGTTGCATGTGTCAACATTCCCCATTGACCTTAGTCGCAAGGCTAACTAACTTATCAAGAGTGTGTATCCCACAAATGAAATTGGTATAAATGTTACAACCACCAAATTTGGAGGGCATGGAAATTCATTCATCACTATCCTATGTAGTACACTTAATTTCATATGTTGGAATCATTTTGTGACTTATACACATGATAGTCCAATAGTTTTTAATGTCATCTTCATCACAATTTTTCTATGATAGTCTAATAGTTGCAGGTGGTATCTTCGTCACGATTTTTCCATGATAGTTTTTTATTCATCCAAATGGAAACCCTTGTAGGGAAGACCTAATTGCAATGCAGCAATAAAATGTAATGTTGAAATATAGGAGAGAGATTCTTTTGGTTGAACTAGAAGATAAATCATCTTCTAACAAAATGACAAAGACTTTCAGTGAAGGATCCAAAGCACATCAATTCAATTATAGTCTAGTAAATTTAGGTGCCATCTTCATCATAAGTTTTTGAAGATAGTCTAGTATTTGTAGGTGTCATCTTCATCAAAAAATTTCCATGATAGTCTATTAGTTTGAGGAGTCATCTCCATCACAAGTTTTCCATGGCATACTTATAGTTAGAGGTGCATTGAAGACCTTTTATCACTACATGAGCTAGAAGTAGATGGTGACTATTCATTATCATCATCATCATCTAACATAGAATCACATGAATATCATGTTTTATAGCCCACATGGCCTAGGTATTGAGGGTACAACTCTAAGCACTAAATACACCAGATTTCAAATTATTATCTTTATGTGTTGATGTTTAAGTTGAATGTTCTAGAGTTGAAGAGAGAAACACACTCAATTTTTTTTTCTTTTTGTTCTTTTTCTGAATATGAAACTATTGTCTAAATGATACAATATAATTATGTATTATTAAAACAAAAATAAAAGAAAAATATGATACCAACACAACTATATTTATAAAACAAAAAATTTATCATTATTATTTCTTCTAAGCTTTTACAACTACAGCTTCTACATATACATTTCCTTTCTTTTCTTTCATTATTATAACAAAAAGTATAATAATTGTTACAATAGACCAACATTCCAAATGATAAATTTGTATCTACACACTTTCAATAAAATGAAACAACAAGTACATTACATTCTTTTTGTAACTAGACTCTTTTTAACACTTATCATCAAAACATCACTGAGAAAAAATACTTGAGCGGAGACTCTCCCATTTATATTACACAAAAATGGCTGAACTTTGGCATAAAAAGTAATAATGATAGTAATAGTATTCACTTCCATCTTCAATATTATCATAGAAACCTACAACAAAAATATACATGTACCTATGGAAATATGCTCGAAGAGAAATCCCTCTCCTTGACTACAATAGAAATACACATGTACCTACAACAAAAATACACATGTACACTGTTACAATGGACTACCTTGTTGTAAATTAACTTTCTAGAATGATGACATGGTAAGTAGACCCAAGTGGGGGTATATATTTTAGAGATTAAAATGTCCATAACTATCCAAGCTACTATTACAAATTCAAGTAACAGTATGAAAGAAACATTTCTACAAATGCAGGAATGAAGTACGAAAAAGGGCTAGACCTAAACTAGTGCATTCTTCAAAATTCATCATGTCAACATGAAAAAGATCATATAATGTATCTCATTGAATAGATAAGCATGCAAGCCTGAAACCCAAACATCAAAAAGCTTTGGCTTAGCTTAAAAAGTTACAACACAAGAAGAAAAAGTAAACAGAAATTTTACTGGAGGACTAGAAGTGATACAAGAGTTATGTGAAAATTTGACAAAAAATAGTTGAAGAGTTGGAAATCAAGAAATAACCTAGATCTGTGCTCGAAAGCATTCTTGATCCCACTGATCCAGGTAGTAAAATTATTAAGTTTGTACTACTTAATAGTCATAAGGTTTCTAATGCAAAAGTAAAGATTTGCAGTATGTTAGTGCCCAGAAGCAATAAATATGCCAGCCCATAATAAGAATCTATTTGTTTCCATGTCTTACATATCAATAGTGACTCACTGACTTATCAGTAGAACATATCAGTAGTGACTCATTGACTTATTAGTAGAACATATCAAGAACTACCTAAGTCGATGGCACTAAGTTTGAAAATTTAAACAAAATACCCATAGCTATGCATATAAAAAACTTATAGAGGTTGTGCGGATATATCCATGGAGTTGCTGGTTTCTCAGGTTAACTATGTTGGATTGTAAAAATGTTTTCTAGAATTTTTTTCACAAGTTCAAATTTGTCAGAACTAGCAGCCACTAATTTATTATGTCAAATCAACGTACCCAACATCTAGCAGATAAATGTGCAATACAATTTGTGTGCTATTCACATTAAATTGTACAAAAATGATCCCTCAATTGAAGACAAAGTATCTTTTACTGAGTACATCAGATATGTTGGTTTGATTTCTTGCGAATCAAATTTTCTTATGATCATAAAAAAAATCAGATGAGAAGTTTCTGATAAGTCATAGGGCTTTAGGTTTTGGCATAGTATATTTTGATACCTTTGAAAAATTTGTGAAAAACCTTAGGTTTGTCCTTTTAAGTTTTTCCTGGCACGAAATTTAAAAAAAAAAAAAAAAACAATCAACAAGGAGTGAATATTATTTTCCCGCCTGCTTAATTGCTGTTGTTAAGTCTTTTGAAAAAGGGATTTTAATCTTGCCATCTGATCTGATTTGAATCTATAGTTGTCACATGTTCGCTATGGTAAATTGCTAATATGTTACGCATAGTGAGGTAGCGACCATCGAAGAATTATGTGTGATACTAAAAAGTGGAGTCTAGTGCCACAAAATGTGTTGGTGAGAAGATCTATTGACCATGTACTATGTCCCAGACTAGAGTGGTGTCACCGGAGTTTAATTTTATCTAGCAATTCACTAAGTCACTAATTGGAAACACTTGCAACTTGCCGGTGGTGACATAGCGAATGCTCAAATTTTCCAAAGATGACATCTTTATGAGATTAGAAGTAATTTTGAGGATCTCGAGGAAGATATGGTGCACATTTCACTTTTGTCCCTCTGCAAGTTATTGTCTTTTGTAGTTTCTTTTTCTGGGTGTTATTTTTAAAGTTCTTATTGGAACTTGCCATATCGCTAGCCAAATTTGTGGTTTTTATGCCGATAGCGATGTAGTGATTGCTCAAAAAATGGTAATGTAACTGAAAAATGGCGGGCCCTAAATGAGTCACATGATAAGGTTGAGCTGTGCAGATCAAATTACATGGTGGCATCCTATTAAAATATCTTTGATCCAAAAAACTTTGATTCGTCGGAGCTCGCCATGTCACTAGCCAGATTGTTGGTTTTTTGCTGGTAGCGACATAGCGACCCACCTAAAAGTCATAAACACAACGAGGCCCAAGACATGTGATGTCATCAAGAGATTTAAAAATATATATATGTGCTAGCATGTTGAGCCAGCTTAGCGACAACGGTATCATGGATCCACTTCCTGTGTATAAAGTAGAAAGATTTATGATCATGAGATCAAGCCAGGATCAAAGGCCATCATTAGCTCGCTATGAAGAATTGCTTGGAAGTTATGTATAGCGAGTTGGCGAGTGGTGGCCCACCATTGTTGCAGTAAATTGCTGACCGCAAGATCAAATCTAGATCGATGATGCTCATTAACTCGCTATGAAGAGATGTGCAATAAATAAGTATAGTGAGTTAACAAGCAAGGGACCCACCATTGTATTCTTAAAGGTTGTTTTAATTATCTACCACTTGATTAAAGTAAGATCAGTGGTTATTGCTAGCTCACTGTGGAAAGGTGCTTAAGAGTTATGTATAATGAGTTAGCGAGTTGATGACACATGTTCGTGGTCATCTGTGGGCCCAGTTTGAAGTACCAGCCTTGAAGGAAAGGTACAAATGGAGGTATTTCATTGGTTTAACTACCAATGTGTTAGGAAGAAAGCTGAGTCAGCCTAGTTGTCATTCCCAGGTCATAGGATTTTTCATGGATCAACGACGCAAGTTTAAAAAAGAAAATGCAACGCCACTCTGTTTTTATGTCCTGTGCATTTATGATAAATAAAAGCTTCATGTGTGGAAAAAATAGAGTATAATATAGGAGATTTTCATTGATTCCAGTCCCACATGAACAAAGATTGTAGATTTTCTAAGCACTAGAGCCTATTGATTTTTTCATGTTAAGCTTGGTAAGAATGTGAAAGCTATTCCTTAGTTGTTCAAGATCAATTACAGAGGTTCAGAGAAGAACAAGTTCAGCAAGTCAAGTAAGTACTCATACTATAACCTCTGTGGCATTCCAGTTCTCTCAATACTGTCAAAATGCCTCCTAAGAAGCCATTTTCTAGGCAAATTAACTATATGGATAGGAATGTCCATGATGATTTATTAGAATTACTCCCAAAGTCTACAATAGAGCTTGCACAAGTTAAAAAATTGATCTCCTTAAACCCTAGGCTTAAAATTGCAGATGGCCTATATGACAAGGGGAATTGAGTAAGGGATGCAACAACTACTCAAACTAGTCTTATCCTATTTAAAAAGTGGTTTTCAGAAAGGAAGTTGTTTGCCCCACATGCTAATGTCGGGAATTTTGATTTGGGAAAGTTAGTAGTCCCAAGTGTTTTCATGGATTATGCTTTGCTTGAAGCCATTGCTAAGAATTATGACCAAGCCATTAGGGTTGTAAGAAGAAAGGATGGTGTGCCTCTAGTCTCAATTAATCTTGAAGAAATTAGAGAGGTTTTTCACCTGGAATGATTATCAGATTACCATGTGCAAATCAATCTGCTAGAATTAGAGAATGAATATAAAGCAAAGAAGGATGTAACTAGGGGAGGTGTACCGAGGGCACCTATTGGTACAATAGGAACTTTTCTAGTAATTACTATAGCATCTAGAGAGCCTTTTAAGAAGAGTCTTTTTACTTCCCAGGCTGTAGAGATATACAGGACCTTATGCCGAGTTTTTGGTGAAGATGAGCAAGAACTTATGCCCATTGGTTACATGTACATGATGGTTCATATTGCTTCCTTTGGTGTAGATGTTATTTTTTATTTTGCTTCCTTTTTGGCTGAAGAAATTCACATTGGTTTAGTTGGGATTGCGAAGGGCAAGGTGCAAAAATCTTTTGGTCACTATTCTCTATTAATGCATATGTTTTTGTTCAAAGGAGTGACATATTTTGGTAATGAGATGGAACTAAATAGAGAGGAGAATGGGGAAATACTGCTAGTCTAGTTGTGGAGTGTAGATATGACTTGGGATGCAAGTAATGCTAGTTTTGTCAAATTTGATAGATATTTTTCTTCTAAGCTGAGGTGCCTTATATTGAGTAACAATCCTAGAATCCCTAAAGCACTAATGAGTCTCATTAGGCCTATGGATAACCCCCATGACTTGAAAGTTTCACATAATTGGGGAGATATCATCCCTTACTCTATTTATACTATTTTCAAAATATATTGGTTTTAAAGGGAGTTCTCATGTTTTGCCTTACCAAGTACCTTTGAAGGTAGGAGTGGCTGAAGTTTTGTGGCACTTAGGGGGAGTTGAAGAAATGTTTTTGTTGAAAAGGAAATTAGGGTCAATTTTCCCTACCTACATAGTGGCCCATTAGTTTGTGATTACAAAAGGGGGATGTCTCTTTTTGCATATAATTTTGGAGCGGTACATGATGGCTGTCTCTCATACCCATTTTTGTGATTCTAAGGGATTTTTCAATCAGATGTTGAGGCATAGAATCAAGTTGGGACCAGTCAAGAACAATTCTTATTATCTAGAGGACATTATAAGGAATGAATTCTCATTGCAGGGGTAGGAAACTAAAAAGGAAAAGTGGAGAGTTTATTCCTGGGTCTCAGAATTCATTCATTGTTTTGATAATAAATATGATCCTTTAGATAATGCTATTATAGACGCTAACAAAATAAGTAAACTCATGAATACCTTCCCTAAAATAATGGAAGTCATGAATGAAAAGAAACAAATTTTTATTGATTCCTATCCTGATAAGGCCAGAGAGGTCATAAGGAGATTGGCTTTCACCCCAAATGTGGGAGTTGGTAAAATAATTGTACAAAAGAGGCTTGGGTATACTATAATTTAGAATAAAAGGGTTCCTATAGATAAGGAGAAACAAATAAAAGGATCCACTAGTATAGCCCAAGAGGAGAGACTTGATGGGCCTAGTCTTAAGAGGTAGAAGGTAATAACAGAAGAAAGGCCTCAAGTTGAGGAATATTCACCCACTTAGTCCCCTTTAAGGATTGGAGAAGAACATCTCACTAGTGAACAGATCGAACAAATGGGATCACAGGGAGGTTTTTTTATTACTCAAGCAGAATTAGATGAGGGTAACCCTCCAAAACCTTCCCTCCCAAGTTTGGATCTAACTATAGCAGATTATAGTGGTAGGGAATTGGACCCCGTGTTAGAGCAGGCAAGTCATAAATTTTTGACTGATGATAGTTTTGTTAAATCTAGGGCTTTTCAGTTGTTTGCATGGAGGGCAAACATGAACATTTTTTAGGAGAAATGTAAAAAGAGCATCCAGAAAATGGATGAAACTTCCATTCAGAACAAAACTAAAGAAGAAATGATAAAAGAATTGCAGAATACAAGCCCTGTGGAAGGGAGGAAAATGGTCAAGGCATCTAACATTTTATCGTTGCCAAATTGGAATATTGTTGATGCTTTAGTTTTTAGTTTTGTTTCAAATAAATTGACTTTGCAAGACCAAAATAAAGAGAACTTTCAAGGCACTGCATTTGTTGAAGATCAAGCTACATTGGTTAGTTGGTCACTAAGAAGAGGATCCAGAACCACATCATTGCAGTTAGATGACTTTGGCTTGATGGGAAGCTTATTTGTGAGAAGAGTTGCTAATACCTCACATGTGCAGGCAACATCTTGGAATGTGGAATCTTCCAAGTTTCTTTTGGATACTACAAAGAAGGAGGAATAGGCCATGTTTGAGTTACAGGGTAAATATGAAACACTTCTTGAGGCCTATAATAGGGAGGTAAAAAGGAGAATTGAACTTGAAAACAAGGTAATGGGGAAGTCCACAAGGCCAAGAACAACATACCCCCATCCTCCAGTGGAACCTTTTAAATCCACCCCCCTTGTAGAAATACCAGACACACCTCAAAGGCTAGAATATTATACAGTTGAGGATTTTGAAGAAGAAAAAAATAAGCTATGGGCTTTACATGTAGAGTTAAATACTCAATATGAGGACAAGCTTAGAAAGGCCCTAATGTATTTGGTAGATAAGATTGAATGGCCGTTGTTTTTTGATCAGTTGGCAAGAGTAATAAGTATATGGGAGCAGCTGAAAACCCATGATAAAATCCTCAAGCCTATTGTTAACAAATGGGGAAAAAGGGAAAAAGAAATCACCCTTTTATGTTATTCAGTTATAATGTCTTCAAATGACCATATTGAAAAATTATATGATATTGCTAATGACTTGACAGATTTTGATAATAGGAGAGTTGCTTTGCAATTAAAAATTATTTCTTATTTGAATAAATACAAGAATGAAAAATTTGATCTGTTTCCTTGTGCTTTGGATAGAAAGAACCAATTGAAAAATAAGGATGAATGGAGTAAACAACTAGATGACCTTTTCTGCATAAGGATAAATAAAGTTGTTAATGAAAAGGGGCATGCCTGCTAGGCCACCATGACAGAGGAATTGGTTAAAGTCCAGTTATTTTTTGATTCTTTGAGGCAAGAATTTGTTGGTTTTGAAAAGGAGGCTGATTATATATTAAAGAAACAAGATGATATCATGTGGTTTAGTTGGCCGGGTGACATATAGTTTAACACATGGATGGCAAATATTCCTTCGGACCAGCAGTTAGAGGAAGGCAGTTCAGATAATGATAGGGAACAAGAAGATGAGGTGTAGGTCATTGACACATCAGCACCAAAATTGAAGGAAGAAGAAAGTGAAAAGGAAATAGTGCCTGCTCAAGGTGAAAGTAGTGAAAACTCATAGGAACAAACTGATCTGAAGGCATCACAAGATCACCCCTCATTGGCTAGCCTGGCAAGATCTGGAACAATGAGAAATAAATTAGAAGTTGATAAGTACAACAGTAACAGGAATAGACCTACCTAAAAGAATATTTGATACGCCTAGCATTCTGTTGTGACCTTTTTGTCTTTTGTGTAATGTTTTGTTCCTTGGACACCTGTCAATCACATTTTCCCTTTTCTTGTTGCAATTCATATCTATATAAATGAGTTTTCAAGGCATTGTGATGGTTCGAGACTTGTGTAATTTTTTGTTTTCTTTCAAGAAGAGTACATATACAATCGGTCCAATAGTATGCAGGGGTTTTGAGTTTTCTTCCATTGTACTTTATGATAAGCAAATTGAAATGACAGAAATGGTAATCTATTCTGGGCATTCAATTGGTTTTCTATTGGTTATTGTATTACTCATATGAAAAGGATAATACAATAGGGTATTAACACTATATCTGTTTCATCAATTTCTATCTCCAGTTTATGGGTTTGTATACTTTGAAGTCATTTAAATAAGGTTTATTTGGCTGAATGTAGTCTAGATGGGTTGTATGCTGGTTTTATTGTTTCTTTTAATTCAAGCAATTATATAAATGCTTCAGTAAATAAGTAGGGTTTATGAGTTCATAAAATGGATATTGCATAAGAATAGAGATGGGTGATTATAGTTGATTAATTCTTATACAAGTTATTTGAATTAGATCTCTTGCCAATAGTCAATTTCTTTCCCAATGGATAAGGCACTGGTCCTATAAATCAGAAGTAAAAAAGGATGACTTCTGCTACTGAATATCAAGTCATCTTATAAAATCAAAATTATTTCAATCCTATTCAAGAATTATAAATGCTAGTCTCAACTCATTTATATCTAATTCTTGAGTCTTAGGTAGCTATTACTTCCAAGAATATTTGTAAATTTTAGGAGAATTATGATTAGATCTACTGGTAAGAGATGTGTATAAATTTGAGAGCATTGAAGAATTGAAGTGAGCTATGTATGTATGTGAAGGTAAAAGATGAGAATCAGAATGAAACTAAGATAATTTCATACACAGTGGCATTAGAATTATCCCTAGGTATACTTGCCTTGGTTTAGTAGAGCCATAAGAGTAGGAAACCATCATTTGGTTTTGTTGAAGTTGGGTTATAGTGATTCATTCATATAGTTGATATTAGGAATTGGCTAATCCCTAGATTGTGTGAGTCATTTCACTGTGATATTAAGTATTTTGTTTCTTGATAGTTTTAGCAGTTTGAAACACCAACAAGATACATGCTACTCCTAATCATTCAAAGCACAAGCATGAGGGAAAAAATGAATAATTATTTATAGCAGGACTATCTATGAGAGAATATAACACAGCTTCAAGAGTATGAGCTGCATCTTTAGCCAGAGATGATAAAGCAAATTGCTTCTTTTCTTCTTCTTTTTTCTCCCACACAAGCATACCCATCTGCACGTCATCTGCTAGAATCACTACATTAAATTTTCTATTTTGGAGAAATAGTTCCTTAAAATGGTACTTCTAGATTGCACAAGGAAAGCTTGTATAACTTATAACAATGCATCTCATATAGTTTCTTCATAGTATTTACATTGCTGGGGCTCCAAACTCTACAATGAAGTTCTTTTGAAAACTTGCAAGCTAAGCTTCCTTTCTTCTTTAAATAAAGTAGTGAAAAAGACTCTTGACTCAACAAGGTCATGTTGTGGATGCAAGCCATACGGAAAGATGAAAATAAACTATTGGAATGAAGAGGAAAGGAATGCAGATACAGATGTTCTACAATATATCAATCCTCCCAAAGATTGAGTTCTTGTTTAATGTCTTGCAAAGCAATCTATAGTAAAATGGCCACAAACCTATGTGAATGGGTCTAGATCAAATTTTGTTAGAGGTAATGCTGCTAATTTGAGTGAAAAAGAAAATGGGAGCAGCTATGGCATATTAAATTCTTTGTTTTCAATCTAGAGTTTTCCAACACCAAGACATCTCGAGATTCCTTGCATGCCAAAGAAATACAAAAAATGAATAGTGCATTATATCATAAATATAAAATTTCCACAGCTTTATCCTTGCACTTAAATATATGCTAACCCTAAAGCTAAACATCATCTATAAAAATATTTTGTGACCTAAAAGAATTAACAGTGGCTTTGTTTTTTAAATTGCAATGAGTAGAAGAGAAAGAGAAAATGTAAAAGCATTGAATAGCTTTGGAATCCGTCTCTACAACTTTCAGATAGATAAAAAACTTGGAATGATATCTAATCACTAGATTCTTACCTCCTTTCTCCTCTCCTATTGACCTTGCACCAAACTCCTACCCATTGTAGTCACGGTGTGCCCCAAAACAAAATTAACACTATCATGACCTTTTTTCTTATGTTCTGAAGGTCAAAATTTAAACAATTTTACCATAGTCAAAATTTGGTCAAAATTTCGACCATATCGGGCCCATTTTTTCCAAAAAAATGAATTTAACAACCCAAATAGGCCTTTGGTCAAAAATTTTGGTTTGAAATGGCGGCCTAATGTACTAGTGCCAAAATGTCATGCCCTAAAATGTACAACACAACACAACCTCTTTTTCTTTTTCTATATGCTTCAATTATACATCATATAACTCTACTCATCACCTCCTATGTTAGGGTAAGTTAGTGCTATTTTAAATGGAATACTTACATCATTCCCTTATTGGATTTAGTTTTGTTCATTTATTTTCCTCCTAGGTATTTCAAATCGATCCTCAATATACTCATTTATCCATGATTGATTACTAACCCTTTTCCTCTATTTCGTTTATTTATTATTTTTGTCATTTTACTTTATTTTATAATCTTCATGAATTTATTGATTATATTTTAATTTCATATTTATTTATTTAATATTATTAAACTTTTTCTTTAATTTTACTAGTTACATCCTAAAATTACATGACCATCTATTAATACCTAATAATCTAGGTTATGATTAAGTACTTCCACATATGATTCGATCCTTCATTATTTATTCTCTCATAATCTTAAATAGTGATACTTTCAAAAGGATCATTGTCCTTATTTGATAATTTAAATTTAATTTGTTCCACTATTCTTAATTTTTTCTATTCTAACATTTATTTAATTATTTATTATTAGTCCATTTTATTTATAAGATTTTCATTCACTATTATTTTCTTATTTTAATTATTTAATTTTTGCATATTTCACAATAGTTTAATTATTAACTATTCATTTCATTAACATATGAGGGTGGTGGACTAATAGACAAACTTAACAATAGACACTACAATTTAAAAAAAAACTCCTAATTAATTACCAACCTTATGATAGAAATGCTCCATCAAATTCTCTCATCACTTTAACATGTGATTACCCATCCAGATAAACCTCTTTTTATAAAATATTGTATCTTAACCATTAAGGGCCCGTTTGTTTGCTGGAATTAACTTGGAATAGGGAAACAAGAATAGGAAAACTGGAATAAATCTATTCCAATTTTGGCCGAAAATGAGAATAAATCGAATTCCAAGTTTTTTTAGGAATTAGATTTATTCTTGCATTGGACCAAAATTGGAATAGATTTATTCCAATTTTCCTATTCCCGTTTCCCTATTCTAGGTTAGTTCCAGCAAACAAACGAGCCCTAAGTACCCTATCCTATCCCCATTGTTCATCTTTTTATATTAAAGAAAACACCTACCTCTAACCCATTTTTTAAGTCTTATATTTGCCACCTATTCAATGAGTCATTCGTAGGTGGGTGGTCCTTTCTCCCAAAGCCCAAGGGAGATGCCATGGGGAAATGTTCCTGACATCATGTCAGAGTAATAATTATGACCAAGTTGACTTGTGAGCAAGGTAGGCATTGGGTTGTGAGTTGATTTGCCATGTTTTTAACTTGTCTTCTCAACTCTAAAGTGTATGCCACCTTAGCACCTAGGGAGATGTAGCTGCTCATGAGTTGGGCAAGCACTTTTCTTCATTGCATATCGCTTTTCCCCAAACCCAATGCATGGCCCTTAAACCAAGGTGGAAGGAGATTGGGATTTATGGCTAACTTGTGTCAACAATGTTTCCCCCCTTTTGTGACATTATTTCATACGTCTAGTCTCCAAAGGGTAAGGTACTCGTTTGGGTAGTGGTACTATATTTTTATATTTGTAATTTCTTCCTTTTTAAAAAAAATTTGGTTGAAGATTTGTGGGTACTTCCCAGTCCTCTCATTGCATTAAGTGACTGGATTTGTTTTCCTCTAGATTTGATATAGTCCTGATATGCTCACATGTATTTTATTTATTTAATTTTGTTTTTTTGTTTTTTTTGTTTTCTACTATGATGTCCTTTAGGTCACATGTTTTATAAGGGTATGTGGCGGATTTGTTTAAGATTTAACTTTCCTTTTGGGGAGAATCCATGGAATATTCTTTGGTTTAAAATATTGAATTATAATAGGGAGGAGACTTATTTGTCTCTCCCATACAAAATCCAAAGAGTAATACATGCATCTACATGCTTATTTCCTTTGTGAAGTTGTTACACTATACTTTTTCTTTATCCATTCATTCTCCTTGTCAAAATGTTTTATGACATGAAATATTATTGATTTTTTTTTGGTATTAAATACAACATAAATCTCAACATTCTAATTGATGCAACTACTTGTGGAATATATGGATGTCTATTTACATATTGAGTTGTTAATCTATATGAGTCATATTCTACAACCTACATATAATAATAATTATAAATTTAGTAACACATAAAATGTACTATCAAAATTTGGCAATTTCCTTCCTTCATATAAATTTTGTAATCAATCATATATGTCTTGAATCAAATCAACGATGTCCATAAGTATCTTTCACACATCCACTATGGAATATTTTGAATAAGTAACATACAAATAACATAAGGAAAAGTATCTTATTACATGATTTCATTTTAATACATCAAATCTCAAAATTAATGTTTGTTCACAAGAAAACCATATTCTATTTCTTAATCTTTCTTGTCACAGTTTTTCAAGCAATTACAATTCCATTTTACACCACAATGGAATCACAATGAGGAACTGATATCACAATACATATGAGATAACTTGACATATTTGTCTCTCTTGACACACTTGACCTTTCAACTTTGTCAAGGGTGAAACCCTAACACCTTCAAAGGCTGCATCTTCTCAATACCTGCACATAACACACACATATACACAAGGAACCATGGAGGCTCACCTCCCAACCTAGGCTTCTATGAAGCTACCCATTGAGCAAGGGGAAAATGAAACAAATGGTTTATATACATACATCACTTGCCATTGCATGAAAAACTACACAAAACACAAAAAAACTCCCTCCCATGTTTTGCACAATGATTCACCATTGGAATCATCTCACATTTGGTGAAGGTGGGCTCTTCAAAGAAGATTTTGTTGGAATTATAGATGGAGTACCTGAGAGGGGGGGTGAATTAGTTACCACAAAAACAAATTGACAAATCCCTTATATGTCTTAAAATAACTAGTTACTAGTATCACTTGGTAACCACATAGAAAAATGGTGTAACTTGGTAGATGAACTGTGTATTAACTTATTACTAATCTTAAAGTATTCACAATTATTAACATGCATGCAAAGGAAATAACATGAACACAAGAGACACTAGATTTAACATGGAAACCCAATATGGGAAAAGCCACCAAGTAACTAGCTACCAATTTTCACTCTTCTGAAGTAAGCCCTGTTAGGAGCTAACCCTATTAAAGGTTACAAAACACACTATTAGGTGTGAACCTATTAGAGGATTTAAACACCCTACTAGGAGTGGCCTTGCTAGAGGACTTTAGTATAATTCAGTAGAATTGTCCACCTTGTTAGAGGATTTACAAAATGGCTGCTAAACCAACTATATTAAGAGATTTAGAATTCACTGCTACAATTGTGAGAAAGTAACAATGAGTGATCTGAATGAGATGCAACTAAAATTTTTTGTTACAAATCTCTGTTCTACATCAATAGATTCTCATTGATCAAATACAACTCTACTTCTCCTCAAGGATATTTGATCCTTCTTGAAAATTTTCTCACACCTTCTTCACACAATTTGCATACTAACTCATTCATACATCCGTTCATACATACTTTTGAATTCACAACTTGACCTTTTATTTATGCATTACAAATTGTCAAGTGAACTCATTTACAAGTTACATTTACCAATAAATAATACATCAGTTGGCTACAATCATTATATGAAAGAATTAAACTTTATTTCCCAAAACAATGAAATGCTTCATTAGCCAACCCTACTCAGTAAACATTGCTCCAGTATTGATTTCTAGTGTTAACCAAGTGAAGCTCGATAAACATTGCGAACTCTGTAAAATCCTTTGGAGACTAAGTGAACTCGGTAAACACTAACCTTCCTTTGTTAACCTTGGGAGCTTGGTTAACACTAAATTTCCTTTGTTAACCTTGGAAGCTTGGTTAACACTAACCTCTATCTCAAAAATTTTGATGCCTGAGTGAGCTTGGTATAAACTATCTTCACAATGTAGTATTCAGGAACACTTAGTAAACTCTGAAATTCACTTTTTTGACCTTCTGAACTCAGTAGACTCTATCTAATAACTAAGATGATATTTGTGTAACATCAAAGACAACACATAATTAAACAATTGTATCCAAAAATCTTCCTCTTTGGCATTGATGGCAACACAACATGTCATAGTAGAATGAAATTTGAAAACAAGTCTTTTTCTAAACATTTCTCCCTCTTAGATTTTATTCCACACACCAATTCAAATTTCAAAAGGATATGATAGATACTTTCCCTCTTTGAAAACACATACCAAAGACAACAAAAACCAAATGAGTAGCAATGTAACTTAAGTACTGATTCATATACAATGTTCTCATGATTATTCTACATGAACTGAAAGATCTTCAACTTGATATCTGTTGATGCATCACTAAAACTTCATTTTAGTGAGCTTCAAATAGGGGAATGACCTCTAACTTACCTCTTAGATACAATAATGCATCCTTAGGTAAATGCTTGTTGAATATGTCAACAATTTGTTCCTTTGTATGGACATATTCCAATCTAATCTCCTTATCTTGCACCAATTCTCTGACAAGGTGATACTTTATTGCAATGTGCTTGGTTTTTGAGTGCATCACTAGATTTTTAGATATGTTAATTTCACTTGTATTGTCACAAAACATAACAACTGGTTCTTTGATTCCCACCTTCATGTCTTCCAAAATTGCTTGAACCAAACAATATTAGAATAGTTTACTGCTGCTACAACATATTCTGCTTCTACTATAGATTGGGATGTGCAATTTTTCTTTTTACTTGTCCAAGAAACCAACCTCTTTCCAAGAAAGAATGCTCCTCCACTTATACTCTTTCTACCATCAATGTTTCCTGCACAATCTGCATTAGTAAACACTTTCAAATCTAGATTACCTCCAAATTTTTACCACAATCCATAATCTTTAGCACCTTTCAAGTATCTCATGATCCTTTTGATTTCCATCATGTGATTTTCTCTTGGTTTTGCTGAAAATCTTGATAAAATACCAACTGCAAGAGCAATATTTGGCCTTGTATAAACTACATAAGCCAACTTTCCAATCATAGATCTATACAATGTCTGATCTACCTCCTTTGATTCATTGTCCTTGGTAAGCTTTAGACTAGTGCACATAGGAGTTCCAACTGGTTTACAATTCTCCATACCAAACTTTTTCAGTATCTCCTTGATGTATTTTGACTGAGTAATGTAGATGTCATTCTTACTCTATTGAATTTGAAGACCAACAAAGAATTTGATCTCACCAAACATAGACATCTAAAATTCCTTGTTCATATTCTCTAAAAATTCTTTGCAAAGATCATCATTTCTTCTAAACAAAGTATCATCCACAAATATTTCTGTCAAAACAATTTTGTTATATGGTCCTTCCTTGATATAAAAGCTACTATTATCATTAGTTATTTGAAAACCAACCTAAATAAGATAGTTATGCAATCTTTCATACCATGCTCTAGGGGCTTGTTTCATACCATATAATGCTTTGTGTGATTTGCTGACCATGTCCTTCTTGTCTAGATCAACAAAATTTTCAGGCTACTCAATGTGGACTTCTTCTTCCAGTATACCATTAAGAAATGGAGATTTGACATCCATCTGATAAACCTTGAATCCTTTCTATGCAACATATGCAAGTAGGGTCCTAACACCTTCCAATCTTGCAATAGGAGCAAAAGTCTCTCCATATTTTATTCCTTCTTCTTGAGAGTGTCCTTTGCATACCAGTCTAGCTTTATTCCAATGCACCTTACCATCTTTATTCAACTTATTTCTTAGTACCCACTTAGTTCCAATCACATTTTCATCTTTAGGCTTGGGTACAAGATTCCATGTTTTATTTTTCTCTATCTGATCTATTTCTTCATTCATAGCCTCAATCCAAATTTCATTTCCTAATGCATATTTGACACTTCTAGGTTCAAAATAAACAAGTAAACAAGTACCTTTCAACTTACTTCTTGTCATACTACCTTCAAATTTGTCTCCAATGATCTGATCTAGTGTATGAAGTCTCCTGACATACTTGACTAACATAGGTTCCTTGCCTTTTGAATGAATTGCACAATCATCCTCTTGCACTTTAACTCTAGGTTTTGGCTATTTTGTCTACTACTTGAGTCCTTCAAACTTGGTAGGCATTGGCTTGATAGCATCTGAATGTGGCTTAGGTTCTTGTAGCTCAGTTTGAACTTCCTACAACTAGGTTACTCAAGACTTGGGAGTAGAAGATTCCTGATTGATAGGCATATCTGGCATTGTATCAGTTTTAACGAAAAAAAAATCTATCCTAATCTTCTAGTTCCTTTTTTCTTTCTTCTTAAGTAATTTTTGTAAACTCATAAACTTTCACATGTGCACTTTCTATGACTTTGTGAGTAGACAAATTCAAACATCTATATGCTTTATTCTTGCAAGAATATCCCAAAAATATTCCTTCATCACCCTTCACATCAAATTTACCTTTTCTAGATTCTTTCAAAATGTAACATTTACTTCCAAATACTTGTAGGTAACTTACATTAGGTTTATCGCCATACCATAACTCATAAGGGCCCTTCTTCAGCTGTACTTGGTTCAATGTATGAACTGTAGTGCTGATAGCTTCCTTCTAGTATTTGATAGCAATGCTCTTTTCAATCATTAAAGTTCTTGCCTAGCCCATGATAGATCTATTCCTCCTTTTAGCTATTCCATTTTTTTCAAGAGTTCCAGGGGCTAATACCTATCTTTTGATTCCCCTTTCAATGCAAAAGTTATTGAACTCATGGGAGATGAATTCACCACCTCTGTTTGACCTCAAACATTTTAGTCTTTTGCCTGTTTCCTTCTCTACTCTGGCCATACACCATTTGAACTTCTCAAAAGCTTCTAATTTCTCTCTCAGATACATGAAAATCATCATTCTAGAGTAATCATCAACAAAAAGAATGAAGAACTTTTCTTCAGTATAGCTTTCAATTTCAATAGGTCTACACAAATCAGTATGCACAATTTCTAAAACTTCTTTAGACTAATAGTTCTTACTTTTAAAGTTAGTTTTTCCCATCTTACCTATCTGACAATTCCTACATAGACCAACCTTAGGTTTCTTTATACTAGGAATGCCTCTTACTTTTTTGAATTTTCTTATTTTCACCAGATTATCAAAGTTCACATGACACAACCTTCTATGCCATAACCAACTTTCTTTAATTTGAGCAATAAAGCATGAACATTCACCAAGTTCAAGATAAAACAAGTTACCTTTTTTTTGTATGCCTGATCCAATCAGCTTTCCTTTGTCATCCAACAATCTTTCTTTTCCATACATGAATTCCACTTTGAATCCATTATTGTGTAGCTGTACCACACTCAACAGATTATGTTTTAGACCTTCTACCCAATATGTATTATCACAGACAAGCTCTTTGGTTAGTTAGATTCTTCCTCTTCCTTTCATGCAACACGGTTCATTATTATCAAACCTCACACTACCACCATCATAGTCTTCAAATTATTAAAACTAGTTTTGTCACCAGTCATATGATGATAGCAACCACTATCTATAATGTATGTATCATTTTTTCTCACATGAGAGATAAGTGCCATTTTATCTTCCTCATCATTATCAGATTCATCTCTCACAATAATGTAAACAATTTTATCTTCTTCTTCATCAAAATCATTAGAATCCTTAGCCATGAAACATGTTTTCTTACCTTTGTCCTTGAGTGATTTGAAGTCTTTCTTGCCATTGCTCTTGTGAGCTTTCTTCTCATCCTTTTTCTGCTTATTTGGGCACCTAGCAACAATATGTCCAATTTTTTCATATGAAAAATAAATTAGAGGAACCTTACCTTTGTATTTCCTTCTGCCTCTAGAATATTTCCTTGCAAGAAGAGCTTCAACCACCTCAAGATCATTGTTAGAACTCTGTTATGATTCTTCTTCACTTTTTGATTAAGAATCCTTTATCTTCTTCCCTTTATCTTTGAGTGAAAGCTTGGCTTTAAATGCTAATTCAATGTCCTTGGAAGCTGGAACATAGTTATCATAGTTATCTAGCTCAAATGCAATCAATCTTCCTACTATGGCCTCTAAATTTATCTTATGATTTGCTTCACATCTTCTTTCTTGAATTGCATAAACTCTAATTGCATAAATGGGTAGTAATGTTCTAAGAACTTTACTTACAACTGTTTCCTCCTCAATGTCTCCTCTAGAAGCCTTGATTGCACTGACAACTACTTTGACTCTTTCAACATATTTAGCAATGTTTTCATCCTCTCTCATCCTCATCTGATCAAATTATCCTCTTAGACTTTCTACTTTGGCTCTTCTCACATTGTCATCACCTCCATAGATGTCTTTCAGCTTGTTTCTCATTTCAAAGATAGTTGTACAGTCCTTGACATCATCAAATTCTTCATAGCTTAGGGCAGATGTAATGTCTATCATCATGGTGTTATGAGTCTTCTTCACAATAATGTAATTAGTAGATAATGTGCCAAAAGAAGTTACATATGCTTGATCAAGATATTTCAATCCTAAATCTCCAATGGAAGCCAAATGGAGTCTCATGAGATCTTTCCATGTTGAAAAGTTATCCCTATTAAGCCTTGGAATTTCCCTCTTGTCAGACATCCTGATCTTTAGCTTATATCCTTGAAATCTTTCCTACAAGCACCAAAAGCTCTTATATCAATTGTTGGAATTATAGATGGAGTAACTAAGAGGGGGGATGAATCAGTTACAACAAAAACAAATCTACAGATCCCTTAGATGTCTTAAATAACTAGTTACTGCTATCACTCGGTAGGCACACAGAAAAAATGTTGTAACTTGGTAGATGAACTATGTATTAACTTATTACTAATCTTAAAGCATTCACAATTATTAACATGCATGCAAAGGAAATAACCTGAACACAAGAGACACCATATTTAACATGGGAACCCAATATGGGAAAAACCACCAAGTAACTAGCTACCAATTTTCACTCTTCTGAAGTGAGCCATGTTCAGAGCCAACCCTGTTAAAGGTTACAAAACACACTGTTAGAGGATTTAAACACCGTACTAGGAGTGGCCTTGCTAAAGGATTACAGAAAAATTTAGTAGAACTACCCGCCTTGTTAGAGGATTTACAAAATGGCTACTAAACCAACTCTATTAAGAGATTTAGAATTCACTACTATAATTGTGAGAAAGTAACAATGAGTGACCTAAATGATATGCAATTAGAATTTTCTATTACAAATCTCTATTATGCTTTAATAGATCCTCACTGATCGAATACAACTCTACTGCTCCTCAAGGATATCTGATCCTTCTTCAAAATTTTCTCACACCTTCTTCTTCACACAATTTGTATACTCGCTCATTCATACAACCATTCATACATACTTTTTAATTCACAACTTGACCTTTTATTTATACATTACAAATTATCAAGTCAACTCATTTACAAGTTATATTTACTAATAAACTATACATCAGTCGGCTATAGTCATTACATGAAACAATTAAACTTTATTTCCCAAAACAATGAAATCCTTCATTGGCTGACCCTACTTGGTAAACACTCCTTCAGAATTGATTTCCAATGTTAACCAAGTGAAGCTCGGTAAACTCTACAAACTCTGCAAAATCCTTTGGAGACAAAGTGAACTTGATAAACACTAACTTTCCTTTGTTAACCTTGGGAACTCAGTTAACACTAACCTTCCTTTGTTAACCTTGGTAGCTCAGTTAACACTAACTTCTATCTTAGAAAGCTTTGATGCCCGAGTGAGCTTGGTAGAAACTGTCTTCATAGTGTAGTATTTAGAAAGGCTCGATAAAATCTATAATTCACTTTTCTGACCTTCTAAACTTGGTAGACTCTATCTGATAATTGATATGACATTTTTATAACATCAAAGACAACACACAATTAAAAAATTGTATCCAATAGAGATGCCATAACCAAACATAAACAACATATTTCCATTGCATTTTTCCTCTCAAGGTCATCATAAACATCTCCTCTTTATTCACACAAAACCCCTTGTATCTCCCAAAAGAACAGAGGTATATGGCTTCAATGGAGCCCATACTCCATGAAATAAAAAAAAATCCTCATCATGAGGTAACTCTCTCAACTACAATGATGAGCCCAACTATGCCCTTCACCCAAGGCTTCTCTTCCCTCTCGAGGGTGACTAAAGCCTTCACACCCATGAACACATCAAAACTCACATTCAAACATGAAAATGAAGAGGGAAACAAAACCAAAAGGCAATCTTCAAGGACACATAACACATTCACATTTCCACAACAAAATGCCAAAGTCCAGAATGCAAGATTCAAAGCATAATGCATGCTCCATCAACAAAAATTCCACACTTGTAGATCTATTTCTCCATACTAAAAGAAAGAAAAAAAAAAGTGAAGCATAGTTTGAAAACATCAATCTTGGTCTAAGCTAGGGTAATGATAGTTGTAGTAGAGATCCCTTAGTCTCCCTCCAAACCTGACTATCTCTAAAATTAGAGAGTGGGTGAACAACCCACTAATTTTTCACCCCTCCACCAAAAAGACTCTATACTAACCCTTTTTTAGTAGGAACACCAAGCCTCCCCTTTCTTTCATTATTGCTCCTCCAAAATAAGAGAGTTGACCAAGTGAGATTGTGAGGCTACTCTCATGGGGAAACTCAAAATTTCGAATTGGTTCAAGAGGGCTTTGTTTAAGGGGTCCCCTAAGTTAGGTAATCACTAAAATAGTTGAATTTAGGCCCCTAACATGTTATACTACCATTTGGGTGGCATATTTTCAATAAAATGACACTTTAAGATCCCTTTTAGGCCCCCTAAAATCCCTAACAAGTTTGAATTCGAAAATCAACATGATGGTGACCCATCCTAACACTCTCTCCCAAGTGGGTGTACTTAAACATTAATTGGAAGAAGAGGAAAAGACTAAGATAAAGTTACCTTGTGACCAACACTCTAGGTGACATGTCATGAACACATAGTTAAATACAAGTGTTAAGTAACACATTAAAATACATTACACTTCACCATGACATGTCCTTAATGCATCTAAATTATGATTAAACATATTCACAAGAAAACAACCATACAATTACAAAGAAAAATACTTTCACAATGAGGCTTTTGAATCTTCCAAAGATTTGCCTTGGTCAAACTGTGTTCACAAGGTTTGGAACTTGTTTTCCCTTAGAATTTCCATGGTTCCTCTTCCTACACATTAAACTTGAGCATCAGTAGTTCAGGGGGGTCAAATAAACATATACAACATAAATGCATCATATAATAATATCCATATTAACATAATTCATATTAGATTTCCTTTCCTAGTCTTTTCAATTATTCCATTTAAAATGTTAAGATATCAAAATATGAATGTCATAAGTCATCATTATCAAATTAACATCTATCTACATATCATAACCATTCATCTACATGACATAAAGCATCATAATCAAAAAAAAATTTATCTATAAATAAGAAATCATTAGAACCAAATTAACATTTTTCATTGCATCATAATCTGATAATATCATGCCATAAAGCTGCTTCAATATGTGTTCGAACATTTCTTACACAATAATAGGTTCTTAGTTCATATAACAATGTAAAACACTACTAAAGTATCAAAATCAATAGATAAAGCAATCCACATTCCATCCAAGTCTCAAATAACTATCAAAATATCAAGGTCTCAAATATCAAAATGTAAATAAAATATCCATGCTATGATGGGTCAGGGTGAGGCCTCACATGGATGGAAAGTACATCGGATGGATGTGAAAACAACATTTTTGAATGGAAAGATTGTAGAAGAGGTATATTTGGAACAACCTAGAAGATATAGAACTCATAACCCTAAAGCCTTTCTTTGTAGGCTCAAGAAAGCTCTCTATGGGCTTAAATAGGCTCCAAGGGCATGGTATGAAAGAATTGATAAGTATCTCTCCAATCTAGGGTTCTCCAAGAATGAAGCCGATCCAAATCTCTATTATAAAAGGGATAAAGATGATATGATTATTTTGATACTATATGTTGATGATTTACTAATAATAGGTGATGATCATCTTACAGATCAATGCAAGAAAGATCTAATCAGAGAATTTGAAATGAAAGATTTGGGACTCCTTCTTTACTTCCTTAGATTGGAAGTATGGAAAAACTCTGAAAAAATCATACATAATCAAGGAAAGTATACATTAGAAATCTTGAAGAGATTTGGAATGTGGGATTGTAGACCTATGTCTTCTCCAATGGAGACTAATCTACACAAACTTAAGGAAGCAGCTATAGAATCTCCCTCCATATATTCTACTCTTTATAGATAGATGATTGTGTCTCTTGTGTGCCTGGTAAATACAAGGCCTAATATTTTCTATGCTATTAATGCCTTAATTCATTTCATGTGTGAGCCAAAGGAGATTCACCTAGTTATAGTCAAACACATTATGAGATTCTTACAAAGAATTCTTAACATTGGGCTCAAGCATGAGGAAGTTGACGTGGACTTACATGGGTAAACAATCTTAGATTGGGTTGGAAGTGTTATTGATAGGAAAAGAACTTTAGGATGTTGTTTTAGTTTAGGCTCAATGATGATATCTTGGATATACAGAAAGCAAGCATCAATAGCACAAAGTTCCACAAAAGTTGAATACATTACCATAACAATGGCCTCTTGGGAGGTAGTTTGTCTTAGAAAGTTACTTGTGGGATTATTTGGTCAACCCATGAATCCTACTATTATTCATTATGATAATCAGAGTTCCATCAAGCTTTCTATGAATCTAGTTTTCCATGACAGGTCCAAGCATATTGAAATTTCTTATCATTATGTAAGAGATATGGTAGACAGAAATACTATAAAATTACAATACATTTATGCTATAAGTCAGCTAGTAAATATTCTTACCAAGTCTCTCTCTTGAGTGAAGATAGATCACTTCAGGAAAAGACTTGGTATGGTTGAATTATAACACATTTTTATTCTTTAATTATTAATGAAATAATTTTGAGTTAAAATTATTATTGCCAGGCTATTGATTTTGATGGGCTCCAGCATTTGTATTCATTATTTAAGAGGTGACAATCTTTGAGATAATGAACACTTGTATAAAAGATATTATGAGAGATGATGATCTCTTAGATAATGTGCTGAATAGTAGAGAACTACTGTCAGATCTAGATGAGTTCAAGATCACATTGTGATATAGACATTTCTATGTCTATGAGTCACAACTTGGATAAAGGAAGAATTTAATCATTCTCTAGATTTTATCCTGTGAACAAGTAGATCTTAACTTAGGATCATATTGTTATATAGGCTTTCTAGTACCTATGAGTCACAACTTGGATAAAGGAATAATTCAGTCATTCTCCAAATTTTATCTTGTATATTGCATTCTAAGTAATACTGTTATCACAAGTATAAGTGATAAGTCATATCACAGGTATAGTAATATGACATAGTACCATGTATTCAATGATACCACATGCTTCAAAGATTTAGATAGATATAGAGTATTAATCTATGTGTATTCATCTTAATTGATGGTGCTAGATATGTTATCTCTTAGTATGATTATCAAGTTAAGAGGGAGTGTTAATTCTATAACTCTAAAATCATATTGGTCTAATTCTAGCAGATCGTACAAATCTATTAATGCACAAAATCCCTCTTTAATAGATATCTATATATAATTGTCTTTAGCCTAGTTGTGATCAACGTCTCCTTGAGGCATTGTTATTAAAGTCTAAACTTGATGAAATTAGTTAGTTTAACACTAACTAAATTTTTTCTCCATTGGACATCAATTTCAAGGAAAGTAATTAAGGATGACTAGAGAGGGACATGTCCTTTCAAAGGACATGCCCCTTGCTATATTTATATAGCGCATGATTGTGGATAAAGACACACATTGAAACTAAGTTTTCTCCTTTAGCATTCATTGCCTCACATGACTTATAGCAAATATAAATATATTATTGCAGAACTATACATCACAAGAAGAAGACTTAATATACCATCTAGTATTGATAAAGACCATCTTCATCAATAATAAAAGCATTACATCAATTTGATTTATAGTAGAATTTGTAGAAGCTTTACAACATTCAACTTAGTTGACATAAGGCACTAATCATGCTTCTTAAGTAGCTTTGGATAGGGCTATCACTCTTAATTTACCTCTAAGATATTCATGTGCATCCTCAGGTAAATCTTTAGTGAATATATCAACTATCTGTTCTTTTGTATTCACATATTCCATCCTTACTTCTTTTTCTTGAACCAAGTCTATCAAGTAATGGTACTTAATTGCAATGTCCTTAGTCTTTGTGTGCATTACATGGTTCTTTGATATGTTTATAACACTTGTATTATCACAACAAAGTACTATAGGTTTAGTGATTTCCTCCTTCATACATTTGAGTAGTTTTTTGATCCATACCACATTTGTACAAATTATTGCAACAACCACATATTCAAATTCAACAATAGATTGAGATATAAAATTTTATTTCTTAATAGTCTAGGTGACCAATCTCTTTCTTAAGAAAAATGCTCCATCACTTGTGCTCTTTTTATCATCAATGTTTCTATCGCAATCAACATTTGAATAGGCTCTTAACTCAAATTCTTCATTTTTCCTGTAGTATAGACCAGAGTCTTTTCTTTCTTTTAGATATCTCATAATTCTCTTAACCATCAAATGGTTCTCCTTAGGATTTGCATAATATCTTGCAACAATTCCAATAGCTCATGCAATTTCAAGTATGCTATGTGCTACACATTGCAACTTTTCAATCATTGACATGTACAATGCTTGATTCACATTAGCAGAATCATCATTCTTTGATAGTTTGTGTCATGTCACCATAGGTGTGCTAACTAGTTTTAAATCCTCTAAACCAAAAGTTTTCAATATTTCCTTCACATAGTTAGTGATACATGAGCATCTTGAGTGTAAGAGCAAACTTGCATCACCTAAAAACATATTTTTTTATTTTAATAAGGACTAGTAGGAAGGGTGGTTACTATTTTTGGGAACATGTTATTTTTAGTAAGTTTTTCATAAAATCTTAGAATATTCTCATTTTCTACATGAAGGTTCATTTCAAAATTATAAGCCTATCATAAAAAAATCTCATTTCTTCAACTTAAATATTAGAGAAGTTATTGCAGATTTTCAGTGGAAAATTTAGGATAAAAATATCCAAGCTCACCATTGGAGGCCTTAGAATGCCTGGATGAGGTCTGATAACTTGAAAGAAGGGTACTTGCTCTATTTTGAGCCTATAGCTCAAGAACCAACACTTCCAAAAAGTGGTTATAAAAGCTAATTGGAGCAATGGTTTGAGAGTTATGGACTTCCAAAGTTTGGCTACCTAAAATTTCTAAAATAATTTTTCAAAGATGTATTTAACCAACTCTATATGTATTGTTAGGGTCTGTCGGCCCTAGGTATTAAGTTTGAGCATCTAGAACCTTCCTAGGTGACATAAAATTGCCTATTTAAGAAAGGCCCAAACATTGTCTAGAACAACTCTAGGTGATAGTTCGTAGCTTATCTTGCATATTATTGTAATGAAGGTACCCATGCAGGTTAGCATATTGTACGTGTGAATTATATAATTTGGCATTTACAACAATAATAAGAAGTTTGTATTTTTTTCTCACATAGGTTTTTTCTTTGTTTCTATTATGGGTTTATGGTATTAAGGGGAGTACCCTTCATTAAGTGGTATCAGAGCTAGAGTTCTTGAGTGTGTGGATAGATTGTTGACTATGAGGTAGTTCACACTAAGACCATGGTTAGGGTTGAGTGTGTAGATAGATCATTGATTGTGGGGTAGTTTGCTAGGGTTTTAGTGAAAGCATGAAAATGCCCCCATAAAGAGAGTGTGGTAGAAGAGTTATATGTGTTACACCTAAGGGTTTTAGAGCCCTCCAAATATAAATGCAAGCATTGGAAGAACAAATGCATAGAGGAATAAATCTTCTCGTAAGAGAGAAAGTGAGGATGAAGACAAAAGAGAAGAAAATGCCGAAGCAGAGGCAATTCTAAACCCAAAGGAAGAGAGGATTTTTGAGGCCATCTCCAAGATTGGAAAAACACCTAAGTTTGAAGTTCCCATATTTTCAAGAAATCTTAACCTAGAGGAGTTGATTAATTGGATCAAGGAATTGGAGGAGTACTTTGAGTATGAAGACATTAAGGATCCTGATAAGGTTAAGTTTGCAAAGAAAAAATTGAAGGGACATGCAAAGATCTGGTGGTGGGAGGTTTAGTTGGAGTGAAATAGAAAGGGAAAGGAAAAAATCACTGGATGGGATCTTATGCTAGATAAATTGAAGTGACAATTCATTCCCATGGATTATGAGCTTGATCTATTGAAGAAAATGCAAGGGTTGAAGCAAGCAGAAAAACCTATTCAAGAGTATACTAAAGAGTTTTAGTGAGTTCTCATTAGAATCGACCATGTAGAAGTTGATAAGGAGAAAGTAGCCCATTATCTTAATGGGTTAAGGCCAAGTATTTAGGAGGAGCTGAGTCTAGTGTGCATGAATAGTATTGAGGAGGCATACTAGTTTTCCCTAAGAGTTGAGGAGAAACTAAGCAAGAAATTTGACAACAAGAATAGTGGAAGAGTTGTGATGGAAGATTTGGAAAATGATCTTATGGAAGCCATAATGATGATCATAAGAATAAGGATGATGCTAGAAGTAGTAGCTAGAAATAGAGGGAAAATAATTCCAATTGTTTCCATGATTATAACAATAGAGATTAGAGAGGAAGAGGTAGAGGACAAGGATCTAGAAGAGGAGACTTCTGTGGGAAAAGTTTTCACTACAGGGAAGAAGGGCATAGAGAATTTGAATGTTCCCAACACCAAGGAAGGATAGATTGAACAATAGAAGGCTAGGCCAAAGTCACACTTGTTGATGAAGATGCCAAATCCTTACATTCTAAAGATGCTAAAAGATGAGAAGCCCCAGTTAACAGAAGAGTCCTACTGGTTGGTGAGAATGAACCTGATCAAAGAAGGAGCTTATTCCACACAAGATGTAGATGTGACGGTAAGTGTTGTGATATGATCATTGATGGTGGAAGTACTAAAAATATGGTGTCTAAAATGATGGTCACAAAGTTGAAGCTGAAGAGACAAAAACACCCACATCCATATTGTATTGCTTGGGTGCAAGATTACCACAAGGTCATGTCAATGAGTAGTGCTTAGTAAAGTTCAAGATTGGAAGCTACCACAGTGAGGTACTATGTGATATCATAACTATGGAAATATGTTATATGTTCTTGGGTAGGCTATTCTAGTTTGATAGGCATGTTGTAATTGATCGGTGAGAAAATACCTACCCTCTGACCAAGGATGGAGTGAAGCATAAGTTGAAGTTGTTGAAGGATAAAGAAGAAAAGGTATGTAGTGCTACCAGAATATGTTTTTTTGATGGAAAAGAGTTTCTCAAAGGTATGAAGCATGAGTATATGTGTTTTTCTATATTCCAAAAGATAGTAAAGAAGTAGAGGAGGTACTTGTAGAAGTTACAGATATGCTAGGAGAGTTTTCTGATATTGTATCAGATAATTTACTTGATGGATTGTCAACAATGAGGAAGATCAGTCACCAAATAGATTTTATTCTAGGTGTCAGTTTTCCAAACAAGGCAACACATAGAATGACACCAGCAGAAAGTGAAGAGCTAAATAGACAAGTTCATTAGTTATTGTAGATATTTCAATACAATCGTAGGACTATATTAACGATTAGTCATGCCTTTTGGGCTAACCATTGTACTGAGCACTTCCATGTGGCTCATGAATGATGTATTAAAGGAGTTTCAAGGTAAGTTTGTCATTGTTTAGTTAAATGATATTTTGATCTTTATTAAGACATTGGAGGAGCATTTGATCCAAGTGTCATTTTGTAAAGAAGGAGTCGATGTACCTGGGATTTGTAGCCTCAACAAAAGGTCTGAAAATGAACCCAAAGAAAGTAAAGGCTATCCTTGAATGGCCTATTCCAAAGAGTTCGATAGAGGTAAGATCTTTTCATGGATTGGCTAGTTTTTATAGACAATTCACAAGAGGTTTTAGCGGTATTTTTTGGACCCCCACTAAAATAATGAGAGGGGATAGGAGAGAATTTAAGTGGACTATAGTAGCAAAGAAGAGTTTTGATCTTTCAAAATAGAAAGTTACTAAGTAACCTATTTTATCACTTCCTGATTTTAACAAGGTGTTTCAAGTAGACTGTGATGCTAGTGGTACTGCAATAGGAGCTCTTTTGAGCCAAGAAGGTAGACCTATTGCTTATTTTTGTGAGGAGTTGAATGATGCAAAAAGAAAATATTCTATTTATGATCATGAATTTTATGCTATAGTTCAAGCTTTGAAGAAGTGGAGAGACTATCTTCTTCTTCAGGAGTTTCTTTTGTATATTGATCATCAAGTTTTGTAATATTTGAATAGTCAAGGAAAATTAAACCAAAGGCATTTGAAGTGGGTTGATTTTTTGTAGAGTTATACATTTTTTTTTGAAACATAGGAGTGAGAAGTCTAACAAAGTTGCAGATGCTCTTATTAGAAGACAACTTTTGCTGATAGAAATGTTGATAGAGGTGAATGGGTTCAAGGAACTTAGTACTTTGTATCTAGATGATCCTCATTTTGGTGAAGCATGGAAGGCTTTTATAGAAATTGTTACACTTGATAGGACAAAGTGATTAGATTTAATGATCTAGGATAGTATGTTGTTCAAAGGGAGCTAGTTGTGCATTCCATGAATTTTAATGGGAGAAAATCTCATCAAGGAGAAGCATAGTGGAGGATTGTTTGGACATTTTGATAGAGACAAAACCATAGATTTGGTTGTTGAGAATTATTACTAGCCATAGTTGTAGCAATATGTGAAGAAGTTTGTACAAAGTTAAAAAGTACATCAGATGGGAAAAGAAGTGAAGCATAATACAAGGTTGTATCAGCCATTACCTATACTAGAAAAGTCATGGGAGGAAGTGAGCATGGATTTTGTTCTTGGATTATTATGGATGCAGCTTGTGCACAATTATATTTATTTGGTGGTTGACAAGTTTTCAAAGATGGCACATTTTATTCCTTGCAAGAAGACTGGTAATTTTGTTCATGTGGCAGAGTTGTTTTTTAGAGAAAAGGTGAGACTACATGGTCTACCAAAGAGTATAGTTTTAGATCAAGATACCAAATTTGTTAGTTATTTTTTGGCGTACATTGTGGAAGAATTCAAAGATAGATTTGAAGTTCAATTCATCAAATCATCCACAGACTGATGGAAAAATAAAAGTTTTGAATCACAATTTGGAAAACTTGCTGAGATGTTTGGTTGGAGACAAGACAAAAGGATGGGATTTGATTTTACCATAGGTGGAATTTTCATATAATAATTTTGTCAATACAAATATTGGTATAACACAATCTTAGATTGTATACAGGAGTAGTCCCATAAATGCTTTTGAATTGTAGTAGTTGGATAAATGAGAGATAAGTAGTGCTGAAGCAGAAGAATTTGCTGAATATTTGAAGAACACCCAAGAGGAGGTTAGGAAGTGCATCATAAAATGAATGCACAATATAAGGCTAAGGAAAATGTGAAAAGGAGGCATATAGAATTTTTGATTGGAGATGATGTCATGGTTCATTTGAGGAAGGAGTTTTTTCTAGTGGGTACATATAATAAGCTAAAGATGAAGAAGTTTGGACCGTGTAAGATATTGAAAAGTCATGAGTCTAGAAATGATTATGAAGTGGAGTTTCTAGCTAAATTGAATATTTCACCAATATTTAATTTTTCATATTTGATAGATCATTATGAAGGAGGTGATGGAGATGAAGTTGGAGAAGCATAGTAGATTATTCCACCAACTAGTTTGGGTACACATGAGATTGAGGGGATATTGGATAGTCGTGTTAGTAAAAGTATAAGGAACAAAAATTATGATGAATAGCTAGTCAAATGGAAAGGGAGGCCATTAGAGGATTCGTCATGGCTAGCAAGGGAGGAGGTTAACCCTCTTGGTTTTCCTCTAAACACTTGAGATGTGATAGAGTCACTTCTCAAATTACCTTGGGTGTCTAATGTAGGAGCATCCTAGGTGTAAGAGAAATATTGTATCACCCAAAAAAATATTTTCTATTTTAATAAGGGCTAGTAGATAGGGTGGTTACTATTTTTGAGAACTTGCTATTCTTAGTAAGTTTGTTATTGAGCTCAGAATGTTCTTATTTTCTACATGAAGGTTCATTTAAGAATTATAGGCTTACCATAAAAAATCACAATGCTCCAACTTAAGTATCAAAGAAGTTATTGTATTTTTTTGGTGGAACATTTAGGAGAAAAATCTCCAGACTCATCATTGGAGGCTTTAGAGTTCCTAGATGAGGTCCAAAAACTTGACAATAGGGAGCTTGCATAGGTCCAAGCCTATAGATTATGCATTGGCATTTTTGAAAAGTGGTTATAATAGCTAATCAGAGTAATGGTTCAAGGGTTATGGTCTTCCCATGTTGGGCTACCCAAATTTCTAAAATAATTTGTTAAAGATGTATTTAGCTGACTCTATATGTATTGTTAGGGTCTATCAACCCTAGGTATTAGGTTTGAGCATCTAGAACCTTCTCAAGTAGCATAAAATTTCATATTTATGAAAGGTGTGAACATCTTTTAAAACAGATCTAGATGATAGTTCAAAAATTTTCTTGTAGATTACTATAATGAAGGCACCCATGTGGGTTATTATATTGCACTTGTGAATTATATAATTCTACATTTTCTATGATAATAAGAAGTTTTTTTTTTGTTGTGTCTTTGTTTCTTTTATGGGTTTATGGTATTAAGGGGGGCACCTTTCATCACTTAGACTGAGTGATGTATATGCCATATTTCATCTGATATACTTGCAAACCAATAAAGAACTTGATCTCTCCAAACATAGACATCTTAAATTCTTTCTTCATTTCATTTTCAAATGACTTGCATAATGCATCTTGACCTCCAAATATGATATCATGAATAAAAAATTCAGCTAGTAAAATACCTTTACCTCCTTTTGTCTTCAAGTACATATTGTTATTATCATTAGTCTTCTCAAAACAAATCTTCACAAGATAATTTTGAAGCCTTTCATACCATGTTCTTGTTGTTTACATCAAAAAATCCTTCAAGTTTCTCTATGTAAACTTCTTCTAATATACCATTTAGAAATGTTGACTTCACATCCATTTGATAAAGTTTGAAACCTTTGTATGTAGAGTAAACAAGAAAAGTTCTTACTCCTACCAATCTTTCAACTAGGAAAAATGTTTCTCCATAGTCTATTCCTTCTTGTTGTGCATACCCCTTGCAAACTAATCTTGCCTTATTTCTTGTGACTTTACCATTTTCATCTAACTTGTTTTTGTACACCCACTTGATTCCAATCACATTCTTGTCCTTTGGTATGGGTACTAGAGTCCATGTTTTTTTATTATCAATCTGATCAATCTCTTCTTTCATGGCTTTACTCCAATCTCCATTCTCTAGGACATCTTTCACTATCTTAGGCTCATGCATGCTCAACAAACATGTATCATTTCTTAGCCTATTCCTTGGCATTGGTCTATCTTTTTTATCTCCAATAATTTTTGTGGTAGGGTGATGTCTTTTGACATACTTTGACAATCTTGGTTTTGCTTTTCTTTCTTTAATAGGTCTGTCTATTTCATAATCACTGTGTACTTCTCTACCAGGTAGATCAACATCACACTTATCTTAGAATCAGAATGTGCCTTAGCTTCTTTCTGCAACTTAGTTCCTAAATGCAACTCGACATTCATTGTATGTGATTCGGCAGTCATTGAAACTTGTTGTTAATTTCCAACTTGGTTTAAAACATCTTCATCAGTAGGTATGCCTTCATAAAAGTATATAAAGGATTTTTACTCTCTAGGTTCCTTCATAGGTTCATTTTCATGTACCTCTATATATTCATCAAACTTCATATTTGCACTTTCCACAACTTTGTTAGTGTTACTATTCAAACACTTATAAGCTTTGCTTCTTGTGGAATAGCCAAGCAATATACCTTCTTCACTTTTAACATCTAATTTGCTATTCTTGAAATCCTTAAGAATGTAGCACTTTAGTCCAAATACCTTAAAGTATTTTACATTGGGTGAGTATCCATACCATATTTCAAAAGGTGTTGAATGAGTACCTTTCTTTACTTGTACACGGTTCAAAGTATAGAAATTTGTACTTACAACTTCTCTCCATTATTTCAAAGCAATATTCTTCTCCATCATGAGTCTTCTAGCAGAATCCATTACAAAAAATTTCCTCCTTTCAACAATCCCATTTTGTGGATGGGCCCTAGGTGCAGAAGTCTATCTCTTGATTCCTCTATCATTATAGATCATCTCAAACTCATTTGATGTAAATTCTCCAACTTTATTAGATCTTAGAAATTTTAATTTTTTTCCTATCTCCTTTTCAACTCTATTTAAGTATAACTTAAACATTTGGAAAGCATTAGATTTATATTTTAGAAACATAACTATCATCATTCTAGAATAATCATCAACAAATAGGATAATATAATTGTCACCTTTTTAGCTTTGCACATCAATTGGTCCACACAAATCAATATGAACTAACTCCAAATTTTTTTTAGAGGTGCGATTCTTAGTTTTAAAATTAGATTTTTTCATGTTGCCTAACTGACATTGTTTGCAAATCATATTGTTAGGTTTCTTCAGTTTAGGAAAACCTCTAACTCCTTTCATGTTACTGATACTAAGTTATCAAAGTTTACATGACATAACCTCTTGTGCCATAGCCACACATATCAAATTCTAAAACAAGACAAGAAGCATCATCCATATCAAGATAAAATAGATTACCTCTAGTCTGATCACCTTTTCCAATTAGTTTTCCATCAATTTCATAGATCTCTACTATCTTGCTCTCAAACTCAACTTTGTAACCTAATCTATTCAGTTGTGTCCTACATAACAAGCATTGTCACACATGATTTTTTCTATGAGTTTGATTGATCATTTACCTTTTATCAAACATGATGCATCATTACCAAACCTTACACTATTTCCATCATAATAATAAAGGTTAATGAACTTTAATTTATCTCCAGTCATGTGATGTGAACACCTACTATCAATGATCCATCTATCACTCTTGTTCACATAAGATACCAGTGCATTTGCCTCATCAAAATCAAAATCATCTTTCATTGCAACATACACCACTTCATCATCATGGTTGTTAGATCCATCCTTGGTTTCCTCTTCAGTAATGTAGCAAGACTTCTTTCCTTTATCTTTGTAATCTTTTCAATCCTCATCTTTTTTTCTCCTATATTTGTCTCTATTTCTATTGTTCTTCTTCTCTTGACATGTAGCAGCAATATGACCAACCTCTTTGCAATCACACCACATGATAGGTAGCTTACCTTTGAATTTCCCTTTGCCTCTATGAAATCTCATTGCTAGAAATTCTTCAAGTTGTTCTGCATGCTCCTCATCTATATCACTATTGCTAGAAACACATTTTACCTTTTTCTTTTTTCTCTTTAGGTTCTTTTAATGATAGTTTAGCTTTGATAGAAGATTCAACATTCTTAGATTTGAAATTATCAAAATCAGAGAGTTCACCAGTAGTGAGGCTACCTACCAAACTTTCAAAGGATAGATTAGTACCAATTATACATCTTAGTTGTTGTATGATAGAAACTCTAATAGCATAGATGGGAAGAAGTGTTCTCAATACTTTTCTCAATATAGTATCATCATCAATGATACCATTGACTCATCTAATAGCATTAACAACATATTTTATTCTAGAGCAATATTAAAAAATGTTCTCACCTTCTTGCATTCTCATATCATCAAACTTACCTCTTAGACTTTCATATTTGGCTCTCAAAACCTTTTTTTATCTCCTTCATAAATTGTATGTAAAGCGTCCCACATATTCGTTGCACTATCACAATCCTTAATGTTATTCAACTTAGAGTAACTTGGGGTAGAGGAAATCTCCAATATTGTATGATTGTGTTCTTTCATCATTTTTAGACCATCAATAGTTAGGGCTCCACCAGGATCCAATATGCATGCATCCATTAGATCATATAGTACTCAAACTTTGTAGGTTATTTTCCTAGGTGTAAACAACTTTGCAGAAATGTAAACATGAAAAAAAAAAAAAATATTCACACAATTTGACATAGGTATTTTACATGGAAATACAATTTGGAAAAAACCACTAGTAACATGCTACCAATTCTCACTCTTCTGAAGTGATGCCCTGTGAAAGGTCGACCCTAGTAAAGGTTGTAATACACATTATTAAATATGACTTGGTTAAAGGATTTCAATCACCTTGTTAGGAGTGAGCCTTGTTAGAGGACTTTAGATCATTCCATTATAATGTCATCTAGTTAAAAGACTTACAAATGATTTTTAGGTCAACCTTAATCCAAAGGATTTACCCTAGACTGATACAATGATTAGAAAGTAATAGTAAGGCTTGATCTAATAACAAACCACAACTCAGTTTTACATTATAGATCTTTATTTTAGTCCTCCATTTTTCTTGGCATTCATACTCTACATCTCTAATAGGTTGTTCACCCTTAAAGAATCCATACTCTTAAGCCTTCTTGTTTTTCATGCCAACTATAGTCACCTCTATTTGGATACTGAATGAAGGGATACCCTAGATCCTTATCTTCCTTAGGTTCTTGCACATGACAATCCTTGCTTCAAACTAGCTATCTCTATAAATAGATAATTTAGATTTTTTTTGCTTAACCAAAATCATCCATTTTAGGGTTAGGTAGGATTAGGTAGGATTCAATGAATCTACCCACTTTTCCATTTGTTTCCTCTAGAAACTTCTTCAAAAATCTTCTTTATATTCACCACAAAATGATTTACCTTGAATTCTATGCCACCAGATCATCATGGCTATCTTCCACACACTTCACATAATTCAAGAAAACAAAATACTTGTCTTTGATTTGTCAATTCTTTGATTTAACATTGTTTGTTGTCACTCAACATCTATGCTATTCTATTACTTGACCAACACTAGTTCACTCGGCAAACACTAAAGTTTATTTATGCTCAAGACCAACTAAAATTTACTCCGCATATAATGACAATCACCTAGCTTGCACTATTTTTCATCTTTTCATAGTAACTCTTATTTTTCACTTAGCTTCTATTGATTTCTGCTTGGCTTGCACTAACTACTCGACAAAGCTTGGCAAGCACTTTTCTTACTTGATCTTCTTCTAGTCTTAACTTGAGTAAGTAGATAAATAGAACACTATAGTATCAATGTTTGACTTGGTCTTGGTGCTTCATTTACATGCCAAATAAGTAACCTTTATTTAGGTGATATTGTTATCTCTTGTTTTTAAATCCTCTTCATCAATCAACTAAATGATAGCTTTTAAACCAAAAAGAAATTGTCTCACTAGCAAGTAGTAGTTTTGACATCACTGATAAAATAATGATCATTCCATTATAGGTTCTTTAGTTCAAAAAAATATTATATAACATACATGAGATCATTTGGCCAAACACTTTATACCCAATCTTATGGATCCATATCTTGGGAGTGCATCTATGAATACAATTATAACTATGACTATTGTACTTTCCTAATTGTATTTATTACATATATCTATAAGTCAATGTGTGTCTCCAATCATTTTACAATCTTCTTGAATGGTTAACACTTATGAGTATGTTTCCAAAGTAGTAACACCATTTGATAAGGTGACATCCCTTAGAAATAACTTGTGAAACAATATGGGTGCATTGTTGAAGATTCACATTTTGAAGGCCTATACATGGGATGGGGAGTCATGTTTGATTCCTTCTTACCATATTTATTGATCATTTTTACTTAAAACACTCCTTTGGCACTTCTAGCAATGATATGCTATTGAAGATCATGAATATACATATGGCATTCTCCATCATAGTTTAGTTGGGAACATGGAAGACTTGCTTGCAAGTATTGTGTCATATATTTTTTGAAGTCTCATGAATATATTTGAGGAAATTTTTTGTATACTCCAGGTGTATTTTCTATGCTTTTCAATCATTTTTTCCTAGTGAATCATTGAGGTTTGTGCGACATTGGGCATTCAACATTCACCATCTAGTATAAACCACCATTAACATATTTAAATAGATGCAAAGACTAGTTTTTATCAGCCTAACCTCTTTAATGATTAAATATATTCTTCCATAGAACAACCATGGTCCATTGAGGTATTCTAACAAATAGTTTTTGTTCCTTCTATTTGCCAACAACTATTGTGTTTTGTATTTTGTAAAACTCAATATGATTCCTTCTCCACATTTGATCACTCATTTTGAATGCCTAATATTTTTCTTGTCAAAGGTATTATTCCAAGTAATTCACATTCCATAGGATGGGGTACCATTGGAAAACCAATGTAGGAAAAAGCTTGAAGACTATAAGCATGGTGAAGTGAACGATTATTCTTTTTTGCTTGTAGTGTGTGATTGATTGAAGAATTTTCATTCTCACTACCATTCTATATTGTCATGGTGATCTTCATAGAAGATGTCACTTAGAAAATAAGCAAAAACCTCTAACTTGTTACATCTCAAGACACATGTCATTTGGTACAAAGAGAAAGAGAGATACGAGCATATTTAATGTATATTTCATCAAATAAATTATGGATGATGTTTTTTTTATCTAGCATTGGCTTTTGAAGTTTACTCTACTCACATGGAACAAAAATTCAATGTAGACTTAAATTATTTATCTCTTTCCCATAATGCATTTAGCTTCATTCACCAACCAACCTTTCAATATGCCACATACTAGGAGTTGGAGCATTGTGTCAAACCTTTTGGGAGCATTATTACCTCTGCTATGCCAACATTCAAAGAGAATTGTCAAATGTTTGGGATATTGTTAGTATAAATATTTTCCCTTTAGTAGAAAGAAATAACTAAGAACTTCTATGCCCAAATTTGCAAGAAAAATACAAGTTTCCAATAGTTGAGGAATTTTAATTTCTTTAATTCCTCTCTATATTTTAGTAAGGTTCAGCTCCCTTATTAGATAATCAATCAAAAATTCCTTCTAAATGATGGTTACTTTTAACTAAAAAGTAGTAAGGCTTCCCATCTATTGTTGGATAAAGGGATAATTAGAAAAATCAAATAAACAAACAAGAAAGAACAAAATAGAGAGAACACACGATTTTTCTATCAATCACTTCTTAGAAAGGCATATAGAACGTAAACTTATTTAACATGTCTACCATATATCATCCAACATTAGAAAGAGATTTCAATAGTTTGACATTAATTCAATACTAAGTCAACAACAAACCAATCCAAAGCATACAATCTTTAAATAATTAGATCTTTCCCATTCCAAAAAGGACAATCTTGTTCAAGTACAATGCTAGAAAACTTAAAACCTCTATATAACTATTAAAATTTGGATTGAAGTTCATAGTATGACATCCATAAAAAATTTCCAACCCCTTAAACTTCCGAGTTTCTAGTTTAAATAAAGTGATGTCCAAGAATCTCCATCAAAACCTGATTCTTAGATAGTTTTAAAATAGTTTAGAAAACCAAGTCTTTAACAGGTACATAGCCCCTTGAAGAAACTAATTTAGAACTTGAAAAAGAGAGAGCATAAAGTAAAGATTCCCTAGAGAGAATCATCATCATGCTTCTTTGGTGGCTCTTCTTCTTCCTCATCATCATCTTGAGTAGGAGGTCCATGTATTAGTTTCTAGATTCTGTATGCGCTAATCAATTCTAACATGATATTCTTATTTGGGATCTTTATACTCTGTAGGTGGTTCTTCCATGTGTCCCTATCTTGTTTCATTTTGGTGACACTATCCAAGTATTCTAGAAGTTGCTAATTACATATGCTAATCATACTTTCAACTTTAACAAGCTTAGTGAGGTCTACCACAGTCAAGTTAGTTCCATTTTTATTATATATAGCGGTTCTTTATACTGCTTAACCAATGTTTCCACACCTAATCCTTCTTATTTGAAAGGTGCTCAGGGAGTTGAATTGATGGGCTACAAGTCTTTGCTGACACTATCTTGGATCATTTTGAATTCTTTTTCAAAATACTAAATGAGGGAAATGGTTGAACCATAATTGGAGGCCTACCAGGCTATGTTCTTCTGTAGTATATAAATCCGCCGTACATTGACCATCTATAACAAGTTCTCTTCTAGGAATTTATTAGGGCCATATTCTTCTACATCTACAAGCTATGTAACCATGGAAGATGGCCTTTAAGATTCTATTTTCCATACTGTCATCTGCATAGGAGCTATTACCACTTCAGTAAGAGTAAATACCTTATGCAGGTCTCATACACACTTAGTAAGCATATTTATCAATCAATCCAATTATGGATGATAGAGATCACAACTTTCTCCTTCTTTAAATCATTAATAAGTTGTTGATTTTTAGGTGCACCAGGATCAAATGTGAGCCAAGAGGAATCATTAATTGTGACACTTTGCCCTTTTAATGATCTAATGTACTCTACCATCATATGAATTTCTGCCTTCAACCTCTTTTTCTCAACACCATACTTCTATGATTGCAGGATAATCTATTTTGTGGATGACTCCACCCAGTGCTCCTTTGTTTCCCTATTAATTAACCCTAGATTGGTATAAGTAATCTCAAATTTACTTAGGTCTAATGCACCAGTATCATCTTTTGGGTTATAAGTCACCACCTCAATAGTGTTGTTACTTGTATCTTGATCAAAGACTATCCTAGCTTAACTTTTCATCCTTTTAGATTTTTGGGGCTCTTGCAGTGTATTTACTCAAGATATCATCAATGGGGAAGTACACTGAAACAACACTCCTTTTCTTATTGACTAAGGCCACTAGCCAATTGGGTGTGGAATCTAAAGCCTTTTGAAGCTCCTTACCTTTAACTTGAGTGCCCAATCTATATATCCTTTGTGAAGAAGTTCCTACTATTATCTAAACATGATGAAGGCTATCAATTAGGATGCCACAAAAATATTGATTAGGCTCTCTATCAACCTAAATGGCTTCACTTGACTGAATAGGTGTTGCCATATTGCTTCTTCTCTAAGAATGAGCCTTTTTTACTAGAGGAGGACTATTGCTTTGCACCTTCTTAATTCTTGTAAACCTCCTATTACCTGCAGGTTTGAAATGAACATCTGAACAAGAATTAGTTGATTGCCCAACATGCTATGCATTTTTCATTATTTACCAAGAATTGGTCCTTTCAAACACTATTTTTATCTTTCAAGGAGGTTACCCTCTTCTTCAGATTCCCAATTAATAATTGCTTTGCTAGAAATTAAAGATTATTTTATTTGAGTGCTTCTTAAATCTTTTTTATCTAATTTTATACTAGATACATCAATATCAAAATTTAAATGGAAAAGCTTAATCTGGAAAATGTTGAACCTAACATAGTCTTCAATGTTAGGATCATATGAAAGAAGCATGCTAGAATCAAATAGGCTATTAGTTATCCCATTGCTATTAAAGTTTTTTCTAGCATGATAGGAGCCAAGATGGAAATTGGTTAAATTAGAACTTATGCACATAGAATCCTCCACACTCTTATAGGTTAGCTTTCCTAGCTTGAGTAGAAAAATAACATTAGAGGCTTCATTAGTTGAAAATTTATTTATGACTGATAAAAGTTGTTGAGATACTTCAGCAAATATGAAACAATCAAGGGAATGCCTAGGGAGTCTCAAAGGTTCTTCACCAAAACCACCTATCCTCACCTAGGTAAACTTGGAAAACTAGACACAAATGCTACCAAAGGTTTGAACAAATTTCAAGATTCAAAAGAAAACCTACAGTGAGGAGGACCTTTTATTTCAAAACATAACTTCCTTGAAAAAGTGTCATGAACTTTCCTAAAATTTTCTAGAATTTTATCTTCGTGCAACATAGGGTAATAGTTATATATTGTGATGTTTTTTGCCTAGGGTTCATGAGGTAAGTATCATAGATCTTGTGTACTGGCCAACATATATATCAAATAGAAAGACATATAAAAATCCTTCTTCATACTTAAAGCTCTACTAAGCTGATTTTCTAGAGAACTAGCAATAAATTCAACCTAGTCTAAGAATTGATATCCTTTAAAAATAATTTGAATATAAAAATACATCCATTCCTCAAGGGAAGACACATCTAGGGAACAAAACAATTGATGCAACATGACCATGACATCGTGTACTTGAGGAGTCATATGACATTTCTTAAGAATCTTGGGCAACCTAGAGCCACCTTTATAAGGGGTTATAGTCAAACACTAAACAATGGAATTTCTATAAACATCTTCTTTTTTGAAAATCTATCCCTCAATAAAGCAAGAGTCAAATCTGCAAATTCTTACTCTTCAAGGTGGAACAACTTAGACACGATCTCCCTAGAGATATTTAGCAATATACTTTTATCTTTCTTAAAAATGTTTCCACTAGGTATATCATATCTATGTATGCATTCTTCAATTAAATCTAGATATGGGTACGCTTGTTAGAAATTTGAGGCCATAAGAAAGTTAGTGTCTAAGACATTGGTAGAGAATGGTTGGACTAGCTTTTCACACAATCTCTCTATTACCCCACCTAAATCAACCCCTAAAACATTTGTGTTTGATGCAATAGGAGATTTATTATACAAACTATGGGTATTCCTAAAAATGTGTAGAGTAGTTTTCATGGTTTAAATTTCTCTCCCTTTGGTTGAAATTTAAACTATAAAACATGATTTCTTCTACTAATAGGTGAAAAGGAAAAGGATCAAAGGGTTCAAGAATTACCTGAATAATAGAGATTATCATGACTATGAAAGAAAGTTCCCTTCTTCAGTCTCCTATTGTTGACACTCATTCAAATGAATAAAAATATGTCAAAAAAGAAGGGAAATTTCATTCTTATATAATTCATATCCAAATCAGGGCATTAATCATGGGAAGGACATAATTAACTAAATGTGCTATAGGAAAAGGAGGATGTGACAAGGTGGCACCTAACAATAAATGTGAAATGAGTAACATAAATGATTTGTTGTCTCCACAAATGCCAAACTTCTCTTTCACCCTTAAAAAATAACTCTCGACATGACATTTGATCATTACCTTACTTCAATTTATTAACTATCCATGAATGATGACATCACACCCACTCTATGTGAGACCAAAAAAGGCATCCAACTATAACACACTTTCTAAGAATCACACTCCATGGTGCAAAAAGATGCAGCCTATCAACTATATTGCATGAACACCAAAAATGGTTTAAAATAATGAACAAATTGAACCTTTTGAACTTAGTTCAAAAGGTACAAGGGATACAAGAGGTTCAAGATAGATTAGAGAAAAATAAATCATCGACAATTGCCTTAACCAAATTGTTTATAAAGGAAACCTGGGGGTTGAACTTAGTCAACAATTAGCTTGAGGGAAGGATGAACTGAAAGGATGAGGTTGGTGAATGATTGATGAAAATATTATCATACCTCAAATTAAATTTGACTCTTGATAGAACCAATGGTTCAACATAAACATTTGAAAACAAGAGTGAATAAAAAGTAAAGAGTAAAAATGGCAACTCTGAAAAATCACGAACTAACAGATACCAAACTCATTGCAAACATGGGTGATTAATAAGCTAACACTACTCCATGTGTTGTGGCTAGAGATGAGTTGTATTGGTTAAGATGTATTGAAGATTTCAAACTCTTTCATTGAGTACCTTGAAACTTCATCCATTTGGTGGAACCCAACAAGCAGTGCTTTGGTCTTGTCTTGAATGATGTCTAATATGTAGTGGCTTCTTATATCCAAACAATCTATCCCATCCCTTAATGTTTGATATACATTTTCCATCATAAACATGTCTTTGAGAGGAATTAACTTTAAATTCTAAAATTTTATCAACTGAACAAGGAGGTTAATAACCATTTCAAAAATGCGTGTTTTGAGCCTCTAACCTTTGTTTTTTTGGTTTTGGAGGTTAAGGTTAATGGTACAGAATGCATGTTTGAGCAGTTTTTAATAACCCTTTTTAAGATGAGAGGTTAATATTTTGGATCAAAACACATGTTCTTAACCCTAAATCTTAACCTCTTAAAAGTTAAGGTTAATATTACCACTAAAAACACATGTTTTGGCACTTTTCATTAACCTACCATAGTTTGAGATTCAGATGATAGAATTTGGAAATTTGAAATGCTACATAGAGATAGACACAAACCAAACACATTTAAATAACAAAATTACTTGAAAGTTGATAATTTATAGGGTCTTTTTAACTTCAAATTTCAACATGCTTTGACCTCTTGAAGATGAATAAAACTAAAATTTCATCAAGTTGACAAGTCTAAAACCTAGGCAACATTATTTTTAAGAAATCATATATAGTACAAGAGATTTATTTTCTAAAATTCCACAGATAGCTGAAATGGTTTGGTACATAAGTGAAAACTGCTCATTGTTATTTTTTTGGGGGGTATATCAAGAACTTGAGAAAATATTATTAACCTAGATAAAAAATATAACACCAATGGTGTTATTGATATTTTAATGATAATATTTTTCTCTTTTAACATTTAAAACATCAAATATAGATGAGCCTCTTTCATTGAACATTTCTTTGGTGAGCTTTGTCTAGTATTGGTGATAAAGGTTCATATAAGAATAGAGTGTTGTTGTGGCATTCACAACACATGCCTCATTCCTTGCTAGGAACGGGGACCCCCTAATCTTTTTTGACTCTTAGATGCTTAGTCCAAGAGTCAAGAGAAAGAATTTTAAAAAAAAATTGCGTCTAAAAAAAATTAATTTTTTTTTTTTAAAAAAAAAGAAAAAGAAAAAGTGGGGGGAGGAAGCTTTAAAACCCTCCCTTCCCCCTTTCTTTGTTATCATTTTTTTTACAAAGAGGGAGAGGTAAGAACACTCACCCCCCCATTTTTTTGGTTTTCCATATGCCCTAATGGGGGCGCACACTGTGACATGTGGCACCGCAAGTAGCACCCTTTTCTAGGCAAGCACGCGGCACCCACGGTGTCTCCACCTTCATGGTGCTCTTGCATAGTGAGATTGCATGCAACACCCTTTTGGGTGCTTGTGTATCTCACTTCTATGGTGTGTGGCACTACACGTGAGGCATCACAAGTGATGCCCTTTTTTGGGCACACGTGGTACCCACACGGCGCCTTCACCTTTGCACTGCTGTGTGCGATGCCCTTGTGGTGCTACACACAGCACACATGTGGCTCCCTTCAGGGAACCAACATGGTGCATGCATGTTCATGCCCATGCTCACATCCATCATTCAAGCATTTAAAAATAAAACAACAAATAAGCCCCTAAGGGAGACATTTTTTTTCTCTTACATTTTTTTTCTTTTTTGCTATCTAATGATTGGTCATGTTTTCCTTTTCCCATGATGGGCAAGTAATATAATCAAATGGCATCCACATTTGGATCAACAGTAAAACCAATGGTTTACAAGTTTCAAGGCATAACCCCAAAATCCTAGTTACACGATGAGTACACTGAGATCAAAGACATAGACCTTAGACACACGGACTTGGGAGAGTTCCTGAGAGTTTTTAATAGTTTGACCAAAAGGTCATCCTTGAGGTTCACCCTAATCCATTCTAGATTAGTAAATGCAGCATCACATCTTGGACTCGTGCAGTCAGCTGAATTGATTATGACCCTATCTTGACATTTTGTTCTTGATGAAATGGTGGTAAAGAGCATCACTGGGGAAGTGGTCCTAGATCTGTGACCTGATAACATCAAGAGGGTTTTCCATCTATCTAGAGCTGATAAGTTCATCAGAGTTTCATATGAAGCAACTAAAGGGTGGCATAAAGATCATTACCAGGAGGCCATTGACATCATATATTCCTTATACTTCATTGAGAAGCCACCTCGGGGAAAGATAATCAACAAAGTTGATATGACTCGAGGATACATGAAGGATGACATCAGATATTCAATCATTCTCCTGAGTAGAGTTATGGGTTTGCCTGCAGTAGGTCATCTCGCTCCATTCATGGTCAACTTCATTGAGACCATCAGACATGTAAACATGCCACTGGATTGGGCCACCACACTTAGCAAGAACTTGTGTGATCAGTTACGGATATAAGGGATTGTAAATCTTTGTTATTGCATGAGTTATTAGGAGATATAAGGGGTTCTCATCTGCTTAATAGATTTAGAGATATGTTTTTGCATTGGTACGGTATCAATTGAATTTGAGGTCCACCCACCTAGGTTTAGTAGAGCCTGAAGTGAGGAAGGGTCATGCCTTATAGTTGGCCCGGTGTCTGAAATGATAAGTTGAGAATGGGAGTTAGCTACCCCTAGATATGTCATATTCTCATGGGGATAATTGAAAACCCTCTAGGGTTTTCAAACACCAACAAAATGGTGACTTTGCTAGGGAATTGTATTGAATCTGAATGGTAGATAAACCTTGAGAATTTGAAGAAGATTCAATACAACAAGAAGGATATGCTACATCAACATGGTTGTGTGAGGTGTTTACCATTTCTATATTGATGTTTTATGTTCCCCAATTAAGCTTTGTTCATGGACAGCACTATGTTGTGAGAATTGGATGTAAATTGTGTTCTATGACTGTTGTAAGTCTATCTTCAAATATTTTAGTCTTTGCAAGTGTTGTTGAGAAAGTTTCAGAGTCAATAATTGATTTATGAAGTGTATTTTCTTTCCAAGGTGTTAGTGATATACAATTTTTCCATATTGAAAGTCTGGTTCAGAATCTACAAATGTTAAAAAAATTTCAAATCTTTTCTCACTAAGTCTGAGTGGTGACTCTGAAGTACATCTCTGTACTAGTGCATGATTTGTTTTAATATCAAAGGATTTTAGTATTTGTGGGTAGATCTAGTTTGTTATGAAAGAGAAATTATAAGTTTCTTGATTAATGGTTTATGTGGTTGCTTGTATCTGTTGAAGAAATTCATTTCAAAGGGTGAATCACTATTGTGATTCCATTTTCCTCTTCAAGGAGGTGGTAGCTATACAAAGGATTCTTTCTACGGTGTGAAGGATTTCATGCTTGCACCTGTGCTAATTAGCAGATCTGAGGTTTTAGATAGCAACAGAAAAAGGTATTTCAATTTTCATATATTTGTCTCTCATGAAAATTGAATGAACAAAATGGTTGCCTCCATCTAGTGGTTTTAGCACTAAGAAAAAGAGGTAGGAGTTTTAAAAGTTTATAAAATGGATTCTGAATCTAGGTTTGAAAGTGATGTGCCGACTCTTGAAAGTGTTCATGAAAATATTGTTAGATTGAAAAGAAAGATTCATGATAAGATTGTCTTAATGTTAAGAAGTGAAATTGGTGATATTAAGGGTCTTAGTGGATTTCAAATTTATATGAAGTTCAAATTAGTAGTTATGAATCTTGATGAGTTTTTTAGACCTAAGGAGTCTTCATGGCTAGTGGTACTCTTAGAAATTTTTATGCCATATTCAATTGATTGGCCAGCCAAGATAAGATTAGATAAGATGTGTGAAATCTAAGATTTTATCATGGAGGTTGAAAGTGCTTTGAAGGCTAATTAGTCTAATAGTAGTGAATGCAGTGAATCTGTTGAAGGTAATATTGAATATGAAGAGTCTCAGTTTTATGAATCAAATGATAGTAATCAGCAGCTTGATGATGTGCATAATGTGGATTCATCTTGTTATGATGATGATTGTCAAGGAGAAGAAAGGTGTAATAGCAGTAATAGTCCTTTTTCTAGTGATGAATGTAAATGTTTTAAGATACTAGTTGTTGAGGTGTTGTCCGAGGAAGAAGATCTATGGGATAATCAGAATTTGGATTTTTCACACTCTGTTACTAACAAGTCTATTGTTACAAATGTATCAAGTTATCCAGATAATGATCACAGCCAAGAGGAAGAAACTAGTAGTGAAATCTTTTTAAGTGTGGATGAGATTTCTGACTTGTTGGCTCACAATTTTGAAAGGTATGCTAATCTATCCAAGGATACTTGTGTCGTGCCATGTTTTGCATTTCCATATGGTGAAGTCATTTCCCCTAAATTTGATGTTGAAGAAGATGTAGTTTCAAAATATGCTCTGTCAAGTTTGGGAGGTGTATGTGATGGTAATCTGTACATCAATACACATGACGACTTCTATGTTGATAATGAAGATGTAGGGATAAGGTTTGTTTCTAGTTCATTGTATTTTTGTTTTCATGAGGCCAAGATAAATTCAAATAGCTCATGTGTTGGGAAAAGTAATACTAATGAAATGGTTTATCCTAGTGAGTTATTTGAAGAAAAATTTGATACGGATCAGCATATTGTTAGAAGGCAGATTCATGATGATTCTTGTGATTTGATATCTAATCATTTTTTGGAATGTGAAGAAAATGTAGCATATGTTTAATCTAATTTATGGAGTATTGATATTGCAAATGAGGAGAAATCAGATTTTCCATTTTCTTCATATCTGGATGCACAAGGTGAGTTACAATTTGATCCATGTAACTCGTTGAATGAAGTAGAATATCAATCATTTGTGTTTCTGGTTGAAGCAAACCATGATTTAGTCAGTGATGATCAGTTTTAGTTTGATGTTAATTGTTATGATCATGCTGAATCATTTTTTCATAGTGAGAAAGATGAGGAAAGTATGTCTGACTTTTATATGCACTATGAAGATCATGATAGTTTTGTTTTGCCTAATGAGCTGATTGCAAATGTTGATATGTTTGGTGAAACAAAGAAGGATGAGAATTTTAGTTTACATCAAGATGATGTAAATGAGAATCAAGTTTTTGATAGAGGTAAGAAGTTCTGAAACATTTTGGTGGCCTGGGGTCGTCACTTGTACATAGTAGTGTTATTTCCCTGCTTTCAATAAAGTTGTTCAAGAGAAGTTTTTGCTGTTAGGTGTGTGGTCTACTTCTTCCAAAGATCTGAATCCTTGCCATGCTTGCAAGGGACATGCATCCCCAGATAGAGCCACTATTGGTGCTCAAAATTGTAGCCCGAATTTTTAGCACTGTTGAGAAAATTGAGCCCTATAAGCACTTTTTAATGAGATTGTACCTGGCTATACCTTTGAGGCCCCTAAGGTGTTTAATGTTTCTAACACCCTGAATTCATCCTATCTAAGTGTTTCATGAAGTTAAATAGCCATTCTGAGCCATTTTGTGAAGTCCCATTTTGAGCATTTGTCAATTCTGCATTTTTCACCAGTGTCAAATAGCGATAGGAAGCTTTGTTTTCCATTGAGTATCTTGCACCCAAAAATGTTTTGTGACTTTCCACTTTGGGAGTGTTTAGTATCTATAACCAAGAACCTATGTTTCAGATTTTGAGTTATTTTGAGTCCGTTTGACTAGGTTTTGAATCCCTCAAAGTTGGTCAGTTATCAATGTCATGCTGATATGAAATGTTCACAATTCTAGGAAGCCCTATTTGACATGCTATAACTTTTGACCAGTTTACCGAAATGTTAAAATTCCTTTGTGTTGCATTTTAGACATCAAAGAATTGTTATGTTTCAAGTTTCAACTCATGAAAAATCCATTTGATTAGTTTTCAAACGCGATTCCAAACATAATTTCTATCCTTTTATTGGTGTCAAGAAATGTAGATGTGTCGAAACCCCTGTTCATGATGTTATATCTTGAAAACCATGATAGGTGAGATTGAATGGATTGCACTAATATTTTGTAATCTAAAAAACATTAAGTGTGCCAGTTTGTAATTTATGATGAATCCATTTGCACACTTTCCTGGGTCAATTCCATTCTCAATTTTTTTTTTCTACCATTGTTTCCAGTCATCAAAATCCAAGTAGCCCACTTTGACTCTTTTCCAAACATGTCTAGTTATTTTTCATGACCCCAAATCATAGATTCATACTCTGCTCATGACAGAGAACTAGTGCCCCAGTTTTCATCTTCCCAAGTGTCAGTTTACTTAGTTTCTGAAGCCGATTCTGAACCCAGTTTATTGTTTTCTGACATGTTTTCTTGTAGACAGTTTTGAGAGGTCAACTTTGACAACGAATATATTTTGACCCTAAATTCTTCATGAGATGAGATTTGGTAGGATGAAAGTAACAAAGAATTAGTGTACCAGTTTTCAGAGCCCGGTCAAGTGTTTTGGTCAATTTTTACGGCCAGTCAAAGGACCTTCTGGCATCAAGTTGACAGTTTGCAAAAAAGTGATAAAATGACTTGTAAATGATTGTTCAGTGGTCACATTTGATTTTAATCAGTATCAGAGGTTCATTAGATTAGTTTGGAATATCAATTGTCTGAAAACAAAATTTTTTTTTAGCCGGATCCACTTTGCCAGGCTAAATTCATTAGATGAATAAGTCACCATGCATTGAAAATGTTCAATATAGGTGATTATGATAATTTGAACGATTAGAGTGTTTCCAAATTAACATTTCGTCATGGTCATATTAAAGGAAAAGTATAAGATTATGATACAATTATGACTTAGTAATTCATGACTCTTTTTGTAGGAGAACCGATCATAACCATGCCAAGTAAGGGAACAAGTAAACATATATATACTCTCCAATGAGTTGGAAATGTGTGAATGGCTAAACTCCCTCTCTCCGGCTCTAATGAACACAAAATATATTAGAACAAGGCACCACAAGAAACTTTATCCTTTTGTAATAAAGAAATGAAAAAAAGGGGCACATGGAGCAGGTTGGCATTTTCACCACACCTTCAATGGGCAGCCAAGGATGCATTTACTTATCACTGGATAGAGTGTATTTGTTAGTTCCAAAGGGTTTGTAGTAGGGGATGCATTCATCTTTCTAAGGGAAGCACGTTTTAGCAGGGCCAACCATGTCAAAGAGGGATTTTGCATTGGCACATGAAGAATGAAATAAATTGGTTTAGCATAAAAGGAAACAAGACCTATGATGTCTACAAGAAAGAAGTTCAAAATCTACCAGTGACATTGCTAAGAATGTAGAGTGTTCATGCTAGTAATACACAAGCAATGGGTGTAGCTCATCATGTAGATGTGCAACATTGAAGAGGAAAATTAATGTCGCAGTCAAATTGAGAGGATGATTCACATTTTGCAGGGGAAGTTGACATTTGAAAGTAGATAAAGCAGTTGGCAAACAAATGGAAGACGTCTAAATGTTTTTTAAACAAATCTTGAGTATGGTTTGGTTTAAAAACTGAACAAGATGCAAATTTTTGAAGCAAAAGAGGTGCCAATCAAAGAAGCTCACACCTTGAATCAAGGAGTCACTAGTTAAAGTGTAGCCCCATGTTGAAACATAAAATGGGAGCATGTGTTATGAGCGTGAATCCTCTCACAATTTTGAAATAGTTTAATGGAAGTTTTCATAAGGATTATTGTTAGCATAATAGGGGCTCCCACATATATAAAAGACTCACACAATGCAAAGGAGAAGCCATAGGCAATAAAAGAGTAGACCACTACCATTAGCAAAGGAGAAACATGCAAGGAATAGGGGTGGCTATGACATGAAGTAGTGTGGATGGGAAAATTAAGAGCCGTAGTAGTCAAAGAGGCATGCAGTTGCAGAGAACTCCACACACCCAAAAGATAAAGAGGATCTACCAAAGCCATTCAAGACAAAGATCCAGTCAACCTGCATGTAAATAACTCCAGTCAATACGCAGGTCCAAGAAAGCTCCAAGCCATTGATAGCATAGTAAGAGCCCATGCATTGTAGAAAGACATCTATGGAAGGAGGCCAGTCAAGGCCAAGTAATCCGCAGGTCAAAATGGGAAACCAAGCTGCCGGTTGAATCAGATCCATGCCAAAAACACCAAAACATTTGCAAAAACAACAATCTACACAGATAGTGTGGAAAACACATCATGAATTTGATCCTACATTTATAATGTGAGGTGTTTTATATTAGTTTTTATGCCCACGTACTTAATACATAACATGTCTTTAAGGCATAAACTTTTACAAGCCAAGGAAGATGTAACGTGCACGTGAAGGGGCCCACCCGATCGGTAGATGAAGCAAAAATTTTTAAGCAAAGATTAATTCATGATGGCATGACACAAAAGATCATAATGCTTTAGATGTAGAAACGTGGCTAGAATCTATGGTGGGCACATGCTTGCAAAATAGAGTTTCCTGATTGATAAAGAATGCGAGATTGCAAGTGATCACCATGTGGCAGAGGGTCCATAGTGCATGATGACATGGAACAAGAAAAACAAACCAAACTGTGACAAGTGACATAGATTCTAGAGATGCCATGTGGCACGGGGACATGTGTCACGATGGTGCTTCCTCGCTTGCACAGTCAACAACTATTGACTTTGCATGCGGGAAAGTGGGCAAGTGCCATGTGGCAGTGGGTCCCACTCAGGCGATGACAAAGTAGTCCAATGGAAAAGGTCAGCCAATCAAAAAATGCCACATGGAAAAAAGGCTCTGTCAAGCCCTGTTGACTAGATGGAGGCATAGAAGTGAAAATAAAATGTTTTAAAATTGTCATTTTAAAAAATTGCTTTCTCACAAGGGATGTGCATGAAAAGAATTTTAAGTTAAAAGTTTTTTTTAATCTAAAGTTCTAACTTTAGGTTAATTTAAATTTTGAATTTTAAATTTCAAAGTGCAGACCTAATAGTTATAACAGAGGGGCATTTTTCAAACTGACTTTCTGGAGGTTCCTGGTAAGCAAAATGTGTAGTATTATATATCATCGAAATCAAGAGAATCTAAATTTTCCAAATATGGAGTTCATTTTTGCACATGAATTCATGGGTTTAGGTTATAACCAAAAACATGAAATTTGGGGCCTTCTTAGTGGGATGAGTTAAAATTCAGAATGCAGTTACAAGATCAGTAACATATAGTGAAAATGCAGTTGGGGTAAGAATTTAACTACTTTCAAGTTAGTTGAATTAGGATTTGACCAGCATTTCATACTGTTATAAGATATTTTGGAAAACAAAAGGGATTTAATCATTCAGCAAGAGATATTTGCAAATTAGTTACATTGTAATGATGAAACAAAATCAGATCAATAGTAGAGAGAAGAGAGAGGTGATTCAGTAGCAGAAGATTGAATTTCAAGTAGACAAGTGTCAGTTGCATAATAGATCTGAGAATTCATCTATCTTCTATATCTTTCTTTCTTTCATCCATTGTAGGGGTTGGAAATTCAAAAATTTTTCTCTGGGATGAAGGTATTTAGTAGAACTGGCCTTGGAATTGATGAATTTTGAATGGAAGATCTAGGATGTGCTAGTTCTAGACAATGAAGCTCTGCTTTGGATTTGATACCCCCTTCCCATCCCATCAGTTTCTCATTCTCACCATTTTCTCTCTTGTATGACAACACATTTTATTGTATAGTTTGGTTTATTAGGTGATTTGTAAGTTTATTTCATGCATTTTCATGTATTATTTCAAGGAAATCAATAAAAAGAACAGCAAGGGTTGAGTTTCATGTTAAATCTTGTCTCCATTCTCAGTGAGTTGTAATATTTTATGATCTTTGAATAAAGAGCCTAGATCATAGTTGTAGTCCCTTAAGGTTGTATGTTGTTTCATTATTGCTTGTAATTCAAGGAATTATGTAAATGCTTCAGGGATTCAATAGGCTTGTAGGTTTATTGGGGAGGATATCAGGTAAGAATGAGATTTAAGTTGAACATTGATGTCTATTTACAAGGTGAATGGATAGATTAGGTATCTGAATATATGAATAAGTATTAGATATCCAAAATGCATAAGAGAGATTTATGAATTTTCCCAATGGATTAGGCACTGATCAACTACAGGTTCATTAAATTGTTGTCTATATATGGTTTTCATCCACTTTCTCCACCCACATAAAATCAAAATCAATTTCAAATCATCTTTACAATTTTATGTTGAAGAGCTATAACAATTTAACCCTCACTCAGCTTCTGCATTTCATAAGATTTCCATTTAGCTATTGTAAATTTTTTTATTGCATGAGTTATTAGGAGATATAAGGGGTTCTCATCTTCTGAATAGATTCAGGGATATGTTTTTGCACTGGTACGGTATCAATTGAATTTGACGTCCACCTGGCTAGGTTTAACAAAGCTTGAAGTGAAGAAGGGTCATGCCTTATAGTTGGCTCGGTGTCTGAAATGATATGTTGAGAACGGGAGTTAGCTGCCCCTAGATATGTCATATTCTCAAGGGGATAATTGAAAACCCTCCAATATTTTCAAACACCAACACCATCAAAAGAGGCATAGATAGTAGACTGTATACAACAACCTTCTCAAGAAGTTGAGGATCAAACTACAAGATCTACAGAAATTGAGACTATAGAAGAAGAATCCTCACAAAAAGAGACTCCAAGCAAGAGTGATAGAGGGAAGGAGGTAGTTGAACACATCCCTTCATCATCTAGAGCCAAGGCTATAGAAAGACATATCCCAAGATGGTTTCAGAAAGAAATGATGAGAAGTGCCAAGCATGAATTCTGTGCTTCAGAGGATGATATTTGTGACATTGTAGAGATTTTGAACAAGCCTAAGTCTTCATTACATGATGCAATGCCATTTGCATTCATCACTACTACGCAGAACGAAGACTTATTTGCACAAGTGGTTGACCCTCTGGAAGGTACAGATGCATAAGCTATTAGTCTTGAGGGCTATGAAGTGAAAGATATTATGTTAGGAAAGCCTACATGAGATACATCCTGATAGATGATGACTATGGGAGTCAAGGAGGTTCTCAGCCATATGGAATAGGGTGAGATTCAAATTAGAACACTTCAAAGGAAAGTTGAGATCCTAAAGGGATATCTAGTTGATGTTATTGGTCCTCTTGATTATGAACACCCTGAGGAGACTCTAAATACCATTCTTACAGATGGGGAAGGTGTATGACTCAGTCGATTTTTTGAAAGCTTGTCAAGATTGGCAAGACAACCTTGAGGATAAGGGTGTCACTATAATCATAGGAAGTTTGAAGTTGTTGCATGCTAGACAATGGAATGTTGATAAGATTGTGGCAATTTTGAGGTAGGACTTTAGTATCATGGATGAGGTAGAGGCATGTAGCAAGGATTTACAAACTCTACAAGCCATAAAAGGGCAGAGGTACTGCATTCTAATTGATGTATATACTAGAGAGGAGTTAGAAATGATAGATGATTAGATAGAAAATATTATAGATGGAAATAAATTGATGGAAACATTGCATGATGAGATACAAGCCTGAGAGTGAATTTTGGAAGCAAAAAAGTTATACAGTGATGCATGCTTGGAAATTTTTGAAGATGAAGAATGAGAAAAGATGTTGCCAATTGAGGTAGTTATGGAAAATTTTAGAAAAACTTTGGATGAAGCATCCAGTGATGAAGACATTAGACAAGCCTTCAGGACAGAGGAAGCACTGTTAGAGTTGGACACCAAACTCGAAGATTTTGCAGAGACTTGAATTGAGGTGGACAACTATAGACAAAATGTCAAGGAAAAGTATGAGGCTTTCGTTCTTCCAGATGCTACTACGATTACTAAGATGATATAGAAATTCAAGGGCAAACATCCAAACATAGCTTTAGGATAAAGATGAACAAAACCCAGATGCCAAAATTTCAATTTTGACACTTAGTAAAATTTTGAGATTTTGACCCAGTCGAGGTCCACAGATTTGCAAGTTTGTAGGTCCATAGCTACACAATTTTGTAGCCCTGTAGCTCTACAATTCAAAGGTGTACCGATAGTTGACTGCTAGTTCCAAAAATAACACTTTCCATGCATCGAGAGCACATTCTGATGGAAAGTTAACTTTGACACACATCAAGTGAAGGGCTAATTTCCATTTTTGATGCCTCTATGCACTGCTACCTTGACTGATGGCTTTTCCTACTTTCTCTCTCATGATTTCTTTGTTTTTGACATGTAAAGGGCTCATGCATCGGATTAATGAATAAAATATGGATGGAGTCCCTCTAAGCACTAGTTAGATTGTCAGTTTGTATATATTTAGTTTATTTAGATGTTTTAAAAGCATTTTATTGAATCAAGATATCTCTCACTCTCGACACAAATTGAGGAGACAATTTCTTATAAATACCCTATTGTAAAATGTAAGAAGGGCCACCGTAATTATGCAATAGAATTATGCTTTTGGTGCTAGCATTCAGAGTGTAGTTATTCTTGCCTGAATGTGTAATTGTTTTGTGGATTTTATTCACAAGATTTTGATTGAGCCAAAGGTTTATTGTGTTGTTTCTAGTTGTGCAATCCTTTAGTTCAGGTGTTTGCTACATGTATATGAATTTCACTAACGTAATGAGCTTGAGAAGAGATCACCCAATTTGTGTTTACATAGCTTTTTGTCTTGCATGAGTGCACTTTCTATGGCCTTGTGATTTGATGAAGAGTGAAACATCATTGAATTTTTTAAAGATTCTCACTGACAATTGTATTAGTGGATTCTAGGTAGTGTTGCTCCTATTTTCATTGGCTTTCTACCGATTTCTTCACAGGTTTAACTTGTAGCGTGTTGTGTTCCGTAGCTTATGTCCATTTAGGAATTTCAATTCAAGTCATTTGATTTCATGTTATTTTCTTTCAATTTTGTTATTTTCTTTACTGACCCCTTGTTAGAATAGGAGCTCATAGTAGCTGCATTGCGAGAGTTGTATTCATTGAAAAATAGAAAATATAAAAAATATTGTTCTTTTGGTGTGATATTTTGAGACAACAAATAGATTGACTTCAATTATGAGATAAAAGAGTTTTTAGAACCAACAAAGGCCTCCTTGTGAACATTCACATTTATCTTCTATTGAGTGGATTTTGGTACATTACAAGACAAATACAGAACCTTGGAGTGGATCCTTAAAAAGATTTTCTTTTCAAGAGAAGAATTATGCAATGGATTTCTGCCATTGACAGGTCATGCAAAATGAATGCCGAACAAGTGATAGAGTTTGCATTAAAAGTAAAGTTTCAGACTAATGTTAAAATATTCAATCAGGTGGGCAATTCCTTTTATCAAGCTTACAGATGTAAATTACTAGGCTTTTGATTCCATGCACACTTAGGTCCATCCTTTGATTAATAAAGATTAATCATTACATCATCAAGATTATCTACCCTAAAATTTTGGTGCATACCCAAAGTGATTGCTTTCCTCTAATGAGTAATACTATATGATAATAATAGAATTTTCATTAGAAGCAATAATTTATGCCTACTCTATTTGCTTAGAATCATGGATAGGTTTAGGTACACTCCATAACAACTATTTTAAGAACATAATACATTCATTATATAACATATGGAAAGTGAAGAACTTTGATTATAATTTTACATAACTTGTTGGACCAATGTTCATAACTTATTTGAGGAAACTTGTCATAATGTTTCTCTTCATCTCGAACCACAACAAATAATTGAAATTGTCAAATTAAGGGATTTGGGACACAAAAGGGGAGAAAGTATTATGAGACTTCTAAAAATTTAGTTTGATTATGTAAGTCAAAGTATTTGCTGATTAGTATGATCATGGTTTCCTCTAAATTGAAGTATCTACTCATTTATAACTCATAGCTTAACTGAGGCCTTAATATTGTTCCTAATTTTCAATGTAATTTGAATTCCAAAATATTCTCCTTGAATGATCATTCATTGACAATTCATGCTTGGTTTATTACATCAATTTAGAAATAAGTTGATATTGATACACCCATTTAACATAGAGAGGTATATTTTAATGGATGGTGATAAATAAAATACCAAGATTGTACAAACATCAGGTTCGTGTAGAAAAAATAGTTTAAACTTGATGTTTTACTCAAAATTCAAGTAAGTGGTGAGTTCACGTTGCTAACTATTCAAAAACTATAAAAAAATAAAGGTTGTGAAAACTAAATTATCCTAGGAAACAAGCCACAAATTCATTCAATTTTTTTAAAACCAATTTCAAAATATTTGAGTTATTTTATAATGGTGTTCCTTTTGGTAAAATTTAACTGGTTTCAAACAAGTTGTCCCTATCTTCTACAACTATAAATTTTATCATACATAATAGCTTGCCTCATTATCTAATAAATTAAAATGGGAAATATTGTGTGTACATCATTTTGAACTTCTCCCTAACTATGAACCCCTAAACTACCATAAATACACAATTCAATGTGTTCCCTAGTTTTCAAAGATTAAAATGAGGAATGTATTTCATTTTTTTCTTATTGTATTCCTAATTTTTATTTTTTATAATTTGTTCATTTTTGCTAGAATTCTTATTTTGCATTTTTAATTTATTTGGACCTTGGTTGAAATTGATTACTATGATGCTTAATAACATTTTGTTTACATCTCTTCAATATCTAAATTATTTTATTCTTAGGACTAATTTCCTATTTTCCTATAATCATTCATGCTACATCTCTCATAAAATAGACCATATTTTTTCATGTATGTCAAAGATGTTGTTAGGAAATTAATAAATTATTTATCACACTCGAGTAATTTGTATTAAATTTAGTTGTACCACTTTAAGGGGGTAGACAAATACCAATGTGGCATAAAATGAGAAATACACTTGACACATCATATATATAATAAGCCTGCATCATCATTACTATTGACTAATTCAAAAGTATTTTCATAGCTGGACTAAAATCTTTCCTCCAATGATAGGTAACTAAAAACTTGAAAACAGATAATGTGCACCTTCAATCATACTAGCCACTTTGTATTTTGTGTCACCACAAAGTTTCCACATGTCACAGGTGGACCAACAACACTACTCACTCTACCAAATGTGCAAGAATCACAATTTTTGCAAACCAACATTTCTTCCAATGCATAATTGAAACTAAAGATTGAATTCTTGATTGAAACTTGCACAACAAATTATTGGAGAAAACTTTCCAAAACTTACATAAATATTATTTTAAAAATATTTTTAAAAAATGTTTGTAGTTGTCTTCCTCATGTAGAAGTTGGAAATACAAGGAACATGCATGGTGGGGATGAACAATTCATCATTGGCATGTTAAAAAAAAGGCATGGGTGTAGTATTTTGAGAACCATTTTTTTCATTCCTACAAAGTCATTATTTATAGTATTTATTGACATTTACTTAATTATTCCTTATAAATTGGGAAGTGTATAAAGCAAGGTAGACATTTCCAAAATTATTTCTTCACTAAAGATACTCACAAAGATAATGCCAATTTACTTTACAAGTATGTAATTTCTCAAAGTTCATTACCACTTTTGCAAATTCCTAAAATTTTATTTACATCTTACTCTTTTATAGGTTGTTTACTTGTCAAGATTCAATTGTAAGTTACAATTTTTGTCTACTATATATTGGCTGAACTTGCTTCTTCTTTACCTCAAATAAAAAAAATATGAACTCATATCATTTCTTAAAATTACAAGAAAAATAAAGGAGAGAAAATGAACACACTTTGTCCTTTAGGAAGCTACGTCACTATCTATTCTAAGTATTATGCATGTTTCTTCTTTCTCCTAGTGCTACAATCTACTAGACAACAACTCAAAAAATAATAATAATGTTACAAATCGAAGTGACTCTGTCTTATGAAAATATAGGAAACATGAAATATTGAAAGTATGCTTCGAAAAATGTACCAAGAATGATCGCATCTCCCTACAATCAAATGGTTAATGATTATACACTTGTTGAGTACTCCTAGCTAGGTTGAGGGAACTATTACTAGAATTGGGGTTGGTTTCAAATGGTTTGGTCCTACCATTCTATAGGAAAACCACCACCCATGATCATTTCAGCCAAATCCATTCTAATGTAGAGGGATTAGTGGAATAGCCAAACCAACCCCTCCCTACTAGTGACATAGCTAGACCTTACTCTATGGTTGAAAACATGTCAAAAGTTGATGCTACTCATAGAGCAGTTTGCTAAAATTCAAAATCATTTTTTTGTGCTCTTGCATTGTTGTTTCTTTCAAACCTTCCTAATTTACTTACATTCCCTTTGAACTGATTTCATAGTCTTACCATCTTTCAAAGGACAAATAAAATAAATGAATGAGCAACAAATCAAGTGATTGAATATCAATCATGTTATCCACCATAAGGCATAGTATGTTACTATGTTTTGCTTCCTTCATTTTCTCAACCAAAATGACATGTGGACATAAGTTAGTGGCTAAGAAAAGTCCAAATAGGATCTCCAAGGGCATCATCAACCTCAAATCCAAACAAAATCTAACCTTCTCCTAGAAAGTTCCTGCCCAAAATATGACACAATGTTCTCTAACAAATTAAGGGTGTTTTGTGACATATTACTTTTCCCTTCAACCTATTATTGTAACATATTACAAAAATACCTGAGAGAAAATAATGTTTTTGGGGTTAATTTGGCTAACATAGTGCATTGGAGATAATAGAACATCTGTGATTTTGCTTGAATCATTTTTTTACAACTTCCAAGTTTATAATTAGTCCATATTTTCAAAGACATATAATCAATAGGAAGCCTTATTTACAACTTACTTATTAACCATTGTAAATGATTATGTCTACCAATTGCCTCATAAAAAAGAACTCTCTACATTATTACTTCCCTATTGCTAAACCTAATTCCATGTTGTCATGTGAAGCCTAATTAGACTCAAAGGTTTATTCAACATAGTTTCCCCCCATGAGGGTTTTTGGGGGTAGCACCCCCAAAGCCAAAAATGATTCACTATTGTAAAAGGTGTTGGTTATTATTTTTCTATTAGATGACTTATTCTAGATCTAATTTTGTAAGCAACAAAATCTTGTATAAAATGGCTTAGGGTTAGGGATTTCACATTATATGGTGATATTGTAGCTTCTTGAGGCAATATTGAGTTGTAAGGGATTACATATTGTAATCACTAGATAATAATAGTATTGGACTTCTTTTGGTGGATGTAGCCCAAGGATTGGGTGAACCACATTAAATCCTTGTGTCTTGTGTTCTCTTCTATGTGATCTATTATTTTCTAATATATGTTATATTTGTATGTAAATGTTATTTTTGTTTGTGGTTAATCCTAACATTCCACTTAAACCCTCGTTATTTAAAGCTAGTGTTAATAGATCACTAATATGAAAATGTGGAGTTATATTTATTCTAGATTCCCTTTTAAAGGTCACATTTCACTTTGTACTAAAAATATAACTTGGTCACTTTTAGTAGGTCCTTGTTCTTGTACATATTCCTTTCAAATACTAGTCATTAAATCCATGGTCCATTATATATTTGGTGCAAGGATAAAAAGTTGGAATGCACTAACAAGTGCTAGAAATGTAAGAAAAAGTGACAAGAAAGTGTATCGGAGAAATTATTATAAACAATGAGCTAGAATGAATAGATACATAGGAAAAAGTGGTTATATTGATAGTAAATGTATCAAATGAATATGTTGTGGTATAATTGTGGGTTTTATCTCTCTCTATTTTTATATGCATGTGTATTTTTTTAATTTACACTCTCCCTATCTCCCTTGCTATCCATATATTTATATTACTCTTATTCATACACATAAATTGTTGGAAGTTTATTGAGAAAGTGAGATATTGGTTGGGGGGGAGGGAGGTTGAATCAAGATCACTAAAACATTTTTTTCCTTTAAAGAAAATAACAACTTAACTACATTCACCACTAATCCATCTCATATATAGATCATGAACAATATAACCTTAAAACTGAAATGTTGTAATAAATCTAACTATGCATCACATCCATACAAATAAATGTAAACACATAGAAAAAAAGATTTGGTTACCCATAAACCCTCCAAGGTGAGGTAAAACTGGGGTGGGGATGACACCCAAAAATATTCACTATTGCAGTAACAAAGTTCACTGGTTAGGGATATAATTATGATGACTTTTGATGATCTACCCTATGAGGTGTCTTCCTTTTTAGGAGCTTACAAGACTGTTAGGTCTACCTTGATTAAAGTATTTAAAACTTACAATGAAGTGAGAAATCTATTAGGAAATTTGACCATGCCTATTAGGACCACTCTATTAAGAGATTTACATTGATTCACTTGCTAAAATATATTAGTACCTAATTTTTTAGTTTGCACTTAAATGTTGATTACGGATCTTCTCTTTCTCATCAGTGATTTGATCTCTGATCTTTTATTTATATTATCTTCTCTTCATTGCTCCTCTTAGTTGGTACAATCTATTTCTTCAAAACTTCACTTGTAGCACCCAAAACATAATCCCTTTGCATACACTTGTGTACTACATTGCATCACTTAGAATAGGGTTTAGATCTTCCCTTAAATAGACATATCTAGAGTTTTCTAGAATATAATCAATGTTTTGGATGCTTCTTTTTTGACCTCTTAATCTGATTGGCTAACTTTCCTTCATAGATATCAATAATCCATGTCAAAAATTTGTAACCACCTTTGTAACATACTCTACAATAATTAAATGGTATATTTATGTTGGCCAAAACTAGTTTACCTCATATTTTGTGTCATTCAAAACATTATTGTTCAAATTATGTAACTTAGAAAATATGGTTCCTAATGCTCAGTCATAACTATTATGTTTGCTAACACTTGACCTCTATTATCTTTGCTTCTTTTGTATAACTCAACACATACTCACTTTTCTTTACTAAACATTCACTATACATTGGATAACTTAACTTTCATAAGAATACACAGTGACCATAAACTTGGTTGTCTCCTATAGAGCTCGACATATACATGTTTATTTACAAGTACTAAATACATAACTTGACCTATATAGAGTGACCTAGTCATAGTGATATCCAACCAAATCTTCTTTCTAAATGACTAAGTTTTTGACACTAATAGACAACAAAACTAAAGAGATCAAAAATCTCCCCTTTTGACATTAGTGGAAAAAATACTTTGTCAGAATTACATCTTTATAGTAAAATACAAAAAGTATAGTACTCCCGCTTTGTCTATGACTCAGTCCATATAAGACTAAAAACTTTACAACATACTCATGTATATGTTTAATCTATCCTATCATTATTGCTCATATTTTCTCATCATTATGTCAAATCTTCTTCTTTTCCCCATTTTTTGTCACTCATGCCTACTTCTATGGTTGGGAGGATGGAATCAAACCATACCTATCAATAAATGGCTTGTGAATTTGGATGATCATGGCTAGGGCATGATCCCATGTGGTTCTAACTTATTCCAAAACTTGAATCTTGATCTCAATCTTCACAACTAAATCAACAAAGCTTTCAATAGTAGAAGTATTATGATATATTTGCACCAAATATTTTGGTGAAGCTAACTCACGTTGCATTACCTCCGAATCAAGTATAAACATAGATTGTATTGAGACAAATTTAGCCCTCATTTGGCTATCTACTATATGTAGCTTGGCTAACCTCCCTTGTCTAAATAATAATCCATTGTAATGCATCAAAATGGATCTAATAGATTGAGAGATAGTTTTAGATTAAGGTAAAAGCAAATTTTGAAGGGGCCCTGAAACCCTTTACATCAAAAAGAAAGATATACCATGAAGCTCTACCAGGTTTTAAATGAACCTAAAACCAACAATACAACAAAACCAAGTCTAACAGGGACCTAAAACCAATAGATAAGTTTAGAAAGAGAAACTAGAGAGAAACCTAGAACCTGCAAAGATAGGCTGGAAAGCATAACAACTAGAGAAACCTCCCAGACCAAAAAAGTAAGGACTAAGATTTTGATTTCACTCCAAATCAAGTATTAACATAGATTGTATTGAGAATTTAGCCCTCATTTGGCTATCTACTGTATGTATCTTAGCTAACCTCCCTTGTCTAAATAATAATCCATTGTAATGCATTGAAATGGATCTCCTAGATTGAGAAATACTTGTACCTAAAGATTTGAAGTCTTTTGAATATTAGCTTGAAATTCATTTGTGAATTTGGGCACATTATGAAGAGTATTATACAGATCTTGTATTTTCTTCACAAGTTCTTATAGGTTCTATACAAGTGATGATAGTTCAACATTTCTCAATGCAATTATAGTACAAACCTTCTCAAGTACCTTCTTTTTAAACTTCTTTTTTGATCAATCCATTAGCTTTTCATTGGTCTCTATATCCTCATTGTTTACCTTATCAACAATTTTCACTAACTGAGAAATGATAGGGGCTTGTTCATCAATATGATGAATGCCAAACACATCAACAAAAACATCCTTGATATCGAGCAACACTTGCCTTTGCTATTGCTCTCTCCTTATTTCTCCTTTCTTTTATTTCTTTCCAAAATATCTTGTAAGATAACAGTTTGTTCAAATGAAAGATTCTTTAAATCCCATTTGAGTAGATCCAAAGTAATAGATTTACCTGGAGAACTCATCTTTTTCTTCTCCCCTTTACTCTTCTTGGGTGTGTTGTTGCTCATCATATCTAAGGCTTGAGTGTGTCAAGAGATTTCGCCACTTGGTCTATCTTATGCATTAGCACCACAGCTAGAAATAATAGTACTTAGCAAGGATTTTGGTTAAGGAACTTGCACCTATTGTGTAGATGTAGAATCTATAGTTGCATGGGGTTGAGTGTGAGCTCCCAAACTCACCACTACCTAGGATGTATCAACTTTATTATCTTCCTTCTTCTTTTCTTTAGGCATAGTCTCCTTATTTCCCTCTGATAGAGGTCTTGAGACTTATCGTCCTTGTTGACCTATGGTAGACTAATCTACCTTCAATTCCTTGTCTTTGCATTGCTCTTTTTTGTCTTCCTCTTGTACCCTAGTGGATTGATTTTCTTTCTCTAGATCCTTGACACCTATTATCAATGTTTGTGTCTGAGATGGTTTTTGGATCTGTGCTGTAGAGTCAATGACTCAAACTATTTTCTTTCCTATCTTAAGATAGTCCTTTATTTGCTACAAGACTAGAGTATTAGGTGAGGATAAATAAATAGGGGATACATTTCCTTGCTCTTGAGAGCTCGACACACCTGTGTCTTCTTCATCGGTATGAACATCTTATATTGCTACATTGTCTTTTTCAATCTCTTTGACCTTCCCTTTGATAGCTTCTTCAAGTGTGTCAAGGTCATTATACATATCCTATTCATTGTCCAATTCATCTTCTCCAAAATCTTTTCCTTTATCATCCTTGTTTGTTTCCTTTTCAATAATCAATCCAAAAACACTCTTCCATATTAATCCACTTTGTTTTAAAACATCCTCAATCTTATGTTGCAAAAGAAAAACTATTCCATACTTTAGAAAAAATCTATTCATATATTTCTCCAAAAAAATTGTAATTAGCTTATTGGTTAACTTAGGCATTATGTTTGCAAGTGCACCTTCTCTAATCTCTCTTTTACTCTTTATTGCATATTTTTATTTGGCATCAATCCTATTATAAAACTCATTAGGAATGGAATTACCTATCTCTATAGGTGTAGTTTTAAACTTAGCCATCATATCTAGCATGGATTCCTCTACCTTGGTCTTATCTACTACACTTAGTGCTCCAAAATTTATAAACTTCAAACTAGATAAGCCTCTAGAATTCCTTCTGTTGTTACATGCCTCATCAATTATTTTTGGCTTTTTGTGCACTACAACTCGGTAGTGAATTGGTTCATTTGATTCTATCTTTTCTACATCTTCCTCATCATCATCCTTTTATGCAAAGAATTTCCTCCTCCTCTTTTGAGGCTAACACTTGGTTGCTGAAAATCTCCTCTTTACACCACTTGTACTGCCACTTAAACCTTATTTTGGTATTTTTATCTTTGCAACTGCTTTTCTCAAAGGTGGCTCAAAAATTGTTGTTGTAGAACCTCTACTCCTTGGTTTGTCTAGTGTAGGAGGATAGATGGGTTTGACTATTATAACTTTCTTGGCCTTCTTAACCAATAATGAAACAAGTTCTAGGGATTTCTTATTTGCACTTTATTCCTCTTCCTCTACATCATCATTATCACTCTCTTTATCCTCACCAACACCTTGTATTACCACCATGGGTCTTTCACTTTCATCTTGTGTGCCTAGTTTCTCTTATAGGTCTTTTATCATCTTCTTCCTCTTTTTATAAAATGTGGCAATCTTCACATCAATTATTATCCTATCCTTTGCTTCCTCGTATTTTACAAAGGGCTCAACCTTTGTATTAATTTATTTTGCAAGAAATGCAGTGATTGTTGCACTCACATCATCAATATCATGAATTTCATAATAAAATGATTTAAGCTAGGCTAACTTGGACTTAAATTCTTGAATATATGTGTTATCAGTATTGACTCGAAAACACACATCATTGTAATACTTCTCTACCAATGATCTGTTATCCCTTTTCCTTTTCCTCATCTTCTTCTTGAACTCATCAAATAGCCATCAAAAAAACTTTCAAAACTATCTCCCAAATTCTTAATATATTCACCTTTTTTTTGGTAACAGGTTTTCCTTGCTCCCAAACAACATTACCAACATTAGGAAAGGAATTTTGGATGTAAATAAAATACACATTATTAGAGATTTGAAGTTACACATAGAATTATTTTATCTCCTAATTGAAACAATATTATCTACTAGTTGTAACCATTGTATTTCGAGAATATCATACTCATCATCTTTCATTAAAATCTTCTAGGATTAGTCTACAACCACACAAGGTACATAGTTCAGTCATCTTGACTAGTAAAGCTTGTGTGCTATCACATGTAATAAAAATTATATCAATGGATTTGTGATTTTTGATATAGACATGTCACAACCATTTCACTTGGCCTTAGTGTTTTCCTCAATAACATTGTTTCTTTAGCACATCATGGTCTTCTTCTTCTCAAACATTGGATACCTTGTGACTGTTCTTGAAAATATAAGAGGAGAAACTAAGAGGGGAGGGGTGAATCAATTACCACAAAAATAAATCCTAGATCCCTTAGATGTCAATACAAATACAAACCAAATTTTGTTGAAATTGAAAATACTATTGTAAATCAGTTAGCACTGAATTACTTGATAAAGACTAAGAATATTTGTTATTTGACAATTACTAAAATAAATTAATCTTAAGATGTCTAATGTTATTAATCACAATTAACTTAGTTGTAGAAATAGAAATAAAATAACATAAACACATATAACACCAAGATTTAATGTGGAAACCCAATTTGGGAAAACCATTAATTGCAACTAGTTACTATTTTTCACTCTTCTAAAGTGAGCCCTATTAGGAGCCAACCTTGTTAAAGGTTACAAAACACACTACTAGGTGTGACCCTATTAAAATATTTAATCACTTTGTTAGGAGTGGCCTTGTTAGAAGTCTTTAGACACTTTAATCTAGAAATACCATCTTGTTAGAGGATTCAACAATTAGTTGTTAAGCTAACTCTATTAAGAGATTTAATACATTGCTACAATTATTAGAAAGTGACAATGATATGACCTAATTATTGATGCAAATTTATTTATGATTTCATATCTCTATTCTAGCTTGAATACTTGATCCTCCTTGATCAAATAAAACTTTGTAGCCCAGTCAACTCAAGATACTCTGCTATCCTTCTAATTCATGTCCTTGGTTTATCTTTTCAATCTCATGCTTCTCTCATTCAATTTGGAAACTTGAACTTATACTTATATCTTTTTCCTAGCCAAATTAGCTTGAATATACTTAAAAATATTCAATATTCATTCCTTAAGTCAGCTGGACTTACAAATAAATTCATCAAACTAAATATTTTGATTCAAGAAAATTCTTTGTTGTCTGACCCAACTTTCTAGAACTAACTTAGAATAGACTTTATTTAGACTTTCTTTGTTAACCATGTGAACTTAGTTAATGATGCATCCTGAATTGAGTTTCCTTTGGTAACTAAGTGATCTCAATTAACACTGGTTCCTTGCCAGCTTCTCTTTGGTGTTTGAGTGAACTCAGAAGGCACTGTCTTCCTTTAAACTTCCTTTGGTGCCCGAGTGAACTTGAAAGAAACTATCTCTAAACTCGATTATCTTTGGAATTCTTAGTAGACACTAGAAACTATCTTCATCACCAAAGTGAGCTCAACAAACACTAACTAGTAAATACTTGACATTTTGTGTAACATCAAAGACAATATATAATTGAATAATTGTTTTCAACAATCTCCCTCTTTGGCATTGATGACAACAAAACATGTCATAATAAATTGAAATTTTAAAGAAAAATAAAAGTAAGGATAATATCCTTAGTTTCATTCTAATTCTCATCCATGAGAACTCCCTCTATCAGTGTGAACTCCCTCTTTCATCAATCTCTTATTGCAGTGACTACAATGTCAAATTCTCCCTCAAGTTTACTCTCCTTCTTTGACATCTTTGACATGTATATAAAGAATATCTCTAATAGATGAAAGAAAAATATCCCAATCAAACATAAAATTTTTGATATGTATGATAGACAAAACTCTCCCTCTTTGATAAGTCATGCCAAAAATAACATTCAATGGATTTCTTATGTACCTGATGTACTGATTCATATGCAATCTACCCTTTATAATACTGCATCAAATTGACTGATCTTCAACATGCTTGGTTTACGCATTACTAGAATATGATTAGTGAGCTTCAAATAGGGGGATGGCCCCTAGCTTACCTCATAGATAGAAAAATGCATCTTTAGGAAATGGTTTGGTGAATATGTCTACAATCTGTTCTTTTATATTTGCATATTCCAATCTTACCTCCTTATCTTGCACCAATTCTCTTTAAAAATGATACTTAGTTACAATTTTCTTAATTTTGGTATGCATCACAAGATTCTTGGAAATGTTAATTGCATTGGTGTTACCATAAAAAACTACGACTAGATCCTTGATCTCTTCCTTCATACCTATGAATAGTTATTTGAACCAAACAATATTTGAACAATTGACTACTGTAACAATATATTCTGCTTCTGTTCTTGACTAAGAGATATAATATTTTCTTCTTTCTTGTCCAAGATACTAACCACTTTTCAAGAAAGAATGCTCCAAAACTAGTGGTTTTTCTATCATCAATGCTTCCTACTGAATCAACATTAGTGAATGCTTTCAATTCAATTTCTTATACCACAAACTAGAATATTCAGTACCCTTTACATACCTCATGATTCTTTTGATTGCCATCATATAATTTTCTTTTGGATTACTAGATAATCTTGCCACCATTTCAACTGCTAATGCTATATCAGGTCTTGTATGCACCACATATTGAAGTTTCCTAGTCATTGATCTATATGTAGTCTGATCTACCTTAGTAGACATAGGTGTTCTAACTAGATTAGAATCCTCCATTCCAAACTTCTTCAAAATCTTCTTAATGTATTTTGATTGAATAACATAAATACCATCCTTCTTCTTTTGAATTTGCTATCCAATAAATAATTTAATCTCTCCAAACATTGACATCTCAAATTCCATACTCATTTCCTCAGAAAAGATTTTTACAAGTCATATTTCTAGTAAATAATGTATCATCCCCAAAATTTATGTCAACGCAATCTTCTTATCTGGTCCTTCTTTGACATATAGGTTGTTGTTTTCATTAGTTCTTTGAAAACCAATCTTTATGAGATACTTATGCAATATCTCATGATAGGCTCTAGGGGCTTGTTTAAGACCATACAAAGTTTTGTGTAGTCTACAAACCATGTTCCTTTTTCTAGGATCAATAAAACCTTATGGTTGCTCAATGTGAACTTCCTCTTCCAAGATTCCATTCAAGAATGTTGATTTCACATCCATATGATACACTTTGAATCCTCTATGTGCTGTATATGCAAGGAGTATTCTCACATATTCAAGTTTTGAAACATGAGAAAAAATTTCTCCATAGTCAATAGCTTCCTCTTGAGCATAGCCCTTGCAAACTAGCATTGCCTTATTTCTTGAAACTTCTCTATTCTCATTCAACTTATTTATGAATACCCATTTTGTGCCATTACATTCTTATCCTTGGGTCTAGGAACAAGAGTTCAAGTCTTATTCCTTTCAATCTAATCAATTTATTTATTCATTACTTCAATCCAACTTTCATTCTCTAATGCATCTTTTATAGATCTAGGTTCAAATTTAGTAAGAAAACATGTACTTTTTAATTTGTTCCTTGTCATTGTACTAACTAACTAATCTCCAATGATTTTCTCATGTACATGATGCCTTTTGACATATCTAGCAATTATGAGCTCCTTCTTTTTGAAATCACTAGGTTCACCATGATCTTCTAAATTCCTATAGTCTTCAAATTCCTTACTACTTTGTTCTTCGCTCTTTTTTGTAAACTCATCAATTTCACATGTGCACTTTCTATAACTTTATGGGTAGGTAGATTCAAACATTTATATGCTTTTCTCTTATTGGAATATCCCAAAAATATGCCTTCATCACTTTTTAGATCAAAATTTCCTTTTCTAGACTTCTTTAGAATATAACATTTACTATCAAATACTTCAAGGTAACACACATTAGGTTTATATTCATATCATAATTCAAAAGGTGTTTGATTTGAATCCTTCATCAATTGAACTTAGTTCAAGGTATGAACTATAGTGTTGATTGCTTCCTTCTAGTATTTGATAGCAACATTCTTCTCTATTATTAGGGTCCTCGCACAATCCATGATTGATCTATTCCTTCTTTCAGCAATGTCATACTGGTGAGGTGTGCTACATGCATACACCTGTCTTTTGATTCCTCTTTTATTGTAAAATTCATTGAATTCATTAGAAAAGAATTCTCATCCTCTATCTAATCTTAAACATTTTAGTTTCTTTCCTTTTTCTTTCTCCACTCTAGCCAGATACCATTTGAACTTTTGAAAGGCTTCTGATTTATCCTTCAAATACACAACAATCATTATTCTTGAACAATCATCAACAAATAAATTAAAGTACTTATCTCCACAGTAGCTTTCTGTGACAATAGGTCCACAAAGGTTTGTATTAACTAGTTCCAACACTTCTTTATAATGATAGTTATTGCTTTTAAAACTTGTATTTATCGTCTTACCAATTTCACAATTCTCGCATATACCCATGTCAGGTTCATTTAGGCTTGGAATACCTCTAACTTTTTTGTTCTTTCTTATGTTTACCAGGTTATCAAAATTCACATGACATAACCTCTTATGCCATAACTAGCATTCTTCTGCTTGAGCAATGAAATGTGAACTTCCATTAAGATCTAGGTAGAATAGATTACCTTTTGTTTGCTTTCTAGTCCCAACTAGATTTTATTTCCCATATAGCAAATTTCCCTTTCCATTCATGAATTCTACCTTGAGTCCAATGTTATTCAATTGAGCCACACTAAGTAGACTATGTTTTAGTCCTTCAACCCAATAATAATTATCACATCTGATATCATTGGTTAGTGCAATACAACCTTTACCTTTCATAAAAAAATGTTCAACATTGCCAAATCTAACACTTCCACCATCATAGTGTACCAAGTTCTCAAATTTAGATTTGTCACCAGTCATATGGTGAGAACAACCACTATCAATACTCCATGTATCATTCTTACTAATATGTGAGATAAGTGCCATCTTATCATTCTCATCATCTAATTCATCCTTAACAACAGTGTAGACCATTTCATCTTCTTCACTACTATTAGAATCTTTAGCAATGTAACAAGATTTCTTACCATTGTCCTTGTAGTCCTTGTATCTTTTGAAATTCTTCATGCCTTTGTATTTTCATGTTTCTTTTCTTCTTTTCCTTCTCTATTTGGACACCTTGCAACAATGTGACCAACTTCAAGCATATCACAAGAATTTTACATTTTTACCTTCCTTTTCCCTTGGGAAATCTTCTTGCAAGTAATTCTTCAATGACTTCAAGATCTTCATTAGAACCATCTTCATCCTCATTGTCAAATTGTCTTTAGATTTTGCATCTTTCTTCTTGTGTGATAACTTTGCTTGAAATGTAGACTCAAGGTTGCTAGAGTTAGGAACATAGTTATCAAACTCAAATGTTGTCAACCTTCCCAATACTGCATCAAATATTATATCATTCTTGGGACTGCATCTCGTCTCTTGAATTGTTGAAACTCTAATTGCATATATAGAAAAAAGTGTTCTGAGAACCTTTCTTACCATTGTCTCATCTTCTATCTTTCTTTCTAAGGCTCTGATTACACACATACTGGCTTTGATTCTATCACTATATTTTTCAATTTTCTCATCTTCTCTCATCCTCATTTAATAAAATTTATGTATGATACTTTCTTCCTTAGCTCTCCTCACATTATCATATCCTCCATAGATGGCTTCTAGATTGGTCCACATCTCATGATTAGTATCATAGTCTTTGACTTCATCAAATTTAGCATAGCTAAGAGTTGAAACAATATCAATTAGCATAATGTTATGATTTCTCTTTTCTATAATTTCTTCAATAGTCATAGTTCTAGTAAGTGCTATATACTTATTATCTAGGTACTTTAGGACTAAGTCTCCAATGGTTTCCAAATGCAATCTCATTAGTTCCTACCATGCCTTGAAGTTATCTTTATTCAACTTAGGGATCTCCCTTCTATAATACATCTTTATCTTTAGCTTAGGTCCTTGAAACCTTCTCTATAAGCACCAAATTCTCTGATACCAATTGTTGGAAATATATGAGTAAATGAAAGGGGTAGGGTGAATTAGTTAACATAAAAATAAATCCTAGATCCCTTAGATGTCAATACAAATCAAAACCAAACTCTACTGAAATTGAAAATATTGTTATAACTCGGTTAGCATTGAATCACTTTGTAAACACTAAGAATATTTGTTGCTTAATAATTAATGAAATAAATGCTTCTTAATATTTTTAATGTCATTAACCACAATTAACTTAGTTTCAAAAATAGAAAGAAAATAACATGAACACATATGACACCAAGATTTAATGTGGAAACCCAATTTGGAAAAAAACCACCATTTACAACTAGTTACTATTTTTCACTCTTCTAAAACTAGCCCTATTAAGAGCCAACCTTGTTAAAGGTTATAAAACACACTGTTAGGTGTGACTTTTTTAAAGAATTTAATCACTCTGTTAAGAGTCACCTTGTTAGAGGTCTTTAGATACTTCAATCTAGAAATGCCACCTTGTTAGAGGATTTGGAAAATAGTTATTAAGCTAACTCTATTAAGAGATTTGATACACTTCTACAATCATTAGAGAGTAACAATGATATGACTTGATTGTTGATGCAATTGTATTGCTGATTTTAGATCTCTATTCTAGCTTGAATACTTGATCCTCCTTGATCAGATAAAACTTTGTAGCTCATTCAACTCAGGATACTCTACTATCCTTCCAATTTACTTCCTTGGTTTATCTTTTGAATCCCATTCTTCTTTCATTCAATCCCACAACTTAACCTTACACTTATATCTTTTTCCTAGTCAAGTCAACTTGAATACACTTACAAATATTCAATATGCATCCCTTAAGTTGGCTAGATTTAACAAATAAATTCATCAAACTAAATAAGTTGATTCAATAAAATTTCGTTAGCTAACCCAACTTGGCCAATAGTAACTTAGCAAAGACTTTCTTTATACTTCATTTGTTAACTGCGTAAAATCGGTTAACATTATATCTCGAATTGAATTTCCTTTGATAATTGAGTGAGCTCAATTAACACTAGTTCCTTATCAAATTCTCTTTGATGCTTGAGTGAACTCAATAGACACTATCTTCCTGCAAACTTCCTTTGATGCCTGAGTGAACTTAGAAGACACTATGTCTAAACTTGATTATCTCTAGAACACTTGATAGACATTGGAAATTGTCTTTGTCACTCGAGTGAGCTTGGCAAATATTGACTGGTAAATAATTGACATTTTGTGTAACATCAAGGACAATATATAATTGAACAATTGTTTTCAATAGCATCATTGCTTTAACACATCATGGTCTTCTTCTTCTCAAACATTGGATACCTGATGACTGATGTATGATTTTCTTTGTAATTTTGATTGGCCCATTCTCTAGCCATAGCTACATATCATAAATCTAGCTCAAAAAGGATTTTATCTATTCTATTTTGAAATTTCTCAAAAAATCCAGGGCAAGTGTTAACGTTTTCTTCTCCACAATCTTTAATTTACTTTTAAAACTCCTTCACCACATAGTTTTTCATATGCCATTTGAATCTCATAGTCTCCAACTTCACTAATTTTTCACATATAACAACTCCATAGATCATGTATCATTATAAACCTAGGTGGTATCAATGATAATGCACCCATATAATCTGCATTCATAGAGAAATCTAGAACAACTTGGTATTTAGGTGGAGGACAAGTGTCACTCTTTACCAATAGAATAGTACTAACCTCTTTTCCTTGATTCTTCATTGAAAATATTGATCCAAGTGCCATTCATGTGTTTAGCATTTTAAATTTATTTGTTGGGTAACTCAACACTACTATCAATCAACACTCGATTACAATTCACCAACAATCTTTCTTGAAATCACCTTTGAGATCATTTCAAAACTCCCACAAATCCCTTAAGCTTTTCAAATCTAAATGCAAGGTGTGCAAAATATATTCAATTTTTCATTATATACCTTCATTAATTTGAATTAGGGAACTCATAAATGTTATGTACTTTGTGTTGGCTTCTGAATTAACAACTTTTGAAAAACCTAGTGGAAGAATATTTACACCTAGGGGCAGATAACTCCCATCCTTAATGCACCTATTTAGAAACCAAGGTCAACTATAAGGCAATTTAACTCTCCTTCTTCTTCAGGCTCTACAACACCTAGGTGGGTGGATCTTAGATTCTTTATATGGAACCCATGTAAAGACATATAACTGAATCTAAATAATAGATAAAATGACTTAAACTTCTATGTTTATTCAAGCATTCATGGTCATGAAATAGCTAATAACAGAGCACATGAACCTGATAAACCAAGTGAGGGAAAACTCTTTCAATTCTTTAAACATAAAGGGAAAAGATATTCGATTAATAATTGAATCATCGACATAACCCAAGTATGAAACACCAAAACATGTAACCTCTAAGCTGACAAGTCCTTTATCTAGTGGACATCAACTAAATCTTAACATACACATGGATACCTAAAGAATACTTATATATTCAAACATTTGATCTATCTATCTAGCTTGTAAATAGACATCAACCTTCGAACGAAGTTCATACTTATCACATCCTCCTATGACCTCTGCAGTTCTATCAATGGTATATCAAGAAAATGACTTAGGTTATTGACCCAACAATAAGATATACAATGACATACAACTCAAACACAAGCTGCAAATGGATAATATGCACTTTGTGCATATATCACAGAAAACTACAAAACTCACAAAAAAGGAGATGAACTTTAGAATAAAATTTCCAATGAAAACTTTGTATTCATTCCTTGAAATCAACACATCATCTGTATTTCAAAACTTAGAAAATATACAAAGGATGATTGTATAGTATAAAAATGCTTCAAAAGAAATACAATATTGTTGTTCATAATAGAGGAATACTAAGGAGTGTGGAATAACAAGTCTAGAACTGGAGCCAACCTTGTGGTCTCATAGTCATAAAAATTGGAACCTATTCAATGAGAAGAGAACAAGAATTTATAGAGGAGAAGAATTTTTTAGATCTGCAATCTAATTCTAACATGTATCCCTACTGAAATTATCTTCATCCTGATATTGTTGAAACATATCTTTTTGATCTGCTAGTAATCAAAACCATAAATGTTGTTGTAGAAATATCTAATATATCCCCTTAAAGTAATTAGAAAAATATCCTCTAAAGAAATATCAGATACACATCATAATATGTTCCGGAGCTTCAAATCTAATCTGGTTTGTCATGTTATGCTTTTTCTATGAAACTCTACTCTACTATTAGCAAGAAATTGTCACTTGTAACTGCTTACTTAAAAAAATTAAATTCATCTTTTAAATGGTCAGTGAAATCTAATCTTATGCAAATCTAAACATATTTGATTTCATTTGAAATTGAAAACATCAAATCTATTCTTTAAATTGAGGATACCCCAAAATTACGAATTTTCTTGTAGCTACTTCTGGTGAATACCTATGTAAAAACCAATTGCAAAACTAGAAAATTCATCTCTTTCCAATTCCAATGGTATATTATAGTGCACATTTTGTATAAAAATCATGCCTCTAAAGTCCACTTGAAATTTTAGGCCCGAGCTATGAACAGAGTATTAATATTTGAAAAATTTACAAAATTACATAGTTAAAGCTATATAAAATCTTAAAATCAATTAAATTTTTCACTTTTTAAAATTTTGATGTGTTGAAATATCTTTGGACTTTATTATTATTTTATATTTCATTTCCCTTCAAATTTCATAGCATTGGGAGTTCACTATCTTCATCTCATAATATCTCACCTTTGAAATCACCACCTTATGATCTCATGAATCATGCTTGGCATAGCATCTCCACATTAATATTTGACCCATATGACAATACGTTAATGATGAGCACATTAATCTTCCCATTGTAGCATTGTATGAGTTCAAATTTATCTCTTTGATCTTGCAAATTTCGTAAGATTATAAGCGTTTAACCTTCAACCTCTGACCTCTTGACATCATAGCTTGGCATATCATCAGAGCTCTTTCTCTCTCCTCCTCTAATTTCACAACAACTCATGGATGGTTTCCACATGACACTCCATGTCATTCTTCCTGTTGTGCTTGCAAGGTCAAAATTTTTTGATTGCCAGTAGTATGGGCCCCTCCAAGCAAGTTACGTGTCTCAAATTCTCTAAGCCTTTAGACACTAATAGTTTGCATATTGTTCCTTAAAAAAATTACAAATAGCCTTCACATATCCAATGTGGGATAATGTAGAAGGCACCTCCTAAAAACTAAAAGGTCATCCCTCTATCTTTTACTTGGGTGCCCCTATTTTCCTTTGGGGAAGACTGGCTATGTTATACCATGACATCCATGACCTATCGTGTTCAACCATTATCACAAAAATGCCCCTTACAACTAGTGGCAGTCATGAATGAAAATATTAGCTCACATGACACATCAAGGGAGATTTCCTTATAAGAGGTATTGGGTTGGAACTGGATGACATGCCATATCAAGTGACTTTTAATAGTGGTCCTCCTTAATGTCATGGGTGTTTTCTCATTCATGGACTATAGAGTGGAGCTGATTTTCCTTCACTGTGGGTGTTTCCTGTAGTCATCCTCTTGCTATCAGAGATCTCCTTCCTTTACCTTCCAATGCCATAGTCTCCTCTCTCTTGTGCATGAAGTTACTCTATTTTTTTTGCTGCCAATGTGAAGATGGATGCTTTCTCTACTCACATACCATTTGTATTGCCATAGATTGCTCCCGCTTATCTTTCTACAGATGAAACTCTATTCACTTTGTGTGGTGGATGGATGCTCTACCATTAATGTGGGGCTTCCACCTTTCATGCTATCATGGACATTGCTTCTCCAACAAGGGGAAAAGCTCTGAGTTTTTCTTGTGGCCTACTCTAATACAAAATTTATTGAAGATGTCATCGTGGGTGATTTTCCCTTTATCTTCATAATGGAGCTTTTCTTTATTGTGATCTATAGCTCCCTCAATGTTGGTTCCTCTCTATCATGCCAAGTTTTGGATTCTCTTTACCTACCATGGACATTTTACTTAATTCAATGCTATGGAGTTCTACTCCTTCAAGTGCTCTATCTTTGAGTATGCTCTACTTATGGTGAGTATATGAAATAAGGAGAAATGGTAGGAAAGTAGAGTTCACCTTTTCTATTAAGAGAGGCTCTTACATTTATACCCAAAATGACTTTTACCAACCCCATTCATTATGTGGTATGTCGTAGTTTACAAAATTCTACTTTTATTATAAGATACCTCATCTTCATGCTTGTGATTCATAGTCACCACTATATGCATTTTTTCATCTTATGATCCACTAATAAGGGACACAACACAAATCTATATTCAAAGAATGATGTTTCAAAACATGAGTTGTAAGAAACTCATTGGTCAATCACCACCTAGATCAGAGGAGTCATAAAAAAAATCTTGTAGAAAGGAATGAAATGCACCAATGTCAAAACATTTTAACGATTAGAATCATTTATGACAACTTTAAAATCTCTTCAAACTTAGTCAACTCCTATCAACCTAAAAAAATTAGTTTGAACCCAAAGTAGGCTTGGCCAAAAAAATATTCAAACTAAAACACCTAACCCCTAAAAGTCAGTTATCGACCTCCCTAAGCTAACTAAAATAGAATTCAACCACTAAATCACCATTTTCAAACTCAGTTCTCAACTTATTTGCAAATTGTGATTTTCTGCTAATATGACTTGTCAGCTGGCTTTAAAAACTGAAATAAACACTTGACTGAGCCCTAGGATCTGACATACTAGTTCTTTTTTCAACATTCTTGCATCCGTTCAGATCTCATTGCTTGATGACCACTTAGTCAAAATATATTGACATTCAAATTTTCCCAATTAAAATTGTCTGCAAATGAACATGTTAAAAAAATATAAAACACATTTGGTTTTAGCTTCAAAAACTAGGCAAATGGATGCTTGAAGAATTGAAAATTGGGGACTTAGTTCATTACTATGAGGAGAATATAATTTTTTGATTTGATATCATGAAAAATAATAGGACACATTTGGCAAGCATGTGAGTTTAGGCTACTCAGAATTAGAGTACTGGAAACATTAGTAGAAAGGTATTTTTTGCAAATGGAATTGGCCTTGGGAAAGTGTGTAGAAAAATTCATCAAGGTTTATAGACTAGAACACTTGAAGTATTTTTTGAGTAGAATGTAGTGGTACAAATTATTATCATCTATTATGGAATTAGAGTTACAACATCCTGAATAGGGGTACCAAATAATTTGCAATTTATGAAATCAGTAAAAATCTATAATTTGCATTTGGAATCATGTTTGAAAACTAATCAAACAGATTCATCACAAACTCAAATTTGAAACATAGCAAGTGTGTGACCTCTATAATGTAATGCAAAAGGAATTTTCTTATTTGGATTAACTAGGTCAAATTTATAATTGATCAAACAAGGCTTCCCAAATTTTTGAGAAATATGCATCGGAATGACAAAGATAAGTAACCAACTTTGAGAGACTCAAAACCTAATCAAAACATATCAAAATGACTCAAAATATGAAATTTAGGTTATTTATATGCATATTAAACAATCCAAAAGTGGTGAGTCATGAAACATTACCAGGTAGAAAATATTCAAATATAAACTAGGCCTCTTATCATTGTTTGACACTTAGGCAAAAATCTAGAACTAAACATTAATCAAAATGGAACTTTGTAGAATGATTTAGAATGATAGTTTATCATTATAGGACACATGGACATTCTAAATGCAAGGTTTTAGAAACATTAAACACCTCTTAGAACTTAAAATGATAGCCAAGTACATTTTGCAAGAAAATATGTTTATAGGGCTCAAAGTGACTCAAACTTTTGGAATGGTACTCAAAATAGGAAAGCAATTTTGAGTTCCATCAGTGGCTCCATTTGGGGATGCATGACCCTTATAGGTATGGAAAGGATTCAGATCTCTAGAGGAAGATGATGATGTAGAGTGGTTAGAAAAAGTGGTGGAAAAATGCAAATGTCTCTTCAATGACTCAAGAAACCCACTAGCCCTTCAGGCTTCCTAATGACTAAATACCCACAAATGATTTCACTTTGCCTCCAAATGACTAGGATAGGTACAAATGATGTAAATAAGATATTTTAAGCAAGAATTAATTACTTTTGATAGTCTTTGCAACACCCAATAGAAAAAACCCACAAAGCTACCTTCTAGCCCTATGAGCCCCAATTAGCCCTGCTGGATCAATTTTCTCCTTCTTTTTCTCTAACTTTTCCCAAAAAAATCTAGGAAAAAACTATATTTTTAGATACCCTTTTTAGGGTTACACAATATATCAAAAGTTAAATAGTGCCTCCTTTGGACCAGTACTAACCTCCTTCACAAGGTGACCTCTAAATGGCACCAAAATCCCTTCACTTTACAAAGTAAATCTACTTTTTACTTATCCTCTCTTCTCCAAATTTTCCATAGAGTTATAAAATGACAAAATATGATTAAATCCAAGAGATTTCAGCCTCAAATCACTAGGACCACTCAAACCACCAATTTAATGCTCTCAAATCCTAGTTGCTTAGGGTTTTCTCAAAGTCCTCTCTCCACTCACTTTGGGAAAAAAATGATTTTTCAAAAACCTTCTATTTGATGCCCTAGGACATCCCACAATATAAAACTCCTCTCTTTTTCAAGCATATTACTCGCTGCTATACCTCACCTATTAATCCATTAAGGAACACTTCACTATTTCCTACAAATCCACAGACATTTGCACTAGTGCTACATGAAATTGGTTAGAATATTATAATACATGTTAGATTCAATCATTTCAAAAATTTTGGGCCCATAGAGTTCATGGGAGGGTCATTTTTCTTAAGGAAACCTTAGACTGTCTCAGAAAAACTCATGAAAATAGCCTGTTTCATAACAACAGGCGTAACAATTCCTTCAAAATAGAGCTAAGATCATTCAATAGTGAGTGAAATGTTTTTAAATACCCTTTCTAACTCATATAGATGAAAATCCAAACAAAAAGAAGTTCAGTACATTAATGGAACACCAAAATGTAACTTTATTACTTACTGTCAAAGATAGTCTGTACAATAGGCTTTTCCTCACTGTCATTTGCCCGTACAATGGATACATTGGACATTTAATAACCTGTCCTACCTATTCCAACTAATTCTAACTATTGGGAGGCTTACTTAAAAACTCCCTTAATAGAAGTTCCCTCCAAATTGACTATGTAACCATTTGAATTCAAATTCAAATTTTAGACTTTTCTTTTTTTATGAATGTTTTGACTCCCTAACCTATTCCATCAACCTATGAAGGGTCAAATGGACTTATTGAATGCATTGAACATGAAAACTACCTAAATCTACCCCCATATGGCTTTGTCAACCATTACATTTCTTTTTTTTAATCCCCCATTACATTGTATTTGTTACTTATTACATTGCACTTGTTCCTTGGACCATTCTCAAAACTTTTACATAGTTTATTGAACTTTTCATTGCCATAAGCCATTATAGGCTTCAAAACATACCAATTAACTCATCTTGATACAATCTTCTCCTCCTTGATCCTTGAAGTCTTCCTTTGCATAGTTACCTTCCTAGATGCCATTGCATCAGAAGACCACTCCCAAAAACTTTCTCTAAACAACTTATTGAAGGTAGGAAAACCTATTCTAACTATACAAGCTGGTGGCCTCAGGCCATGAAAACTTCTTAAAACTTCTTACCTTTGTCAAAAACATGATTCTCATTTACATCTCTTTGAGGTAAGCTATAAGTATCATTTCCATTAGTTTCACCATACACATCAAATCTTCTCATTAGCGGATTAGGTGAAACAAAATCATTCCCATAGTGCATATAAAACTTGAATCACTTTCTTCATCTTGCTCACTATGAAAATGTATATCAACATGCTCTTGAATATAAAAATCAAACTAAGAACTGTCATGAACATATGATGGATGCATTCTATCAAGAGGAAACACAAGGTATTCATATTCAACTTTGTTCACCAAGTTGCATATTTCAAGAAAATTCAACTCACCTTGTGTATCTGGTTGTGAAGAGTACATAAAACCTAATCCTTGCCTTCTTGCTGTCATGTTACTCATCAAATCAGATTTACCACTTGTTGAAACTTCTTCACATTGAGAAAACTTTTTAGTCACTGAGCTTGAAAAACTATCCTGGAAATGTTTATCTAAAACATATTGATCATAATAATTATCCTTCTCTAACAAATTGATAGAGTAAACCATGAAATCATCGAACTGATCACCACTTGATTTTTTAGTATCAAAAGGAAACTCAGAATCAGCTATAAAACATTCACTATTTTCCTTTTCATCTCCTAAAGTATCAAAATGTATTGTAGTACAATTACCAACATGAGAAAAAACTAAGACAGTAGAAAACTTCCCTTCAATGACATCCCCTACATCTAACAAGTCATCATGTGCACATACAATTGAGGTACTATCATATGCACCTCCAAAGTTTGATAAAGATAATTTGGATTTTGTATCTTTTTCCACATCGAACATTAGGGAAATGACTTGACTAAATGAAAAAACACTATGAGGAAAAATATGAACATCTTGAGAAGTACTTACATATTTCTCAAATTTATCAGCCAACAAATCTGAAATCTCATTAGGGGTCAAGAAGACTTCCTCATAAATATTCTCCTAGCTTTGATCGCTATTTAGATGATATGAAGAACTCATAGTAGTAGAATCATTAGTATAACAATTTGAAATATCAAAAACACTTTAACACTCATTTTTATAATGGCAATCATTAGCTCTACTGCTATTACACATTTCTTCAACTTCATATTTACTAGACTACAAGACTCAATTTCAATTTCATATCTATCTTCTTCATGCTAGTTGCAATCCTTTGGTTCACTAAAAGTTGAATCCATTTCTTCACATTTAGAAGATAGATTACCATTTACAAATTTATTATATTCATCATTACCTTGAATTTTAGCACATGTATTATCATCATTAGAAGACATAACATGAACAATATCATTATCACTTTCCATCTCCTTAATGGATCTTTCAACTTGCAAAAGCTCATGTAATCTTACAGGTGTTGGCTAGTTAATTGAATCAGGCACTAGAATATCAAGAAAAACACTAGGTAGGGAAGACTCCTCTAGTCTAGATTGAAAAGGCATCATAGTGATTACTGATTTAAACTTTATATAAACTTGTTCAACATTTAGACCTTGAATACTTTCTATTTCCCCTTTTACTATACTGACATTCATATTATGGATTTTCTTATTCAACATAGCAATATTACTAGCCATAGTTTCAAAACTTTCAAAAATTGGTAGACTAACCTTAGACCTAATGTTTGAATCCATCTTAAAATAAAAACTTCACCTCTTTCTCTAGTGCTAAAAACCATTGAATTAGAGGTACTGATTTCTAACATTCAACTTTCATGAAAATGAAACTAATTAAAAGTAAAATACCTTCAATGCTGATGCAAAAACTTTCCTTTTCTGATTCTGGCATGAGTGCAAACTAATATTCTCTCACACATTGATCATCCTTTGTAGAGCTACCACCTCCTTTAAGAGGACGAATAAATCATAGTTGTGACTCAATTTTCAACATTTAGATTTCTTATAACAGCAAAAACAACACTAAACTTTAATCAAGAAACACTTCTTTTCTAAGAAACTATCAAGAGCTTCAAATCTTCCCTTACAACTGAAAGTCCTTCAACTTTTAATCATGAAATCAACTAGGATACACTGGTATAGAAATAGATTTTCCACTCAAAAAAATTAGAAATAAAACAAGATTTGTTACTTGACAAAATTTGAGCCAAACTTTTAATGATAGGAGAAATACAAATCATCAAACCACTCTTATAGATTTACAATCTTGAAAAATAGGAACAAACCATGCTTTTTCATTCTTTATTGTAAACACTACAACACTTTGAAAACACTTCCCAGCTGAACTAACTGATGATAGAATCACTAGTGACAATACAATCTTCGTTCAACCTTCAAAGCTACTATTGTCCTAGATAAAACATCATTGGGAGGCATGAAACTTCAGCATGACCTTCTTGCTAATAACAAGTTGTGCACATGCCTTTCTCATAATTGTATTGAATCACCTTTTAGATTGAATACTCCCCAGAGAAGTCGCCATGTTGTTGGTTTCTAAATTAACAACTTTTGAAAAACCTAGTGGAAAAATATTTACACCTAGGGGCAACTAACTCCCATCCTTAATGCACCTATTTAGACACTAGGGCCAACTATAAGGCAATTTAACTCTTCTTCTTCTTCTTCTTCTTCTTTATTCTCTGCAAGACCTAGGTGAGTGGACCTCAGTTTATTTATATGGTTCCAATTTAAAGGCATATAACTAAATCTAAATAATAGATACAACCCCTTAATCTTCTATGTTTATGCAAGCATTCATGGTCATGAAATAGCTAATAATAAAGCACACAAACCTAATAAACCAAGTGAGGGATAACTCTTTCAATTCTTTAAACATAAAGAGAAAAGATATTCAATTAATAATTGAATCATCATCATTACCCAAGTATGCAACAACAAAACATGTAACCTCTAAGCTGACCAGTTCCTTATCTAGTGGACATCGACTAAATCTTAACATACACATGGATACCTGAAACATACTTATATATTCAAACATCTAATCTATCTATCTAGCTTATAAATAGACATCAATATTCAAATGAAGTTCGTAGTTATCACATCCTCCTATGACCCCTACAATTCTATCAGTCACATATTGAGTAAATTACTTAGGTTCTTGACCCAACAAGAAGACATACAACTCAAACTAAAGCTGGAAATGGACAATATGCACTTGGGGAATATATCATAGAAAAATAAAAATGTCACATAAAAGGAGATGAGCTTTAGAATAAAATTTCCAATAAAAACACTGTATTCATTCCATGAAATCAATATAGTCATCCTTTGTATATTTTCTAAGTTTTGACATATAGATGATGTATTGATTTCAAGCAATGAATATAGAGTTTTCATTGGAAATTTTATTCTAAAGTTCATCTCCTTTTCTATGAGTTTTGTAGTTTCCTATGATATATGTCCAAAGTGCATATTGTCCATTTCTAGCTTATGTTTGAGTTGTATGTTGTTGTATGTCTTGTTATAGGGTCAAGAACCTAAGTAATTTGCTTGATATGCCATTGAATAAACTACAAGGGTCATAGGAGGATGTGATAAGTACAAACTTTGTTTGAAGATTGATGTCTATTTACAAGCTAGATAGATAGATTAGATATCTGAATATATAAGTAAGTTTTAGGTATCCATGTCTATGTTAAGTTTTAGTCAATATCCACTAGATAAGGGGCTAGTCAGCTTAGAGGTTATATGTTTTGTTGTTGCATACTTGGGTTATGTTGATGATTCAATTATTAATTGAATATCTTTTCCCTTTATGTTTAAATAATTGAAAGAGTTTTCCCTCACTTGGTTTATCAGGTTCATGTGCTCTATTATTAGCTATTTCATAACCATGAATGCTTGCATAAACATGGAAGTTTAAGGGGTTTTATTTGTTATTTAGATTCAGTTATACGCCTTTACATTGGTACCATATAAAGAATTTTAGGTCCACTTGCCTAGGTCTTGTAGAGCCTAAAGAAGAAGAAGGAGAGTTAAATTGCCTTATAGTTGGCCCTAGTGTGTAAATAGGTGCATTAAGGATGGGAGTTAGCTACCCCTAGATGTAAATTTTCTTCCACTAGGTTTTTCAAAAGTTGTTAATTTAGAAGCCAACACTTTGTTAGGTGGAATTCAATTGTCTCAACAACTTGGTCATTACTTCACCATTTGTTAACTCATTTGTTCTCCATTGCAAAAATTAGTTAATATTGTGTTCCTTTAACTCAACCAACACATCAACTCATTCTATGTAATCACTTGGTCTATATTGTAATTCTTGGTCAATATAGACAATATTACTAATGTTTGACACTATTAATGTGTTTATTTTCTTTACTTATTGGTTTCCTAATGCACCTTATCTTATGCGAATATGAACTTTGGCATATTTTATGTTAGGAAATGATATATGATATGATATTCAAATATATAGTTCCCTACATACCTTTCTTGATCAGTTTGAAGTAGAGCTATCACCTTCTGTATTGGATTAGGTGATCTTGGCTTCACTTGTTCCACTATTTCCATATTCTACCTTCTTCTTCCAAGTTTGATTCATCTCATTCCTTAATTTATCTATATTAGCTTTGTCTTTTCCCTTAATGTGTTCATTACTTAGTGCTGGTACTCAAGTCTTGTAGTTCTTGCTCACATGTCTAGTCTTGTGACAACTAAAAAAAACTAAGCTTCCATTCAACTCTTTCTTGTAATTGCTTCTAAAATGTGTCCTAATACAACTTTTTACAATGTGACCATACTATCCATAGTAATGACAAGTATACCATGTGTTTTAATCCCAATTGTGGAAGTTACCTTTCTCTGGTGAATTTTCCTTGCTTTTTGGATATGTACTTAGATTTTGCCGTTAATCTGAATTCTTGTGCTCTATGACCATACTTTTGATAGTTATAGAAATGTCTTTAAAATATAGGTGCAATTTGTGTAATACTAGCCTTTGATTTATATTCATGTGCTTGATGACCTTGTTTCTTGCAATTAAAATAATTACCATTAAACTTGGCCTTAGAATTTTTCTTACCAATCTTACTCCTATAGATGTTTTTTGTGTGTCTAGGTTTTCCACAATGATAACATATAGGTTGGATCCTTGGCTTTTCATTTCCTAGCTCTCCATTTTTGGATGTTTCTCCTTCTTTAGTGGATGAATAATTCTTGGTATATCCTAGCCCATAGGTATCACTAGGTGTCCTTTGTGATCCCATTAGTTCTTCAAAGTATCTTATACCTTCACTACATTTATTCATCCTTTCCATTAGTTCCTTCTCAGATATTAACTCATTCCTCAGTTGATCACGTAGTGATCTCAAATTTGCAATCTCTATATCCTTTCTATTCAGCTCCTGATTTGTAAGTAGTAGTTGATTCAACATGTCTAGTTGAATGTTTAAAAGCTTCTACCCATCATATGTTCTTTCATCAAGTCTTGTAGTCATTTGTCTCTTTTCTTCTTTTGCCTTCAATTTGTCTTCTTCATCTTTATTTTTCTATTCAATCACTTCACATAGACTTACTAATTGGATTTCATGTTCTCTCTTCAATCCTCTGATTTCTTCACTTAGAATGTTTTTCTTCTCTAATAAGTCTACTATAGCTGCATCACTTTCACTAAAATTGTCATAGTCAAATAGTACTTTAGTATCCACTTCTTGATAGGGTGAATCATTTTTTCTAAATAGTGATGTCTTTCCTTTTATTAAATAATTTTGTCAACTTCTCTCTTGTTTCTTCAAGCTACTAAAATATGATCTAGATACCAAGCATCTAATTTTCAATGATCTTCCCCAACTTCTAAGCCTCCATCTCCAAGATCTCAAGTATCAAGTTGTTAAACTTCTTCTAAGAGAACTGGGATCTGATACAAATTGTTGGAAGTTTATTGGGAAAGTGATGTACTAAGAGGGTCGAGGGGGTAAATCAGGACCACTAAAACTTTTTATCCTTTAAAAAAGATAACAACTTAACTACATTCACTACTAATCCATCTCATATCTAGATGATGAACAATATAACCTTAACCTCAAAATGCTAAAATATATCTAACTATGCATCACATCCATAAGCATAAATGTAAACATACAACATAAAAGATTTGGTTACCCATAAACCCTCCTACGTGAAGGTGAAACTAGGGTGGTTATGACACCCACAAATCTTCACTACTACAATAATAAAGTTTTCCTATTAGAAATACAATTGTGATCACTTCAGATGATCTACCCTATGAGGGGTCTACCTTGTTAGGATATTACAAGACTATTAGGTATACCTTGATTAAAGGATTTAAAAATTACAATGAAGTAAGCACTTTGTTAGGAGATCTAACTAGGCTTGTTAGGACCACTCTAATAAGAGATTTACCCTTATTCACTTCCTAAAATGTACCAGTGCCCGATCCTTTGGTTTTAACTTACATGTTGATTACTAATCTTCTCTTTTGACTTTGATCTAATCTCCTATATAATATATCTCTTCTCTACTATTCATTTCTCCTCTTGATCTCTACACTCTATTTTTCCAAGACTTCACTTGTAGTACCTAAAACACAATCCTAATTTTTCATTAAAATTTTATTTTTGTATTGCTCTCACATGTAGGTACAAATTAGTGAAGTTTTGAAACCTCCATGAATGTTTAAATCATTGGGTTACCTTTCAAATCAATCAAGTTTGAGGTTTTGAAATGTTTGGAGTTGGGAGAAAAATGAAATTCTTTGATAGGAGATCTAAATTTGAGTTAAAATCAAGATTTTGTAAAGAAGTTTCAATTTCTCACTCTATATCCATCCATTCACCATGGAATTTTTTATTTGATTATATATAAGACCTTTTTAAACTACTCTTCAAGTCATTTTGGTGTATCTTGTAAATCTCATTTGTAACAGCAAGCCCTAGGTGGGTTATTCTCCCTAATTTTCAGAAAATTAGAGCAAGAAATGGTAATTTCCTCCATGATTAGTTGAGTTCGAAGGTGAAATTCATGATTTAGGGGATTCTTATATTTCTCTAACTGATCCAATAATAATTTTTTGAAAATATAACCATTCTTAAGTACTTTCTTCAATAACTAAACCTGATTAGACCTATTAGGAGAGTGAGAGGAGTGGAAAAAGGAAAAGGGGAGGAAGTGGGAGAGGGAGAGGAGAGAGAAAATGGAGGGAGATGAAGGAAGAGAGGGAGATGGAGAGGGTGGGTGAATAAGATAGGGGAGGATTGTGGGATAGGGAGAGTGAGAGCAGAGAGAATGGAGAGGGAGAGGAGGAAAAGAAAGAGAGAGAGGGAGAATGGGGAGAGAGATGGTGGGAGAGTGGGGTAGGTGAGGGAGAGGGTAGGAGATTAGGATAGGGTAAGGTGAGGTGGGGAGGACAAATATTAGAGAGAGAGAGAGAGAGAGAGAGAGAGAGAGAGAGAGAGAGAGAGAGAGAGAGATTGCTTATTGGAAAATTCAATATTAATCAAGCAGTTGGATAATGAAGAATATCCTACTTGTATTATTAACCAAGTGGTTGGACATTGAAGGAATTTCAGTATTAACCAAGTGTTCAATCCTAGCATTGAACAAGTGACAATAGAATGTAATTGTCTAATATTTAATTATTTGAGACCAACTATTTGGGTGTTTATTGATTATTTGGAAGGGTATTCAAATTTTATTAGCTTATGATATATAAGAAAGGTCAAGTTGTGAGGATAAAATATGCAAGTGGTATATGAAATAAAAGATGGATATGTGAGTGAAGGCAGAACGATAAAGTGTGAAAGACAAGTTATAAAGATGATTATGATTAGTAAGGATCTAGAGATCAAGCCAGAACAAAGATCTGAATCTCCAAAGCAATTTTCTTCATAAATTGGGTCAAATTTTTGTTAACTACTAACCATTGTAGCAATAAAGAAATCTCTTAACAGATTTGACTTAATAGTTAGTTTGTAAATCCTCTAACAAGGTGACATTTCAAAATTTTGATGTGTTTAAAGAAATTTAACAAGGGCACTACTAACAAGGTGATCTAAATACTCTAATAAGGTCATAATTAATAATATTGTTTGTAACCTTTAACAAGGTTGGTTCCTAACAGAGCTCACTTTAGAAGAATGAAAATTATTGTAACTAGTTGCAAGGTGATTTTTTCTCAAATTGGGTTTCCACATTAAATCTTGCTGTCATCAGTGTTCAGTTTATTTTCTTATATGCTTTTGAAACTAAGTTATTAAAGGTTAAAACATATTGATACTCATAAAAAAAATTTGTTAACTGAGTTGGACAATATTGCATGATCGGTAAAAGTATGTATTGACATCTAAGGCATAAGGAATTATTCTTTTGGTAAGTGATTCACCCCTTCCCTCTTAGTTACATTCTTAAATTTCTAAAAATTAGTGTCAGAGTTGTTGATGATTGCAAGAAAGGTTTCAAGGACCTAAGCTAAAGATCAGGATGTAATACAGAAGGGAGATTCCTAAGCTTAATGGAGATAACTATTTAGCATGGTAGGAGTTGATGTAGTGCCTACCCCTATGTTACATTTTGTTATCATTGCCAAACCCTTTTTGGATAGTTTTATGTTGATGATTATTAGTGACATTATTTTGAGATTATCAGATTTTGTCTCAGATTCAGCTTATTATATGATGAGATTACTTGGTACTTTATATTTCATGTATGCATGATGATTATTACAGTGTTTGCAATTATAGATGATGATTAGTTAGATGATTTATTATCATATGTATTTTCTTATGGATACTTACCCCATACTTGCATGTGTATGGTGTGTGTGTTTGTTTTCTTTCTGTATGGCATTTTTGATGTGCTTAAGGAAGGTAGTCGTAGTCACCTACTAGTCGAGATCTACACGATGCACCACTTCCTACCATTCCCTGTTTAACTTAGTATATATTGTGCTTGTACATGCTTGGATTTTATGTAGGTTTCAAGTACCAAGTATCGACTTTCCTAAATTGCCAAGATGAGCGTACCCTATCACATTATCTCAATAGTAAGAGAGGGGAGATAAATTCTCAAGTCCAAGTCCCAACCCTTTAAGCCATTTGTCTTGATTGAAAATTAGTACAAGTATCTGATTCGAGTACCCTCCAAATACATTGGATGACATAATTCGTGATATTAAGCCCTTAGTTTGATTTTGTATGTGTTTCGCTTTGATGGGTTTTTGTATTTTACTTTACGAGTTCTTGGTGTATTTTTTATTAATTAAGCCTAATTAAAAGATTTAATTAATGGTTTAATTTAATGGAAAATTAATATGATATTTATTTTATTTAATTAATTGGGAAATTAATTAAATAAAATAATTAAATTTGAAGATAAAAGTTATAAGTTTAAATTTAGAATGTGAAAATATTTATTAATTTAATAATAATATATTTAGAGTTCATTTTTAAATAAATGCTAAATAATATTATTATTTAAGTTAGTAAATATTTTAACAATTAAGTTTCGAAAATAAATTTAAAAGTGGAAAATATATTAAAATTATTAAAAGATTTTAAATCGCATGATGTGTGCATGTGATTAAAATATATTAAGATAAAACAAGTGGATTTATTAAAGTGAGTGCATGAGATTTAAAATTAATAAATTTATTTAAAAAGGAATCAAGTGAATATTAAATAAAGAAATTTAATTAAATAAATTAATGTGCATTATTTTAATATTTATTCACATAGGAGTATGCAAGCTCTTGGGAGTTGTCATGTTGACAACACAAGAGTTTGCACTCTAATTATGCACATGTTGTCTACACTTAGGAGTTAGCACATTAAATATTGAGTGATAGTTATCCATTACACGATTACATTTATCATGAGTAGATTTGAACCCAAGACCTCTTCGATAAGAGACTCACAATTTATCATTGTGTTATAGGCTGATACCAGATGTAACACCCCGCCAAGATCCAAAAGAATTAACCTAAAATTTTACTAAGTTTGCCAAACAAATTTTTTTAATCATGAAAGATAAACCATTCACATCAAACACCTAGAAGCAGAAGGAATAACATACATACAACTATAAGCATACATAACAGGTTACATTCCTTAAGGATCCCAAGATGTTGAGTCACATTTAATTTAATTAACACTAAGTCTAACACTACCATATCCACATGAAACAATATTAAAGAGTCCAATGTATGAAACTATGGGCTAGGGTTTTCAAATGCTTATGGACAAACCTATTTAAAAGAATTAATGGATAATTTAGAGGACAATTATTTTTAAAAGGAAATTCCTAACTTATAGAATTGAAAAGCCCTTTTTATTTAAAAACTATGTATCTGTTCTCTTTTTAAAATATAAAAATTTGCATATATATAGATATATATATATATATATATATATATATATATATATATATATATATATATATATATATTAGAAAACCCTGCTTATTAAATCACAGTGGAAAAATTTTATTACAAAAAAAATTGAATCGCATATGGAAAAGAATTTTTAAGAAAATGTTTATTAAAAAATAAAATAAATAAATAACATATGGGAGGGGCGGATTACACCCCCCCCCATACCCCCACTACCTCTGCACCGGCGGATGGCTTCTGCGCAAGTACCTGCATCAGTAAGCTTGCGACAACAGAGGCTGCACAGTTGCTGCAAAAATTGCACGACAACTGTCGATCACACTTATTTGTGTGTGCAGTACCGCCCTCGAATTAATACATCATAGGGTATGTACAAATTACATGGTATTTTAATTTAAATTTAAATTTATGTTATTTGATATGAAATCAATTTCGAATATTTTGATTTTCATGATAATTATTATTAAATATTATTAAGTTTTAAACATTAAATATTATATATATTATTAATAGTTATTATATTTAATATAAGTAAAAATTTATTATTAGTTTTTTTTTAATAATTAATTGTATGACAATATTTTAGATTATAAATATAAATTTAATTCAATTGTTTAATTGAATACAATATTGTTTTAGAATGAAGGATAATTATAAGGAAAAGTTTGTAATTGTTCATGTTTTAATTGGATCATGATGAGGGTTATTGTCCAAATATGTATTTATCCTAAAGGCACTTTAGAAAATTGAATTCCAAGAGTCATGTGAAAATCTTTAACTTATTAAAACTATTATACAGGTTAGTTGTAATGAAGATGAACAATGTCCCTTCATTTGATACTCAACTCTTAAACAAAAAAATTGAGACCTTCACACTTTATTCAACTATGTAATTTTAGCAAACCAAAACATGTGCTTGCATTTTTGTTTTCTCTATGCTTCTTGTTTTGGGTTTTTGGGTTAACTAGTTTGTTGACTAGTTATAGGACATCTACCAGAGGCTCGGGGGTTATGATTGTGATGTCATGATGATGTCTCTTGATCTCGATCTTTTTAAACTCAACCATGGTTATGTGATGGGATGCTGATTGATATTGTTTCTAGTCTTCTTATGTAAGCTGTGACATATGTAACTATTTATAAGTATCGATCAATTGTATTTGGATTACCTTCCAGTCACCTTGATGGGATTGAATTGTTTATTTGATCTTGATGATGTCATGTTGTGACATGTTTTGACTCGACCATTTTGGATTCTTCGATCAGTATTATTTTGAGATACTTTTTGGTTTCTTGTTGAGAACCAATATTTATTGTGATTATCATGGATACCTTTAGTTTCCAATAGAGAACTATTGTGGTCATGATTATCTATGGATGCTTTTTAGTTGCTCATGGAGATTTGATGCTCTTATTGTAGATTATCTTTTGGTATTTTTCCAGTTGCTTGTATAGGACTGTGGTGATTTTGTGATTTATGATTCCATGAGCTTAGGGTAGGTTATCTACATGTAGTTTTAGGAAGTGGCTTGCAATGGGGGCCGGGGCCCTAAGAGACTACCAGGGTAACTCATTATAAGTTGTTTTAATAAGCAAAAACATTACACCTAATACTGACTTAAATGAACCTAATAAGATAATTTTTTGTTCTCGCCCATGCCTCAAGTGCTAGTACAGACTAAGATGGGAGTAGAGAGAACATTTGGTTGCAACCTTGCATTTCGTAGTATGGCTCATCAGTATGAGAGGATACTAGTGGCTCCATAGGGATCACTAGGGGGTCAGTGTCTATAGAGAGACTACCAGGGTAACTCTAGCGTGATCCGTGCGATGACACTTTCCCACTTGCATAGTAGGTTTCCTACATGTGATTATTGTGCCTTTGGTATTAGATGTCGGTTTGTGATTGGAACCTTTGAGTTAGTATACTTTTAGGATTCCTGGACTTGGAGAGTATTGTGCTATGTGTATTGATAGCCTATTTTGGACTTGAGATTATCTCCTCAGCATGGTGGGAGTTGACCATTTAGGTTCCATACGGTTAGGTGGTAGTGCTTTTTCATTCTTACCATTTGAGATCTGTCTGAGACACCATGGTTGATGCATTCTTTGTTGACATCTATCATCATTCTATTCATGGATTATGATGGTGGACACGTATCCTTATATTTATGATTAGCATATGTTGGATGATGTTATCTTATGCTTTATTTTGCATGATTAGATTTTTTATGCACATGTTGTAGCATGTTAAATTTCTTTCTACACATGATGTAGTGTGTTTTAGGAGTGACATTCCTACTATGATAATACCGATGATCCCTTTGGTAACTTGGGATTTTATGCACAAAGGGATGGCTAGGGCCCATGATGGTCTAATGATGCTATTTACAGTTGGGAGGAACCATGCACTTAGATAATTATGTGTTGTGATTATTGGTTATCTTTTATAATGGATGTTTATATTTTCTATGATGATGTTCAAGTATAGTATTTGGTTTCATTTACTTTATTGGACTTGCATCATGGATTAAAATAGGATGATGTACTTTATTTCATACATGTATATTCTTTTAAGCCTTTCATACCCTATGACATATACAGTGGATGATTGAGCATTTTGAAATATAATTTACCAAGGGACATTCAGAACAAAAGTATATTGTTTAAGAACGTTGAAATTTTCATTATTATTTCATGTGGATGAGGTATTAGATGGAATTAATATTAGTTAATTTAACAATGATTCAATGGCAAGGGATCCTTAAGGGATGTAACCTGTTATGTATGTTTATGTTTACTTTTAGTTGAATGTTTGTTATTGCTTCCGTTACTATGTGTATGTTGTGAATAGTTTAACTTTCATATTTCAAAAAAAAAAAAATTGCTACCAAACTTAGTGAAACTCTAGGTTAATTTCTTTGGATCCCTTGGTGGGGCGTTACAATATCCATCATGTGCCCAAATTTACTTCGCCTCTCCCTTCACCAACTCCGTATCTTAAGATTTCATAATACATTATGAGTCTAAAAAATGTCTTTATTTTGTTATGTTTAAGATACTTTGTGATACTCCATTTATCCTTGTTTTAACACTTATAAGCCTATGTTTGATAAACCTTTGATGATTTATGGGGTAGAAAAATTATGTCATCTTTTGCCTAAATTATATCTAATATGCAGTATTTCATATAAATATCCAAATGTGCATTCTTATGCTTGAATTTAGTTTGATGGATGTTTATTTTCAAATATGTCTTATATCATAACTAACCTGATGATAAGGATTAAAGGATGAGCAAACGAATCTAGAAGTTGGTTGCCGACAACATTCAAGGAGAAACGAGCATCAAGGAACAACCACGAAAAGGAAGTTATAACCACTCCAGGAAACATGGCAGTGAATAAGGAGGAGCTTTTACGAGCCATTACCTTCTTTACATTTACATTGTAACAAGTGGATGCTGAGACTTCATTACTCCCTCCTCAATTTCGTTATCCTTCCTTTCTGCTTTCAGTTGTTCTCCTATATTCTCTCCTACAAACTTAACTTAGGATAGTTACTTGTTTGTTATGTAATAAAGAGTAGATTCCCTATATATGTTGGGATCGACTCTTGTGTGTGAAGTTTTTTAGTTTTAGTTTTTAATTTTTGGTTTTTGATAAGTTTGATCGAGTAAGAGAGAACACTGATTCACAGTTTGTTGCAGTTGTGTTTTACAATTCTGAATCATGTAATGACTGATTAATGAAATGAATTAGTTCTCTTTAGCTTCTATCCTACATTGGTAGATTAGAGAAGCCAACCAAGGGGGCCTACTTAGAAGGTGGATTAGATTAGGATAGAATAGATTCATTTTACTAGCATTAGCAGTATTTTAAGTAAGACGTAGCTAGTTAATTCCTTCCTATAGCATCACACTTCATGAATGTTCTTGCAACCTCTGCGAGAATAGTCTAGTGGATGAGTCAAGATGAAATCTCTATTATCTTATCATTATGTTTTCAAAATTCATAGATCTAGTATTTTCCTTTCCATAGCAGTAGTGTAGTTTCCTTCCTTTGCATTTTTACTTTCCTGTAACATAAGCATAATGACTCATCAAGGTACCTAATGCACATACTATGTTGACCATTTCAAGTATACGTCCTTGGGTTGACATTCTAAATGCACCTCATGGTAGGGGAAAAGTAGTCCTTAGCTTGAATAGATTATTCCTAAGCCAGGCCTAGCACATGACTATGGAACACCTATTGTGAGGCAATTCATTTTTGGCACCGTTGTTGAGGATAGCGTCAAGCTAGGAGCATTTTTGAGTCATAGTTTTTAGATTAATTTCTTTTTACCAGTGTGAAAATTTTAGTTGCATGCATCAAAGAGGAAGACGACGAGATGAATATGGCAGATTTCTTCCACAAGGATTTGTTAATTTGAATGAAGAAGTTGAAGAAGAAGTTGAGTTTCCCTTTGAAGACGCAAGTCCTATTTTCCCCACAGTATCATCATCAAGAGTTGAATCCCTAGATATATCTGGTCTCCAACCTTTCACTGAAATATTGATCAATCTTCTTGATAACACTACCTCAAATCCACCAATTTTTAGTCATCTAGTGCCTAACATTCCTTTTCAGCAGCAACCTCATAATCCAGTCCCACCAGTCATGGCACAACCCACTTTTCCATTTCCACTTCCAAGTCTCATAACCAATGCCAATCTCAAGAATATACATCCCACTACTCTTTTGAAGTTCTATGGCCTTGCAACTGAAGACACTGATACCTTTTTGTTTGAGTTCAACATCCTTTCTCATAGTTTCGACTACAACACTGATGCCCATAAGCTTAAATTATTTCCAGTCACATTGAAAGAATCAGCTTTACGATGGTTCATGGGCTTAGGAGCCAATGTAGCTATGAATTGGGATGAAATGCAAGCCCTTTTTTTGGAAAAATATAAAGAATATTGCAAAGCATCTGGTACAAGAGGAGATGATATCTTTAGGATATCACAGAAGGAGGAAGAGACATTAGAAGACTATGTTTCTCAATTTTTATATACACTACAAAAGAATCCTCAGCACACATTATCTGAAGATTCCCAAAAACTAGTCTTTCTAAGAGGAGTGAATGAAAACTATTTGGAAGCATTAGACCTGATGGCCGATGGAGATGTATATCAAGCTCAATGGGATGAACTTAAAAAGATATGTTAGAACTACTCAAGGTCAACCATGAAGAAAGGTCAAGGACCCCGTTCTACAGTTACAAAAGGAATTAGTCAAGGCATTTCAAAACTTGAAATATCCAATTTGTTGTCAGATTTCAAACAAGACATCAGTAATGATGTCGCTACATAGTTGGATACAATGACTACAAAGAAGAAGCAAGCAGAGGCTGAGTTACAACTAGCTAAGTACTATCCTCATTGCTGAAAGGAAAAGAAAGATTGCCACTATAAATTGGTTGCAAGCATGGAGAACTAGCATCTTCCAATTGAATATGTAAAGATAGATGGGGATGATGAGCAAGTATTCTTTGTTGCTCAATGCCAACCATGGGCTCAACATCAAGGTATGTCTCAAGACCCCTTGCAAAATTCAAATTCATATGGTAATCAATGGAAAAATTGCAATACCCAAGGTCCTCCACAAAACCAACCCAATTGGAATAATGCTGGACAAAATAACCCACAATAGTCTCAATGGTCTCAAAATTTCCAACAACCTTGGCCTAACTAGCAAAATAACCAATGGCCCCAAAACCAGCAAAACCAATGGCAACCACCCCAAGGGAATTGGTAATCTCCAAAGCAATGGAATTGGAAATCTCCAAACCAATGGAAGGGATCTCAACAATGGCCTAACCAAAATACTGGTGCTCCATAATTACCCCCTCCAGCTCAACAACCTACTTTAATGCCACCACCTACAAATAGTGGATCTCAAAAGCAAACACAGCTACCTGCACAGCCTTAGCCAAATCCAAATAGCAAACCATAGCAGCCCATTTATAGTGTTGATACCCAGCAGTACCCTGCTTATACCCTAGATGTCGCAAATATACATTTGAGATCTGGAATGACCTTACCAACACCAAAGCCACCTCTTATAATTGAAGTATCAGACTCTCCTACAGCATCATAACCTTTGGTTGATGAACCTGTTGACCCAACTAATGTTACCATACCAATACCAGTTCAACTAGCAGTAGAGCCTCCTTTTCTAGACCAACTAATACAAAAGAAACCTAAACAAAGCAAGGAACAACCCTTTGACATTGTTAATCAGTTGAAGAATATGCATGTCCAAATACCTTTGTTTCAAGCTATTAAGGAAATTCTTGTTTATGGAAAAACTATAAGGGAAGCTTGTCTAAAGAAACCTGGAAGGAAGAAGAAGGATCCTACCATAGTTCATGTTGTTGGACACTTAGCTAATATCATGTTAGGAAGAGTGATTTCACCAAAATATTCTGACCCAGGGAGTCCAGTAGTAAGTGTCAGGATAAATGGTCAATTTGTTAAAAATGCCTTAATAGATTTGGGAGCTGCTATAAATGTGATGACTAAAGAAACCATGAAGAAGTTACAAATAGAAGGATTAAGGCCCACACCAACTATTCTGCAGCTTGCAGATAGTTCCATTGTCATTCCTGATGGAATGATAGAAAATATTGTTGTGACCTTAGACTCCCTAGAATATCCTAAGGACTTCATGATTTTCTCCCCTAAAGTAAACCTATCTGGCTATCCTATCATTCTAGGTAGACCAGGGTTGGCCACAACTAATGCAAACATAAATTGTAGATCAAGGAATATGACCATATGAAATGGCCAAGCAACCAAGCAATTTGATCTATATCGTCTTGCACAACCATTACCAAATTTGAGTACATCTTTTTGGCCAGATTTAGGAGATGAAGAAGAAGAGATAAATTCCATAATACAAATTATGATGTTACATAGGCAATCTTTTCTAAAGTTGCAAGAAGAAGATTCAGTAATCTAGAGAATCCTTACCAACACTTGTGTGGTAGGAAAAGATGTGCCTGAAAGCTCTGTATTAGAATTGGTTACATATGAGGAGTATGATACAAGTTGTACTTTACTTAAGGAACCTAAAAATATTTGTTCACTACTTCCCTATGAATTAGAAGGAAGCCTAATCTCTGAAATTGATATGGTAGAATCCACTATTCTTGTTGAACTGAGTAAAGGCCATAAACTACATGTTAACCCCCAATTGACATCTGTACAGATGGAACAATTAAACCAATTGCTTGAGAAGCATGAGAAGACTTTTGCTTGAGATTATGGTGATATGAAAGGATTAAGCCCTACACAGTGTACCCATAGGATATACATTAATGAAGGTTTTCTACCACTTCGTCAACCTCAGAGGAGGATAAATCCAAGCCTCAGAGAAATAGTCAAAATAGAATTGCAAAAACTGCTTGATGCTAGCTTTATCTATCCTATATTTAATAGTAAATGGGTATCACCGCTAGTTATAGTACCTAAGAAAGGAGAAAAATAGAGAATTTGTGCAGATTATAGGGAGTTGAATAAGGCTACTAAAAAAGATCATTTTTCTTTACCCTTCATAGATCAAGTTTTGGATACACTAGCTGGAAAGAAGTACTTCTCCTTTTTAGATGGATACAGTGGCTATAATCAAATCAGTATTGCTCCTAAAGACCAAGAAAAAAATACATTTACATGTCCATGGGGTACTTTTGCATACTCTTTTTTACCATTTGGTCTTTGTAACACTCCTGCAACATTTCAACAGGCTGTAATTAGTATTTTTGCTGATATATCACATGATTGTATGGAAATCTATATGGATGACTTTACAACATTTGGAGTTACTTTTGAAGAAGCAATGCTAAATCTTGAAAAAGTTTTGGTAAGATGTCAAGAACATAATTTGGCACTAAATAGTGAAAAGTGTTTCATGCTCATGCAAGAGGGTGTGGTACTCGGTCATTTCATATCTACTGCAGGTATAAAAGTAGACCCAGCTAAAATTGAGGTAATTCAAACATTATCCATACCCACTAAATTAAAAGATATCAGATCTTTTCTAGGACATGCTAGATATTACTGATGTTTTATAAAAGACTTCAGTAAAATAGCTAGTCCCTTGTATAAGTTGCTCATAAAAGAAGCTGAATTCAATTGGACACCTGAGTGTGATAAAGCTTTCCTACAGCTTAAGAAACTTTTGACCACAGCCCCAATTTTACAAGGCCCTGATTGGAACCTACCTTTTCACATATATACAGATGCTTCTGGTTATGCCATAGGTGCAGTTTTAGCATAGAAACACTCAAATCATGAGAATGCCATTTATTATATCAGTAAGAGTCTTCATAGTCCAGAACCGAATTACACAGTGACTAAAAAAGAATTGTTAGCAGTATTCTATGCTCTAAATAAATTTTGGAATTACATCATAGGTTATCCTATCTATGTTCATACTGATCATGCAGCAATAAAATATCTCATGAACAAACCTTCTATAACTGGTAGGTTAGCAAGATGGTTACTATTGCTACAAGAATTTGACATAACCATAGTGGATAATCCTGGAGAAACAAATGTCATAGCTGATTATTTTTCAAGAATAAATCATCATGATATTGACACTACTCTAGTAGATGATGCATTTCCAGATGAACATTTGTTTCATATTGCTGTTAAAGTTTCATGGTATGCAAATATTGCTAACTACATTGCAGCTAATAAGACACCACCGCATTTTTCTTATAAGGAGAGAAAGCTGTTCATACAGAAAAGCTTTCATTTCTCATGGATAGATAATTTTCTATTCTATATTGGACCTGATCAAGTTATGCGCAGATGTGTAAGAGAAGATGAGACATATGATATTTTGCATGCATGTCATAATGAGCCTTGTGGAGGACATTTTGTAGCCAAAAGAACAGCTTTCAAAATCTTAGCCACTAGTTACTATTGGCCTACCCTTCATAAAGATGCAATCAATTATACAAGGAAGTGTGACCAATGCCAAAGAATGGGTTGCCCAACCAAAATAGATGATATGCCTTTGAATCCTCAAGTGGTGTTACCACCATTTGACAAATGGGGAATGGACTTTATCGGTCCTATTGATCCTCCATCCAATGGGAGGTCTTATATTCTAGTTTTTACTGACTACCTAACCAAATGGGTTGAGGTTAAGGCTATGAAGCATGCCTGTGATGAAAAAGTTGTCAAAATCCTTTATGAAGAGATTTTTACACACTATGGAGTTTCTAAAGAATTGGTTACTGATCAAGGCACACAGTTTACTTCCAACCTGATTTCAGAATTGATGAAACAGTATAACATCAAGCTTCATAGATCCAGTCCTTATCATCCATAAGCCAATGGACAAGCAAAAGTTACCAACTGTGAGCTAGAAAATATTCTAACTAAAATAGTCCATTTGCATTGTTGGGATTGGACCAGCCAGTTACAAGAAGCTGTTTGGGCTTATAGAACAACTTGGAAAACCACTATCAGATTCATACCATTTGAGCTTTTGTATGAGAAAGTGGCAATACTTCTAATTGAATTTGAACACAAGACTTTAATAATAGCCTTGACCTTAGATATTGATCTTCCTGCAGCACAAAGAGAACGCCTCCTGCATCTTAATTCTTTGGATGAAATGTGCAAGACTGCTTTAGAACACACTAAACTGGTGCAAAAATAGAGAAAACATTGACATGATTCTCATATCCTCAACAAATAGTTCAAAGCTAGTGACTGGGCATTATTGTATGATTCTCGCTTTAAGGATATGCCAGGGAAGCTGCAGATGCGATGGTTAGGACCATATCAAATCATCCATGTTTTTGACAATAGAATAGTTCAACTAACCACAATTGATGATGTGCCTTTCAAAATGCTAATCAATGGTCATTAACTTAAGCTTTAAAAATAGCCTCAAATAAAAGCTGAATTCATGCAACAGTTTGAACAATCAGATCCAACAACAACTCAATTATCTCTTCCTGCAACAGAAGGTGAAAACCTTTCGCTTGTTCCTCTTCAACATTAATTCTAATTTGCATATCCGTAATGATAACTTTATGTTCACATAAAATTAATTTTATTTTCATGATATTTCTTTTCATTCATATCTTAATCTTCCATCCACCCACCCCACTCCATTTCTTAATCTTCCATCCACTCACTTTCTACATGCTTAAGTTTTTGTGTTTTCAATCAAATCTACACATGCTGATGGATGCTGTCGTTTACATTATTTCCACCACCTTTTTCTTGGAGCATGTGACAATCCACTTGGAAGGTATAAACGTTTTCAAACTATTATTCATTTATAAGCTTGCAAATTTTGTTAATTATATATAATACTGCATAGTCCTTATAATTACGATGTATTCCAGTCCCTCACCCATACTAGTCTGACAAGTGAGGACACTTGTCATAAAATTAGCAGGGGGCATGGGAGTGTCATACTATCCAATGACATGCTTGATTAACTGTGATGATTTTCTAAAATCTTGGCATTACTCTTTATTAATGAGAACTTTTTGCCATAAGTATGCCATGTCAAGTGTTGTACTCCCACTTTCTGAATGAATTTTTCCTTGTTCGTGCCAAATTTTTTATGCTAAGCCATGATGTGACCTATTTAAAAAAAAATTTGGCATTTGAACCATGTTTCCAGACGATTTTCACACAAATTCATGATTTACTTTTACCTAAAGTTTAATTATGGCACATAACAATTAGTTATGGCAATTAATGTTCCCAAAAAGAAGTGGTGAAGCGTCTGAGAAATAATGCAGAGTTTCAAAGTTTGCATTCAAAAAGGGAGAGGGAAACAGAGTAGCAGAAGAAGTATTAAGAAATGGGAGGAGGTTTATAGAGAAAAGAGCTAGTTGAGCACATTTTGTTGCTTTCTGACATAGAAGCAGTAAGAAGATTCAATACATGCAGGTGGTTAGGTTATTGTTTGAATTTAACAGCATATGATGAAGAAGTAGTTGTAGAATTCACTAGGACATTTGATGAAGGTGAAGCTTCTATGTGGGATTTGACAGTAATTGCAATAGAAGAATGAATTGCAAAAGTAACAAGGTTACCTCCTATTGGAGAGCATTATCTGAGTTCGCATGACGCTAGGTCAGCAAGGGCCCAGTTCACTACCCCACATGACCCTCCATTGGAATTTACAAAGAAAGGGGTGCAAGAGATTGTCTTTGCCACCTCTATACCCTGACCTAGAAATGCATGTCATCAGGTATTTTACTTGTGAAGGCAGATTTTTTCACTTACATGCACACCATTTTAAGTTGCTTAGTTGTATAAGGCACAATATTGCTGTGAATCTTCCAAATTTTTTGTATAATATGCTCTGTATTAGTCTGAAAGAGACTCAAAAAGGGAAAGATAATTCTGTCACTCACCATGCCTTGATTAAGTTGTTAATAGAAAGGTCCCTTAGGGATGTATCCCCTTTGACATGGGATGACTTTGTGAAATTTAAAACCCTACAACCCCAAGTTGACCCTAGTGAACGACAGGGTGAGGAAAATGTAGTTCCTAGTAGTGAGCCTACAGAACAAAATATTGAGGGAGTTGAAACAGAAAATGCACAAGGGATTGAACCAAAATCTACTTCCATTCAAGAGAATGAGCCTCCACCTGAACAGGACATCCCTAAACCCACTACTAGTCAAGCTAAAAGGAAACGAAAGTCACTAGAAGAAATTGCTGCTCAACAAAAACCTAGTCCTGCAATTAAGCAACAAAAGAAAATAAAGAAGGTTCCTGCAGCAACTAATCTTGTAGCAGTGATACTGAAATAGAAAAGTAGGCAAAATAAAATAGTACAACAAGAGACTCCTTTGCGGAGAAGCCCTAGAATGAGAGGGAAAATTTTTAAAGATCCTATATTGTCTAAAGCACCTGCTCCAGAGTCTCCTGTGCAGATAATTTTTGACCATTCTTCCCTTTACACTGAGATGACAGAAGCTTTTGGTAATCCTCCTATAGCATGTGAGCAAGAAATTAATGAAACTTTAATGGATTTACCAGGTGTTTCAAGCTATGAGAATGAAGTAGTTCCTGAATGTCATGATTCAAATACTACCTTAGTCCCATATAAGTCAACATGGATCAATAGTTTGGTGAAACATCTATGGCAGGAACAAAAAAAGAAAAAGGATTATGAAGAGGATAACAGTGCTGTCACCTTGCAAAAACTCCTTTTCCAATTATATGGACAACATTTATTTGCTGAAACACTATGGAAAGAGGAGAAGAAAAGAATGAGCAAGATCATAACATCACAAAATGAGGAGATTGAAGAATTGAAAGAACAGCTAGAAAGACAGAAACAATGCATGGAACATGCACTTAAATTAGCTGATCAAGCTCTTGCTTGTAGACCACCTCCTCGAGTATATGCTTTTTTTTGGAAGAACAATATCTTTTGTTTCAGTTGATGTTAACCCTCAAAAATGTAAATGCAGAATTCAAAACTGCACAAGAGTTTATGGGCTGTATCAAACCTTACTACCATGGCAACAAAATCTATTGTGTGAATTGTATATTCATAATTTTGTCATTCCTGCAGAAACTGAGTGAAATCCTTTGCTCTATATAGGAGATGTGCATTTTAAAGCTTTAATGTCATGGATGTCTAATGAGGCAAATTATGACAGACAACTGGTTAATTATAGAGATGAGGAGAGAACAAAACCTTTACCCTTGAGGGCAGAAAGTAAACAACCAGAAGAAATGCTTTGAGACTAGTTTACATTAACCTATGAGAAGAGTAATCAAAAAGTTAGAAAGAAGGTATTTTTTGCTAGAGCCAAAGTGTATGCCAAATATGAAAACTTGCCCTACTTTGCATTCCAAAGAGCTATGACTGGAGTAAGAGGTAGATGGGCACGGTTACCTGATTCTCTCAAGAAATCAGAGCCGCACAGTCCTATTAATTTGGAAGCAACACTATATAGAGTTCCAAAATATTTAGAACTAGGAAAGAAACTAAGGCCAGAGCTATGGTGTCCTTTAACCATGCAGCCTCCAATTCTTTTATGGCCCCTGTATGATATTGATGTTGACAAACTTGATAAGTTGCAGGAAGACCACAGGCGAGAAGTATGGGAAAGAACTAGAGGATTCTATTACACCTTCAAGAGCAGTAGAAAGGGAAAGACAGAAGTTGGGGAGCTCAAATCTTTGACAAAGAAGTGTAATGCTTGAGGACAAGCATTAGTTTAGCAGGGGGCAGACGATGAGTCTAAAAAATGCCTTTATTTTGTTATGTTTAAGATACTTTGTGATACTCTGTTTATCCTTGTTTTAACACTTATAAGACTATGTTTGATAAACCTTTGATGATTTATGGGGTAGAAAAACTATGTCATCTTTTGCCTAAATTTTATCTAATATGCAGTATTTCATATAAATATCCAAATGTGCGTTCTTATGCTTGAATTTAGTTTGATGGATGTTTATTTGCAAATATGTCCTATATCATAACTAACCTGATGATAAGGATTAAAGGATGAGTGGAAGAATCCAGAAGTTGGTTATCGATAGCATTCAAGGAGAAATGAGCATCAAGGAACAACCACAAAAAGGAAGTTATAACCACTCCAGAAAACATGGCAGTGAATAAGGAGGAGCTTTTACGAGCCATTACCTTCTCTGCATTTACGTTGTAACAAGCGGATGCTGAGACTTCATTGCTCCCTCCTCAATTTCGTTATCCTTCCTTTCCACTTTCAGTTGTTCTCCTATATTCTCTCCTGCAGACTTAACTTAGGATAGTTACTTTTTTGTTATGTAATAAAGAGTAGATTCCCTATATATGTTGGGATCGACTGCTGTGTGTGAAGTTTTTTAGTTTTAGTTTTTAGTTTTTGGTTTTTGATAAGTTTTATCGAGTAAGAGAGAACACTGATTCACAGTTTGTTGCAGTTGTGTTTTACAATTCTAAATCATGTAATGACTGATTAATGAAATGAATTAGTTCTCTTTAGCTTCTATCCTGAATTGGTAGATTAGAGAAGCTAACCAAGGGGGCCCACTTGGAAGGTGGATTAGATTAGGATATAATAGATTCATTTTACTAGCATTAGCAGTATTTTAAGATGTAGCTAGTTAATTCCTTCCTGTAGCATCACACTTCATGAACATTCCTGCAGCATCTGTGAGAACAGTCTAGTGGATGAGTCAAGATGGAATCTCTGTTATCTTTTCATTATGTTTTCAACATTCATAGATTCAGTATTTTCCTTTCCATAGCAGTAGTGTAGTTTCCTTCCTTTGCATTTTTACTTTCCTGCAGCATAAGCATAATGACTCATCAAGGTACCTAGTGCACATACTATGTCAACCATTTCAAGTATACGTCCTTGGGTTAACAATCTAAATGCACCTCATGGTAGGGGAAAAGTAGTCCTTAGCTTGAATAGATTATTCCTAAGCCAAGCCTAGCGCATGACTATGGAACACCTATTGCGAGGTGGTTCAATACAGACAAGCAATAGATCTCTATGTATTATAATTGAAATGCATTCCTAATATCATTTTAATTCTTTAAGGATACATCTTAATATAATATACTAGTATTCCTTAATGCAATGCTTATTTATATGTCATATATATGTATTTATGTGTGTGTATATATATATATATATATATACTACTTGTAGCATATATTTTACTTCATGATGGAATTCCCAATATATTACAATATTTATTCTTAGACTCATGTGAATCTCTTATTTAATTCATGAATCACCTTTTATTTAATTACATTATATTCTTTGAATAAATTTAACATAATTGGTACATATGGAATTTCATTTATAATTCAATGTTTATATCTTAATGCAAGAATGTATTGTCAACTGCTTTCTATTCAATTTCATTGATCAGTTTCCTTTTAACTATAACCATATTCTACAATATCGAGTAGAACAATTATACATATATTCATACATTTGAAATTAAATAGAATGATGGTATATATATTTATATGTTTGATATTGAATATAATGATTGTACTTGTTAGTACTTTCATACTCTGAGTGATGGATCCTTGACGTACTATACACTTGGTCCATGATTGATGTTCAGTCCTTGCGCAGGTGGTGGGACTTGGCTGTACTCGGGCATAGTGGTATGATGATTGTATTTGGGTGCAGACTTATGCAATTCGAACAGCTTGCTTTGATTTTGTTTCTCGCACTTATTCTATGCTTTCTATAAATATCTCCCTTTTCAAATTAGCCCTAACCCTAATATATATGGCTTAGGGTAGATATATTTGAAAAGTCATGTCCTAATAGATGGGTTTGTCATAGTTTGAATGTTATGCTTTAATCAGATTTATTCTTAAGTATTGCTTTGATCATAGCTTATTAATAGTTTATATTATATTTATTTGAAAGGTATTAAATAGTGGTAAAGATATATTATAATATAATAATAGTGTAATAATAATAATTATTTGGTTTAATATTTTTGGATTAGCCAATTATTTCTAATGTACTTATGAATGACCATTAGTTTAATCTTAATATTAATAATAATAATTTTTTATGCTATTGATTGATATAATTCAACAGTAATGTTATTACAATGATGTATTGAAGATATTAACTCAAATAATTAAAAAATACAACATATGTTTGATAAAGTAAAAATACATTAATCTTGGCTCATGACAGTCCCTCTTTCTTGAATTTGCTTGTCCCAAAGCAATGCTAAGTGAGAAATGATTTTTTCTCCCACCCATGTAGCATCTTCCCTGGGAAGATTTTTCCATTTCACTAAGTATTCTAGAATAGTCTTGTTCCTCAATGATGAGCTTTCCTTTATGTCTAGTGGTGGCAGATCAACATAAGGACTTATATGTTTCCTGAGGGCTTTCTTAACTCTAGATACATGAAAGATATTACGAATCCTTCTATTCTAAGGTAATTCTATCTTTTAGGCTACTTCTTCTATCCTTCTTAGGATTCGATATGGTCTATAGAAACGTGGTTTTAATTTTTCTGCTCCGCTGACCTTGAGTGAAGATTGTTCATAGGGCTGTAGTCTTAAGAATACCATATCTCTAACTTAGAATGACCTTTGCACTCACTTTCAATCAACATATATCTTCTATTGGTTTTGAGCATAGTGGAGATTATCCTTGAGAGCTTTCATAATATCAATGCTTTGTTGGATGAAGTCCTTCGCTCCTGGTACCTTGCTCTCTTGAATGATCAGATCTCCAAATGTAGTGGCCTCATATCCATATAATGCTTTAAATGGACTCATCCCAATTGACATGTGATGGGTGTTATTATAGTAGTATTCTCCTAAGTATAACCATTTGATCCATGCATTTTGTTGTCCTGTCACATAGTTTCTAAGATAATCTTCTATCCATTTGTTAACAATTTCAGTTTGTCCATCCATTTGGGGATGATAACTAGTGTTGGGAGTTAACTCAATTCCTGCTAACCAGAAAAGTTCTTTCCAAAATAAGCTAAGAAACTTGCCATCCCTATCACTAATAGTATTCTTTGGAAACCCATGTAGCCTAAAAATTTCTTTGAAGAATAACTCTACTATTTGTGGTGCCTTATAATGTATGGATATTGGAAAGAAATGTGAATATTTGGTCAACCTATCTACCACTACAAGGATAGAATCTCTTTCTTGCACTTTTGGTAATCCTGTAATGAAATCCATGGAAACACTTTCCCACTTTTGGTTTGGGATGGGTAATGGATGTAATAAACCGACTGGGTAGTTCTGTTCAAACTTATTCTTTTGGCATGTCATAAATTCTTGGACATATTTTCATAATGTCCTTCTTTTGACCTTTCCAAGAGTACCTCTCTATTATCTTCTTGTAAGTCTTGTAGAATCTAGTGTTTCGAGATAGAGGGTTGTCATGATATTCCTTCATAATTTTTACTTTAACTTTGGAATTTTTTGCAAGCAGTATTCTTCCCCTGTATAGTATGAGTTCTTCAATGATTTTGAATTCATCATTGGGTATATTTCCCTCCATGATCTCATTAGTTCTTAGATCCTTAGCATATTCTACAACAATTTCATTTTTCCAATCACCTATGATACTAGTAAGGGTATTCAATTGGCCTTGCTGAGATAAAGCATCTGCTACCACATTATGGGTTCCTTTGATGTACTCAATATCAAAATTATGTGCTTGGATTTTACTTACCCATTTCTACTGGTGATCATTAAGGTCTTTCTGATTCATGAAGAACCTTAAACTATTATGGTCTGTCTTGATATTGAACCTTCCACATACTAGGTATTGTCTGAATTTTTCCAATGCGTGCATGATAGCCAGCATTTCCTTATCATAAATTGAGTACTCTCTCTCTCTCTTTGAAAGTTTTCAACTCTTGAAAGAAATAGGGTGTTTGTTTTGCATTAGTACTACCCCAATTCCTTCACCAGAAGCATCACACTATAATTCAAAAGGTAGTGTAAAATCTGGAATAGCTAAGACTAGGCAAGAGCTCATTTTTTCCTTTAACTCTTCAAAAGCTTTCTGTGTTGCCTCATTCCATCCAAAATTTTCCTTTTTTGTTAAGTCTGTCAAAGGGGATGCTAACTTGGAAAAATTCTTCACAAACCATCTATAGTAGCTGCATAAGCCCAAGAATCCCCTAAGTTGAGTTAGGGTTTTGGGTTTTGGCCATTCCCTTATTGCTTTAACTTTTTCTTCATCCATGCTTACACCTTTGCCACTAATTTTATGACCCAGATAGAGAATTTCTTCTAACCCAAATTCACATTTTGATGCCTTTGCAAATAAGGATTTAGATTCTAATATGCTTAGGGCCTCTTTAATGTGTTGGAGGTGCTCCGACCATGACTTGCTATAGATAAGAAGGTTGTCAAAGAAAATAAGGAGAAATTTCCTAAGTTGTTTCTAGAAAATATGATTCATGCATGATTGGAAGGTGGCTGGGGCATTAGTGAGGCCAAAGGGTAGAAAAAGAAACTTGAAATGCCCATAATGACATCTAAATGTTGTCTTGGGAACATCCTCCTTCCTAATTTGGTGGTATCCTGAACATAAATCAATCTTAGAAAAATACACTACTTCATGAAGTTTATATATGAGTTCATTCACCCTAGGAATGGGATAACAATTTTTAATAGTTTTCTTATTTAGTGCTTGATAATCTATACACATTCTCATTGTCCCATCCTTCTTTTTCACAAGTACCACTGGTAATGCAAAAGGACTAGAACTAGGTCGAATATGTCCCATTGCTAGGAGTTCTTGAATGGCTTTTTCAATTTCATCTTTATATTTTTGAGGATGTCGATAAGGGGTGGTGATCACTGGTTTAGCATCCTTTTCCAATTCTATAATGTGTTCAAATCCTCTTCTTGGTGGTAATCCTAGTGGAATTTCTTCAAAAACCCTTCGATGTTTCCTAATGATGGGTTCAATATCTATGTGGATGGCTGATTCTCTTGGAGTAGATTTTTTTAGTACTAAAAATTGTGCAACCCACTCTCCTTGACCATGCCATAATATTTTTTCTATTCTTTTGCATGAAACTAGTTTTGCAAAACCATCAGGTATTCCTTCCAATGTTATTTCTTCCCCTTTGTGCTCAAAATGGATTTTCAAATTTGGAAGGTCAAACTCAAAACATTCCAAAGAAAATATCCATGGAGCCCCCAAAATTATATCTAAGTCTAGTGGAACCACATGCAGGTCCTCTCTAATGGTGTGTTATCTTCCTAATGTGATTTCTTGTTGAAGAATCACCTTTGTACATTGTACCAATGATCCTGTGGCTTGAACAATAGTAATCCCTTGAAATTTTCAGTTTTTAATTTTATTTTGTTAACAAGTTTTTCATCAATTTAATTATGGGATGCTCCACTATCAACTAGTGCAATGACTTTCTATCCATTAAGAGTGCTCCTAATTCTTAAGACTTGATGTTTAGAGGGTTGAGTAATGGTGGCTATTACTCCATATTCTTCTCCTTCTTTCTCTTCTTCATTCCTTTTGTCACATTTTGCCTTTTTGTTGACATTTTTTTCCTCAAGATCTTCTTCCATTCTTTGAATGTGGCCTCTCTTTCCATATTTATGTCCTAGCACCCAATCTTTACCACAATTGTGACAAGGGCTTCTTTTTTGGTTGCAGTTATGGCCTGGCTCCCATGCCTCTTGGCATTTGAAGAATAAATTCTTTTTCTTTAGCTCCTCTTGATCCTTTGTAGGAACAAATTTTTTGTATGATTTATCTTTTTTGTGAGATTTTGAGTTGGGCTTATTCCATGATTTGTTATTTATGGTTGAGACTTCTAGTCTTAGAGCTATTTCAAAAGCATCATCTAAGGATTAAGGCTTGAGGGCACTTACTAGACCTTTTAATGAGTCTTTTAATCCTTCTATGAACAAGTAGGTGGAGCGGTCATCATCTACTCCCGTGACTTGGACTAAAATTCTTTGGAATTCTTTAATATAATCCTCTATTGTTCCTTGTTGCCTTATTTGAGTCAATTTCTTAAAGTTTTCTTGGGGATGCCTTCGATCAAATCTCTTAATGAGTTTTTGAGATAATTCTTCATAAGAAGTAATATTTTGGTGTCATTGAGTAATAAGGCCATAATGCCACCAATCATGTGTCGTGCCTTCTACGTGAAGGATCACAAATTGAAGTGCGTCTTCTTCTATCATTGGACTAAGGGTAAGATAAGTGTTTAATTTTTGTAGCCAAGCATGTGTAGTAGACTTTTTTGATCAAAATTTGGAAGTGTTACTTTATTTACTTTGCTTCTAAAGTCTAGATTTTGAAGTATTCCTTCTCTCCTATGGGTTTCTTGCCTATTGGCTTCACATAATTCTCTAAATGTTACTAACTCTCTAATTTTTGGTTCAAGGTTGGCATAAGCTCTTGCATTCTCAATAGCATTATTGGTTGTTTGTCCCTCTTCTTCCATTAAGGGGCCCTCCCTAGGTAAGAAAGGGGGTTTGGGTACCTGAAATGATGAAGCTCCATTATTTTCTAAGTGGTTTGAACTTATGTCTCTTCCACCAGAATTATTGTTTTAAAGATTGTTTATGGAATTTCCCATGTTTTGCAGTGCTTGGAGAAGTGCTTGGTTTGATCTCTCTATTTTCTCTACTAAAGTTTGGTTTGTCTGCTCCATAACATTCCTAAGTTCATTAGACAATTGTTTGCTCATTTTTGCTCCTTTTCTCATTTACTATATTTTCAGGATGGCAGGATCATGCTCTGATACCACTTGTGATGACCCATTTTTAAACCCTTGACCTATATTACAAAATTTAGGTATAAGTTAGGGAATCATCAAAATTTGGCAAACCTATGACCATCATTGTTATTAAAATTTTGGAGGAGATGAGCACCTAATTTAATTTACTTAGTTCATTTGGAAGATTTCTTCTTATAATACACAAACAACTTTCTCTGTCCTTGTTACGATCATCTTGAGATGGATGATTTATGGTGCAAAGGGCATGTGAAACAGACTACAAATAGTTCCTTGGAGGATATCCATCATGTGCCCAAATTTACTCTGTCTCTCCCTCTACCAACTTCCTATCTTAGGATTTTGTAATACAGAGGAGTAGTAGATCTCTACGTACTATAATTGAAATGCATTCATAATATTATTTTAATTCTTTAAGGATATATCTTAATATAATATACCAGTATTCCTTAATGCAATGCTTATTTATATGTCATATATTTATATCTATATTTGTGTATATATATACATATATATACATACATATATATATACATGCATATATATATATAGATACATACATACATATATATATATATACATATAGATATATACATATACATATACATATACATATATACATATACATGTACGTACACACACACACACACACACACACACACACACACACACACACACACACACACATATATATTTAAAGACTTGTAGCATATATTTTACTTCATGATGGAATTCCCAATATATTACAATGTTTATTCTTAGACTCATGTGAATCTCTTATTTAATTCATGAATCACCTTTTATTTAATTACATTATATTCTTTGAATAAATTTAACATAATTGGTATGTATGGAATTTCATTTATAATTCAATGTTTATATCTTAATGCAAGAATGTATTGCCAACCGCTTTCTATTAAATTTCATTGATCACTTTCCTTTTAACTATAACTATATTCTACAATATCGAGTAGAACAATTATACATATATTCATACATTTGAAATTGACTAGAATGATGGTATATATATTCATACATTTGATATTGAATAGAATGATTGTACCTATTAGTACTTTCATACTCTGAGTGATGGATCCAATGTACTCTACACTCAGTTCATGACTGAAGTTCAATCCTTACATAGGTCGTGGGACTCGGCTGTACTTGGGTGCAGTGGTATGATGACTATATTCAGGTGCAGACTTATGCAATTCAAATAGCTTGCTTTGATTTTGTTTCTTGTACTTATTCTATGCTTTTAGTAAATATCTCCCTTTTTGAATTAGCCCTAACCCTAATATATATGGCTTACGGTGGATATATTTGAAAATTCGTATCCCAATAGATGGGTTTGTCATAGTTTGAATGTATGCTTTAATCAGATTTATTCTTAAGTATTGCTTTGATCATAGCTTATTAATAGTTTATATTATATTTATTTGAAAGGTATTAAATAGTGGTAAAGATATATTATAATATAATAAGAGTCTTATAATAATTATTATTTTGTTTATTGTTTTTGGATTAGCCAATTATTTTTAATGTACTTATGAATGACCATTAGTTCAATCTTAATATTAATAATAATATTTTTTTATGCTATTAATTGATATAATTCAACAGTAATGTTATTACAATGATGTATTGAAGATATTAACTCAAATAATTAACAAATACAACATATGTTTGATAAAGTAAAAATACATTAATCTTAGCTCATGACATTGTTGTTTCAACTATTTGTGGCCAATGGACATCATTAGTTGTTTATGTCCTTTCAACAGAAAGCATCAAGAGATACATCCACCTCTTGCAATGTTAAAGAAAATATTTACTTTCTTTATGTAAAAGGCATGTCTCACTTCTATAATGTTTGGTGTTAGTCACCGGCTATGGTGCAACTTATTTACACCATGGAATGTTATGTCCAGTTCTGCCTATGCTCGACTCTCGACTGTTTTGTAATGGAAGGAATGAGGAAATGTTGTGTGACAAATATATCATGGAGCACCTATCAAATCTTATAATAGTTTACCAGTTGAGCATAATAATACTAATTTTATATGGTGTTGAGCCTATGCGTATCAAAGCAATGATTTATTTTCAAACTTTGATAAAGTTGAGTATTTTACCTTCAATTTTTCATTTTATATTTCAACTATGATGTAAAAGTTCATAAATTTTGATAAAAAATCTATATTATATTTTATATTTTGAATCATAAGTGTTATTATTATTAGTGAATTGTAAGTTTTATTATTAATGCAAAAGTTTTAGTTTTGTTTAGTTTTTATTATTTATTTCATTCTTAAATACTTGTGACTATTTTATATTGTTTTTATAAAAAAAATTGCATTCATCTATTTATCAAATCTTATCTATTGCTATATATTTTAGATTTTTTAAAAATAAAAATTTGTAAAAATAAATTAAATTCATAAAATAAAAAATATTATATCAATCCAAAATAATTTCATGAAAAAAAATGTGATCTACTTTTAAAAGATTCACTATCATAAATTTAAAATAAATCTTTTTAAATTGGTCAAATTAAAGAATAAAAACCACTTAAATAGTAGGTGCATTTAGGTGACTCTTAAGTGTTAAATAATCAAAGTTGAATAGTTTTTTCAAACTTAATTTGTCTCTTACTATGCATCACCTAAAAACTATCAACAAATATATAATAATTGAAAATGTAATAAAATGAATCTTAATTCATATTGACAAAATTGAAACAATTCATAATTGAAAATAATATATTTGTTCAATTCGTCATGTTGTGTAATTCCAATTGACCATGTTGAACTTTTTTAATCAATATTTTAATATCTACATTCTTATAGCTATCATATAATATAATTAAAAAAATCAAATAAAATTTAAACACAAGCTCATCTAAAACTATATTAAACAGATCATTCAAAATGTTATAACATTAGCTAAAATTTCAATAATCCAATCCAAGATCAACATTAAATAGAGCATTCATCTTAGAATAAAAAATTGCACATCAAATATCATATTCAATAACGATACACTGAATGTCATATTCAACATACAAATTGTTTTTGACTAAATTTATGCAATATGAAGAAACAATTCTTACTTACATCCTTTAATAATTTTTATTATTTTATTGGTTGCATAATAATTAAAGAATAGTAAAAAATCAATAATAAACTTTATTATTATAGTAAAAATAGAGTGCTATAATTTTTTAAAACTAAATTTAAACTCAGATTTGAAGAAATATATATTTTTACAATTATGAATTGTTTCAATTTGGTGAATATGAATTAAGATTAGTTCTATTACATTTTCAATTATTGTACTTTCCATAGGCAATACTATTGCAATCAGTTTGTCTAATTTTTCAATTAATTTCAACCAATTAAAACACTTTACTTTTTTCAATTGTTAAATTATCATAGTGTTTATAAAGTTTAAATTTAAATTTTTAATTTTTTCTTCATAAAATTTTAATTTAGTTGCAATCTTATTGGTTCAAAACAATTTGTGTTATAGGGATGCTTTTTTGGAAGGCATGTTTCTTCCACTTTGTGCCACAATTCTCTCATAAATTTAAAATTTGAAAATAATTTTCTCTTATAAATATAATAATAAAAATATATTTAATTTAATTTATAAAAAGTATAAAATTTTAATAACTACTATTAGATTTCAATATTTTAATGTTTTGATTAAGTAAAAATAAGTTTTAATGGACCTGAAACCTTTTACAAAAGGTTAAGATAGAAACATAGAAGAAATCTACAAAGAGAGCTAACCATAGCAAGCATGAAACAAACCTCGAAAAAATACATCCAAGAGGTCATTCTAACAACTGCTGAAAAAGATAGCAAAATGATAGAAAAAGAAACAACATAAGGCCAACTAAGAAGACTTGATCAGGTCAAGCACCTAGTTCGCAAGGATGTGCATATTCTCAACCACAACCTTGACCTCATCCATTTTGCTTGTGTCCTCTATCTTCTTTGAGTGAGCCCTAGTACACTTGTTGGGACCCTAAATCTCAACAATCTTAGGGGATTCCTAACCTTTCTCGTTCTCCACTTTCTTCAGCAGAGTGCTAACATTGTTAACAATCTATTTGACCAATTTTTCTAGATTGCCCATCTTGGCTTCTAGTTTTGCAATATTCCCTTGGTTGACATTAAACTCTTTGTCCATCGCCCTGTTAAATATTTTAATGTTAAATCTATTTATTAATTACAATTTAATTTATTGTAAATGTGTAACAATATTATCTATTAATTTATGTTTAATAATGTTGTTATTTTTTTAAAATTTTAGTATTAAAATTGGAATTAATGAAGTATTATGAATTTTAAATAAATTTTAAAAAATTAATAATAATATGTCTATTATTGAAAAATGTTTGTGTTTGAACTCTTTAAATTATTTTTTAGCAACAAATCTTTCTTTTATATTCTTGAAATCATATTTGTCATACATTTTATTTGGTGTAGTTGAAAAAATGTAATTTTAATGATTGGATAAAATTTAAAAGTGACACATCATATAGTATTTAATAATATCATAATATTTTAATTATATTTTACAATTCATTAATTATAAATTTTCTTTTCACTTATTTTTCAACAATACAATATATTTATGGGTGTATGCACTGAGTTGTGGTGCCAAAAAGATGACAAGGTTTTTTTTTTCTAATTTTCAATAGTGCGTATGCGCTATAGTGCGTACGCGCTATAGCACGTACGCGCTATTCTAATATGAAAAAAGTTATATGATGGGCCGCAGACCTGCGGCCGATCATTTTCATTTTTCTTTTTGGCTCTCCAACAGCGCGTATGTGGGTTTGATAGCAAAAATTCACCACGATTTGCCAAAATGCCTCCTCACCGACAAAATCCAAGACAACGAGCACACTGGCGACGATGAGGTAAGTGATATAAACTTAACTTTGCATTGTTTAATATGTTTTCCATATTGTTTTATTGGTTTTTGATATTCTTTTGTAGGGTTTTTACAAATTTCATTTAGATTTGTTTATTTAGTTGGATTTCAATTGATTTTTTATCAGGAAATGTCCATAATCAATCGGAAAATCCACAAAACCCTCAAGAACCTCAAAATCAAAACCCTCCTCAAGAAGAACAACAAATTCCACAACCTGAACCAATTGCAAGACCTCCGCCAAGCACACAAGAAAATATAAGAAATGAAATACAGAGAGGCAAAATTGAATTAGAAAGACTCATTGCTCGGTTGAAAGAATTCAGACAAACCAATCCAATGAAGGCTCAATTGGCATCATCCCTCAAATCCATTAACACTCAAATATCCTTAGTTAGTGGTCAGTTAGATATTTGGCGGGCTAAGAGGGATGAACAAAAAAGATTTTATGCAAATAAATTGTCATATGAAGATGTTAAAAAAAAAGAAATATCAAAAGGTAGTATATGTGCATTATTTAGAAAACCCTATGAGCCAAATACTATTAGAGAGGGTACTAAACGGTTCCCCATCCATTGGTGTATACATGATGCTATTAGAAATAATTTCTGGGATAGATGGTGGATGGTTTTTGATGCCCCTCCTTGCAACAATCATGAGGTCCCCATGTATTTTTTGAAGAAATTATATTGTCAGTTTGTCCTTAGGGAGATCCCCAATTATTTTGATATGTTAGACTCCCAGGGTAGAGGTGGGGGGTCATCATTTGAGAGGCCAGGAGCACCTCGTGACCCTAATGTAGTTAGGGCACCTGTGGTCCATCCACAACATGAGCATGTGATTATTCCTTCAGTTGTGAAGGAACATGTAGAGGCCAGCACTCTGGGGACCATTAATGCTTTGACACAGACCCTCATCCATTCTATGAGCCCATTAGTTGAGGGGGAGCCTTCTATGCATCATGGTCACATGTGCACTTCATGCGGATCCCTATGCACATTTGGCACTCATGCCGAAGATGCTGCAGATGATGGGCTTGTCACCGATGAGTTCCTGAACGAGACATTTGGCATTGACACATAGTTAAATTACTAATTTGATAACATTTCATATGTATAGTGAATGATTAATTAATTAGCATTTATTGACATTGTTCAAAATTTAGGGTCAAAGTGTTGTTGGGCCTAGCAGCGATCCTCTAGGCCCATTTTTTGTCCCTTTGACAAGTCCTGAGGTATGTATCAATTTAATCATTTTAATTAATACATATATTTATTACATAATCATATTAAGGATTGACAAAAAAAATTATGCATGTGCATCACTTCTCCATAGGACCCTCAACCTTTACCACAGACACAGAGTAGAGACATCATACGAGCTTCACACAGGTACAATTGTTTCATTTTAATTTAATTCACTTGATTATATTTATTCCATGTTTCATGTTAGATATAACATGTATTGTATGACATGCAGTTCATGATGTCGGACACACCTCCTCATCTGCGACAGTCTGTTGATAGTGGAGTGGCCGCAGCTATGGCTAGCTCACAGCCACTGATGGAGGTATGAAAGAATTTTCTTCATTTCAGTTGTTGTTTATAATTGTTAATCTCAAAATTTATAATGTTATTTATAAGTGATTATATTTATTAAATTGTTGTAGGGTCTTGTCACGCTTGATTGTCCACGAGCATTTGAGGTGGACTTACAGAGTGACTATTTGTTGGTGGTAAGAAAATAATTGATTTTGTGTGTACATATATTTGATTTCAACGTATAATAAATATTGATTCATATCTACTTTCTTTGTATTAGTTGGACCTGGAGAAGAGCCTCAACAAGAGGTCAAGTGAGCGTGTCAGGAGGGCACCGTCATCTCCACAGTCTCCCTCCACACGATGGCAGAGGATGTCAAGAGACTTATTTCCTTCCCCTCGTGGGAAGGAAAAGAGGTAGTTGAGATATTCGATACATACATATATATATACATATATATATACATATATATATACATATATATATATATATATATACATATATATATATATATATATATACATATATATATATATATATACATATATATATATATATATATACATATATATATATATATATATATATATATATATATATATATATATATATAGACTTGTTTCCTTCCCCATGTATATATATAGGCATCAGAGAGACATATTTGACATACATTTGATGTACATATGACATTCTATATTTTATGTATGACATTTATTTGATTTATGACATTATTGGTTAATATATGATATGTTTGTTCATATACGACATTATTGGTTATCATAATATATTATGTGTTTGTTAATGTATATTACATTATTGGTTATCATTTTATATTATATGTTTGTTCATGTATGATGTTAAATTAGATATGTTCATGTATGACATTAAATTAGATATGTGCACGTATGAAATTAAATTCAATTGCTAGAGAGTTGTCATTATGTCTACGAACTAGTAGATCTTATTTTTTGCTTTATTAGTATTTCTCAAAAACTGAAAAAAGAAGTTGTTTTTGGTGAATAGTCGTAAACAATTGTGATCATTGACTTCATGTACTCATGGCTTTGGTTGCGAACACTTGTAACTTTGGCTATAAGAATCTATGGCTTTGGCTATGTGCACTAGTGGCTTTGGCTGTGAGCATTTATGGCTTTGGTTGTAGGCACAATATAGCCTTGGCTGTAGGTTGTCTTTCTTGCTGCATGTCAAAGTTACCTTCAAGAATATCATTAGTCTAAGATCATTACAATTAAAATACTATGACATAATACCTTGGAAATAATAGTCTTTAACCCATTACTTTATTTGTTAAAACATCATGTAGTATCTACTATAGTGCTTCTACTCAAATATGTTTTCAAAAATACTTAGTATGGCAAAGAAATGTCTATGGAAAGCTTGTCAAATAGGATATTGAAGAATTAAATGTGGACAGTCATTAGTACCCATCAATAAGAACACAGACATCTTTCTCAAGCAAGCCATATGACATTAGCTTAATTTATAAATTTCCTTTGCAAATAACTAGAAGATGCTATGAATCTTAATATATAGTTAATCACGAACTCATTATTCCATCCAAGAAGCAAATATCACCCTAAGCCAATTAACTGACAAGATAAAAATTTAATTCAATTTCAACAAAATTTTGAGTATAACAAGCATCTTAGGGATTCTTACAAGAATTAACATGATGTTCACAAGAGCATTACAAGTTCTCGTAATGCTATTTCACATATTTTAATCATATTCAATTTTGAATGGCCATTTGTGTTACAAGCATAAAATTTCTTTAATGTCTTTTAATTCTAGACATGAATTTTATTCTGAAGCTTTTCTATGACAACCCACTCAATGCATATATTGTTGTTCCACATTATGCTGATTTGACTTTCATTGGTTGATTTGGGTCTAGACATGACGTTATTCACTACCTTTTTTATATATTATTTTTTTGTAGTGAGGTTCTAGCTTGAATGAATGTATTAATCATCAAAGTTGTGAACCTTGGTCAAGATCCTTACAAATATATTTTCAAATTGGACCTCAAATAGTTTTCTCAGTCACCCCCTGTACACAGATACTGAAATTGTAGTTAATTACAAAATTAATATTGAATTAACACAAGTTTAATTGAGAAGTATTATGTACCTTAATAGGCTAGATTATTATTGACCGGGAAGCTTTATCTTAGAGCAGTTGGTTTCCTAAATCTTTAGCGCAATGACACTCTTATGGAATGTGGAATTAGGTATGCTAGCTAAGGAATGTTCTTTAAAAGGTAGAGGAAACTCAAGACTCACATGTTTCCAATCAATATAAATGTTTAAATCACTTCTCTAATTTTTTCTATTTATGATCTTCTTAAAACTTAACTTTCTAAATGCATTGATAGGGAAATAAAGATCTTCTAGGAACTAAAGGCTAATCATGTTTAATACTTACAATTCTTTGTTTTTATCTAATAATTTAAAAAAGATTGTACAAGTGTTTTCAAAGAGAAACACTTGTCACTAACATCATAAGAAGGAATATCCAAGGAGAATTACCACTAATCCCCCACCACCAAATTCAAGAGAAAAGAAAAATCCACTACTAAAGAGATAGTAACAATGATCATCCCTAGTCTCTCCCTTATCACAAAATGATTACCATCAAAATTTGCATTTCCAATTGTGTCATGTGAGTTGAAGCGATAGTAAAATTTTCACTCTCTTACCTAATGTCTCCCATTTTCGAAACTCGTGGGGAAGGGCAAGGCCATCTTCTCAGTACTTCAAAATACAACGAGTTCCATTTTTTCCCATATTGATAATCATTGACTTAAAGTATAGTCAAAGTATTGACGGCCCATAGGAACTCAACCTTTGAACATCCCATCTATAAATGACCTCATAAAGAAAGTTTAATAAACCCGCATGAAATAGTGAAACAAAACTTGCATACTTGTGAAGATGATCATATTGTAGGTGATCAATATGTCTCAAATCTATATTCAGTTCTTTTACTATGCATATAAATGGTTTTTAATATAAAATACTTATATCCACCAGATAAATAATCATTTTCTTACTATGCTATCCTTATCCTTGGCTGATCTCTGGTCTCTGCAACACGGTCCTATAGAAATTGGAATCTCATCCATATCTCGCATGAGCTCCGAGATATGCCCCCTCAAAGATTGCAGCCCTGTGGGATTTAGTGACCCTTAGGGAAATTCTGGTTCAGCATGCCTGAGAATGTTTGAGCACTAAAGGGGACAAGAAAAGGTTGGGGATAGGGTTTAACCAACCACTTGGAGCTAATCAACCAAACAGTTTGATCCCACGATGAAAGATGAGAGAGATTTGGCAGTTGGCAACTTTGTACTGGCCAACACTGCAAGTTTCAACATCACCTGAGATGGCGTTGTAGAATGAAAATAGAATGTGATTTCCAAAAGGCAAGAGAGGTTATTGTAGGTCTTTGCAACATGGTCTTGTAGGAACTAGAATCTCATCCATATCTCTCACGAGCTTTGAGATATGCCCCGTCAAAGATTGTAGCCCTATGGCATTTAGTGACCCTTAGGGACATTCTAGTTCAGCATGCCTGAGAATGTTTGAGAACTAAAGGGGACAAGAAGAGGTTGGGGATAGGGTTTACCTGACCACTTAGAGCTAATGGAGCATACAGTTTGATCCCACGATGAAAGATGAGAGAGATTTGGCAATTGGCAACTTTGTATTGGCCAACACTGCAAGTTTCAACATCACCCGAGATGGCATTGTAGAATGAAAACAGAATGCGATCTCCAAAAAGTGAGAGAGGTTATTTTAGGTCTCTGCAACATAATCTTGTAGGAATTGGAATCTCATCCATATCTCACACGAGCTCCGAGATATACCCCGCCAAAGATTGCAGCCTTGTGGCATTTAGTGACCCTTAGGGACATTTCGGTTCCGCGTGCTTGAGAATGTTCAAGCACTAAAGGGGACAAGATGAGGTTGGGGATAGGGTTTACCTGGCCACTCGAAGCTAATGGAGTAGACAGTTTGATCCCATGACAAAAGATGAGAGAGATTTGGCAGTTGGCAACTTTCTACAGGCCAACACTGCAAGTTTCAACATCACCAGAGATGGCGTTGTAGAATGAAAATGAAATGCGATCTCCAAAAAGTGAGAGAGGTTATTGTAGGTCTCTGCAACATGGTCCTGTAGGAACTAGAATCTCATCCATATCTCGCATGAGCTTTGAGATATGCCCCACCAAATATTTTAGCCCTATGGCATTTAGTGACCCTTAGGGACATTTCGGTTTAGCATGCCTGAGAAAATTTGAGCACTGAAGGGGACAGGATTATGTTGGGGATAGGATTTACCCGGCCACCTAGAGCTAATGGAGTAGACAGTTTGATCCCACGACGAAAGATGAGAGAGATTTGGTAGTTGGTAACTTTGTACTAGCCAACATTGCAAGTTTCAACATCACCCGAGATGGCATTGTAGAATGAAAATGAAATGTAATCTCCAAAAAGAGAGAGAGTTTATTGTAGATTCTGTAACATGGTCCTATAGGAACTAGAATCTCATCCATATCTTACACGAGCTCCAAGATATGCCCCGCCAAAGATTGCAGCCCTGTAGCATTTAGTGACCCTTAGGGACATTCTGGTTCAGCGTGCCTGAGAACGTTCGAGCATTGAAGGGGAAAAGATGAGGTTGGGGATAGGGTTTACCCAACCACTTGGAGCTAATGGAGTAGATAGTTTGATCCCACGATGAAAGATGAGAGAGATTTGGCAGTTGGTAACTTTGTACTGGCCAACACTGCAAGTTTCAACATCACCCGAGATGGCGTTGTAGAATGAAAATGGAATGCGATCTTCAAAAAGTGAGAGAGGTTATTGTAGGTCTCTGCAACATGGACTTGTAGGAACTAGAACCTCATCCATATCTTGCACAAGCTCTGAGATATAATCTGCCAAAGATATTTGAATTCACAGTGTTTAATGAGAATATAGTTGAGGCTTGCTTTACTGTTCTATGTTAAGTTTGGCTTTCAATTTTGGTTTCCCTACTTATCTATGTGAAATTTCCACTTTCATAAGTAACATGGATGCAATAATACTAAATCAAGTATAGGTCTGTGGTTCTAGAAGCTTCACATAGCTTCTCTTCAACTATGGATCTTGTAAGCATTGTACCATGACTATTGGTGTTGTGAGAATATACAAAGCATATATATTGTTTGATCAAATGTCTTCAATGAACATGAACTATATGGAAGAAGAGAAGACATGTTGCAAAGTCTTTGAAAAATTTCTTCAAGAAATTTAAGGAGCCATGGGTGATTCATCCAAATTATTTGGTAAAATAAGAGGAGGAATGAATCAACCTTGATGATAGAGGTAAATGTTGAATAATATTTATTTAATCACATTGTTTGAAAAAACTTTAATGACCTTTAAATACAATTGAAAGAAATGGAATTGATCTCCCTTACTCATGTAGATGAATAAATTTGGAATTTAAAAAAGAGAGGGACATCCACCATAAAACCATGCAATCATGCATTTCTTGATGGGAGTATCATAAGTCCATTGTTAGATGGATATGCCAAATGTGGAAGAATTAAAAGGAGAATATGTTGATTGATTGAATACAAGCATCAAACCAATGTGATAACAAAAAATCAAAGTTGATTCCATAAGGTCTAACAATATCATATAATTCATTTATCAATAATTTGAAACATCATAAGCACATGTCTAATAATGTCATACATGAAATATATGTAAAAAATGACATACATAGAAAAAATTATACAAAACATATGCCCAATAATGCCATATAGGTGTAAAATGTACATCATTAGATATATACTCTTTCCAACTAGGGGAACAAAATAAATCCCTAATTGTCTGCAAAATAATGTACTATATGTTAGAGTAATAAATTCATTTCCTTATTAATTAAATTATATTGATATAATTACTAAGTTACTTATCATATTGATATAGTTTACTTATAATTCCTTTCGATTTACAACTAATTGAAATGATTTCCCCAATTTTCCATCTAGTCACTAGAAAATTGGATTTGTTGTCTCTTTCTCTTAAAGAATAAGATCTACTAGTTCCTTTTGTCTAGAAGCCTTCCATTGAGATTGGGGTTTTGAAAGGTTCAAGGGTTGAGGAACTTTTTATAGAATATCTTGAAGAAGGAGAGGTCATGTATAATGGTTTTGAGGAAGGCTAGAGTTCCATCCAGATGGTGTTGCAAACTGGCCAAGCAGAGGAGGCGGTAGAAGAATAAATAGAATAAATGCATGAGAAGGAAGGTCATGGGGGCAATGGATTCAAACCCACAACCAAGCTTTTATACCATTATACAAATTACAAATTATACTTGACTATGCCTTTCATGATAGTCGCATTTTCATATTGGCAAATGAAGAATGACTTTTGGAACAAACATAATAAATACTTCCAAATAAAAATGAAGCCAATGTATTGTATTATAAGCTCGAATGGTAAAGACCAAGCCCAAACATTTATTAAGGTGTAGCATTTATAATTGTCAGGTTCATGTGAAGAAGTCATCATTCATATTCTCATTGTTATGTAATTTGATGATAAGAAGAATACAATGAAATAGAGGTTGATAGTGACTTAAAAATTTACAAAATGCAATCAATGAGAATTTAACATTGAGGGGGGAGTAATAATCAATGTTTCATTCTCATTGTTTGACAAACTCTTATATAAAGAGGGAGTAGATAGATGATCTGGTTTAGTCTTCTTCGAGAATCTTAGTCATATTGGTTCAGAAGGATTCATGATACAACTACTATACTTAGCATGACCAATTGATGCTAAAAACCTTAGTATTGATGCTACAAACCTTAGTATTGACATAATTTAACCTCTGCAATTCCAAGCATAAGATGATTATCATACAATGGTACTTGAACAAAGAACACTAATAAATATTGAAGATGTGAATTGATAATACCATTTCACAGATAATTTTGGCATCTCACCCTTTATCACTTGTGCGTCAACTTTATTAGCCCTCTTCTTTGGTGACCTACAAATGAATAATTAGCACAATAACAAATCTAATATAAGATTAAAAAAATGGGTCCTATTAAAGAATCTAATATAAATTCAAATAATGTATCTATATTCTAAACAAATCAAAACTAAATCTCATCACTTACACATCATAACAATACGATCCACCTTACTCATGTGATAGTCTTGGGGAAGAGGTTGTAACATTGTATTTGGATCCAATTGATCACTTTTTCTCTCTCTCCCAATTCAATCTAATGAGCCAACTGGATCTGCTCGACATTTTAATGTCTCAAGTATTGCCTCATGGTCTAATTCGCGAACTTTCCAAAGAATCTTATAATGTGGTTTTCCACCATATTTTATCAAGTGGACATTTGATTCGACAACAAGGTTTGAATAATGAAGAATCTTCCTCTCTATTTGCCAATCCTCGAAAAACCACAAGTTAGGATTCTTCATAGGATATTGTCTAAGCCATGTGCCTATTACAACCACTGCACCGACATGGTACTCTAAACCTTCACCATCTATAATCAAGTGATATATTTTTTTTTTGGCTTCAACAAAATGACACAAATAATAATCTATCCCTTCTTCATTGTCTTCAGGTGCAATAATAGCAAAAACATGGCCTGCAGTGACAGCTGTACAAAATGTGGTCATTAATTTAGAAAATACTTGGATAAAAGTTATAAAGTTACATATTGAAATTACAAATATACATATATATATATATATATATATTACCAGGTTGCACTAAATTTGACAAGCGGTCAAAGTCAATAGATGAATCCATCTCTACTATTTCCAGTGCTTGTGGGGGACGATAGGTGTCAATTGGGTCCAAAACTCGTATATCCCATTTGTCCACCTATTCAGTTGACTCACAGTCATCCCAATTTTCCTCTGCACATGATGGACAATAGCATGCCATTTTTTGTGTATGGATACTCCATGAACCTGCAATAGAGCTTCTAAAAGAGTGTAACTCACTAGATCCTATTAGTGTGCAACAATCTTGATATGGTGCAATGTTAGTATTATCTATCAACCAAAAAAATTTATGAACTGTAGACTTACCTTCCTTACCTAGACCCATTGTAGCATTACACCATTGGACGATGGATTTTACATCTATCAATATTGCTCCATCTTTGTACTTTAGTTCTTCATGAGCTAAAGCTCTTTTAATGCATGCGCCTGCACCATAGTGCTCTCCCTTACCATGACCAGCCTTTGTGAAATTCCACATTTATTGAATTCTACACAACCTGTGCATCCTACTCAACCAATAGAACATCCGTGCATTCTTGAATTGAGATGCACAATTGTCTGACCAAATAATGTGTTGACGATATGATATGCCCCTGTTAGCCAAATCACCATAAAATAGTTGAAAACAACCATGTACAAACTCCGTAGAATGTGATCGATCATCGCTGATGTAAAAATGGTACTCCCTCAAAATCTTTCCGTCATCCTCTATACTTGTAGATGAATGCATGAATGTTATGTGAACAAATATAGAAACCTATTGAGATGTATAATACTTTGCTTGCACCTCATTTTGTGCTTGTAGTGTGTAGTTCTCTGCAAAATCTACAATCGAAACAATCGTATCCAATGGAAATGTATCCTTGCACAACTTGAATTGCAAATCCAACCATCGAGCTCTATGGGTATGCCTTGCATACTTGTACATAATCTTTTCACAAAAAATCTTCATGAGCTCATACACTGGAATCTTTTCAATAAATAGATCACATCTTTTACCATGTTTCCCATCTTTTAGAGCATATGTCACTGTCTTGAATTTTCTGTAATCTACTATTTCATTTCCAATTGCATGTGTACTATCCATATGTTGACAAGTTGATAAAAGTTGCAAAGAACCACAAAATAAGCACGTACCATCCAAGCATGATGTCTTGTAAAATTGTTGGTCATCCCCTATTTCACATAAAATGTTGGATATGAATTCCCTTGAAGATCTTGGTGGCTCTTTTATGTCACAATCCTGCAAAACAAACTGAGAATGCAAAACTACGCATATGTGCCTAAAAACATCAAAATGGTTAGAAAATTCAATATGTATCCTACAACAACAAGTTGTGTGTGTGTGATTTATTTTCACATAAAAAGGTTTACCCATCTCAAAAAATCTTTGACTTATTCGAATTTGAGGATACATACCAATAAATTTTTAAAAAAATTGTGTCTAAGTTGAGTCCAAAAAATGTTTTGCATGTGGCTCGTGATTTCGGCTACCAATCCTCCTTCTTACAACATCTCTTTGATTAGGAGAAACACGTGTGTTATTTTTCCAAAAATCTTCAATCAATGATTTTAAGGCTTCACTAATTTCTTTATCCTTTCGTGGTAGTCTACCGCTAAATGTCCATAACTCATTTTTTGTTGGATCTTCTAATCTCTCACGCCTTAGCATGGCTCTCCTTAAGGTACCTCTACCAATTTTAAATATTTTTCTTGTCTTTCTCATGAGTCGAGCTTTCTTCATTTGACTACTTACTATTGTCAATGTGAGTACTCGTCTTGTGATATTACTATCTTTGGTGCGTGATTTAGAACCCACTTTGTCATAAGTACTCATTAGATTCTTTACAATATTTCTTTCATTTGAATCATCCATCATTCTTAGCCAAAGAATCTTCATGATAGGCCTAAATTTCAAATTTCTCATCATTTCAACAAATAATTGGCATTGACCTATAATATTTAATTCTTCAAAAAATAATCTCCACATATGATTAACTTTTCTTTGACAAGTATGGTTGCTAATCTTGTCAGGCATTGATTTCAAAATGTTAGTATCAATATCAATCAAATATTTTGGTTTTCTAAAATGAATTCTAGAAGGTGTTCTTAGCTCTTCGATTCTCTCAACATTTTGAACACCAATATAAGGTTGAGTGTATTGTGTACCTTGAACTGAAGATGATGTGCCTTGGTAATAAGATGTAAAAGATGGAATATCACCTACTTGATGTGTTGATGTTGTGCTTTCAACATGACATGATGGAGTGTGTATATCATTGGATCTATAAATCAGTGTCTCTTCAACATGAGAGGATGATATGACTTCAACATTGGAAGATGGTGTAGTGGATGATATGACTCCAACATTTGAAGATGGTGTAGTGGACGATATGACTCCAACATTGGAGGATGGTGTAGCTTCACAATTCAATTGTCTTCTTGAGCGTAACAATCTCATTCATTCTCTTTGTCTTTCTAATTCTTCCTCGTTTCTTTGTACTGGTGGTTCTTGATCCTCTTCGAAAGTTAATTCTTCATCATTACTTTGAAATTTTCTTTGTTCACGTAGTAATTTCATTTTATCTCTTTTAATTGTCAAATCTCTCTCCCTATCTGCATTTGTTTGAATCTTTGGTTTCTTCCTTGGCATGATGATGATTTCTACATGTCAAATTATTCAAACATCTGAATTACTTAAAATGTGTAAATTACAAATTATTCAATTACATATAAAAATTATAATTATTTGAATGAATACACAATATATATCAAACAACTTGTCAAATTTCTAACCATTTCGAAATAACATTTCATTCAAATATACAATTTTTAATGAATTCACTATATATTACATAACATATCAAATTATAATCAAATTTGTATCTATATATCGACAAACAATATTTAAAATGGATTGCACTAACCTTTTCTATTAAAAGAATATTCAAAAATTCTTCAAATCATGTAACTAATGATTGAATTTGGTGTTTGCTAGCTTCTAAAAATGTTGAAATAGTGTTTGCTAGATGTTGAAACTTGTGTTTTTTGTCAGAATAATAGAGAGCATAATAGACCAAAAGTTAAAAATGGATGAAATTTTCCCCAAGGTTGGTTTTTGACCATTTTTTGGTCATTTGAGATAATGCGTATGCACTATAGCATGTACGCACTACAAAGCACGTACGCACTATAGTGCGTACGCACTATCTCAAAACACATCACTCCCCATCCTCCCTACTCTCTCTCCCATCCCCTCCCTCTCTCTCTTCCTACTCTCTCCCATCCTTTACTCTCTCTCACCCTCCCTCTACCACCACCTTCTCTCTCTACCTCCCTCACCCCCTCTCCTCTTCTATCCCTGACTCTTTAGATCTCTCACACACACTCTTATCCCCCCTATCTCTCTCCCTCTCCCTCTCCTACCACCTAATTTCTCTCCCCCATCCCCTACTCTCTCTCTTCTCTCCCATCCCCTACTTTGTCTCTCTTACACACATTCCCATTCCCCCTCTCTCTCCCTCTCCTGCCACCTACTTTCTCTCCCCCATCGTCATACTCTCTCTACCACCCCCTACTCTCTCTCACCCTCACACTACTACTACTACCTACTATCTCTCTCTTTCAAGTTCTCTCTCTCCCTCTCTACTCTCTCTCCCCCATCTTGTACAAGATCTCTCTGCCTCTCCCACTCTCTCCCATCACCTACTTTCTCTCCCCCATCCCCTGCTCTCTCTCTTGTCTCCCATCCACTACTCTCTCACACTCTCACACTCTCCCCCATTCCCAACTCTCTCTCTTCTCTCCCATCCCCTACTCTCTCACACTCTCACTCTCTCCCATCCCCTACTCTATCTCTCTTACACATACACCCCCATCCCCCCCTCTCTCTTTCCCTCTCCCATCGCCTACTTTCTCTCCCCCATCATTGTACTCTCTCTCTTTGCCACCCCTTACTCTCACACTCTCACACTGTATCCCATCCCCTACTCTATCTCTCTTACACACACACTCTCATCCCCCCTCTCCTTTTTCCTCTCCCATTTCCTACTTTCTCTCCCATGTCGTCGTACTCTCTCTCTGCCACCCCCTACTTTCTCAAAACACATCACTCCCCATCCTCCCTACTCTCTATCCTCCCTACTCTCTCTCTCATCCCCTCCCTCTCTCTTCCTACTCTCTCCCATCCTTTACTCTCTCTCACTCTCCCTCTCCCACCACCTACTCTCTCTACCTCTCTCACCCCCTCTCCTCTCCCATCCCTGCCTCTTTAGATCTCTCACACACACTCTTATCCCCCCAATCTCTCTCCCTCTCCTACCACCTAATTTCTCTCCCCCATCCCCTACTCTCTCTCTTCTCTTCCATCACCTAATTTGTCACTCTTACACACATTCCCATTCCCCCTCTCTCTCCCTCTCCCACTGCCTACTTTCTCTCCCCCATCATCGTACTCTCTCTACCACCCCCTACTCTCTCTTTCACACTCACACTACTACTACCTACTATCTCTCTCTCTCAAGTTCTCTCTCTCTCCCATCTTGTACAAGCTCTCTCTGCCTCTCCCACTCTCTCTCCCGCTGCCTACTTTCTCTCCCCCATCCCTTTCTCTCTCTCTCGTCTCCCATCCCCTACTCTCTCACACTCTCACACTCTCCCCCATCCCCTACTCTCTCTCTTCTCTCCCATCCCCTACTCTATCTCTCTTACACATACACCCCCATCCCCCCTCTCTCTTTCCCTCTCCCACCACCTACTTTCTCTCCCTCATCGTCGTACTCTCTCTCTCATCCACCCCCTACTCTCACACTCTCACACTCTCTCCCATCCCCTGCTCTATCTCTCTTACACACACACACTCCCATCCCCCCTCTCTCTTTTCCTCTCCCATCGCCTACTTTCTCTCCCCCATCATCGTACTCTCTCTACCACCCCCTACTTTCACACTTTCACACTCTCTCTCCCATCCCCTACTCTCTACATCTGTCACACACACTCCCATCCCCCCTATTTCTCTCCCTCTCCCTCTCCCTCTCCCACTCCCTCTCCCACTACCTACTATCTATCTCTCTCAAGTTCTCTTTCATCCTCTCTACTCTCTCTCTCTCTCTCTCTCTCTCTCCCCCCCATCCCTTACTCTCACTCTCTCTCCCATCCCCTACTTCTTTCTCTCAAAATCTCACACTCTCTCCCACCCTTTACTCTATCTCTCTTATAAATAAATACACATTCCCATTCCCCCTCTCTCTCTCTCGCAGTCCTTGTCCCACTACCTACTCTCTCTTGTCCCCTACTCTATCTCTCTTAAATGCTTCCATTCCACCTCTCTCTCCCTCCCACTCGCTCTCCCACTGCCTACTATATATCTCTCTCTCTCAATCTCTCCCTCTCTCTCCCATCCCTCTACCATTGCCTACTCTCTCTATCTCTCTCTCCCCTCTCTCATTCTTCACTCTCTCTCTCTTTGACACACACACACCCATCCCCCCTCTCTCCTCTTCCATCCGCTAATTTTTCTCTCACTTTCTCTCCCTCTCCCACTCCCTCTCCCACTACCTACTCCCTCTCTCTCTCACTCTCACTCTTACTCTCTCCCTCTCCACTCTCTCTCTTTCTCTCTGCTACCCTCTAGTCTCTCTTAAATTTTCACTCTCTCCTATCCCCTCTCTCTCTCTCTCTCTCACACACACACACACACACACACACACACACACACACATACACACACACACACACACACATTTCTATTCCCCCCTGTCTCCCCCTCTCCCACTCCCTCTCCCATCGCCTACTCTATCTTCCATCCCCTACTCTCTCTTGAGATACTTTGTCTTCCCCCTCTCCCATTCCATACTCTCTCTCTTTCTCACACATGCACTCCCATCCTCCTCTCTCTCAAGTTCTTCCTTTCCCACTCTATCTCCCATCACCTACTCTCTCTCTCCTCCATCCCCTACTCTTAATCTCTCTCTCCCAACCTGTACTCTCTCTCACATTTCCTCTCTCTCTCATCCCCTACTTTAAATCTCTTTCCCCCATCCTGCACTCTCTCTTTTCCACCCGTACTCTCTCTCACACTTCCTCTCTTTGCCACCCCTTCTCTCTCTCTCTCATCCCATACTCTCTTTGCCACCCCTACTCTTTCTCACTTTCTCTCTCCCATCCTGTACTCTCTCCCCTCTCCTATCCCCTACTTTCTCTCTATCTCTTTCATGCACACACATAGCCATTCCCCTATCCCCCCCACCTAGTTCTCTTTTGCAACTTACATCTTAATAGTGCGTGTGCACTATAGTGCTTGTGCCCTATAGAGCGCACGCGCTATTTAGAGCTCAGGTTTAAATAGCACGTGCATGCTATAGTGCGTACGCGCTATAGGGAAAACACGCTATTTAAACCTTAATCAAACCCAAGCCTAAGGCTTGGTTTTGCCTTGGAGATCCAACCAAAAGGTTTGGATTTGATGAACATGCCTAAGACATGTTTTCCAACAAACATACAAAAAATGATTGTTTTTTCTTCTGTGCTCCCCTTCAAGATTTCTCGTGGTTGGGTATCGATAAGATCAGGTTACATAGCATTATAGGTCTCTGTGTTAGCTATCTAACCATATAATTTATTTTTAATTTTAACTATTTCAAGTCTTTCATTTATAATTTCTTTTGAATGTATGTTCATTTTTTGTCAAAAACCACCACGTACTAATTGGGCTATAGATTTTAGCTCGTTCATCAAATTTTGTAACAACTTAGTTTTTTAGAAACTAGACTCCATTCTATACACTTTGAAAAAAAAAAAATTGATTTTAGATTAGTTTTCAATTATTTCTAGGGGGAGCACACAAATATTTCACATTTTTGGGATGTGTCTAGTTAAAAAATTCGTGAAAAAAAAATAGACATTATAAAATTACTCGAAAAATCTGGGATAAACTACATAGTGTTAAGTAACTTTTGACCAGAGCGATTAAAAATTTTGAAAAAAAAATTTAAAATTTTAGGGGGGCCACACTTTGTACTGTGCTATGTTTTTTTGGAATAAACAGTACCACTTTTTGTGGCCCCCTTTTTTGAGGACCTAAAACTAAACCATTTTGAAAAAAAATTAGTAGTTTAGAAACTAGATTCAAAGGACTAAGACTTTTTTTTTTGTCATATTTGAAAATTTTGAGCATAACTATCTTCAAATGCTTGTTGAAGTTCAAAATTTGTAGATTTCAGGAAAAACGTGTCCACTTATACCCCCCTTTTGGCACCACAACTTTGTGCACTTACCCTTATATTAATAATTATTTTCAACTATAAGATAAGTGCATGCCACTACGTGGCACTTGTTATTTATTTGTTGACATTTTTTAGGTGATACATAATAAGAAACAAATTAGGTCTGAAAAAACTATTCAACTTTGATTATTTAACACTAATAATAACACTTATAATTCAAAATATATAAAAAAATAATATAGATTTTTAATTACAATTTATGAACTTAATATTACATCATAGTTGAAGTATAAAATGAAAAATTGAAGGAAAAAAACTCACTGAAAAAAATGCACAAAAAACTTTATCAAAGTTTGAAAATAAATCATTTCTTTGAAATGCATAATAAAATTATTATTAGTTCCTATCGAATGGCAGGATACTATAGCAACTGGGTTGATGTTATGTTTCCACTAATCTTGACAAATGGGAAAACTTTATTTTTTCCCTACATCCTATTTTTCTATGTTTTGATTTTTTTCAAAATTAAATTATTTTCAAGATTGTTTTCTTGTCAAATTCTAATTGGCATGTACAGAGAACAATAGGGTTTCCACCACCTTCTAATTAAATGCTAACATGGTAGAACAATGAACATAGTCATCTTCTTGGCGGATATCTTGTAGTCTTAGATTTCATGATTGTGATTTGTCTTTTCAACTTTAATGGCTCTATCAGTGAGGGTGTAGAAAATCTATCCAAAATCTCCTCTCTTGTGGCTTGAGTACAGATCATCAACTATTGTGTTGGCATATTTTAGCACATTTTGAGGATAAAATGAGGACACAATGCATTTGGTCTTCCAGTAACAATTGATAGTCTTGAACATTCAACTAGAATTCCCAATCATCAAGTTTAAAAAAAATTTCATTGTCCTTTTTGAGTGTTGTAGTTGATTGCACCCTAACTCATTCTTTTGAGTAAATAGTGAAATAATTAAATTTTTCAATTTTCAAGATTCCTTAATCCATGGCTGATTTTTTATCGGTCTTTGTGGATGTCAATGTTCACGAGTTTCAAATACAGAGATGAGCAGATTCTAGGGTCATGAAAACCAAAGAGGAAATATTACAGAGTGCTTCTTCCTTCTCAGGTAAGCATGTTTTTCTTTTGCCATTGGATTTGCAATTTAAACTTGGACTGAAGCAAAATGTATCATGCCTAGTAATGAATGATTGGCATAGTTGCATTATTTCTTGAAAGAATCTAATTAATTTCTATTATTAAAGAACTTTCATATTTAAATATGGTAGGATTTGACTGACATTATATAAATTTTGCAGCCTATGCTAATGTTTTAGTTTGGGTTTAAACTACTCAAAACTTCATTTTTTTCTTAAGCATGCAATTTGGATAGCATCTTTTATCAGATCTAGCAGGATTCAGATAATTTATCATAGATGTCAAATTGAAGGTTGGGGTTTTCTTTTAGTAGGAAATCTATTGATTTTTAGCAACCTGTAGGGTGTAGAGTTAAAGGTTGTGATCGGCTTTAGTACAAAGCTTGATATCACTATTTTTTCTAGTCATATCCTTAATATTCTAAATAGCAGATATCGTCCCCGATGGTCCAAGTGGTTTTGTTGTTTTTTCTTGCTGGAGATTTGATCCCTCAATTAGGTTAGAATATTTAGTTGCCATCATTTGTTTTGGAGTATTGTGTACTATGTCTATGTTTTTATTTTATTTTCATTTGAATCAAGTTATGGAAGGGGCATTTCTTGGAGTTTGAAGATTTAATTTTTTCAATCCTCACGCAATTTGAGACCGATCAAAAGAAAAAGTGACTTTTACACCTTATCTCACATTTGTCTAACTTTTGATTCATACATCTATGTGATTCCTCTATTTTCATTTTAATACATATTTAACAATTCATCTGTCTAAGAGAAGCTCGTTCTTTTTACTAGATATGAAAGGATATAGGCCACACTTATTGTTTTTCTCTTGTGTTGTTTTTCCTCTTTTACTGTTATGTTTTGCTTGGTGGACACAGTTTTTTCCACTTTTTATAAGTTTGTTTTGAAAATTGTTTTGTTATCCTGTATAAGATTATTTCTCTAATTTTAAGTAGTTTTATTATTCTCTATACGAACCTTTTTAGTAAAGACATGCATGCATAATTTAAGAGATGATTAGAGTTTTTTCGTGAAGATTGAAAGTATTGTTTTAAGACATGATCTCAATTATTTAGTGAGATTTTGTGTATATATTTTAGTTTCACCTAGTTTATGAGTTATTTTTCTTTTTGTTCAATATTTGGTCTCAATGAGATTTGAAATGTTGATTATTGAATTTAAAATCTCTTGGAGAAACTGTTTATAAAAGGTTTTGCAATAAATGTCTACTAAGTTGCAATTGTCATATGAAAATGAGTCATGTAGGGTTATTTCAATTATCTTGGCATTGGAGTAGTGATGCATTTTTATTTATTTTAGTAAAGTTTGAGAGAAACTCCAATAGGCCTTTATTCCTCACACAAGTCTTGCAACACCCCTCTCATGTGAACATTTTAATGTATTTACCATTTAGGTTAATTAGATGTCCTACATGAGTTTCAATATAACATTTTCTCTCTTATCATGCTTAACAAAGATGTTGGATAATTTTTTTCATTTGTTCTTAAAAATTCTCTTGTTTGTAGTCCAATTTTTGTTTCTAAATCAGTTGTTGAGATTGTATCTTGAAAATGGCAATACTTTTAATATAGGACTTAGTCATATTACAGTGGTATTGTCATTTGTATATGATCCCCACTATTATAGAGAAACTTCAATGTGTAGGGAGTTTTTTGTTTTGTTTCCCTATGCAGATTTTTCATGGTTGTTTGTTTGTTTGGGATAAAGCTGCATTACTCCATGTTAATGCACCGTAGGAAGCCCTTATGCCCACTACAATCAAATGACTTAAAATGACTTATTAATGATATTTTTGGTTTTTCACTATGAATACTTTTCTTGAACCCACTTACTCAAGGATGCTTGGAAGAGTAGTAGGGGTGTGGGAATTTACCTTCTTTATGCCAACCCCTAGACAATGGTATTTGGATGCGGGTCCATGGGTTTGTCTAGGTCCATCCATGGATGTATTCCTCTAGGTGCAAAATACAAAATCAGCCTATAGCAAATTATACATGATCTTTTTTTATCTTTTAAATGGTTGTCAATGATTTGACACTTGTGCTAGAAAAGAAAACCCTTTTATTGTCAATGTTGCCTTGTTGTGTTTGTGCACTTGTTTCTTTTGCTTGTGTTGAACCCAATGAACAACATTTAATTGAGGGGTGTATTGTCTGAAAGAAGAAAATATGAATGAGATTGCATCTCCTGTATTAAGAAAATTGTTATTAGGTTTGAGCATTTTATTTCTTCATCTTAACTAATATTTACCATGTAAAATCATTAGTATCAATTATTAGGTCTTGCATATGGTATTGCTGCCCTGAGAATGGGAAACGTGGATGGGTGTTTGCAAAATGGATAGGAAATTAGATTTAATGAGCAATATTTATATTGTTATTTTTTGGGTATTGATTATGATTCACTACATGCTCACAAGTTTTAATTTTTGGTCATTTAATCCCAACCATCCTCCTCTTACAAGTTTTTTTGTTGTTCATTAGTTCTTTGGCATGGTTCATTAGCATTTGTCTATTCCATGAAAATAATTGAAATGTAAAGTTTAGATGCCTTATGTCTCCTTTTCTCCCGATCTGACATATTGATTTTCTCCATCTATGTCTCCTTTTCTTCTAGTCTTAGATATTGATTTTTTGCCTTAGTTTCATCATCTGTTTGCTTGTTGCACTTACATTCTCTAATAAATCACATTCATGCTCCATACTTCTCATGTGTAGACTTCAAAAGAACTTTTACATTTGTGGTCCACATTCATTTCAAAGGGTTAAGATTTCTCCATGTGGGTTTGAGTTTGTGATTAATTGATGTTTAGCATACGATATTGCACATGAGGAGATGGAAATGATGTATATGAAAATCATGATCATGGGGCTGCCAGTATTCATCTCCTCCTAAATTTTTTGCTAGTGCCCAGTCTGAAAACTACAAAGCGTTCAATATTCCATTACAATATATAATTTATAACAATGTTCTTCTAGTTTCTTCATCTTTTTAGAATCATATGGAGATTCTAAGAATTATGAATTTTTTTTAATTCCATTTAAACATTTTTATCATTTTATTCCTATTTTCAAAACAACTAGGAGTATTTCAAATTTTGGTGTTCATGCATTAGTTCATGTTTTAGACCGCATGAAAAAATTTATTAATTGACTGAATGAATGAATGTGAGAAAAATTATATAGTGTTTTTCAAAAGAAAATAATCAAATTTCATATCTTTAGCTTTATTTGGCAGTTAATCAGTTTTTTTTGTGTGGCATTCCAAATGCCCATTTTATTAACGTTCAAGAAAAGGATAGCATTTCCTTCTTTGATTGAGAATTGTCTCTATCTTGACTAAGGTTAGATTAGATCCACTTATGCCACCCAATCTCTATATTTGCCTCCATGTGAGAAAATTGGCAAATGATTTTAATAATTTTACGAATAATGGGTTAGAGTATTGGATACCATAGGTAGATTTCCCAACTTCAAGTTCACGAAAGTGAAGAGATAATTTAGCAGTTTCGGAAAACACAAGCAACATTTTTCAAGGGTGAGTAGTTAAGTCCATTCTAACAAGGCCAATAGATTAATCAAACAAAATTAAACTATGATTCACATTGCGAATAGGTCAAATAAGAATACATTATTTCATGTCTAAAAATATATTAATTATTATCTATAACTAACTTTTTATCTAATTTTGTAGTCATTTCTTGCAAATCTAGACTTTCAAAATGTGTGATCGAATTTTTATTCCATGCCCAAGTCCTCAGTGGAATTCTCCAATTATTGGTGCAATTGACTCAACACAGTTGGAGAGTGTGTTTATTATTAAATACCCAAATATTGAGAAATCTTTGCACATAGTTCTCACTTAAGAATTCTTGTAGAATAAATCTAGTTCAACATATTATGCAGACATTGTTTCTACATTCTTGACCAATTGCATGGACCTTTTAGAAGATATACAAATTGTGAAGCAATTAGCAAATGCATATGTGAAGCATTACTTCAAGCCTGAAGAAGACTATGATCCATACATTGATGCATATTCTATAGAGATGAGTAATGAAATCCGCTATAATTTTTAAGTTCATCTACTATCACAACTTGTGTGTACAATTCCCTAAAAATTGCAATTTGTAGTAAATATAAAGCAATTATAGATCATGCCTTGCATGCTCATTGTTCCCAATTTTTGTAGCAGAGTGCTTTGAGAATCTCAACCGTATGCAATGCAATCATATTCCTCCAAATGCATATGTCTTCTCCTCCAATGACAACTTATACACAAAACAATTGCTCCTTGGCATGAATGAGTACTTCTTAGTTTACCAAAATTTCAATACATTATTGGTTATCATAGATGACATGTCATGATTCTATGTACATACTCCATAGCATGTGTAATTTGTATACACCTCTAACCTTTTTAGAAGAATGAATTCTACCACTTTGTAAAAACCTTGCTATATATAGTAAACTATTATATTTGGACTGATGTTTAATTATGTCATGTTTTAAATAAAAATCAATCATCATCAAATTTAATACATATACATTACATAGGAATTTATTATTTGATTAAGAATAGTATAGAAAATGCACTTTAAATTATGAACATTTGATGTCAATAAATTAATTGACATGTTTCTTCTGTGATAAATGTTGTGTCGCTAGTTAGTAATATATCCTTTTGTTTTCCATATTGCAATAGAAATTCTATGGTAAACTAGATTTCTTTGATTCAGGAACATTGGTTAAAGCTAACGACAAGTGTAATTTTTACTAACAGTTGTAGTAGTCCTGAAGTAGTTTGTACATTAAATGTTAGATGTATTAGTAGAAATGGAGAAATTTGAACATAGATTGAAGATGGTTATACAAGTTGAAAAATGGGTATTTAGCTTCATAAATGATGTCTAATTGCCTCATAAATTACATTTTCCTTTGCATGTTGTCATACTTCATTAAAAAGATGTATTCTGATAAGGTGAAAATAAATTATTTACAAATTGCATGTTCTATATTGCTGACTTCTTTATTTTTTAAATTTCACAGATCCTTGAACTATGCTAGGAGTTTTGGAATTTGTGTATACAATTGACATTGCCAATTGCAAGGAACCAATATGTTTCCATCCATACTTCTGAAACTAAAAGTCTAAATTTTATTTCTAATTGTAATTGTCAAGTAGTGGTAATTATGATAATAATTTATAGAGTAGTAATATTTGATTAGTATTAATATTTTTGCAAATTTATCTATTTGGTTTTCCATATTCTCTTCTAAATTATTGATCGAGGGATGTTTATATCAATTCTCACTTAGAGAAAAGAATTCCCCTTTCAAATTCACATTGTTTAGATACCATGAAACATAGTTTGAACATATTTTCTATCATGTCTATATAAAAAAATTATGTATATAAATCATATCCACATCCATATCCATAAATCATATCCATAAAACAATGTCTATTTACTTAGATTTGATATATATTTAAGATAAAAAATAGCTTCTAATAATTAATAAATCAAATGAAAACTAACTGAAAAAATAAAAAATCATAGCTTATAAATTGCTTAGAGGTATTGAAATTTCAGATAAACAAACAATTGTTTGAAAAATTAAATTACTTATCATTTCGTAGTGTGTAATGAAGTTAAGCTATATCTTAGAATTCATTGACACTTAGAAAAATCTAAGAATTCTTGGCCATTGTTGACAGGTTTTCTCTACTTCCATTGCATAAGTATGAATACTCTAAATGCATCTGGTACAATAAACTGCCCAACAGATCATGAAAATCCACAATCTAAAGTCCTTGAAAGAATCCAACAACTTCCAAGTGAATGTCAAAGGAATATATTGGAAAAATATTTTTATGAAAACCATGATGCAATGTTTCAATACAATGGATGGGGAAACATTCAGACAATACCAGAGACCAATCAAATTCATGTCCTATCTCCATTCATGACAAATGGAGAATTGATTTACTTGAAATATCTTGTGCAAGTATATAGGGAAGCTCATATCATAGTTCACTATCAATATATTCTAATCCATTTTCCTTACAAAAATCATACTGTAGAACAATTCATAGTCATTTTTAATCCAATATGTAAAACACTATTTTGTTAGCTATCACCATTTAAAGCCACTGTTGAAAGTGAAACACTTTTATGCATAATAAACCTTCTCATATTATATCCAACTCCCTCACTTGAATGGATTATAAGACATGATAGTATACAACTTCTAGGAGAATTGTATGATGATAATACAGGAGCTATAGCTACTAAAACCATAAAGCACCATTACTCATACCATTATTTGTTTGTATTTTCAAATAGTGGCACACACCTAGCATTCATCTTGTAGCAGATATTGGAAGATGGCACATCCTTTATGGATGAATTAATTTTTGCAACATGATAGTTGCCAAAAGTAAATACTTATGATGTATAAGAGTATGCTCCATTGTGCTACAAATATATATTGTTCTATAATTTCTACAATGGCAACTAGAGATCAAAGAACCAATTTCATGTAATGTTTTGATTCCATGAGAACAAAGTTGTACTCATGTTTCTTTCTCGTTGAGATTCTAGGTTTGCAAAGCACATCAAATTTGCATATGATTTATAATGGTTGGTTTCAACCATCTTAGGATACTCCAACGATAATGACTACAATTTCTTTATGGAAAATTTATGGAAATTGAAAATTTGATTGGGGCAATTGTAGCTTTCCTTTCTCTGGAAGTCTCAATGGCATTTGTACACAATAGCTACATCTTTTAGACTGCAAGGGGACTTGAATGTAATTTTTTATACTTGTGTATTAATAGCTAGAGATTAACCTACACTAGAGGAGGAACATAGGATAATGATAGAAGACCAAGTCATCCATCAGTTAGTAGAAAGAGTCAGTATTTGCAACCTTCCTGTTTCCACCCTCCTATTGTGTAATATATTCAAAGCTATCATGTTACAAAATCATCAAGGAGAGTTGAAAAATGTACTGGAAATCATTCAAGGAATTCAGACCATCAGCCAATTAAATTTTTTAGCCTGCTTCATAATGAATACAAATAATTTGTCCTACCAAGATATTGCCATTATTTTGAGTAGTGTAGATTAGACCTAGTAGAAATTAGAGAACATAATAATAGAAGAAGAATAAAAGAATGTTGCTTTTGATTCTTCAAACAGAGAATTGACTCTACAAGCACTTGTATGAGAGCATTGTTGATTGAAAATAGAGTTGGAACATTTTCCTATAGTCTTTCTTCTCTAGGAGATTTTGTTGGTGCTAAAAATTGCATGGTCAATTTTGAGCACTTTTGAGAAAATTAAGCCCTATAAATGCTTTTAAGTGCATGTGTACCCGACTATCAGTTTAAGGCCTAAGAGGTGTTTAATATTTCTAACACCCTCCATCCAGTGCATTTAAGTGTTTCATGATGATAAATTGACACTACGAGCCATTTCGTGGAGTCCTGTTTTGAGCATTTACCAAATTTGCATTTTTACCCTAAGTGTCAAACAACGAAAGGAGGCTATGTTTTCAAGTGAATATCTCAAACCTAGAAATATTATATGATAGACCACTTTGGAAGCATCTAGTGTCCATACCCAAAAGCCTATGTTTCAAATTTCAAGTCATTTTGAGTCCATTTGACTAGGTTTTGAATCCCCCAAAGTTGGTAGTTTATTGTTTTCATGCTTTTGCAATTTTCACATAATTCTAGGAAGCCCTATTTGACATGTTATAACTTTTGACCAGTTGACCTAAATCCTAAAATTCCTTTTGCGTTACATTGTAGACCTCAGCTACTTGTCATGTTTCAAGTTTCAGCTCTTGACGAATCTGTTTGATCAATTTTCAAATGTGATTCCAAAAGCAATTTCCAAAGTTTTATTGATGTCAATATTTTTAGATTGAACGGTAGCCCTGTTCATGATGTTATATCTCCTAATATATGATTGGTAAGTCTGAATGGATTGTACCACTATGCTATCCTCTAAAAATACTCCAACTGTGTTAGTTTGCAAGTCTTGACAAATTCGTCTATATACTTTTCTAGGTCCATTCCATTTGCAAAAAATGTTTTCTAGTAGTGCTTTCAATCTGTAGATTCTAAGTAGCCTACTTTGAGTGTCTACCATTTGTGCCCTTTTATTTGTCATGAGCCCAAATTAAGATTTGTATTCTCCTCATGATAGAGAACCAACGCCTCAAGCTTTATTTTTCCCATGTGATCGTTTACCCAATTTTCTAGGCCAAATCTAAAGCCAATTTATTGATTTTTGACATGTTCTTGTGCAGGTAATTCTGAAGGGGCAACCTTAATGGTCAATATATTTTGACTCTAAATTTGTCATGAGACAAGATCTGACAGGGTGCAAGAATGTGGTACAGAGAGTTAGTGTGCCAATTTTCAGAGCATGGTCAGAGGTTTTGGTCAATTTTCAAAGGTAGTCAACAGACCTCCTGACAAAAATTTGATAAGTTGTAGATTAAGGGTAAAATGATCTTTAGTTGATTATTCAGTGTTTGAATTTCTTTTCAATTAGTTCAAGGAGATTATTGGATCAGTTTGCATATCAGTTGCTTGGAAACATAATTTTTTTTAGCTGAACCCACTTTGGGGTCTGACTAATTACATCAAATTAAAGAAGAGGCTGAGCAAATTGAAAGTTTTGAAAGGGAAACTTACAATGTGAAATGTGGTGTTTGAATTAATGTTTCTTAACTCCTTATAAAGAAATAAATTAGTGCCTTTAGATGCATTATACGAAACTTTTAGAACATTAGCAGGAGAAAAGATGAAGTTTTTCCATTTTCCATTGAGATGAAGGTAATTAAAACAAAGTTGCAAAACAACTAAAGTGTAACTTTTAATACAATAGGTCTCCACAATCACACCAATAGAGGAATAACATCAATGTGTGGAGTCTTTCCACATGTACAATTTTGAAGTCTCCATGCAAAATCAAGGATGCCATCAATATGCAGAACATAGAGGAGTAAGACGTGCAAGTTCCCTCCACATTGGCAGATGTTTGGAGAGACATTAGGAGTGATGAAGACCATGATAGGAGGAGTCTCATTTTAAGACTTGAAGCAGCCAATGCAGGTGAAGCTAAGTCTAAACAGGGGCCGCCAGTCTCACAATAAATGAGAAGTCAAAGGAGATTGTGATTATAGAGTGCAAGAAAGTGAAGCTGCCATGGTCAAAGATTACAGGAAGAAGCCACAATAAGCAAGAAGGATTCTGCAGGCAAGTTGATAATAGGAACGCCATTTGCATGAGGCAGTAGTCAATGCATAATAAGAAAAAACTCCAACCCGCATGTTTGAATAGAGGAATTAAGACATAGTCATTCATAGAGGGTGAACATGTTTAAAAAGGAGCTCCATGCATTTAAAAAGGGAGTAGCAGTTTCAAATCAACCAAGACCACAGGAAGGCACACATGTTTTTAAAGGCAAGAGTAGTTGAAAGAAGTAGAGACACCTAATGCCTTGGAAGGAATAGAAAGGCATCTTTTAAAATATATCTCACGCAAGCCTGCAAGCAGAAAAATAGAACCCTCCATGCCAATAAAGAGAGTAGCTCACACATTGAGCAATCAACGCATGAATAGAAGGGTAGTTATGATTTTTTTTAATAGAGCAGTCATTGCATTAAAAAATAGAACCCTCCACACTGAAAATGAAAAGAAGTTTCAAAACAAGTATAAAAGGAAATTCGCAGGCAGTGAGGGGATATAAAGTGGAGATCATGCAAGCAACAAAGGAACAGTCTGCCCTGCCATGAAAAATGCATCCACGCAAGCATTTTCAAAGAAATTTGCCAGTGAAGAGCACTAAAAGTTCACACAACAGTTTAAAGGAGAAAAAAGCTTCTTCAATAGTAGCATCACACTGAAACGAAAGGAAAACACAAGCAATCCATGCATTGAATGAAGCCGTAGGGCAAGAGCTTTATCCCATATTGATTATGTGGGAGTGCTTTTAAATGTTTAAATACCATTTCAAATGATATGTATATTGAATTGAGAAAGAAGCCTTTTGAAAGGCTATAGCATGCATGTGGGTCCTGTGCGTGCTAAACAAGGAAAGCCTATTGTGGATGACATCAACTAACTGAGCACCAAATTTTGACCAAACATGCAATCCAAGCATGATGACATCAGCAAGTTGATGCATTAGAAAAGGTAGAAAATCAAACAGGTCGGTAACTCGCCATCGAAAAATGCTGAGGTTTTCTGATGGCGACATAGCGCCCTGCCAAAAAACATCAAAGTCTAGCAAATAGAGGTGGGTCCCATGTGAAGATGATGTGGCAGTGTTAGCAGGCGAAAATTTGACACGTGCCAGAGGTTTATGAGGTGGAATGCATCTTGAGGTCCTAATGTGGAAGAAGGTGACATGTGTCACAATGTCACTATGTCACTAATGACATGGTGAATGTTGACTCTCATAGTGACATAGCGAGTGCCTATGTGGTAGGACCAGTTGGCGATGATGTGGTGCCTGGTAATATAGACATGAGCCAATCATGTAATGACACAGGGCTTTCGGTCAATGAAGTTTGACCCAGATGGAATATGTGAGGGGACTTTTCAAAAGATTAAATTTTTAATATATTTCCTTTGTTTTATGTGCAACCTAAGTTTAAAAAATATTTGAAATATTACATAGTTCAAACCTTTGAAAAAGGTTGAATATTTAAAATGCAGTCTTGAAACATATAAGGGAGAGCTTGAACTTCAAAGAGACATAACAGGGGTGATTTGTATAAAAAACTAGCACTCCAAAATACCATTGGAACTGGGAGAACCTGAATTTTCCAAGTTCAAGGCCTGTTCTTGCATAGGTGCTCACTAGTTTGAGCTACAGGTCAATTTGTAAAATCCAGGGCATTGGTGACAGAACATGCTGAGTTCTTCATTGATGATTAAGATTGGTTAGAGGACAGTTTTAAAGGTCTGTTGCAATCTAAAAGTGAAGAAAATCAACTTGAGGTTGTTTTCTTGTCTTCTCAAGACCATTTTAACTGATTTATTACTTTTCCCCAAGTTCTTTTTTACACCAAAATCAGTTACTTTTCTCATCATTAGATTTTGAGATATTTTGATGCCTTTGAGAGGTAGAATGATGAGGATCTAATATGTAGTTATAGAGAGAAGTTAGAAAGAAGCTTTTGCTTTTTCTAGGGAAGGATTTCCAAAGGAAAAAATTTTAGTCGTAAATTCAAACCGAGAATTGTCTTCTCCATATTTATTCTTTCTTCTTCTCTGAAAAGAGGGTTGTTGGTTGGTTTTCTGTTTTCCGGTTCTTGGAGCTTTGCTCAGGCTGTAAAAGCCACACACCCAACATTTCTCTATTGTATTGAGCATCATTTTATGTTTTATGTAGATAGTTCTATTCTATTAGGTGATTTGTGAGTTAATTTCTGTACATTTCATGTATTTGGTTTCAAGAAAGGAAAATAAAGAGCAACAATGGTTTCAAATTTAGTTTGAATCTTGTCTCTTGTTTGTGGATCTGTAATCTTTTCTAGTTTGTGATCAAAGATCATAGATTAGGTTGCATCTCATTTAGTGATGTATGTGATTGAAATATCTTGCTTATGGAACAAAGAGCCATGTAACTGCTTGGTGTTTATCACAGGGTTTACTGATTTCATGAAAGGATTGTCTGAGTATGAGATTCAAATATGTAGCAGATGTTAGTTCACAAAGTGAAGGATAGATCAAGGATCTTGATGTAGAGATATGTCTGAGATTTCCATAAGATGTATGGTTATAATTCATTTTAATTACCCAATAGATAAGGCACTGGTCAAAGATAGGATCATTAAGTTCTATTGCTAATACTTGGGTCTTGCTATTATCAACATATTAAATCAATTTTCCCTTTTATGTTAAAAGCTATTCAATGTTAACCCACAGTTAACTTGCCAGTTTCATGAGTTATGTTCTTAGCTATTTCATGCTTGTGATTCCTGGTTAAGTATAGAAGATTTAGGGGTTTTTATCTACTTTACAATAGATTTAGTGTATGCCTTTATAACTGGTACCATATAAAGAATCTATAGGTATAACCACCTAGGTTTTGTAGAGCCTAAAGTTCAGAAGGAGAATAGCTATATAATTGGCCCAGGTTCTTGTGAAGTGTTTCCATTATTGGAGATAACTACCCATAGATGCATTCTTTCCTTGCATACTTGGTTGTTTAAACACTGTTAAATCAAGAGCCAAAAAAATGGTGACTCTGGTAGGGAGTTGCATATAGAGAGGACCAAAATCTCTGTCATGAAATAGATTGGATATAGCAAGTCTAGAGCAAGATGTGTTCCCTTTTCCTTGCTGTAGTTTCATGTTCCTGAGTTGAGCTTTATTCATGGACAACGATATGTTATAAGTCTGGATGAAAATTGTGTGCTATGACTGTTATAGGTCTATCGTCAATCAGTTCAGTTTGCAAATACTATTGAGAAAGTTTCAAAGTTAAGAATTGATTTTATAAAGTGTATTTTCTTTTCAAGGTGTTAATGATCTACAAGTTTCTTTTACATTGAAAGTCTGGTTCAGATTTTTCAAGTGACAAATTATGTTTTATTTCTCACCAAGTGAGTGGCGACTCTCAAATCTTTATACCAATTTGTTCCTAGTTGATTTCATTGAAAATTTTTGAAGGGCTTTCAGTTGTATGGGCTGATCTGAAACTATTGATAGATCTTGGAAAGGAATTTTTAAATTTTTGATAAGTTTTAAAGTGCTGTTTGCAATTTGCTATTATAAGGAATTGAAATGTAAAAAGTGAATCACAACAGTGATCTCTTTATCCTCTTGAAAGGAGGTGGTAGATCTATAAAAGTTTGATCAGTGGTGTAAAGAATCTTAGTCTTGCACCTATGCCAAGTCAGCAGATTGAAGTTCAGCATCAACACTTGAGGTATTTTGGTTTTCATGTCTTCTTTTCATGGAAGTCAAGTGTCTAAAAAAGTTGCCTCTATTCAGTGATTGCTAGCACTAGAAGGAAGAGGTAGAAATCTTGTTTTATAATGGAGTTAGATCTTAGATTAAAATTAGTTTGCCTAATTCTGAGAGTTTAGAAACTGTGAATAATAGCGTTACTATGTTGAATAGACTTGTCTACAAAAGGATTGTCAATCTTATAAGAATTGAAGTAGGAAATACTCAAGGTTTAAGTGCCGAACAATGCTATTTAAGGCTTAAATTAGTAATCAGTAAGATGCCTTTTCATTTTAGACCTAAGGAATCTTCCCTACCTAGTGTTTTCCTTGATGTTCTAGTAACCGATTCAGTCAATTGGCCAGCACCTATAAGATTACAAAGGTTTTTGCAAATTAAAAGATTCATTCAAGAGATGGAAGATGCTGATTACAAATTTCATGACATATCTTCTAATGATAATGAGTGTGCTGAAAGTTAGGGCAGTAATGAATACAATGAGTCCATAGAGCAAGATGATTTGTCTTCTGAATGTGAAGAGGTGGATTAAAATGTTAACGAATCAGGTAATAGCAATCAGCATGAAAGAAATGGATATAAAAGAGAAGATAAATTTTGTTACTATACATATGAAGTTGAAGAAAGTTGTAACAATAGTAGATCTAGTGATTTCCATGATAAGAAAGAATGTTTTAATAATGTTGATTTTCCATATTGTTACACTAAGGATCCTGTTGTTGTAATTTCTTCATGTTATCCAAATGATAACCACAGTCGGGAGAAGATTTGTAAGGCAATCTTCTTGAGCTCCCATGAAATCTCAAAATTGTTGGCTCGTGAGTTTGAAAAGCATGTAAGTATTTCTAAGGATCTTCATATGTTCCCTCATAATACTTTCTCCTTTAGTCAAATCAATTCCCCAAAGTTTGATGTAGAAGAAGAGGTAGAATCCGAACAATCTTTGTTAGATTTTGGAGGTGTATATAACAGAACCTCAAACATTTTTACACATGAGGATTTGTTGAATGTTGATTGTGTTAATGAAGGGAAGTTTAATGCTGTTTCAGATTCTTTTCATGCTGGTTATGCTATAATAAGTTTTGATGCTTCATATGACAAAGAGGAAAATAGTGAATATTGTCAATTAGATCATAGATTTTCTTTATATGCTGATAGGTCTTCTGAAGATAAATTCAAGGTGTATTCTGACTTTCATTTAGATGAAGAAAATGATAGTGATCAACATAGTTTAGATCACCACTTTCAGAATGAGTTTTCATGCTTGGCAACTAATCAGTTGGTTGAAGAATGTGAAGAGGTTTTAGTGAAAGATGAATTTGATTTAGTGAATGATACGACTACAAGTAGGCAACAATCAAATTCCAATTGCTCTTTACATCCAGAGACACAAGGTGAGTTGCAAGTTTTTGGTACATGCAACTTGGTGAATGATTTAGATTATGAGGTTTTTGTGTTTCTGATTAGCCTGCATGAATCATTATTGGATTTTGATTCTCAATCTAGTTTGTGTGATTATGGGCATGCTAAGTTGCTTTCTCATAATAAGCATGAGGTAGAAGCTAATGCTGATATATGTATGTATTATGAGAATGAAGAAATTTGTTTTGTTTTGCTGAGTAATTTGTTTCAATGTGCTGATTTGATTGGTGAAACAAAGGAGAATGAGAATCACAGTTTACCTCATGAAGACGTAAATGAAAATCAAGTATATGATAGAGGTAAAAGTTTTTGCTAAGATCGGGGGCACTGTTTGTACAAAGTAGTGTAGTTTTTCCCTATTTTCAGTAAAGTTGTTCGAGAAGAATTTTTACTATTAGGTGTGTGGTCCGCTTCTCCCAGAGATCTGAATCCTTGCCATGCTCGCAAGGGACATACATCCTCACTAAAAATTGCATGGTCAATTTTGAGCACTTTTGAGAAAATTAAGCCCTATAAATGCTTTTAAGTGAGTATGTACCCGGTTGTTAGTTTGAGGCCTAAAAGGTGTTTAATGTTTCTAACACCCTCCATCTAGTGCATTTAAGTGTTTCATGATGATAAATTGACACTACGAGCCATTTCGTGAAGTCCTATTTTGAGCATTTACCAAATTTGCATTTTTACCCTGTGTCAAACAACGATAGGAGGCTGTGTTTGCAAGTGAATATATCGCACCTAGAAACATTTTATGATAGACCACTTTGGGAACGTCTAATGTCCATACCCAAAAGCCTATGTTTCAGATTTCAAGTCATTTCAAGTCTGTTTGACTAGGTTTTGAATCCCCCCAAGTTGGTAGTTTACTATTTTCATGCTTTTGCAATTTGCACATAATTTTGGGAAGCCCTGTTTGACATGCTATAACTTTTGACCAATTGAACTGAATCCTAAAATTCCTTTTGCATTGCATTGTAAACATCAGGTACTTGTCATTTTTCATGTTTTAGCTCTTGACGAATCTATTTGATTAGTTTTCAAATGTGATTCCGAAAGCAATTTTCAAAGTTTTACTGGTGTCAGTATTTGCAGATTGGTCGGTAGCCCTGTTCATGATGTTATATCTCGCTAATCCATGATTGGTAATCCTAAACAGATTATACCACTCTATTTTCCTCTAAAAATACTCCAAGTGTGTTATTTTGCAAGTCTTGACGAATTCGTCTACATACTTTTCTAGGTCCATTCCATTTGCAAAAAATGTTTTTTGGCAATGCTTTCAATCTGGAGATTCCAAGTAGCCTACTTTGAGTATCTGCCATTTGCGCCTTGTTATTTTTCATGAGCCCAAATCATATATTCGTATTGTCCTCATGGTAGAGAACCAATGCTCCAAGTTTCATTTTTCCCATGTGCCTATTTACCCAATTTTCTACGCCAAATCTAAAGCCAATTAATTATTTTTTGACATGTTCTTGTGCAGGTAATTCTAAAGGGGCGAGGTTAATGGTCAATATCTTTTGACCCTAGATTGGTCATGGGACGAGATTTGACAGGGTGCAAGAATGTGGTATAGAGAGTCAGTGTACCAATTTTTAGAGCATGGTCAGAGGTTTGGATTAGTTTTCAAAGGCAGTCAAAAGGTAGTCAACAGACCTCCTAACGAAAATTTGATTAGTTGCAGATAAAGGGTAAAATGATCTTTAGTTGATTATTCAGTGTTCAAATTTCTTTTCACTCAGTTCAAAGAGATTATTGGATCAGTTTGCATATCAGTTGCTCAGAAATGAAATTTTTTTTTAGCCGAACCCACTTTGGGGTCCAACTAATTACATCAAATTAAAGAAGAGGCTGAGCAAATCAAAAGTTTTGAAAGGGAAACTTACAATGTGAAATGTGGTGTTTGAATTAATGTTTCTTAACTCCTTATAAATAAATAAATTAGTGCTTTTAGATGCATTATAAGAAACGTTTAGAACATCAGCAGGAGAAAAGATGAAGTTTTTCCATTTTCCATTGAGATGAAGGTAATTAAAACAAAGTTGCAAAACAAATAAAGTGTAACTTTTAATACAAAAGGTCTCCACAATCGCACTGATAGAGGAATAACATCCATGTGTGGAGTATTGCCACATGTATAATTTTGAAGTCTCCATACAAAATAAAGGACACCATCAATATGCAGAACATAGGGGAGTAAGATGTACAAGTTCCCTCCACATTGGCAGATGTTTGGAGAGATGTTAGGAGTGATGAAGACCATGATAGGAGGTGTCTCAATTTAAGACTTGAAGCAGCCAATGTAGGTGAAGCCGAGTTTGAACAGGGGCCACTAGTCTCACAATAAATGAGAAGTCAAAGGAGGCTGTGATTATAGAGTGAAAGCAAGTGAAGCTGCCATGGTCAAAGACTACAGGAAGAAACCACATCAAGCAAGAAGGAATCTGCAAGCAAGTTGATAAGAGGCATGCCATTTGCATGAGGCAACAGTCAATGCATAATAAGAAAAGACTCCACCCGCATGTTTGAATAGAGGAATTAAGATGTAGACATTCATAGAGGGTGAACATGTTTAAAAAGGAGCTCCATGCATTTAAAAAGGGAGTAGCAGTTTCAAATCAACCAAGACCAGAGGAAGGCACGCATGTTTTCAGAGGTGGGAGTAGTTGAAAGAGGCAGAGACACCCAACGCCTTGGAAGGAATAGAAAGGCATCTTTTAAAATATATCTCACATAGGCCTACAAGCAGAAAAATAGAACCCTCCACACCAATAAAGAGAGTAGCTCACGCATTGAGCAATCAATGCATGAATAGAAGGGTAGTTATGATGTTTTTTAACAAAGCAGTCACTGCATTGAGAAATAGAACCCTCCACGTTGAAAATGAAAAGTTTCAAAACAAGTATAAAAGGAAATTCGAAGGCACTGAGGGGATATAAGGTGTAGATCACTCAAGCAACAAAGGAACAGTCTGCCCTGCCATGAAAAATGCATCCATGCAAGAATTTTCAAAGAAATTCACTAGTGAAGAGCACTAAAAGTTCACATGACAGTTTAAAGGAGAAAAAAGCTTCTTCAATAGTAGAATCATGCTGAAAGGCAAGGAAAACACAAGCAATCCATGCATTGAATGAAGCTGCAGGGCAAGAGCTTTATCCCATATTGATTATGTGGGAGTGCTTTTAAAAGTTTATATACCATTTCAAACGATATGTGTAATGAATTGAGAAAGAAGCCTTTTGAAAGGCTGTAGCATGCATGTGGGTCTTGTGTGTGCTAAATGAGGAAAGCCTGTTGTGGATGACGTCAACTAGCTTAGCTCCAAATTTTGACAAAACATGCAATGCAAGCATGACGACATCAGCAAGTTGATGCACTAGAAAAGGTAGAAAATCTGACGGGTCGCTAACTTACCATCAAAAAATGGCAAGGTTTTTCGATGGTGACATAGCGCCTTGTCAAAAAACCTCAAAGTCTAACAAACAGAGGTGGGTCCCATGTGAAGATGATGTGGCAGTGTTAGCAGGTGAAAATTTGACACATGGCAGAGGTTTATGAGGTGGCACACATATCAAGGTGCTACTGTGGAAGAAGGCGACAAATGTCACAATGTCGCTATGGCACTCGATCAACGAAGTCTGACCCGGATGGAATATGTGAGGGGACTTTTCAAAAGATTAGTTTTTTAATATATTTCCTTTATTTTACGTGCAACCCAGGTTTAAAAGATATTTTAAATATTACATAGTTCAAACCTTTGAAAAAGGTTGAATATTTAAAATGCAGTCTTGAAACATATAAGGGAGAGCTTGAACTTCAAAGAGACATAACAGGGGTGATTTTTATCAAAAACTAGCACTCCAATATACCATCAAAACTGGGAGAACCTCAATTTTCTAGATTTGAGGTCTGTTCTTATACAGGTTCTCACCAGTTTGAGCTATAGGTCAATTTGTAAAATCTAGGGCATTGGCGATAGAACAGGCTGAGTTATTCATTGATGATTAAGATTGGTTAAAGGACAATTTTAAAGGTCTGTTGCAATCTAAAAGTGAAGAAAATCAACTTGAGGTTATTTTCTTGTCTTCTCAAGACCATTTTAGCTGATTTGTTACTTTTCCCAGAGTTCTTTTTTACACCAAAATTAGTTACTTTTCTCATCATCAAATTTTGAGATCTTTTGATGCCTTTGAGAGGTAGAATGATGAGGATCTGATATGCAGTTATAAAGAGAAGTTAGAAAGAAGCTTTTGGTTCTTCTAGGGAAGGATTTCCAAAGGGATAGATGTCAGTCATAAATTCAATCCGAGAATTGTCTTCTCCATATTTATTCTTTCTTCTTCTCTAAAAAGAGGGTTGATGGTTGGTTTTGTATTTTCCAATTCTTGGAGCTCTGCTCAGGCTGTGAAAGCCACAGACCCAGCATTTCTTTGTTGTATTGAGCATCATTTTATGTTTTATGCAGATAGTTCTATTCTATTAAGTGATTTGTGAGTTAATTTCTGTACATTTTATGTATTTGGTTTCAAGGAAAGCAAATAAAGAGCAGAAATGGTTTCAAATTTAGTTTGAATCTTGTCTCCTATTTGTGCATCTATAATCTTTTCTAGTTTGTGATCAAAGATCATAGATTAGGTTGCATCTCATTTAGTGATGTATGTGATTGAAATATCCTGCTTATGGAACAAAGAGCCATGTAACTGCTTGGTGTTTATCACAGGGTTTACTAATTTCATGAAAGGAATATCTGAGTATGAGATTCAAATATGTAGCAGATGTTAGTTCACAAAGTGAAGGATAGATCAAGGATCTTGATGTAGAGATATGTCTGAGATTTCTAGAAGATGTATGGTTATAATTCATTTTAATTACCCAATAGATAAGGCACTGGTCAGAGATAGGATCATTAAGTTCTATTGCTCATACTTGGGTTTTGCTGTTATCAACATATTAAATCAATTTTCCCTTTTATGTTGAAAGCTATTCAATGTTAACCCACACTTAACTTGCTAGTTTCATGAGTTATGTTCTTAGCTATTTCATGCTTGTGATTCCTAGTTAAGTATAGAAGATTTAGTGGTTTTTATTTTCTTTACATTAGATTCAGTGTATGCTTTGATAACTAGTACCATATAAAGAATCTATAGTTATACCCACCTAGGTTTTGCAAAGCCTGAAGTGCAGAAGGAGTATAGCCTTACAGTTGGCCTAGGTTCTTTGTGAAGTATGTCCATTATTGGAGATAGCTGCCCATAGATGCATTCTCGCCTTGCATACTTGGTTGTTTAAACATTGTTAAATCAGGAGCCAACATATTTTTCCAACATAAATTCAGTATCCAATGTGGTTTAATCATATCAGACATCTATGCAAATTACAATTTTTAGTTTACATATTATTCAACATTTGGCATTACAACATTGATACAATTGTTTGAGAAAATGCTAAAATTAGGATTATATATTAAAAAGAGATTAAAAGAAAGGTCATTTATGGTTCACCATTAAGAAAATACCAAATTTGGAATATGGCATTCCTCGTGGAAATTTGCAACAAATTTTTGTGAGTTCTAATCGAAGACAAAACATAGGAATCTCAATCAACAGGCCTTTGAATTGATTAATTATCATACTATTTGAAGAGAATGTTAAATTATTTATAATTACATGGTCTATTAGATATATAGAAATACACATGTCATAAGAAAAGGTTTCATTATTCATATGGCAAGGTGGATAGGCTTTGAAGACATAATTGTGGTATATAAAGTTCAAAGTTTCATATACAAACAATTTCCCCAAAGGAAATTGTTGTGATGATTTCTGAAAGCACCATGCCTTTAGCTAAATTGTTCATGCTACTTAACATATGCATTCTCCTAATGCTATTTTTTACTATCAAGGAAACACCTCTGTTCATATTCCTATTGGCATTTGATGTAATAGTTTTTTATTTGATTTTGTACATAACGGAGAAGTATATGTAGCCTGTAAAAGCTCAAAGGACATAAGATAGAAACAAGTATACATTTGGAGTGTCAATTTTTGTCCAATGCATCTTAGTCTAAGCTATGGGTAGCTAAAAATAAAGCTAGAGAGAAAAATAATGTCACCATACTTGTAAATTTTAAATTTTAAACACATACATTATTTGAAGTATTTGTGCTATCATGTAATCCCCCTTAAATTAAGACATTTGACATGACAAATCAAGGAATTACCGTAATACAACTAGTTTTGCATTCATCAATCTATATCTTTGCCTATTTCAAATGTGATTTCTTCTACTAATTGGACTATTCAACAATGATAATCCATCTATTTACAATTTCTTTTCATTTACAAAATCACTATTTTTATTGCTCTAATTCATTATCCAATGCAGTTACTTTGGACATTATTAGTAGAATTTATAGATTTCATTACTTGTAATGAAATCTACACTACTATATTCAAAATAACAAAATCATGCTAAAAATTTTGCATTCTTCTACATAGCATTCTAGTAGAAAGATTTTACTTTAGTATCTTTGTTTCTTTCATCTACTGAATTGGTCTACTTTATCTAAATTGTGCACTGTCTTTACAAACCAAGAATATAGATGACTTGTTACAAAGCAAAAATAATTATAGATTTGGAGAATGAAGACATGTCCACTTTTAAAGAAAGCAAAAACTTCTCTTCCAGGTGAAAAAAATTTCCAAAGCATAGGAAATACAAAGGTGTCAGGAAATTTCCTTAAGGTCGATATGTTGTAGAGATGAGGGATCCACAAACTAAGTGTTGCCAATGGCTTGGAACATTTGAATCACTAGAATAAGTTGCAAATGCATACAATAAAGCAACACTCTCTATGAGAGGAGTAATAGAATGTGCAGACTGCTATAGGAAAACTATGACAGAAACCAATGATACATTAGTGCATATTAAGTCATTGATGACAGAAAATCTAATCTACCAGAGCACAACCCATGAAGAGGAAAACATAAAGCCTCATTATGCAACATCATCTAATATACAATATGGCATACTATCACAAACACCATCCTTAGATGACATCCCATTTGATAGCATAGTAGTACCTAATGTGCACTGTGTAATAATACCTACAAATTATAATTTTGATGCAGTGCAATAGAGTAAAGATTGTCAATCATCAACAATTTTTCCTAACCAATATGGAACTAGTTATCTCCTACCATATAGACATACATCATCAGGATTACTAGTAGACATAGTTGCCTATAAATTTTTTGGAAATGGCAGCATCAATGATGTATACAAATTGGACAATAGTTCCAATTGCATTTAAGCTTTCAAAGGAAATAGGCCTCAACATACAATTCCAATGTTTGAAGTTCAGACTTATTACAAACTACTATTGAAGTTTTAAAATCTAAACACTTTCAATATAAAGGACTACAACAAGAGAATGGTATTTCTTTTTATAATTTTTGTGCATTTTCTAATCATAGTCAATGGAGAATACAAGATAGTCTAGTCAAGTAATTAGAATAATTTGCATAAATAAACTTTGGTGAAATACATTTGAATATGAAGGGTATCTAATTGTATTTTTTCAGATATTGTAGGGTATGACAACATGATTAGATGCAACATAAAACCAATCTTCCTATGGAACATAAAAAGTGTACCCAAAGAATTAGATTCAAGCACCTATGATATGAGTTTCCACAGTATGAATGAAACAATGGACTATAAAAGCAGTTTTATCAATGCAATAGAATGAAATATAGGCTACATAGCATATGGAACTCTTCTCCCAACAAATAATGTTGATAAGAATTTTTTTTCAATTAATGAAAAGATAATTTTGGAAATTGTTATTCTAAAGTGCAAGTTATTTGGAATTGATGATGTGATAAATAATATAGAGAGCACACTCCTCAAAGATATACCTAGATTTGTGTATCCACTATAAGATGTTTATGAACATATAAAGGTTTCTACACATAGAGAATAATGTAGAAGATGCTTGCACACATAAGCAAAAATATTCAAGCATTTTATTCAATTCTCTATATTGAGTTTCTATAGCTATATTGTAATGCTTGCACAAATATATTTATATGTTACTCATTACAAAAAGTATAGTATGTATGATATCTTGTAAAAAAATTCCCTTTTCCCAACTATGTAGAACCTTGGTGTCAAAATCTAGAATTTTAATTATACTAGGATACATTATGAGTAATACATATTGAAATGTGGGAAACATAAATTATTAAGTATTCTCAATTAGTAAGAAATATTTTCTTCCAAATTTTTCCAATGTCTCTTAAAATATGAACATCTAAATAGTCTTCTTTATATGTTGGAAGAATGTAAACAAAATTATTGGTAACAAAGTTGAAAAGTGTAATTAAAAAAAATTAACAAAGTATCTTTGTTTGATGCACAGGGTAAGACATGACAACTAAAAATTAACCAAGGTGTCAAAAATTCATAGAGAAGCTGACTGTTTTCATAGAATGCATTCATTCCACTTCCTATGAAATTTAGTATCATATGTTAGAAGTTACTATGTCTTAAATGCATTAAGTATAAGTGCACATTACCAACAAATATTCTTCAATTGCAACTTCTCATGATCAAATATTCACATTGTCAAGATGACTGATAAAAATAAATCATGCAACATTGATATAAAGTTGGCAAACCAAGGACTTTGTAGATTGCAAAAATTCAAATAAAATGTTAGCAATTGCTTGTTTGACTCTATTGAATACTTACTTGACTTTAAAAAAGCTTCCAAAGAGTTAAAAAATGGTACAATAGACTACTTTTCAATGTGCCTTGCAAAAGTAGATCTAGAAGCATTGCATGCATACAATCACGAGTTGCATCCTCTTCTCATCAAAGACCTCCATAGTGTAAATGACAACAACACTTGTGAAAAATGCATCTGTTTGCAAAAGAAGTAAACAATAGTAAGGAAATTGGTCTATGGGGAGACATATTTTGCATTCACTAGCTTTCTAAGTGGTTAAATATTCATATCAGACTCTTTTCACTAAAAATAGGAAAGCAATACATAGACTTCAATAAAACATTGAACATAGAACCATATTGTATACAATTTCATGATACAAATCCTCAAAGTGGCCATTTTGAACCTCTTGTACAATTGTAACCAGTCCAATGCATAAACCATACAATCAATTTTCATAACTTTAGAGAATTGCCTGATAAGAATATGGACACGTTGAAAAATCATAATATTAGAGAATGAGAAATCCAAGGAGGTGCTAAAAACAATAAAGAGCAATAGAATATACATTCTGCTAAGGAAATTATTGCACAATCTCTCAAAAACACAAAAAAAATTCATTAGATCTAAAATGATAAGCAATGAAGGTAGTCTAGTATGCAATAAAGCTAGTTTGAATAGCCATGAACAACAATCCAATATTAATGTTGTACCTATATCACCAACAACTAATAGCTTAAAAAGAAAGAAAATAAGATCAAAGAAGACATCAGTAGAAATAAATGAACTTGAAATACAAGACACTCTAAATATACTTGCCCAATTTGTCATGTCCCCTTTTCAAATAATTAAAAATAATAATCTTTGCTAAGGCAGGCAGGCCCAAAAAGGTGAAGTTTTGGAAAAAGGGGATAATCTTTGGAAGCTAATGGACTAATAAATGAAGATTACTATTAAAATATTTTTTATTAACCCCTCTTGGATGTGAGTTAGGGTTATGCCCTCTTTTAAGGGGTTTGGAGGCATTTTGGGTTGATTCCAGAACTTGATTTTTGCTCATTTCTTTGTTATTCTTCAGAGGCTGCCAAACTTGTGGAGAAGGAGACCCAAGAACGGGAGTTTCCAAGTTTCTAGGGAGACCCAAGAATGAGATTTTGAAGGTTTCCAGGAAGGCTAAGGATGGGAATTTGAATCCATTCCATGTGCATGCTCATGGAGAGTTTTCCTTTGTGCTGAACAATGCAGATTTGTGAGTTTTCGGGTGTATTTTTTGTAAGAGTTTGGTGTTTCCGGTTGAGTATTTCATATCAGTTTGGGTTGTTTCTATATATCAGACTTTTAAATGTTAAAATAGAGCTGAAAATATGTATTTTGATATGATTATACTTCTTTGATAGATTAATAATTTTCTGTGGTGATTCCGGGCTATTTTGTGCTATTTTCGGGAGCCCGATGAGCATTGTTTTTGTCCTCCATTTGGGAGCTATTGTGTGCATATTATATAGATCTGGGAATGCCATTTTATAGGCTGTTATTATACTCAAGTTTCTATAAAAATTTCTACTTTCAGATTTATTAATAATAGGTGAAGCTGTAAAGCTTTTGGCACTATTTTTGGCATACCCGATTTGGGGTTTCTTGAGAAATTTGGTGGATCTTTGTGATATTAGCTATTTGATCTTAAAGATCTGATTAGAGGCATGAAATATCATATAAAATTAGTAAAGGGACATTTCACAATTTGTCACACTTTGCATTTCAAAACAAATATCAAACATGCAAGACCAAAGGAAAAAGATATATACAAAATGTTGAGCCAACATAATTACCCATATGAAAATGCAAACACATGCAAAATATGTGACAAATCTCTCAAATAGTCAATGCTTCCAAAGTTTGCAACACTAGAAACCATTGCAACAAATAATCCTTTACAACATGTAAAATGTCTGAGTCAACTAGAGGAAAGAATATTGTCCTTGAGAATTGCTTTTTCTCAAATATGGGAAATAGGACATAGAAGACCACAAATGGGTCTAACCGGATCTATCATAAATGTGCGTATCAATTTGAACATTGTGCAGAATGCTTTTCCCACTATCATTGAATAACACATCAACTATTGTAGTCTCTCTTAAGTGACAACTTGAATATAAAAGTGCATTTCAAAAAGGAATGGTAAGACCTAATCTTATTATGCAAGCTATTCATGAGTTGGCAGACAAAACATTGTATAGATTAGAAAATGTTCAAATCAATGATGCATGGTTGCAATTACTAGATGAAGAGCAACAAGATAAAACATTAAGTGAATCTATGTGATTCGATTCCAATTTAGAAAGTGATAGAGACAATGCTAACCCATCAGAGACATTGATACATGGATTTACAGATTCAAGAAGCATACGAAACATGGATGAAAAAATTAGTGGAATAGCACCTATTGAACAATCTTATCCAATAGGAATATTCAAAGATAAACATGCAGAGGAAACGAATTTTCCTACAGTATTTTTTGGAGAACCACACAATAGTCATGTCTTAGAAAAATTATGTTATCCAAAAGTGGCACAATGGGAAGTCCTAAACTATCACCGTAATTTTTCACTCCATACAAAAAATATTTTCTTCAAAGAAATCAAGATACTAATACATCAAGTATTGTCAATGATGTGGGTCAGAATCAAAAAAGGTCAATTTAAAGGAAGGAAACTCATTGCAAGAGATGTTAAAAACAAGCCAAATGTAGAAAAGATATTGAAATCAGACATTGGATATGTTGACTTCAAAAGGATATGAATATCTCTAGACTATTGCAAACAACTTTTAAAAAATGCCTTTGCTGTGATACATCAATTAGGACTACCAACTTTTTTCCTTACTTTACAAGTGCAGAACAAAATTGGGAACCATTAACAAAAACTCTATACTCTTTGCACAAAATAGATGAATCAAAAGGTGAAAACAATGAAATATCTTACAAAAGTAATACTGACATAAACTCCCTCATTCACAAAGACCTAGTTACATGTGCACATTATTATTGACATCAAATAAAAGCTATCCAGAAATTAATATTGAGTGATGTCTCCTTGTTTGGTAGAGTTTTTGATTTCTTCTCTATAACATAATTTTAGAATCAAGGCAATGAACATGACCATCTTCTAATTTGGGTAGACAGTGCCCCAATCTATAGGAAAGAAAGCAATATGGACCTAGTTAATTTTATTGATAAGTAAATAAGCTGTAGTATAGAGCATTTAGAACAATCTCTAGAAAAATTGCAAATACATCATCATACGAAATGATGCAGAAGATCAACAAGAAGAACATGCCGATATAACTTCCCTGTCCCTCCCTTTCCAGAAACAATGATACTTGAACCTCTAGCAAAAAGGCTGATACAATATCAACAAATGCAACAAACATATTCTCAACACTACAAAAAGAAAACTATGATAGTTCATGCACATATGATATGTTTTTGAATGAGCTACAATTAACTGAGTATGAATATGTCAACTCAATTAGGTCAACGTTAGATAGGCCTACTCTATTTCTCAAATGAAAACCTTGTGAAATATGGAATAATAGTTTCTCAAAGAAAATGCCATTGTTGTGGAGAACAAATACAGATGCACAATTTGTACTAATTGCATATGTTGTAGCTATGTATTGTAGCTCATATATGGAAAAAGTAGGCAAATCAATGAAAAATGCATTGAAATGGATTCAAAAAAGACTACCAAAAAAATAATATAGATGCACTTCATATGATAAGAAAATTAGGAAATGATTTACTTAACTCGCAACAGATGTCAACACAATAAGCTAGACATTTAGTTCTCTTAATGCCAATCAATCAAAGTTCCTGAAGGTGTATATTCATTGACACAAGACCTAATGATGACCACATCTTTGTGCTTAAATCTTCAAAAGAGTTGAGAAAAGAGCCAGATGAATTTGAGAATATAATGGCAAAATCTGCACTACATTACTATGTTAACCATTCAAAAACTCTAAACCACATATGCTTCGCTAAAAATTTTTCAAAATATAATAGAACTAAAAATCTTAGTAGAAAAAAATAAAACTTTCTATAATACGTTTTATGAATTACAACATCCATACTGATCTAGAAAACTACTATAGATAACATGTCCTACTATATGTTCCATTTATAATAAGTATTCAAACAATCTTTGAAAATATAAGTTGTTGGCAATTGGCATATGCACACCATGAAAAAATAGTTATTAGAAACCATGCAAAGTTTTTCTACAATGTCAATAGCAAATGGGGAAACATTGAAGAAGAGGAAAATGAACTACATTTTCGAGAGTCCAGTAGACAAAACTCAAAGGAAGAAGAAAAAAATGACATAATACATGAACATTATGACATATCAATAGATATACCAACAAATTCATATAAAAGCATGTGTACATCATCAAATGTTGGATTTGAGATAGCTAAACACCCTCAGATAATGAATAACATTGACTACTTCAACTTATGTCGAACACTTAATACTAAGCAACAAATGATAGTTAAAGACATCATAATCATGAAACAAAAAGATAGAGCCACACCAATACACCTTTTCCTGATAGGTGGTGTTGGCACTAGGAAAACATTTATAGCTAAAGCACTACTACATCTATACAGTAATGACATCAATGATGACCATGACAAACCAAAGGGATTGATAGTTGTATATATAGGAAAAACTACCTATAACATTGTCAGTGTCACTATACATTCTGCATTACACATACGATTCAATAAGTCTGAATTTATCCCTTTAAATAGTGATACACTTGACAAGATGTGTAAGTATTACTACCACCTTTGAATCCTACTCATAGATGAGATATCCTTGGTGGGATCCTCTTGCTTGAGATGCATCGACTTATGTTTGCATGACATCATGGAAAAACCTAATACTTAATTTGGAGGATTGGACACAATCTTCTATGGTGACCTATACTAGGCACTACAAGTTTTAGATTCAAATGTCTTCAAAAGCAAACCAACAGGTAAAGAATTGATGCCCTACAATTTTTAGAATGACAATATAAAGTGTTTCTCTTTGAAAAATACAATGCACCAAAAAGACCCCACATTTGTTGACATTCTAAATAGAATTTGTATAGGTAAACAAATAGTAGAAGACATAGAACATCTTAATTACCACTGCATAAAACCCATACCAACTTACCCTACTCTTCCTTTCCTATACTTTAGGAGATCAGATGCAGATAAACATAACAAGAAGATGTTATCAAGTGTGCCCAGAATTAAAGTTACACTAAGAGCAATTGATGATTTCGAGGAAAAATACAATGCATTAGGACTTTATGCTCATACAAAATCCCTTCCTATTGAAATAAATGTGAAGGAATGAGTCCTCATAGAGATCTATTCTGGAAACTACAACACGCAAGATGGTATTATGAATGGCTCTGATGGAATTTTCAAATTATACACTAGAAATAATGAGCACAACATTGTATGAATCAAATTCAATGATACAAACATAGGCCACCAACAAAAAAGAAAAGTATATTATATACTACAACGATGAAATTGAACAAGATTGGGTACCAATTCTACACATTGCAAGAACGATCCTTAAAATGACTGCAAATTTTTAAAAAAACCATATTGAAATAATTTCCAATTCAATTTGCATGTGCTTGTACTATCCATCGATCTCAAGGACTAGAAATTGGGGTGCTTTCTTTTGATGCAACAGGAGTTAAAAATCATGGCCTCACATATACATCACTTTCATGGACAAGAACAATTGATCAGTTATACTTGTTGAAGCCTCTTACAATGAAAAATTTCAAAGTGAAGCAGAAAATAATTAGAGAAATGGAACAACTAAGTATAGTCACACAATGGAAACTTCAACATCATCACATATGCTTGGAATCATTAGAGCATTTGACCATTTTCTCACTAAACACTTATGGATACCGTGCACATTTATTTGACCTCTCAAATGACTATGACATCACCTCTTCTGACATCTTATGCCTATAGGAAGTCAATGGAAAAATTGACAAGTCCAAACCTTTTAGTGACACATACAACTAATTTTCTATTCATCGTATCCATGGTTTACTAACTTTAAGAAGAAAATAATTATTAGCAACCAAGATTGAAGAACATGTTATAGAAAACGTAGAAATATAGACAATCAGAATAATAAGCTTCAAGAATAAAATTAATATTACCAGCTTATATGTAAGGAAAAACTTTGATATAGATGAATACAAATAGCTCTAAATTACATACTAAACAACATACAAAAAAAAACATATTGTACATATTAGGAAATTTCAATATAATTATGCAAACAACAAGCAATCGAGCTAAAACTCTTAACAATCACATGCAACACCACAAACTTAAATTTCTCTTACAACATATAGAAAACATTAACACTCCACTTATTGACCACATTTGGTCCAACATTACTATAAATATATGCAATATTTACAAATCAAAAGCATACTAGATTAATCACCTATCAATAATACTGAAAATCCATCCAACAATTGACAATTCCCACCAACATTACTGAAATTACTAAAAATCCATCCAACAATACCCTACATTTCTTCAAATACATTTTAGAACCAACAACTACCTACTCCATATAATCACATCAAGTTCACATAACTAGATGACATAACAATTCCTTTTCCCATTTCTTGCTACCAAAAAAACAATGTACTACAACAAACAAAATATGCACTATTACAATATTTAAAATAAAAATAATTTAGAATATTCCATGGAAAAATAATTTATGAAAAAATATATTAAAAATTATTGTATTAACATGAAACTTTAAAATTCAATGACCACATTATACAAATTACAAAATATTTGCATGCTAACAAACAATTTGTTGCACTAAGCCAACTTCTCCTACCCACAATTTATGCACATGAATCAATGATGCAAAAAAATGAGTAGGAAAGGCTACAAAAATGAGGCAAGAACAATCTACAAAAAGGTAACCTCTATTTTCTTTCAGGAATTTTTCAATTTCATATTCACATGCAAAATGCACTAACATACATGTCAATGTAGGACAAAAGTGAAAATTGCTCACGACATTTCTATAGAAGACTTGACTGCAAGAAAAAGAGACAACACATTTAAAGGAGATGTCTTAGTTGTCTACCAAGTCAACCTTAACAAAGTCAACAAAACACAAGAAGTGTTATTGGCAGATCTGACAGATCTTAAAGTAGAGATGGCAGTAATAGTGAGTGTCAATGAAAACTTAGTTCACCAATATGAGGATAAAATAATCCTAGGCATGGGTGTTTCTATAAGTGGATTTGAAATTCAGTCAAAATTAAACTATGGTAGAGGTGACTATAATTGCATTCTTGTACTAAATGAAACAAACACTATCGAAACAATCAATCACATATGCAATGACTACAATTTCATTCCCAACACTACAATAAGGAACCTATTGAATAGCACAAGAAACTACCCTATTGGAATAGTAGGTGCATTGGTCATTGTAGCACAAAAGCAAGACAACCTCAACATTCTAGAAATAAAGGATGGTCATTCTGAGGAAGATAGAGCACATGTAACAATTAATAGAAATCACTTCTCCAATTATACCTTTTCAAATTAGTGGAGCATTTATTATGCAAATATTCCTTTCAATATTTTAAAGTGTGCATGTATATTTTATGAAACTGGAAATCCATCCAAATTTTATTGGGCACTACATCTCAGCAAAAGAACATCTTGTCCAAAATGAAACACCGACATTTCTTTTTAAAAACATTATAACAAGGACTAATAGAAAACAAACACTTCATATAGGCCTATCCACATTTATTCGCAAGTTAAATGACGAAATGGCATTGCAAATGTTACATGAGATAATGCAAAAAACTAGAGAGGTAATAGAAAACCATTTTTAAAATGTAAATAATTCTTGCTATTAAATGTAACTGACACTTAGAGACTATACTTTGAAACAGGTCAATGGGAAATTGAAGATTGCATATCCATTCTCCAATCCATTTGGAGCATTTTTCCCACATTGCCAACACAAATTTGAAGGATATGGAATCCTCGAAGAAGAAATTGCACATTGTATTGGATGCAATCAAGATGTCAACTATGTACACAAGTTACATCTGATGACATTTCTTTTTAGTGAAAATAAACAATCAATTCAATGCTTCATTGACAACACAATGGTTGACTAATTAATCCCAGCACTCCAAAGCATCAAGTATGATGAATATATCTAGTAGAAATCCAAAGTTGTATTCATACTAAGAGAGCTTTACATTGAAGGAACTTTCACAATAATCTAGGCCAATGCAATTATGCATGTCAATTTGCTTCAGACCACTCAAACAAGTGAAAAAGTAAGCTTACCAATACTTTAAAGAAAGCATTAAAAAAAAAAATTATTGCACAAATGTTTCATATATCAATAAAAAATATCTAACCTGAGTCTTTTGTTGACATTGCAGGCCAAAGAAGAATAAAAAAACCATAGACTACTTTATTAGAAGAAGCTTTGCTAAAAAGTGCACCAAAGTTTCATAAACCAAATTGTTGTATTGCAGATATGCTTAGAGACAATATTCTACTAATAGCTTAGGTTGAATACTATACCAAAGATGACTATAACTATGTATCTTATTTCTAGACATATTTCTAAATTGTTAGTCAGGGTTCACTTCTTTGTGACCCTCTATAGCATCAAACCTATAAAATTAGTTTATATGGTATGAAGTAAACTAAAAAATGAAATATCTATTTGCTACTGTAATATGTGATATATGTGCATAAATTTTAGTGTTGTCATGCATATGAATGAATATAATGCAAATGCTTCTTTCTTAACTTTAGATAATGCTTTTATGATTGTTTTGATGTAAATTATGTTATTTAAAATAAAAATTAAAGGTGAGTTTTATCTTTAGATAATGCATAGAAGATTATGTATCTAAATTATGGAAACAAGATTTAGCATATTTAAATTTTCTTCAATATTTTTATGATAACTAGCACTCCTTGAATACTGACAAGAATAGTAATGAATCATTATCTTAAAATATCTTTTAATTATTCTTATCGATTTATAAATTTTTACTCGACTCTCAAGTTGTCCAAGGTTAATCTAGAATTAAGACCTTCAAAATTGTTTTCAAGAAATTTGATTCTTTTCATTGTTTTCATTGTTTGCATTTTGTTGTAGGAAAATTTAATTCTACCTTCTTATTACTTCATTTACATAGTCAAATAAAACAAATACAAGCAAATCAAATGATAATAATTAGCAAAATGAACAAGTTATTTCACTTCAACACTATAAGCTTCAATTCAAAATACATGACGATAGGAACTAGACGCTTTGCGTCCTTGTTATTATGTTGAACAATAAAATATTTAGCATGACGTTCACCATAGCCAGTGCCCCTATGTTCTCCCATAGAGTGGGCACATTAATAGGATTTTGAACTTTTTGCAATAGTAACTACATTAAAATTGGTAAATATTAACATAAAGAAATTGAAATGTGCCCAAAGTTTTCAAGAAAAAATGTGGGGGCGTAGTTGGCACATGGTTCAACTCTTTGTATCTCTATATGGAGAAAATGGAAAACAACATATCATTAAATAATTATTACATATATCATTGTTGCTTCCTTTCAAAGACATTGTGCTCTTCATGCCTCTATTATTCTTTATTATGACTGGTGTCTGTATATGAGCAATGTTAGTATGCTAATAGAAACCAAATTTAAATAAAGCTTCTACAAACTAAACAAAATTCATAAACTTCAAGATAGACTAAGATGAGCTCTCAATTGAGAATATGAGCCATTAATGAGCTCTCTCAATGAGAAGCTCTCTTGTTGAGTGGCTTTGTCTAAATAGATAGGATGTATGCTCAAGCTTATGCTTCAAAAAGGGCTTCAAATGGGGTTAGAATTTGGGTGTGAGTGTATGGTTTTGACGTAAAATGGCTTCTTAAAATGGCATTATGACTTTACTTCATGGATTGTGTTTTTTTGGAAAGGGGAAAGATCCAATTTATAGGCAAGAGGCTTAAGGGATTGAGGGCTAAGATGCAAGGATGGGGAAAAGCTCATGGAGGGCTCAGATTGCATGAGAGGAGAGCACATGGATTGTGCTTTCTTATAGCCAATCAGAGAGTGATACATGTCACAGGGTGAGAGGATGGAGGAAAGGGAAAGGATGGGTCACCAAAGGAGGCTCAAGGGATAAAATCTTCATAAAGACCCTCATAATGGCTTGTAAGAGAAATGAAAGGGCTTGGAAGAGTCATTTATGGCCTAGTGGGCTTCATAAAGTTTTATGGTTGGGATATTTTGAGGGAGATGAGAGGAATTTTGACTTGGGCTTGATTAGGAAGGTTTTAAGCTTGCTTAGGATTGTGCAAATGATTAGATGATGGATTAGGATGGTTTAGGATTAGCTTAGGGATAGTCAAGTGGATGGCATTTAATGAGGGTGGGTGAAGGAGGAGATATTTGTTAACTTTGGCTTGGGTTAGTAATTCTTAACCCATGTTTAGGGAATGTGACAAGGTTAGGAGGGGATTAGGATTAGGTTTAAAGACATCTTCTAGAAGAGTCTAGACTTTGGATGAGGATAAAGACTTTCTAGAATAGTCGAGAACTTCCTAGGATGAGGATGAAGACTTTTATTTATTTCAAGGGTTTGGGTTGAGGAGATATTTATTAAAACTTTTTTAATAAACATGAGGATTAATATTTAATCTTAATTAAATATTTTGAGTTGGGATTAGGGGTAGTAAATGATGGGATTAGCCTTTAATCAAAATTAAAGAAGGATTAGAAGATTTTGGAAGAGGTTAGTGGTCTTAAGGAAATTGGCCAAGTTTTGGGCAAAAAATAATTTATTTATTTATTTTGGGTTTTTTGGTCAATTTATTAATTAAATAATTAATAAATAAGGAAATAATGTTTAAATAAGATTTAAACATTTTTGGGAGGGATTCCTTAATTAAATATTTTTAATTAAGATAAAGGGATTTAATGGAATAAAAAATAAATTAATTAATTAAATAATTAATTAATTAATAAATGATGATGTCATCAAGAATTTTTTCAAAAAATAAAAATACTTTATTTTTGGAAGGATTTAGGTTTCTACATTTTTCTCCTCTTGGATGTGATGCCGCAAGTGGCATGGCATCAAAGATAAGAAAATAAGATGCCCAAGGCTAGAGCAGAAGAGGAGAGAATGGACTGCGAGATGCCCCCTCAAGAAGGCGGTGGGGAGAGAAAGCAAAGCTCAACAACTTCTTGAAAAGTACAAGAATCCGAGATGAGCAAGGAGACTCAGATTGGCTTAAGAGAAGAGATTTAGTTAGCTCAAACTCTCACTATGGGAGAATGATAAAGGGAGAATCAGAGGCACAAGAGGAAGCAAGCTTAAGATCTCAGGGATTGTAGAGGATGAAGGAGCAGAGGGCTATAAAAAGGAATCCAAGATAGGGAGATGGATGATGGGATGATAAAGCTGATGCAACAGGATTTCAAAGAGTCAGATTGGATTGGTGGATCCCTAAAGCTAAAAGTGTAGATTGATTCAAAGAGATACTGATGCATAAGCTAGGGTAGGCGAGACAGATGCTGGATATGGATGGAGGATAATGGAGATGAAGGGAAACCATTGAAGCTTTTTTGAGCAGGGGGATACTTCAAAGAGAAGTACTACCATGTAGTTGAGCATTAGATTTGCTATAGGACTATTGGTTAATTGACAAGGTTACCAAGAACATCAAGGCCTTTTCACCAACTGTCTAGAGGACTGACAGACTGACTCAAAACAAACACGCAAGGATTGCCACATCATCACACATGAATTCTAGAGGAAGCAGCATGGAATCGACACTAGGTAACCCACAAGAAAAAAATAAAAATAAAAAAAAAGACCTTACGCTCAGATTGCCCCATTCGCAATATACCATGATATGGAAGATTGTGGCAACCTTGAGGAGGGAACAAGGAGATTGCTTGGAAAAGATACTTCAAGACCCAAAAGGGAATATTCCAAATCAAAAGAAAGAGAAAATCCAAAAGAGAACTGTTTGCCAACAAGATGGGTAGGATGAGGTACTAACGGACCAAGATTAGACATGTGGAAAGCTATATCCTGCAAGGATCTATCGAAAAGCACCTAAGCTGATGGATTTTAGATTAGTGATGCGTCTAGTAAGCTGAACTAAGAAGGATAAGACTTTGGTGATTTGAGATCTAGCTAAAGGATGCATTGGAATAGCTAACCAAGGGTTGTGCGATGTGTGCAAGATGTTGATCAAGGAGGAACTGACACGAAAGTTGCATATATACAATGGTACTCAGCTAAAGAGGATGTATAAGCTATTGGACCAAGATATGTTACAAATATACGAGGTTGTTCATGTTGTGGTTTTTGTGAGATGGAAATTTTTGTGAAGGGTGGGATGTCTATAATAGTTGATAAGCAGATAGGTAGATGGTTTGCGAAAAGCTTAAGGAAAATGGGATTCTTTGTGTGCATGTGAGAGGATACAAGCTAGGATACAAGATTTGGCATATAATACAAGCTAGAATATGGTACAAGATTTGGACAAGATTTGGATATACAATTTATGATACAAGGGATGATACAGGATTTACAAGCTGGGGTACAAGATTTACAAGCTGAGGTACAAGATTTACAAGCTGTACATGAGGTATTTACAAGCTTCATTAGATTTTTGATATTTGGTCGGAACACCAAGGGAACAAGTAGGTGTTTTATTGGATTGTGAATGGATGGATGAGGGATAAGATAGTGATAGATAATGGATTAGTCTTAGTACACAAGGTGCCTAAATTACTAGGTTTTCACCAAGGTACCTATCCAAGGTGCTTGAATTGCCAAGTTTTCACCATTGGATGCTTATTTCTCTTTACTATTTTTTTGTATTTTTCAAAAGGTAGGTATACCAAGGATCTTCAAGCATAGAACTTCTTGAGATGAATGATGTTAGTAGGATCATTCAAGAGTTCTCCTTCTGATGTAGATAGCTTATAGGCTCCGGAGCCAAAGGAGGCAGTGACAACATAAGGAACAAGCCAGGTAGGTTCAAACTTGCCTTTCTTTTCTCAATCAGCTTGGACTTTCATATTTTCTTTGAGGACCATGTCGCCTGGCTGAAAGTGTTGTGGAAGTACCTTCCTGTTGAAATTCCTTTTGTGACAAGTTTGATAGACTGTGAGATGATCATAGGCTTGTTGTCACTTCTCGTCTAAGAGATCTAGCTAGGTGAGCTAAGCTACTCTGTATTCTTCATCTGATATTTACCCTTGCAAAGATATGCACAAGGAGGGAAGTTCAACCTCTATGGATAGTAATACTTTGGCACCATAGACTAAGGAGTATGGAGTTGTGCCTGTGGATGTATTAAAGGAAGTTTGATAGGCCGATAGGGCTGGATTTATTTGTAGGTACCAATTGCAGCCAGAATCATTGACAACTTTTTTTAGGATTTTGAGGAGGGTTTTGTTAGTTGCCTCTGCCTGGTCGTTACCTTGTGGGAAATATGGGCTAGAAAAGTGGTGATGGATGTGAAGGGAAGTGCATAATTCTTCCATGTTGAGATTTTCAAAGTTACCTTTATGGTCGATGAAGATGGTGGATGGGATGCCAAAGCGGCAAAAAATGTGGTACAAGATGAACTTGGAGACCTGAACTCCTGTAGCTAAGACTAGGGGGACTACTTCCACCCATTTAGTGAAATAGTCTATAGCTATTATTATCCATTTATGTCCATTAGATGAGAGAGGTGTGATAGTTCCAACTAGATCAAGGCCCTAACAAGCGAAAGGCCAAGGTGGTGTAATAGGCTGTAGATCCTGTGCTGGAGCATGCACAAGATTTGCATGCTGTTGACATGGGAGATACTTTCTGACAAAGTCACAGGAGTCTTCTTCAATGGTAGGCCAATAGTAGCTTTCTCTAAGAATTTTTCGCGTGAGGACAATACCACTCGTGTGGGCACCGCAAAGTCTAGAGTGTACTTCTTTTAATGCCATCGCGGCCTCATTTTCATCTAAACATCGAGACAGAGTATCATGATAACCCTGATGATATAGGGTATTGGCTATGATAACATAGCAAGATGATTTTCAGATGAAGTTTTGGCATTAGGTACGTGTGAGATGAGGGGAGATGATACCATCTTTAGGGTAAGCATGAATCTCATGGAACCAAGGGGATTGGGGACCAACCAAGATACAAACAAAGTTTGAGTCATCATTCGCATAGGCAGGTGTGAGGAGCTACTCAACTAAAAACTCATGCTGCGTAACTACTTGGGGAATTTCCAAGAGCGAGCCGATAGTAGCCATAGCATCTATTGCTTTGTTTTGCATTTGAGACACTCATGTAAACTAAAGCTTTGAAAAATTTTGGGTTAGGTGATCAACTAGCTCTTTATAGGATAATAAATTTTCATCTTTGGTTTGATATTCATTTAGGGCTTGCTTGATGATGAGCTGAGAATCACCAAAGATTTGTAACTCAGTGATGTTCCATTCTGTAGCTATCTTTAATCCTGCTATGAGAGCCTCATATTCAGCTATATTGTTGGTGCTAGGGAATTGTAGCTTGATGGATTTTGGAATGTAATCTTCTTGAGGTGTGACCAACAATATTACTGCCCCTGATCCATGAGATGTATATGAGCCATCAAAATAAAGTTTCCATGGGGGCTATTATTCAATTAGACAAATATGCTCATCTAGAAATTCTATGATCAAAGGATATGTATCTACTAGAGGTGCATCAGCTAGGTGATCTGCTATAGCTTGCCCTTTGATTTCCTTTCTGTCCACATACTAGATGTCAAATTCACTAAGGAGCATAACCCATTTGGCCAAATGACATGTAGGTGCTGTTCTGGAGAGCATATACTTGAGAGGGTCAATCTTGGAGACTAGTTGGATGTTATGAATTAGCATGTAGTGGTGAAGCTTTTGAGTTGACAAAAAAATTGCCAAACAAGGCTTTTCATAGGAGTATAATTGAGTTCATAACCAACTAGGGTTCTACTGATGTAGTAGATGGCTCTTTCTCTACCGTAGTCATCAAGCTATGCTAGAAGTGCCCCTAGAGTAGTAGGTGTTGCTGATATGTACAAGATCAAGGGATGACTAGGAACTGGTGGAACTAAGATAGGGGGACTAGTGAGATACTGCTTAAAATGATCAAAGTTGCATTGACATAAAGGATCCCACTTGAAGTTTTCATCCTTCTTCAGTAAGTGTGCAAACATCGTACACTTATCTACAAGCTAGGAGATGAAGCGCTGAATGGATTGAAGCTTTTCCTGAAGAGTGTGAAGCTGTCATAGTGTCTAGGGAGGAGGCATGTATAAGATAGCTTTGACCTTCTTGGGGTCAATCTCTATACCTCCTTTAGAAACTATAAAGCCTAGAAGCTTGCCAGATGTGACCCTAAAGTCACATTTCTTGGGATTCAGCATGAGATGATATTTGGTTAACCCATCAAAGAATTTCTCAAGGTTAACAAGATGATCCATGAAGGTATGAGATTTAACCAAGATATCATCCACATAATCCTCCAAAATGCTATGGATAAGATCATGGAAAATGGCTGTCATAGCTCTTTGATAGGTAGCCTCAGCATTCTTTAGGCCAAAAGGCATCAGGTTGTAGCAAAAGGTTCTCCAAGGGGTAGCGAATGTTGTCTTATGTTGATCCTCTTCTACAATCTTGATTTGATTATACCCAAAAAATCTATCTATGAGGGACATAATTTCATGTCTAGCAGGAGGGTCTGCAATCATATTTAGGTTGGGTAAGGGAAAATCATCTTTTGGACAAGCTTTGTTAAGATCTCTAAAATCAGTGTAGATTCTAATGTCACCGGAAGGCTTAGTGACAGGGACCATGTTGGAGATCCACTCTAAGTAGTTGATAGGTCAGATAACCTTAGCAGTTAACATTCTTTCTAATTAAGCTTTGACCAGTAATGCCACCTTGGGGTGCATTTTTCTAAGCTTTTGTCTAACAGGCTTGATCTTTGGATCGACTACAAGATGATGCACTACAAGCTTTGGATCAAGTCCTGGCATGTCCTGATATGACCATGCAAATTGGCCAATGTTCTCTCTTAAGACCTCAAAGAGGAGGTCAGCTTGGTCTTGTGATAGGGATGCAGCAATGTGAACAGGTCTGGGAATCTCTGAAGAATTGATGTTGACTTCTCTAGTATCCTCAATTAGAATAGAAGACACCTTTGGTTGATTATCTTGAGGAAGCAATGCTAAATCCTCATGTTCTACTTGTGACTCTAGATTTTCTTGCTAAGGGGTTCTCTTCACTACCTTAGCTAGTCCTGGATTCACCTTAGTTCCAGTTTTGGGTGTATCAGAACTAGGTTGGGGATTTTCTCCAAAATACCCCTTGAGATCTAGCTTATAAATATAGGCAGAATCTGGCTTTGTTTTCTTGTGAGGAGTTTTAGCTCCCATGAATCTCAGAAGCACTTCCTCTAATGTGAACTCATCAATGTGTATGATGCTTGGTTGGTCCCAATCTATGAGTTGTGGATGGGCAAGTGGTAGGTCAATGAAATGGATGGATAGTTCTTGGAGAACATAGTCTTCGAGGAAGATTTGGTCTGGGATATCGTCATAGGCTCTCTTTTCAACTTCCTCAGGAATGTCTTCAATTTTGACAAGGTCACAGTGAATGTTTGAAAAAGTGTGACCATTCTCATTGGTGCCCCCAGTTGTGGGTATGCTAAAGCCAAGACCTGACTTCAATTCCCACTTGTGTGCATCGATGGGGCACCACATGCCTCTTTCTTCTGGTCCTAGACCACCACCTTGATACTTCCATTTGTCAGTGACGAGGTTATGTTCTTGGGGATACTTCTGGCTGAACTGATTAAGGCATTCTTGATTTCTTGGAGGTGCATCCTTATGTAACCAATTGTTGATATCTAGAGTGAGCTCCTCATGAAGAAGGATTTTTGAGGATACAAAGGTTGTTGGGCCAAACTGTTTGTATCGAGGAGGTGGAATCTCGTTAGCTTTGTGATATGTCGATTGTCCATGGGCATATGGATCAAGTGGGAGTGCCCCGATAGAAAATGCATTTGACAGAATATACTCTCCACAGCCTTTGTTATTGATCTTCACGGTAGATAGGGTTGAGGCAAGGATGGTTTCTGGTTCATCACAAGTGTGGGATGAGCTGTCTTTGTCTATGCAGATATCAATTCAAGGGCAATGGTTTGTATATGAAGCTTCAACTACATTGCAATAAGCAAAGGGTTCTGGATTGGCATGGATGGTTACCTCAGTGCCCTGATGCAAAAATTTGACGCACTGATGGTAAGTGGATGGAATGAATTTCATGGCATGAATCCATGGGCAATCAAGGAGGATGTTAAATGGTAGGTTTATATCAATAACATGGCAGAGTGTTTCTTGGATGACTGGCCCAACCTTGATTGGCAGAAAAATAGTTCCTTCTATGTTTCTTTCCAAGTTGTCATAAGCTTTGATGGTGATAACCTCACTGATGATATCTGCCTCAGTATACCCAGCTTGTTTTTATTAATTTTAGGGTGCAAATATTCAAGGCTGATCCATTATCTATCATTACTCTTTCTACGGCAAAATTGGATACCATAATAGCTATGTGGAGTGGAAGGGTGTGATCTAGCTTGACCACGGGTATGTCAATGGGTTTGAATGATAGGGCACATGAGGCTGATAGGTATCCAATGAGATTACAAAAATTAGTAGCGTTGATATCTAAAGGGACATGAGATTCTATGAGAGCACTGTCAAGGATGTTTTTGTACACAGGACTAGTCTAGAGAAGGTCTAAAATGGAGATTTGGGTTGGCATGTTCCCAAGGTGTTCCAAGATATTGTATTGGCTTTTTGATGGAGCTGATGGTGCTAGTGAAACTAGTGGATCTGCAATGTTAAATCATACTCTTTGAGTGGTGACTACATACACACTCATTGTTTGGTCCTTGGATATTAATAACATTGACAGAAGGCTCTTTCTCAAATATACAACCTATGAGGCTACCATAATCTATATAGGATGAATTGTGGTCATTGTTATTCCCATGTTGTTGGTTTGGCTAGCGGTTGTTAGTGTTGTTGTTGTTGGTTTGGATAGGTGCTTTTCTAGGATTTTGGTTGTTGTGAGGGGGAAAAGCATTTTGATAGATCTGTAAGCCTGCATTGGGAGAGGTTTGGGCACCAATGGTGATTTCTTTCTGATCAATGAGGTCCTACACATAATTTTTTAGTTTCATGCATCTAAGGGTGGTGTGACCTTTTACCCTATGAAATTTGTAGTACTCATTGTCTTTGTACCATGCAGCTTTGGATTGGTCTGGGTCAATTTGTTGGGTAGGAGGAAATTTGATGAGGTTTTCCTTAGTCAATTTCTCAAAAATGATATCCAATGGCTCACCAAGGGGTGTATAATTTCTAAATGCAGGTTGGAACTTGGGCTTTGGTCCTGCAGCTACATTGATGGCATTAGCTTGATTGCTAGACCCTTGAAAGTTGGGTCTTGGATTGTGGCCTTGATAGCTTTGGTGATTCTAGTGTTGGTAGTTGATAGTTTATTGATTGTTTGGTTGATAAGGTGGGTTGGACTAATTTTGGAAAAGAAAAACAATATTCACATGTCTGGTGTCAATGAAGTTGTCTATTGAAATATGCTTGTTTTTGTTCCAATACCTAGACTTGTCATTGGAATGTGATTGATTTTGGTTAGCTTCCTTGTAAATCTTGACCATGCCATCTTTAATGAGTCCTTGCTCAAGAATCATTCCTTTTTCTTTGATATCTTTTTAGGTATGCAAATAGTTCACGGTCATGTGGTGAGCCAAGCTGGGATGGGCATTATCAATAAACATTTTCACCAAATGGCATTCTAGCAAGGTGCAAGATATGTGGGTGTTAAGGGTTTGCCATCTTTGCAGATATTTGAGAAGGCTTTCTCCACCTTTTTTCTTAGTGTGCACAAGATCAACTACTGAGAGCTCTGTTTCAACAAGATGGGCATATTGGGCTACAAATACCTTAGATAATTCAGCAAAGTTTTTAATTGTGCCATATGGGATTCTATAAAACCATTCAAGAGTTGGTCTAACCAAGCTTTTGGGAAAGAGACACAAGAGGAAGATGTCACTGTATGCCACTTCTTGGAAGTGCATGTAAAATTGTTTGATATGTGTGATAGCATCTCCTTTTCCTCTGAATTTGTCAAACTTGGGTATCTCAAAGTTTTTGGGAAATAATGTCATGGTAATGGTTCTGTCAAATGGGTAAGGACACACATTCTCAAACTTGAAGGTTTTTAGATCATTTCCCTCTTGGATGTTCTTCAAAGCTGTCTTCATGGCTTCCCATTCTAAATGAATGGGTGATGGCTAGGGTGCACCCAATGTAAGAGTGCCCTGAGGTAGGTATGTGCTAGATGGGGCAATGGAACATGGATGGCATTGAGGTATGGGCTGGTAGGGATTGTACATGGCTTGGGCAACTAAATGGTGGATGATGGGTTGCTGAGGTGGAGGAGGCACATATTGTTGCATGTGTTGCAAGGCTTGCTGTTGATATGGGATTTGGGATAGGGATTGAGGGATGTATGCTAGCTATGAGATAAATGGATTGCTTTGTGGAGGTAAGGTATAAGATGGTTGTGAAGCTTGGAGAAAGGATCGGGGAGCTTGTGGAACTTGACTTGGGATTTGAGGAGTTTGACCAATATATGTGGGTTGTGCCCCATTTGGGAGGGTATCATGGCAAAAGAGGCCAAGTAATTGGTGGTTGGTGGTGGTGGATTTCTTCCTAGAAGTGGCATAGAAAAATAGTTAGTGATAGGAGGTAATGGATTAGTTGGTGGTGGAGGTGGTGAGAATTGAAAGCTTGGGAATGGAATTGATGGGGTTTGATAGCTTGGTGGCTATATTTGAAAGATTGGTAGAGTGGTGGTAGGAGCTTGGGTCACTTGAGAGCTTGGAAGAACATTGGTAGTAGCTTGTGGGGTTTGATAGCTTTGTGGAGTGAGGGCAGTAGCTTGTGGATTTGTGGCTGATGGCACTGAGCTCTAAGGACCTAGTGGAAATGATGGAATTATGCTATGAGCTGAGGTAAACAAGCTGGGGGTGATGAAAGGTTGATTTCTTGGCCCCATGGGTGGCATCCTAGTTGTATATTATTGAGATTGGCCAAAGATGCTAGCACTGATTAGGGAGATGGGTGGATTTGGAAGGCTAGGTTGGAGAGTAGCAGCAGCAATAGTGAAGGGAGTGAATAATGAGGTGTTTTGGGTGAAGAGGGTTTGAGATGGAGTGGTATGGACCAATGGTGGAGTTGTGGTGGCTGGATTGGCTTGCAAAAGGGAGATTTCAACTTGAGTGGAGGCTGGTATGTTTGGGTCTGTTGGATCATAAGGATTGGCTTGAGGCTCTTCTTTTGGCACATATTGAGGATAATTTGAATCATAAGAGTCTATTGGAAGTGGTAGTTGTCCAAACAATGGGTGAGATGGATCTAATAAGGGAGGAGGTCTTCCAAAGTTGAAGGCTCCTATATTGTCCCTTTGAAAGTTAGCCATGATTGTTTCTTTGCTCTGCATTTCCTAGTTGGTTCATGAAAGCTTCAATGTCAGTAGGTGATGGTATAATGTTCTCTAGGCTGAAGGATGGTTGAGTGCTCAAGGGGAGTGATGTAATTTGATCCAAATGATAGGGTTCCATTATTTCTTTCTTCTTCTTGGCTAAGCGAGTGACAGGTGACATGAAAATGTTCCTAGGGATGAGATGCAACAATGCTGATGGATGTAAAGGGGGAAGGCTTTTCTATGCAAATGACTTCCTGGGTTGAGGCAAAGCTATATGATAAACCTAAGGAGGATTGGGTTAGGGATTCTAACTTCAAATATATTTCACCAAATTATGAAAGGTTTTCTTTCCTATGTGCAAGCTTGGTGGTGATTATGTCAACTTAAGGATAGACTGATGATCCTTTAGGAAAAACACGAGATTGACCACTTGTGGATCCCAACCTTTAGCTCAAGGTGATGAGGGATAACAAGTGACAAAGCTAGATTACCCTAGACAAAGCTCTATCAAAGGGATAACCTTGGTGAGATTGACGGATTTGCAAGATGGTAGGAATGGCAGACTTTGGCAAGGTGACAACAATTTTGAAGGCTTGGATGTGAAGTTTAGGCTTTTGGGATGCTGGCTAGGTTTGAGGGGATTGGTTTGGTTCTAAGGCAAAGATCTAAATCAGATGGGTGAGCTAAAATTCTTAAGGGGATGACTAAGGGCGGTTGGCTTACCTACAAGGATGACTCTAGAGTGGAGCTTATGCAAAAATATGTGGAGGAACAAGGGGGCCTAATCATAGAAATCATGCCTAGTTGGTAACCCATAAGTAGGGTTAGCTCCTAGATGCTTGCTAAATTTGATAGTGTGATCTAACTAGGCATCTTGAAGGGCTTCGTCGGCAGCTTTGTCTTCTACTTTGTGGAGTTTGGCAATTCAAGGGCTTGGTGTTACTTCCTTTTTCTTAGCTGCAATTTATTGGTATGCTTGAGATGGCTTGAGTTTGGCTTTGTGAAACTTCTTTTTGGGTTTGGGTTGTTCTGACATAAATTCCTGAATCTTCTTGGCTTAGAGAGATTTTGGTTTTTTTCTTCAACTTTTTCAACTTCTGAAACAGGCAGTGACTACGCTAAGTATTCCCTAAGCTAGGATTGACCAAGTTTGGAAAACATTCATTCAACAAGTAAAAAATCAAGCAATAGATAGGAACAACCAGATAGAAGTTTTTGATTCTCAGAATGCGATACTTGCACCAAGGAGTGTGTATGTTTTACAAATGTTTTGATCAGTCACTTCAAACACATAAACACCCTAGATGGTTGTCTGCAAGGCTAACAGTTGGTTTAGCTAGGGAGTCCTAGATATACCCAAGGTACATGAGGCCCAAATCTGTAGATGAAAACAAAAAGATGTCACACAGCCGAGAGGAGCAGTAACCCACTTCTCCTCTTTCACTTCTCAAGGGTATAAAGTTCCTTGAGGCTTAGCTCGAGTGACAAAATTTTGATCCCAAGAGAGGTGTCTTTGGATTCACCTCTCGATCTTTATACTCTGCCAGAACACTAGAGTTGAGGTCATCCCAAGGGGTGATGAAATCCCACAGTAGGCCTCCTAAAATTTAAACAAGATTTTGGATCATAATCTTATGCACCCAAGATGGGCTCGAAACACGACAAGGGGAGAGAAGACTTGGATGATCTTGGTCTAAAGGATAGAATTCTTTTCCAACTGATGCTTAAGTTTTTCTGATCTAGACCTTGTAAACACACATGTTTAGGATGCAAATGTTCAATTCCAACTTGAAGCGTTTAAAAAAGTAAAATTGATTTAAGAATGAATACACCAAGAAGATTTAGGGTCAACAAAAGTAAACTCGAGCGCTCGGAGGCCCTCCACATCAAGTATCAATTGATTTTTCTTTAAGGCATTCAAGATTGAGTGTGAGTTTGTTTTAAGCCAAAAATAAAGATGTGTAAAACTCGGTTTCAAGCGCATGCCCAGAGGCCCTCCACGTCAAGATATGTTCAATTTTTATGCCCAAATGAACTGTTAGCGAGACTAATGTGCATTCAAGAAATTTTCTATCTTAGAAAAACCAATAAAAACTCAAATGAGTGGAATTTGATTTTTCTGGAGCACTTAACACCTTCTTAGGTAGACCCATCCCCATATATGGCACTGATATTGCAACCAATGGTTAGAATGATGGGTGATTACAGAGGGTGAGTCCAACAAAAAATTCACTCAAAGTGTCTTTATTTGTTTTTATAACTTAGAAAGTTTCTAAAATGTAGATTCTTTTTATGCCCCAAAAGATGAAGTGTGAGATATTGTAATGATTAATTGATCTTTTGCATTCAAGATTGGATTTGTTGTTTTAATCATGCATTCATAAAAATAAAAATAAACTTGATTTTAATCCATGGCACTCAAGAGTGATTTTAGCAACATGCATTCAAAGACAAGTGATTAAACATTCAAGTTTTTTCCTTTGAGCATTCAAGATTGAGATTTTGTGTGTTGTTTTAAGAACTTTGAAGTGCTTTGTTTTAACCTTAGATCATTCAAGATTGTTTTGGACTCAAAAGTGAAAATGACTCTTTGGACTTTGGTTTTCATTCAAGATTTTGTGTTCTAGTTTGCATGTTTTAAACCCAAAAATGATATTCCTAGATTATTTTGATGCATGAAAAACCTAAGAAACATTCAAGATTTTGCAACAAGACACTTGTTTGGAACAAATAACAAAGATTTTAGGACAATTTTGACAACCATTTAGGACTCTTAGTTTTCATGAGATTTTTAAAAGAACTTTAAAATATTTGCAAATGAGGTTCATTTTATCCTTGATTGATGCTTTGACTTTGATTTAGATTTTAGTGTGCACTTAGTGTTGATTTTGAACCTTTTGAAATGGAAACTTGAAGTTCTTTTTAAATTCCCAAAAATGAAGTGTTCCTAACTTTGCATGAATGCATCTAAAACCTTTATGTTGTAAGGATACAAATGATTGGATTGGTTTAGTTTCACTTGTTAAAAGATTTCTTTTTTGCAAATTTTTAGTTTTTAATGGATTTAAGTTTGATTTGGGTGTTCATTTTAAGCACTAAAAAGAAGTTTGTATGATTTTGGTTCCTTGAAAAAAATGTCCAAGATCTTCCACAAGAAGAAGAAGAAGAAGTAGATGGAATAAGAAGAATATACACAAGAAGAAGTAGAAGAATTCCAAGTGCTTTGTCCACCTATAAGCTTGAAAAATCTGCAAACACTATGAGATAGACTATGAGTTCCTTTGTCTTCTTCATGCTCATGTGAACCTAAAAAACCAATTTATACAATCCTACCAATCACAAAAACAAGAAAAATTAGCCAAAATTAGCAAATGACATACAAAACTTGACTAAAAAAGCAAATGAAGATGACCCATGCAGGGTCCCACCAGGCATGCCAAAATGTATATGAGCAATGTTAGTATGCTAATAGAAACCAAATATAAATAAAGCTTCTACAAACTAAACAAAATTCATAAACTTCAAGATAGACTAAGATGAGCTCTCAATTGAGAATATGAGCCATTAATGGGCTCTCTCAATGAGAAGATCTCTTGTTGAGTGGCTTTGTCTAAATAGATAGGATGTATGCTCAAGCTTATGCTTCAAAAAGGGCTTCAAATGGAGTTAAAATTTGGGTGTGAGTGTATGGTTTTGATGTAAAATGGCTTCTTAAAATGGCATTATGACTTTACTTCATGGATTGTGTTTTTTTGTAAAGGGGAAGGATCCAATTTATAGGCGAGAGGCTTGAGGGATTGAGGGCTAAGATGCAAAGATGGGAAAAAGATCATGGAGGGCTCAGATTGCATGAGAGGAGAGCACATGGATTGTGCTTCCTTACAACCAATCAGGGAGTGATACATGTCACAGGGTGAGAGGATGGAGGAAAGGGGAAGGATGAGTCAACAAAGGAGGCTCAAGGGATAAAATCTTCATTAAGACCCTCATAATGGCTTGTAAGAGAAATGAAAGGGCTTGGAAGAGTCATTTATGGCCTAGTGGGCTTCACAAAGTTTTATGGTTGGGATATTTTGAGGGAGATGAGAGGAATTTCGACTTGGGATTAATTAGGAAGGTTTTAAGCTTGATTAGGATTGTGAAAATGATTAGAGGATGGATTAGGATGGTTTAGGATTAGTTTAGGGATAGGCAAGTGGATGGCATTTAATGAGGGTGGGTGAAGGAGGAGATATTTGTTAACTTTGGCTTGGGTTAGTAATTCTTAACCCATGTTTAGGGAATGTGACAAGGTTAGGAGAGGATTAGGATTAGGTTTAAAGACATCTTCTAGAAGAGTCTAGCCTTTGGATGAGGATAAAGACTTTCTAGAATAGTCTAGAACTTCCTAGGATGAGGATGAAGACTTTCTAAAAGAATCTAGAACTTCTTAGGATGAGGATAAATTAGATTTTTAGGAAATAAATAAAGTTTTATTTATTTCAAGGGTTTGGGTTGAGGAGATATTTATTAAAACTTTTTTAATAAACATGAAGATTAATATTTAATTTTAATTAAATATTTTGAGTTGGGATTAGGGGTAGGAAATGATGGGATTAGCCTTTAATCAAAATTAAAGAAAGATTAGAGGATTTTGGAAGAGGTTAGTGGTCTCAAGAAAATTGGCCAAGTTTTGGGCAAAAAATAAATTTTTAATTTATTTTGGGTTTTTTGGTCAATTTATTAATTAAATAATTAATAAATAAGGAAATAATGTTTAAATAAGATTTAGATATTTTTGGGAGGGATTCCTTAATTAAATATTTTTAATTAAGATAAAGGCATTTAATGGAATAAAAATAAATAAATTAAATAAATAATTAATTAATTAATAAATGATGATGTCATCATGAATTTTTCAAAAAATAAAAATACTTTATTTTCTTAAGGATTTAGGTGTCTACAATGTCCATTAAAGTAGTTCAAAGTCATTTAATTATTATTTATTTACTATTTAAATATTATAAGATATTTAATGATAAATATTTAATTTGATTGGAAAAATGGGGAATGTAATATGGTTTCTTTTATTAATATTAATATTTTTATTAAAAACTTGTCACATAGTATAAAACATATCCCTTTATCAAATCTTTGAGCTTCAAATTATAAGCAATTGTTTGTAAAGATTCGATTAAAACTAGGAAAAACTCCACTTCAAAATGGAAAGAGACTCATCATGTGAGGATAATCAAGAATATTTTTATTAAGAAGTACTCAACACAATGGCTTTAGCATAAAAAATTTAAAGTGGACAAGTCTAAAAAATGTGGGTGACATGATGATATGATATGATCTAATGGCTTAGTTTTTTGAGGTTTTTTTTTGGGTCAAACTTTCTTCTTAAAGTAAAAAGGAATTTATTTACTTGTGTAAATGACCCTTTGAAATTATAAGAGGGACAAACTACATTATCATTTCACTCCTTGTAAAAAGGGAGATAAGAATCTATGCATATTTTAGATTGGAATTAAAACACATGTGAAAATATTTGTTATGTAATAACTATTAAAAAACATATTGACACAAAAACTATGTTCGAACATGATTCCCTAACTATTGTTAGATATCCTTTTGGTATCCATGCTCTTGATTAGGATAGAAAGATCATGTTACAAAAACGTGAAACCTTTCCCCAAAAATGATAAGGAACCTTCAGAAAAAATTGCTACAAGCATGTACTCTATGTTGGATGAGGGGGTGACAAGATAGAGAGAACTATTGTGATTCTAATATTACCATGAAATGAGCAAAAATTATTAGAGGTATTAAGGGAAACTATGTCAAAAATTAAAAGAACTGGCATCTGTGTATTTTAACTCAAATTATATCTTTTAAATACTATTCATCAATGCCTCAATAACATGGTCTCTTATTTTATTATCATCTTCTTGAATCTCTTTCAAGATTCAAAATGTTGGCTAGTAGCCTACTCATAGAATATATGTTGTTTCTATTGTTTAAAATATCATTAACTACCTAGGCTAGGTGAATATATAATGATGATAATTATAAGGGTGGTTGGACATTGATAATCATGCCTCCTAATGAAAATTGCTTAAATGTCTATCAAGTTTTATCACATTCCTTATCTCATCAATGGAAAAGGACATTGAAAGGTTTGATGGAAGTTACTTGATCCTTGGAGGATAATTCTTTGTTTGGTTCCAATTTGATGATTTCCTTGAATAAGAATGGGTCAAATTTTCATGGTTGATAAAATCCATCAAAGTCTTTCTTCATAAAAATACTCTAAGAATTTAACTACCCAATTCTAGGTGGAAAGAATGAATACTACAATAACTTTTGTGTTTTAAAACAATGATGTGATCCACAAATAATTTGATAAGTTTTGCTCAAAATTGCCCCTTCATACTTTGTGTGAAAACTTGAATTTTTACTTGCAAATTTATGTTGTTCTCTTCTAACTGATACAAAAAACCTAAAAACCATATGCATATCGCTACCTTATTTAAATATTGAGTTTATATTGAACTTATAAATTTGTCAAGTATAAATTGCAAAGTGCTTTTGTTCATATGAACTAAAACCAATATTGCTAGGATATTCTTCATTTAACTAAAAATTTCATATGGAATTCATCCCAGAAGCTTCAACAAACAATACAACTCATACATTATTCTCTCAATTCTTAGATTCTTAAGAACACCTCATTTTTTTCATATTTTATAATATAATTCTTGAGGAATTATATCTGTAGTAAATAATTTCTTTGAGGGGATTTTCCTATTAGAAAAATATGTTGTTTGTAATAATTTTTACAAGAAGCCAAATTATGAACAAATAGATGAAAATCCATAAGCACTCTTATGAAGTGAAGAAAATAGATTCCACTTATGAGGAGGAGGAAATGAAAAGATATGGTAATGATGGGAGAAGACACAAAAATTAGAAGAAAGTCAACAAGACTAGAAGCACGGATACCTTCCTGCTACTCAAAAATTCTCTGGTTGCACCATTGAGAATCTCCAATAGTTATTTTATAAATCTTACATTGTTAGAATATTTAGAATAACTAAGAGTGGGGAGGTAGGTGGGTTGAATCAGTTATCCAATGTCTAGATGTACCATTTGAACAAACAAACACTTAATCAACTTCAAATCTTATCATTCTATAGCTCGGGCTCTATAGTCAACTATTAGTAACATCAACTAGCTATCCACTGTCCTAAAATAATAGACTTGCAAAATGTAAACATTTATCAACAAAACATCACAATAACATCCACACAAGTCTGACACTAGAACTTAATGTGGAAACTCAATTTGGGAAAAGTCACTAGCAACATGTCACAATTTTTCGCTCTTCTAAAGTGAGCTATGTTAGGAGCCAACCCTGTCAAAGGTTTACAAAATACATCATTAAATGTGACCTTTTTAAAGGATTTAATCACCCTATTAGGAGTGGCCTTGTTAGAGGACTTTAGAATGTTCCATTAGAATGTCACCACGTTAAAAGATTTACATATGATTGTTAGGTTGATATTGTTGGAAAGGTAATACAAAATATGTGACTGAAAGGGGAAGGTTAGGGGTGAATCAGGAACCACTTAAACTTGTTCACTTGAACCACTTTAATTAGATGTCCAATATAATTGCATGCATGAAACATTAAAGCATTAAAGTAAGAACATGATAACACAATATTTGGTAACCCAAAAACCCTCCAAGTAGAAGGTAAAACTAGGATGGGGATGACACCCACAATGCTTCACTACTGGAGTAATAAATTTGGTCAGTTAAGGCTTACAAATGATCAGTTATAGTGATCTTACTCTGTTAGGAGTATTAAGGACTATTAGGTCCACCTTTTAAATGGATTTATAAAATACAAAACTAAGTATGCACTTTGTTAGGAGTTTCTGCAAAGGATTGTTAGGTCCACCCGATCAAAGGATTTGAATTGATGCACTTGTTAGGATGAATCAGTGAATAATGTTTGAAACACAACTATGATTGTTGATGAAGATCCTTTGAAGTAAATTTATAACCTGACTATGATAGATGAGTCTCTTCCTTTCCTTGAAGTGCTTGCAACCTTCTAGACAATTTGCCCTTAAATAATAACAAATGCTTGAATGATGATACAATGAATACTACTACACTTTGGATAAACAAAATATTGCATACTTATATCCACTCAAATAGTTGTTACATAGGCTGGCTACAATAAGAATAGTTCCAAAAATATTCACCAAGCCAGCTCGATGCAATAACTCTGGTCAATGGCATACTTGGATGATACTAGAAACACTCAGTCACCATTGTCACCTTGGATAGCTCTGGCACTAGGTAGATGTTGGGTGCATAGTTCACACTAATCACTTGGTAGATGCTTCTGACTCAGCTTACACTATTCTACTATCTTAATTATTACCTTGGAATAAGACTAGTCTGCTAACTCAATTCACATTGGAGCTTGGTAGACATAATCAATTTAGTTGACACTAGAGCTTGGTGTGAATTGTCAACTCAGTTACCACTACAACTCGGTTGACATTGTAAATTTTTGCAAGGTTAACTTGTTTGCTTGGATCCTTTGTGAGATTGGTTAATACTGCATACTAGTTGGTCTACCTCACAATAGGTGTTTGATAATCATGTCCAAATCCTTAGTTCCTAGGAATATTTTATTCAATCTAAGGATTACTTCTCCTACCATGAGGTGCATTTAATTCATCAACCCAAGGATGTATACTTGAAATGGTTGGCACGATATGTGCACTAGGTTCCTTGAAGAGTCATTATGCTTATGCTATAGGAAAGTAAAATGCATATAAAGAACCTACACTAGTGCTGAAGGAAAGTAAAAAACTCAAATCATTAATGAAATGAATGTTGGAAATGCAACTCTATGCTAACCTCTATTTTAACCTAGACCATCCACTATAACTGCTCTTATAGATGCTATATGAACATTCACAATGTATGATGTTGCAGAAAGAAACTGTAACTTCTCTCTAAAATACTGGTGATGCAGGAGCATCCTGGGTTGCCTTGTTATCCTGCTCATTTTTGTTCATTCTACATGTTCGAATCAAGTTACTGTGGCACTCAATTGGAGCTGAGTTATAGTAGCACTCAATGCGAGCTAAGTTACTGTAGCACTCAATATGAGCTGAGTTACTATAGCAATTCCTTCATGTGCCAAGTTACCCAGTGTATTTTGATTGACTCTTCATGTGTCATGTTACCCAGTGTATGCTAAGTGTTTCTTCATGTGTCAAGTTACCTAGTGTATGCCAAGTGTTTTTTCATGTGCCGAGTTACCCAGTATATGCTGAGTGTCAATATTTGGATGTGATTTATGTGAGCTAACTTGTGGGATTTATTTTCGATCATGATATTTATGTTAAGATCTTTTCTTGGGATGTGTCTAGACCATTGTTGGGTCAGCCCTCCTCTTATGTAATGTTCTAGAATAATCTATAAGCCATTTTGGCAAGTATATATAGAGTGTTTAGGCTTAGAGTTAGGCAAGTTTTTTGGGAAGAGGATTAGAGAGTAGGATTGAAAGTGTGAATTTGCAGTTGGATCTTTGAATGTGAATGTATTTGTAATTTGCTGTAACCCAAAAGAAATTACACTTGGGCATGTATGAAGATATTTTGATGAATCAATAAAAGTATTTCACTCTTCTTCCTCCTTTGGTTGCTATTCTTTGTGTTTTCTTCTATTGTGTTAACTCTTACAAGGTGGTTTGGATAGCTAGGTGAGCCTTTGGCCTTAGTTATTCACCTTTTGCCTGTGTCAGTTGGTATCAGAGATTGAGGTTCATCCTTGTGGAGATTGGATTATGTAGAACCCTAATTCAAATTTGATTGTAGGGTTGTAGATCTGCAAATTTAACCTATAACTTGCAAAGGGTTATGATCTTGTAGGAATCTAATTTGTAAAGATGGTTTGTGGTAGAGGAAATAATGTTGATAATGATATACTAGATCAATTGAGACAAATTGTAGCTAGATTAGATGATGTGGAGACAACCCAAAGGAGAGGAGCACATCTTGATGATGTAAGTGATGATGAAGAAACAACACCAAACCATAATCCAGACCCTAAAGAGGATCAAGATGAGGAAAGATTGTTGTGAGTGTTGTCTAGGGAAAATACAAAGCTTGTTGTAAAAGTTGTTCCTTATGATGGAAAATTGGATACTAATTCTATGTTGGATTGGATCTCTAATATGGAGAAGTTCTTTGAGTATGAAAACACTCCTAATAATAGAAAGGTAAAGATTGTAGTCACTAGGTTAAAAGGTGATGCATCACTATGGTGGGAGCACTTGCAAACTAATAGACAAAGGAGAGGAAAGGAGAAGATGAAAATTTGGCCAAAGATGCTAAACAAGGTAAAGAACAAATTCCTTCCTTCTGATTACCAAGTTAGCTTGTTGAGAAAGATGCAAAAATTGAAACAAAAGGACATGACTGTGAAAAAGTATATTGAGGAATTCTATACACTGGATAACAGATCTAGACATGTGGATGAAGATGTTGAGAAAATTAAAAGTTACATTAATGGATTAAGATTTGAAATACAAGATGAAATAAGTTTTTTGAAGTTGGAAAGTGTAGAAGAAGCATATCAATATGCCTTGAAAGCTGAGGAGATAATGACAAAGAAACTCGAAAAAAGACAAAGAGGTAGAGGTGGTAGATTCTAGAGAGGCAAAGGTAGATCTTATGGAGAAAGTGGTAGATCTAATAGTTCTATACAAGGTAAAGGAAAATTTAAATGGAAGAATGATGGAAAAGGAAAGATTGAATGGAAAAGTGGTAATTCTTACTAAGGAGGCACTAATTCTTACTGCAAAAGAGGTAATTCCTATTCTAGACATGGATTTCATGGTAATTGTTTTAGATGTGGTAAAAAGCGACATAGATATTTTGAATGTAGATCCTTTGAAAGTAGGCAAGGTAACATAAATGTTGTGATTCAAGAAGATGATGAGGGTTCACCAAGTGGACCTGAGGATGGAGAAAATTTGATGGTGAGAAAAACCTTATGTAATAAGGGAAGTGATGAGGAACCTATTTTAAGGAGAAGTCTTTTCAAGACAAGATGTAAGATGGCTAGAAAATGCTACAAAGTGATCACTGACAGTTGAATTTCTACAACTTTGGCATCAAAAGAGCTAGATACCAAGTTGCAGTTGTAGGGGCTAAAACATCCCAAACCTTATCATGTTTCATGGATCAAGGATGAGCATAAGATATTGGTAAGTGAGTAATGCCTTGTGAAGTTTAAAATTAGATATTACTTTGATGAAGTTTTGTGTGATATTATGCCTATGGATTGTTGTCATATTTTTTTGGGTAGACCTTGGAAATATGATAGATATGTTGTACACGATGGAAGATTGAATCAATATACTCCTTGGGTAAATGGGAAGAAACAAACATTGTTGCCTTTGATTGAAAGTCTAGATGAGATTAATTGTATTGCTATAAAAATTTGCATGGTTAATGGGAAATTATTTTTAAAAAGAAATGAAAAGGAATCAATTCTATTTTTCCATAGTTCCTAGAGGACCGAGTGTTGGTAGTAATGGCCAAGTAGTAGAAGCTAGTAATGATCGAGTGACAATAGATAATGATAGTTGAGTACCAGTAGAAATTACAAAATTGTTGAATGAGTATAAAGACATTATTATTGATGATATTCTTAATGGTTTACCTCCAATAAGAAGCATAAGTCCTTGTATGGATCTAATTCCTAGAGCTAGCTTTCCAAAAAAAGCACCATATATATTGACACTTGCAGAGAATGAAGAACTTAATAGACAAGTGCATGAGTTGTTGTAGAAAGGTTTGATCAGCGAAAGGTTGACTCAATGTATTGTACTTGTTGTATTAGCACCTAAAAAGAATGGAGAATGGAGAGTGTGTATTGATTCCAGGGCTATTAACAAGATCATAGTGAAATATAGGTTTCCTATGCTGAGGATGAATGCCATAATGGATTGTTTGAGTGGAGCAAAGTATTTTACTAAGATTTTTTTGAAGAGTGGCAATCATCAAATCAAAATTAGAGAAGGTGATGAATGGAAGACTACTTTCAAGACAAAATATTATTTATATGAATGGTTTTTTATGCCTTTTGGTTTGACTAATGCACCTAGTACTTTCATGAGGCTGATGAATGAAGTTCTGAAAAGATTTTTGGGTAAGTTTTTGATTGTTTATTTGGATGATATTTTCATATTCAATAAGACTAAAGAAGAACATCTTGAGCATATTAGACAAGTATTGTAGAGGTTGAAAGAGGAAAAGTTATTGATTAATCTGTAAAAGTGTTCTTTTATGCAAGAGGAGATTGTGTATTTGGGATTTGTGATTTCAGCTGATGAATTGAAGATGGACCTTGAGAAGGTTAAAGCAATTTTGGAATGGCCTACACCTAAGAATGCGGGTGAGGTAAGATCATTTCATGGTTTGGCTAGTTTTTATAGGAATTTTATAAAGAATTTTAGTGTTGTTTGTAATGCTATGAATGAAACAATGAGGGGAGATAAAAAGGAATTCAAGTGGACACATGGAGCTGATAAGAGATTTGAGACTTTGAAACAAAAGGTTTTTGAATTACCTATTTAGCTTTGCCTAATTTCAACAAAGTATTTCAATTGAATGTGATGCAAGTGGTAATGCAATAGGAGTTGTATTAAGCCAAGAAGGTAAACTTGTTGCTTCTTTTAGTGAAAAGTTGAATGATGCTAAAAGGAATTATTCTATGTATGATCAAGAATTTTATGCTATTGTCCAAGCATTAAAGAAGTGGAGACATTATTTGATTCCTAAAGAGTTTTTAATGTATACTGATCATAAAGCTTTACAATACTTGGGAAGTCAACATAAATTGAATCAAAGACATATGAAGTGGGTTGAGTATTGGCAGAGTTTTATATTTGTGATCAAGCCTAAGAGTGGAGTTACTAGTAGAGTTCCTGATGCATTAAGTAGAAGACATTCTTTGTTAACTAAAATGAAGGTTTCGAAGTTCTTGGTTTTGATGAAATGAAAGAGTTGTATGATGCTAATCTTGATTTTTCTTAGGTGTGGAGAGAGTGCAGAGCACCAAATTTGACAGATCACATAAGCAAGTATGATGAGTATTTCATTCAAGAAGGTATTTTGTTCAAAGGTATTCAATTGTGTATTCCTAGAAGTTCTATGAGGTTGAATCTGATTAAGGAAAAACATAGTGGTGGATTAGCTGGACATTTTGGAATTGATAAGACATTGAGTTTGCTGAAAGAGAAGTATTATTGGCCACAAATGTATAAGGATGTTCAGAAATTTGTAAAGAGTTGTGGAGTTTTTCAAGTTGCAAAAGGGGTGAGTCAAAATACTAGTTTGTATACACCTATTACTATTCTTGAGAAACCCTAGACTAACATCAATATGGATGTTGTTCTTGGATTACTTAAGACAGTGAAGGGGTATGATTCCATATTTGTTGTAGTGGACATATTTTCTAAGATGACTCATTTCATACCATGTAAGAAGACATTAGACGCTGAGCATATTACTAAACTATTCTTTAAAGAGATTGTGAGATTGCATGGATTACCAAGAAGTCTTATTTCAGACAGAGACAATAAGTTTGTTGGTTATTTTTGGAAGACTTTGTGGAAGAAGATGGGTACTAAGCTGAAATTTAGTTCTACATTCCATCCATAGATAGATGGATAGACAAAGGTTGTGAATAGAAGCTTGGGTAATTTACTGAGATGTTTAGTTGGGAATAAGCCAAGTAATTGGGAGATGGTATTGGCACAAGCTAAATTTGTATATAATAATTTTGTGAATAGGAGTACTGGGAAGACACCTTTTGAGATTGTTACTGGAATGCATCCTAGAGGTATATTAGATTTGAGAGATGTTACTGGTGAAGAAAAGAAAAGTTTTGTAGGAGAAGAATTTACTAATTTTATGGAGTCTTTGCATAAGGAAGTGAAGTTGAGGTTGGAACAAATTTATTAGAACTATAAGGAGAATGTTGATCACTCTAGAAGACACCATGATTTTCAAGTTGGTGATGAGGTGATGGTTCATTTGAAGAAAGGAAGATTCCTAGTTGGAACATATAGCAAGATGAAGATGAAGAAATTTGGACCTTGTAAGATCTTGAAGAATTTTGATAGTGGTAATGCTTATAAAGTTGAGTTACCTAATGACATGGATATATCTCCTATATTCAATATTGCTAATTTGTATAAGTATCATCAGTCAAAGGATGAAGTTGTTGTATTAGAAGATTATCCTAAGAAGCAAATTGAAGAAGTTGAACAAATATTGGATCAGAGAGTTGGCAAGAGCACAAAAGGAAGAGATTACTATGAATATTTGGTGAAGTGGAAGAACAGGCCTATTGAAGATGCTTCATGGACTTCTAAATCTGAGTTGGATTCAACTCAGATTGCAACCTCTCAATGATTCAGGAGAATCATTTCTTTCAACCTCGGTTATTTGATGTAGGAGCATCTTGGGTTGCCTTGTTATCTTGCTCATTTTTGTTCATTCTGCATGTTGGATCCAAGTTACTGTAGCATTAAGTTGGAGCTAAGTTACTAAAGCACTCAATCAGAGCCAAGTTACTATAGTACTCAATGGGAGTCAAGTTACTATAGCACTCAATGGGAGCCAAGTTACTATAGCAATTCCTTCACGTGCCGAGTTACCCAGTGTATGTCAAGTGACTCTTCATGTGCCAAGTTACCCAATGTATGTTGAGTGTTTCTTCATGTGTCGAGTTACCTAGTGTATGCCAAGTGTTTCTTCATGTGCTGAGTTATACAATGTATGCCAAGTGTTAGTATTTGGAAGTGATTTTTGTGAGTTGAATTACAAGATTTATTTTCAATCGTGTTATTTATCTTAAGATCTTTTCCTCAGAGGTGTCCCGACCATTGTTGGGTTAGTCCTCCTCTTATGTAATGTTCTAGAATAATCTATAAGCCATTTTGACAAGTATTTATAGAGTGTTTAGGCTCAGAGTTAGGCAAGTTTTTTGGGAAGAGAATTAGAGAGAAGGACTGAAAGTGCAAATTTGTAGTTGGATCTTTGAATGTGAATGTATTTTTAATTGGCTATAACCCAAAAGGCCTTACAACTAGGCATGTATGAAGATATTTTGATGAATCAATAAAAGTATTTCACTCTTCTGCCTCCTTTAGTTGTTGTTTTTTGTGTTTGCTTCTATTCTGTTCTATTTTGTTAACTCTTGTAGGGTGGTTTGGATAGCTAGGTGAGCCTTTGGCCCTAGTTATTCACCCTTTGCCTATGTCAACTAGAAATGTTGAAAGTAAATCTACACTACTCTAATCTAATCCACATCCCAAGTGACCTGCCTTGGTTGGCTTTTGCTAATCTACTAACATAGTATGTAAACCAAGAATTAATGCATTATATTTCAAAAAATCCTTACATAAGAAAAATATATAAAACTATAGATAACTCACTACAAGAGATAACAAAAATTTTCCATAAACTTTTCCAAGGTTCTCAAACTATGATCCAATCCCTATAAATAGAGGATAAACACTTATTCTAAAATAGAAAAGACAAAAAAATTGATTGAAAATCTACCAGATAAGAAGAAGGAAATATAACAACCCATAGAATAAGCAATAAAGTTTGGGTAACCAATTCAAAACAATAGTAAATGTAGAAGGAATATAGTAACACTTCATCCCTACATTCTTGAAATAATGGCTCTTCCTTTGTAGTAGTCATGTCTTCTAGTACCATAATGATTCCTCTACTATATCTAGGCCTTGACACTCCTTCGTGAATGCTATCAACCACTCTCTAGCCTTCCTTAGTAAGTTAGTTGTGATGCAGAAATATTTATGCAAATAAGTATAATCAAACTAAATCCAAATATTAGAACACACATTTTGATGGTTATATGAAATACTACATTATATGTATAATATTGGCAGACTATGACATAACTATCTTCCCATGGTTTAACAATTCTATTTGGACTTTATCATAAGTTCAACTAGTTATGAGTTCAAAAATGTCTTGGCACTATTAAAAATGAATTATTAAAATTAATATACAATAGAGGCAATAAATGGCCTCATTATCTACCCCTTGGTAAATTTAATGCTTGTCCTCAAGCATCGCATCTTCTAGAAATTAATCGAAAGTATCCAACCTCAGTCCTCCTCCCCATGTTACTCCTAAAAGTATAGTAGAATCCTCTTGTTCTTTCCTAGGTGTCCCTCCTATGATACTCTTGGAACTTGTCATGTCATTCAAAGTTGATGTCATATAGGAGCCAAATGAGCATGGGTGGCTAAATCATTAATGGACACTAAAGTTCTTGTCTAATTTATCTTCCCAACTACATGTATTTTGGTGTGTGGTGAAGGGCTACCTCAAGGTTGATAGGATTATGTGGTTTTGGCCTTTTGAATCCCTCTAACATTCTACTCCATCTTCTTCTAACATTGGCCATGACTCTTTGAAATAAAAAGTAAGGCATGCTATCATACTCTGCATACACTTTTGTTCTAGCCTCAAAGATTCATTTTCTTATTTCCTTGTGAACTTTCCCATAAGTCAACCTGAACCAATCCCTAATGATTTATTCTAGTGTATTTCTTTTTGCACTTAATGGTAGGGGTTTTTTTCTCTCATGTTCTCTATAATTGTCTAGTTGTCTATCATAGTTGCCTCATTGTGCATCTAAGACATTAGGGCCCTAAGGTGTATACCTCCTATATAAAGTAGAGGGTTCCATTGAGTTTATGTAGGGATGATGAAAAGAAAATTTTTCTACCATGATGGAAGGGTTTGGTACAAACAATAAAATTCCTGAGCTAACCTAAATGTTGTATCTATATCTTTGAGGGTCATCATCAACTAGAATAAGAGGGATTGTTCTTTTAAACAGATGACATAGATCCTAGGTGGTGTCCTACAAGTAATTATTTAGTCAACCAACTTAAGGGCACGATCCATCTTTTACTTATGTCTTTCCAATTGCTCTTTTAATTCTGCAATTTCTTCACCTTGGTCTATTATTACCTTCTTCATTTTCTGTTCTATTCTTCTCATAGGGTTGTTGTTAACATATTTTTATTATATAGCTGAAAAAGAAGCATTTGTAAGGTAATCTGGCCACTTTCTTCATCCTGATTAGTTTTCTTCCTTTGTTCCCTCCATGAGCATTCCAAGAAGCTTGTAAACCATGTTTACTTATAGGAAAGTAGGGTAGTTTCTAAACAAGCTAGTTGGTGCATTATTGGGTCTTCTTCTACTTCATGGCTTGGGGTATCCTGTTGGCTTACTTGGGAATAATTTTGGTATTCATCCATCTCATCTTTACATTTGTGATCAGGATTCTAAGGAATGTTTGGAATTTTAGGTTGACTAGGAGAATCATCTAGGATAACTTGTACTAGAGATTCTTCAACAGATTGTTTAGGTAAAGTGGACTAGGTTTCTGAGGGAACATTAGGAATTTTTCCTCTCATTCTAGGGCTTCTTTTCATAGGGGTTTCTTCAAGAACCACAGTCTTTTTCTTGCTAACACTCTTTGGTGTCTCTGCTACAAGAGTAACTGCTATAGCAACTAACTTTATTTTCTTCTATTTTGAGATTGTAGGGTTTTTTTTTCTTCTACCAGAATAGAAGTTTCTTCTTGTAACTTCTATTTTATTTTTAATCATGAAAAATTAGGCACATTTCTCATTTGAGTGGGTAAAGGAACATTTTCTTACACATTTTTAGTTTCTACACTTTGGGTTCCTTGCTCAGTAACTATATTAATGGAGATTACATTATCTTGGCTAGGCTATACATTAGGAGTAATCTGACACTGCAAGGTTTTATGCTAGACAAATTTTTCCTATGACATATGAGAGACATCCCTAAGAGATATTTCTATGAGCAATTTAATTAGGGCATGGTGAGTGAGAGTAGAAGAATGATAGTGATAGCATATGTTAATAGACTTGCCATATTATTGAAAGAATAGAAAAATGATGACATGGAAGGTGGGTGGGTGGTAGAGAATGAAATTAAATGAGTTGGAAAAGAAGAATTTAGAAAGTGAATTTAGAATTGAACTTTATTTAAACAAAACTTTTTTATTATGGGCATGCTCTAAGGAATTCTTATTGAAGAGTTGTAGGAAGAAGGTTGGCACCCTCTATTGCAAGAAGTGCTACCTATTGTTTGTTTGAAATGGGTTGCTGAAATTACTATAGGAAGTCTTCTTTCATTTGGGGCTAGTGATACAACTTTAGTCAATGTCCATTTACTAATAACTTGAAGTGTACAGGATCAATTGTGGTTAACTAGACTACTCCATTTGCAAATACATGGCTTATTTCATAGGGACCTAGTCATCATGTCTGTAGCTTGCCTAGTATGTCTTTGAATCTAGAATCATAAAGTAATGCCCAATCTCCAACCTTAAATTGTCTACTCTTAATGTGGGAGTTGTGCCATTGTTTCCTTTGCTTTTGTATGATTTCTTTGCACTCTAGAGTAGACTTGTGCATTTCATCCAAAGAATTAAGATGTAGAAAGTGCTCTCTTTGTGTTGTAGGAAGATCAATGTTTAACTCCAGTGTTGCTCTTAAATTTTTGTGTTCAAATTCAATGGGTAGAATTATCACTTTTCCATACAATAGTTTGAATGGTGTGAACCCTATTGTGGTCTTCCATGTTGTTCAATATGCCTAGATAGCTTTTGGTAGTCTGCTGCTCCAATCTCTGTAGTGCAAATAAACTATCTTTTTCAAGATGGCTTTTATCTCCTGATTTGTAACTTCTGCTTGTCCATTAGCTTGAGGATGATAGGGGCTTGATTTTTGATGTTTGATATTATATTCCTTCATGAGTTTTTTTATTATATTTGAAGTGAATTGAGCACCCTATTTAGTAAAAAGTTCTTTGGGTATGCCATATCGAGTAAACATTTCTTCATATAGAAATTTGACAACTTTATGCTCATAGGCATGCTTCATGGCTTTGACTTTGACATATTTTTCCAGGTAGTCAATGCATACAAGGATGTATGATTTCCCATTGGGTGGAGGATCTATTGGACCAATGAAGTCCAAGCCTCATTTGTCAAATGGTGTTATCACCACCTGTGGATTAAGAGCCATTTCAGCTAATCATGTTGATTAGCCCATCCTCTGACATTTATCACACTTTTGTGTATAATTGGTTGCATCTTTATGAAGTGTAGGCCAATAGTAACCACTTGTTAAAATCTTCAACGTTGTTCATTTTTCTACAAAGTGCCCCCACATGGTTCATTATGACATGCATGTAGGATGTCATATGTCTCATCTTATCGAACACATGTCCTCATAACTTGATCAGGTCTAGTGTAAAATAGCATGTTACCAATCCAAGAGAAATGGAAGCTTTTCTCTAAAAACAATCTCCTATCCTTGTAAGAGAAATGTGTGACCATTTTTTTAGCTACAATGTAATTAGCTATGTCTACATACCATGGGGTTTGGACAAAAACATGAAATAAATGCTCATCTAGAAATGTATCATCTGTTAAAGTGGTATTTTCTTCATCATGGTGGATTTTGGATAGATAATCAATTACGACATTTTCCTTCCTAGGTTTTTCAGTGATTGTGATATCATATTCTTGCAAAAGAAGTAGCCATCTTGCTAACCTACCTATGATGGAAAGTTTGTTCATGAGATATTTAATTGTTACATGGTTAATATGAAAAAATATGGGATAACCAATTACATAATGGAAAAAAAAATTTAGAGCATAAATTGTAGTTTTTTTTTAGTCACTGTATAGTTTAACTATGGTCCATGCAGGCTCTTACTGATATAGTAGATTACATTTTCAAGGATTTGAGAATTTTCTCCTAGGATTGTACCTATCACATAGTCAGAAGCATTTGTATGTATTTGAAAAGGAAAAGTCTAATCAGGACCTCTAAGTATTGGTGCAATTGTCCACAGTGACTTGAGTTGCTGGAAGGAGTCATCAAATTCATTTGTCCAAGAAAATTCAGCCTCTTTGGTAAGAAAAGTATATAGAGGACTAGCTATCTAACTAAATTTTTTTGATAAACCTCCTATAATAGCCAGCATGTCCTAGAAAAGATCTAACTTTTTTTTTTGTGGGAATAGGGAGTGTGATAATTACCTCTATTTTTGTCGAGTCTACTTGGATTCCAGCTTTAGAGATAAAATATCCCAAGACCATGGCTTCTTGCACCATCAAAAAGTATTTCTTATTTTTGAGAGATAGGTTGTGTTCTTCACATTAGATTAGCACTTTCTCCAAGTTCTTTAGGGCTTTCTCAAATGTGAGACAAAACGTAGTGAAGTCATCCATGTATATCTCCATGCAATCATGTGATATGTCAGCAAAGATGGTAATTACAAATCTTTGAAAAGTAGTAGGTGCATTACATAAGCCAAATGCTAATACAAAATAAGCATAGGTACCCCAAGGACATGTAAATGTGGTCTTCTCTTAATCTTTAGGAGCAATACTTATATGATTGTAACCACTATATTCATGCAAAAATGAGAAGTATTTCTTTCTAGCCAAAGTATCCAAAAATCATCAATAAAGGGAAAAGAAAAGTGATCCTTCTTTGTGGGATTATTTAACTCTCTATAATCTATACATATTTTCCACTTACCTCCTTTCTTAGGTACAATAACTAATGGTGCTACCCATTTGCTATCAAAGATTGGATAGATGAATCCAACATCCAACAACTTCTGCAACTTAGTCTTAACTATCTTGCATAATGTTGGATTTATTCTCCTCTGAGGTTGACAGAGTGGAAGCTTCCATCATTGATGTAGATCCTATGGGTACAAATTTTAGGACTCAATCTTATCGTATCCCCATAATACCAATAAAATTCTTTCTCATGTTGATTGAGGAGCTTGGTTAACAATCCCAATTGTTATTGGGACAACTTGTTGTTTATGTGGAGATTATAACAAGGAGAAAGTTCCAAAGTAGTTGTTAACTCTACCATGAACACTTCTGGTATTGGACTTGTAGCTACTTCACTTGGTAGTTTGATCAATTATCTCAGGACTTCCTAAGTAGACACAATCTTCATAGATACATAAATTTAAGATAGAACTCTTAGCAATATCTCTGACCACTATACATTCATTGGTAAGAATACTCTATATTACATCATCCTCCTCCTACATTTTAGAAAAGAGTTCCTATGCAACATCATGAGCTGGGCTATAGAATTCAACTCTTCCTCTTCATCCCCTAAATATGGACAAATAGGTTCTCCCAAGTCTGTCTGGGGTTGGACAGGTGGATATAATGCTAACTTCCTTATGGTTTGGCCATTTGAAATTGTCATAATGCTTGATTTATAATTAATTTTAGCATTAGTGGTGGCTAACCAAGGTCTCCCTAATATGACAAGATAGCCAACAGGTTTTAATTTAGGTGATAGGATAAGAAAATCAATAAGGTATTCCCATGAATCTAGAATCTCTATCACATCTTCTATGAGACCATTTGGAGTGATAGTTGAACTATCAACAAGTTGTAACATTGTGGGAGTTGTCTTTAAGCCTACTATGTGTAAGCTATGCATTGTATCTTTACTCATCACATTTATCGTTGCTCCCAAATCAACTAAAGCATTTTTAATAGCCTATCCATTTATGATCAGATCAACTACTGGACTACCAGGATCTAAAAACTTTGGTATCACTACCTTCCTTAACATGATATCTACTAATTTCTCAACAACATGGACTATTTGAGGATTTTTCTTCTTCTACCCTGGATTCTTAAGGCATGCTTCCTTAATAGCCTTTCCATAGAGAGGAACATCCTTGATAGCTTGGAACAAAGGGATTTGGATGTGCATGTTTTTTAGCTACTCAACAATATCAAATTTCTCTTCCTCTTGGGATATAGATTTCTCTTTATTTAGCCTATGTGGAAAGGGAGGATTCACTGAGGTGTGGTTAGTAGTCCTATTGGGTACATTAGTTGGTAGGTTGGTATCTTGTAGTGTAGCTTCTACAAAGTGGTGCTATGGGAGTGTCTGCAACTTCTATGATAATAGGATATTCTTTTGTAGGCATAGTTGTACCAAACCTCAAATGGATATCAGTGATCTCTAGCGAATAAGTAGGGCATTGCTAAGTATTAGTAGTGTATATTTTCTACTATTGTTGCTTTTTATTTGGATTTTTCTGAGATTGAGTAGGCATTTGAGTTGACTTAGGATTAGCATTAATTACTATAGGAAATGGCATTATTGCAGGTGGCTACACTAGAGGTGGTAATTGTGGGTTACTAGAATTTTGGTTAGGCCACTCTGGAGGCCCCCTCTATTGGTTATTTTGCTATCACTTTTCTTGTGGTGGTTGCCATTGATTTTGTTGATTTTTCCATTGGTTATTTTTTTGATTAGGCCACTTGTTGTTTTGCTAGTTTTTCCATTAATTATTTTTCAAATTGGGCCACTAGTTATTTTTCTAGTTTGGCTAGGAAGGTTTGGAGTATTGAGAAGGACTTTGATAACTTTGGTTTTGCCACTGATTATTGGAAGGATTTGAAAATTGTAGAGGATCTTGATGCATACCTTGTCTTGAAGCCCATGGTCGATGTTGAGCAATGAAGAACACTTGATCATTGTCCCTGTCTATCTTCATGTACTCAGTTGGAAAATGTTGATTCTCCAGGTTGGCTACCAACTTACATGTGTAGTTTTTCTTTTGTTTGCAGTAGTGAGGACAATACTACACCAATCATGATTTAGCTTATGCATGCTTCTTCTTTGTAATCATGGTATCAAGATGTGTAGTGACATCATTTATGATGTCCTTAAAATCTGAGAGTAAATTAGATATCTCAAGCTTTGAAATGCCTCGATTAATCCCTTTAGTGGCTGTGGACCAGTACCCTCTGCCTTTCTTCACAGTTGCCCTTGAGTAGTTAAAATATATTTTCTTGAGGTTATCCCAAGACGATTGGTATATATTGCCACCAACCATAAAATCTAATGCTTCTAGACAATTATCATTTACCTCTCTCAAGAAGACTAGTTTCTATAAATCCTCTACTAGTACATGCTAGGGGTTCTTCTGCATTGTGTACAAAAAATGTGAAACATAGTCTTCCAATGTTTTGTCCTTGTTTTGGGATATTCTAAAAATGTCAACTCACCTTGGATTACTCCCCTTGCAACAATCTTTGTATTTCTCTAGAAATAGAGTCTACATCACATTCCAAGTACTTGCTACATTGGGTCCTAAGCCCATGAACCATCATAAGGCTGATTCTTATAGTGTTCTCGGAAGCAACTTGTGCTTGTGGAAATTAGTGTTATAGTCAAAGCTATGAAAGAGTATCTCATATTCAAACAAGAAATTATTAGGATCCTTTGTTAAAAGGCCATAAAACTTTGGAAGAGTAGCTACGAGTATATTTTTGAGATTAACATTGTTTATGAGGCTCAGGAGAGGAAATGGAAAAGTAGGGTATTTCATTACTATAGGTATTTTATTATGGAGTTGCTTCTAAAAAGGAGAATTAGCTCCAAGATTATTAACAATAGGTGGATTTGGACTAGAACTATTAAGAAAGCTGGCCAAGATTCTAGCAAAAGGATGAAGACCATTTATATCCAAAGATTCTACTCTAGAGAAAGATGCTACAAGAAAATCAAGACTTGCATCCTCAAAAGGAAACTCAACTTCTTCAATTTTTTCATTAAAATTAATAGACCCTTGTGGAAGAAATTTGCCATATTCATCTTGTTGTCTTCCTCTTTGATGCATGCAATTTAATTCTTCATGCTTTTCAAGAAATCTTAGGACTACAAATCTCTAAAAAAAACTAGCAATAAAAAAAATTATGACTCAAAAAGATGTTCCTAGCTTGACACCATCCCTGATAACAAAAGCAAAAATGGTTTGCCTCACAATAGGTATGTGATAATCATGCACAAATCCTTACATAGGAATAGTTCATTCAATCTAAGGATTACTTCCCCCATCATGAGGTGCATTTAATTTGTCAACCCAAGGATGTCTACTTGAAATGGTCAGCATGGTATGTGCACTAGGTTCCTTGAAGATTCATTATGCTTATGTTGCATGAAAGTAAAATGTATATAAAGAACCTACACTAGTGTTGTAGGAAAGTAACACACTTAACTCCTTACTAAAATGAATGCTAGAAATGCAACTCTATGCTAACCTATATTTTAACCTAGACCATCCACTATAATTACTCTTATAGATGCTATAGGAACATTCACAAAGTATGATGTTGCAGGAAGAAATTGTAACTTCTATCTAAAATATTGGAAATGCTGGAAGCAAATCTACACTACTCTAATCTAATCCACCTCCCAAGTGGTCCCCCTTGGTTAGCATCTACTAATATACTAACACAGAATGTAAACCAAGAATCACTTCATTATATTTTGAAAAATCCTTATATAAGAACAATATATAAAACTGTAGATAATTCACTATAAGAGACAACAAAATTTTTGTAGAAACTTTTCCAACCTTCTCAAGCTATCAATCCAATCCCTATAAATAGACGATCAACACTTATTCTATAACAAAGAAGAAAAAAAACTAACTAAAAATATTCCAAAGAAGAAGAAGAAAATGTAATAGCTTGTAAAATAAGCAATAAAGTTTGGACGACCAATTCAGCACAATAGTAAAGGTAGAGGGAATATAGCAACACTTCATCCTTGCATTCCTAGAGTAATGACACCTCTTTTGTAGTAGCCATGTCTTATGGTACCATTATGATTCCTCCACCATAGCTAGGCCTTGAAGCTTCTTCTTGAATTCTATTGACCACTCTCTCACCTTCCTTCCCTAGCAAGTTAGTTGTGATGTAGAAATATTTAAGCAAATAAGCATAATTAAACTAAATCCAAATATTAGAACACACATTCTAATGGTTTTATGAAATACTGCATTACATTTATAATATTGACAAAATATGACATAACTATCTACCCATGGTTTAATAGTTCTATCTGGACTTTATCATAAGTTCAACTAGTTATGAGTTCACAAATATCCTAGCAATATTAAAAATAGAGTATTAAAATTAATATGAAATAGAGGCAATAATTGGCCTCATCACTAGTGACTCAATTGTAGCTGTCTTTTCATTATGATTAAGTATTTTGACACTAATTGACAATATATCTTGCATGACATTAACAATCTCCCCATTGGCATTAGTGACAAAAACACTTATCAGACAAGATCTAACAAAAATTCTTTATTCAAACTCCCCCTTGGAATATGCCTAATCTGGTAGATCAATTTGCACTAAAGATTGTGCAATTTAGTTAGAACTAAAAATTTTGTTTTTAGTTTTTCAAAAAAAAAATGTGCTTTATATATATCTGTGATGTTGTTGTACATATTTTCTCCTTACATGTATGTACATATACTTCCTTTATATGCTTCCCCCCTTTGTACAATTTCTTTCCTCCTTGTTTTTGTTACAAATGTCAAAGTATTTGTAAGGTTATGTTAAAAGGAGAAAGAAAATCATGGTGTACCTTCAAAATTATGGACAAAGTCATATCCCAGTTATATTGCAAAACCTTCAAAATATGTGGATCAATTTTAATCTTTGTTGCTAACTCATACATATGATCTACAACTAATAGATTTGTTTCTTTGACTAATGTCTTTGCATGATCCATCATTTTCTACATAATGTCCATATGGGGAAGTAACATACCTTGAATGTCAATCAATGTTGCCTTTATTCTCACTTCTTCCCTTAGTAATTCTGCCTATAGATCTATGAAGAATCTAGATTTTACAAAATGATTGGAACTAGAACTTGGATTAAGTGCCAACTGATTTGTACTATCCTACAATTCCTTATCAATCTTTGTCAATTTTTCCTTTATTTCCTTGGGGAATAACTCAATTTTACAAATAAAGATACAAAATTATTTACAATAGTTTCTAATGAAGATATCAAAGTGTATAGTTCTACTTGATCAATTGATATCTTTTGTGCTATATTTTCTAGCATTTTATTCTGAAACTTTATCTTAGCTTTCATGAGAAGTTTGTCCTACCCATTAGTATCCTCATTGAACTTGTGCACAATATCAATTAATCGATCAATGATGGGATTTTTTTCATTTACTTCTATAGATAGAGCATTTATGAATTTTTTTTAATGTTTTCCAAGACTTGGCTCCTATCTCTTTCATCTCTTAACATTCTTTGCTTTCCCCTTTTCTTCTATAGCTCTTCCTAAATGTTGATTTCCTTAGCTAATAGATTTGATTCATCCCAATTCAGAATTACAATCTCCTCATCAAGATTAATGCCATCAACTATGTTCTTTTTTCAATTTCTTTTGGCTATTGAACAAGGAATGATAGCTTTTCCCTTGTCGACCAAATCCTTCTATTGTTCTTGTTGCTGCTGCTCAGTCGAGATGGAGAGAGCCTAATGTTCAGTTAAGAATAATGGAGCATATTGCTTGGTTCATACTGATGGAACCTAATGCTCGATTTCCTTTGTGATATAACTTGGTGAAAGTATGATTTTCTTGATTTCACTTCTAAGTTGAACTAGGTTCTACTCAATCAATTGTTGCATAGTTGTTGCCTTAGGTGGAGTGGAGGGAAGTGATATCATGATTTCTGCTTCAACATCAAATCCCTCAATTATATAAATCTTTGGAAGATATCTTTGTTTCTTGATGTCAAAAATTTTCATCCATGTCTTTGTTGTAGACTCTACAACATCTTCTATTTTATTTGACAAAATTTGGAAAGCTTTAAATCTAGTAGTATATTTTTCTACATGTTTAGAAATTTCTTCCATGATTTCTTTGTTAGAGAGATTAGGCATGACATTTCTTAAAGTCCACTCTCTAATATCCTTCTCTATTTTTGCTGCATTATCCCAATAGTGTGAAAGTAACTTCAACATATTTTTAGGAGCATATCCCTTAAGCTTAGAAGGTTCATATTTCCACTTTACCATCTTCACAACTAATGCATCTTCAAACTATTTCTTCTCCTCTTTTCCTATGGAGTCATACTTGAAGTATTTAAATCCTTCCATACCCCTTCCTTCCCTTATACTTTCTAGTTGCTTTTGAAAGGTAGGGGGTGCCTTCTTCAAGGATATGATTGGATTATTGTCTTCAACTTCATCATCTTCATCCTCATCCTAAAGTTTTAGTTTCTTTCTTTCCTTCCTTAGCTCGGTAGTTGTAATCGCAAGTGTTTATCTTTTTGTTGATCTTGTTTCTCTCTTGCGTGGCTTGGATGGGGTCTTTTCTTTCTTTTTGGGAGGTTCCTCTTCTTCCTCTTCTTCATCACTTTCCTCTGCCTCTACATCTTCTTCTTCCTCTTCTACATCATTACCCTTTCCTTTAGTAATCATAAATGATGTATCTGACTTGGCAAGTTTCTTTCCAATGGTTTCTAGCCTCTTCTTCCCTCTCTTCAGAATTTGAGGAATCTCAATCTCAAGAGAAACTCATGCCTTTTCTTATTCATAAGTTCCAAAATAAGTGGATTTGGGGTCCATTGGCTCATTTATGAGAGCCTCAATAATATCCTTTGTTTCATCAATATTCACCTCATATGCCAAAGGTTTAGCCCATGATATCCTAGGTCTAATTGCAAATATGTGGACTCTATCATAGTCAACTAGGAAGCATGTATCTTGTTCATATTCTTTGACAAGATGCTCATGGATCCTAAGCCTACTTTGCATCCTTTCTTTCAAATTGTAAAAGTAGGCATCCATGATGCCATCAAACTTCTCACCCATTTCACTTATGAATTCATTGATTTGATATAGAATAGCGGTGTCTTTCTTCCAATCAAAATTTTGTTTGGAAGGAAATAGTTTATAAAGATAAAAGAATAAACATACTAAGAGTGAATTGAACCTACATGAATTTTTCTTTGAGTTCCAAATGCTCTCCATGTTCTTTCTTAGCCGGGAGTACTAAAGCTTGGCAAGGTCAAATGATAGATTCTTCTTTACAATCTTGTATGCTAGGTCCACTACCTCACATGGTACATTGTTGGCACAACTTTAGCTATATATTTTATGAGGAATGACATGGATACCAAACTTGATTTCCATGTTTATTACATTGTTTGGCTTCATGCCTTTTTCATCCCATTTAGCTAGGGTTAGGTTTGTCAATTTTGACCGACCTAGTTTTTTAGTAGTTTTAGCTCTCTATCATAAGACACCCTATTATCCTATGAATCATCTTCTTAGTGATAAGGTAGGTTTGTTTGAACCAAAATGACATATCATGAACTCGACTTAGTATAAGCTTGATACACTTTATCTAAAATTTCCTAGGCATTTCTATGATGTGGGTCAACCCCTTGACCTCCAGATGTTTGTGATCTGGCTTAATCACATAATTTTCACATAAATTTTCATAGGCATGATCTGGCTCAAGATTGCCTATCTCTTGAATAGAAAAATGATAAAATGATCTGATATCATGCAGGAGTAATACCTTTGGAGGAATGCAAGAATGAACACCCTGAGGATCCTTTTCTTCTGCAATTGTTGGATAGAGTTGGAATTTCAAAGGAGTACAATTTGAACTCTTTACCAATATCTTTGAACCTTCCTTGACCTTCAAATTGGAAGACACTGCCATACTACTTGGTGAAGGAAGAATTTCATGATGAAGACTTTTTGTAAGAATCTCCTTCAATAGTTTGCACTAAAATTTCTCTAGGGGGCTTAAGAAATGCTAAGCTCAAAGAGAATTTTGAAAATGTAGTGAAACCAAAGCTTTGATCTTTAACTTTTATTAGATTTTTGAATTTAGGGCTTCATCTAATGCTTTATACTTGGGTAGGTAAAAGATACTTAGTTTGGTCTTGAGGCTTGGTTAGTACAAACTTTCCAGGCTTGATTAAGTTAGTGACTCAATCGAGTCTTCCCATGTTTGGTTAGGTCAAATAGCTTGGTTAGAACTAACAGCTCAGTTAGGTCTTTGTCTATCATCTATCCAAGTGCATCTGATATACTATTCTAGACTATTTTTCATGGATGACTAGAGCTGATGTAGAATATGAATTTTAGCACAACTCTAGTGATCTCCTTGAATATTTGTGTAGAGATGATTAAAGCACCCAATCTATTGTCTTGGGTGTTAATGACCTCACTAGTTTCACTATAATTCTTTGGAGACTTATTTACTCATTGTTACTTCATTTGACTTTTGATTGTGTCAGCCTTTGCTTTCGTTTCATCTTCAACTTTTCCTCTATTAATGTAATTCTTTGCTAGACGACCAATGTGCCCAAACTCTCTATATAAATAACATTCTACACCAAGTGTTTTAATCCCAACCAAATATAGCTTTAGCATGTTGTACAGTAGAATTTCAATTCTTGGTTCTATGCTCTAAAGATTTATGACCCTATTTTTTGCATGAGAAACATTTTCCTTCAAGTTTGGTCTTCTCTGTGCACACTTTCTCTATGCCCATGCTTGTTACAACTATAGAATTTTCCATTAAACTTTGACTTTCCATTACTCCAATATTTGTTTCAAGTATGCCTTATTTTTATACAATGATTGGATGTAGTTATTTTATTGCTTTGAGCTCCTTGATTTGATGATTCTCCTCTTTCAGTATTGCCCGATCTTGCTTTACCTTTTGATCTTTTCTAGGATATCTCAGCTAACTGATTCATGCTTTCTTGTGAATTCATCATTATTTCATTGGTTTCTTCTTCTTCTCTAAGATTACTCATGAGTCTTCCATTTTCTATCCTTAGATGGATGACTTCTTGATTTGAATTGTTCAATTGATCTACCAATTCTGCTTGATTTAGTGAAAGCTGGTGGATTTCATTATCTTTTCCTTCTATCCTAGTGTTGAGTAGTCCTATGTCTTCTTCTTTCATATTTTTGTCATTTTCAACTTGGTTCTTTTGTTCCATGACTTCACAAGTCCTGATTGAGTGAATCTCTTGCTCCCTTTTCAATTTTTTGACTTCCTCTTGAAGAATATGGTTCCTTCCAAGTAGATCTTCTTTAGTTGCATCTTCTTCATCTAAATTTTTTTATTTTCAAATATCTTCATTTTTCTCTTTTATGTAGAGATTTTAATTCATTTGTGCTACCAATTCTTTTCTTCTTCTTAGGGATTGGGAGATTTTCTCCTTTAGTTTCATTATTTTCTCCATGGCCACATGTACATCCAACTTTTCATTCTCAATGGCCTTCTCTACCTTGTAGAACTCCATTGTGTCTAATCTTTTCTCTCAAGCTACTAAGCTTTTTCATATGAGAACCTTTCTCTGATACCAATTGTTGGAAATGTAACACATATTAGGTGACTGGGAGAAGGGGGGGGGTGTGAATTATGAACCACTTAAACTTCTTCACTTGAACCACTTTAATTAGATGTCTAATCTAATTACATGCATGAAACATTAAAGCATTAAATTAATAACACCATAACACAATATTTGGTAACCCATAAACCCTCCAAGTAGAAGGTAAAAGTAGGGTGGGGATGACATCCACAATGCTTCAACACTATAGTAATAAAGTTGGTTAGTTAAGGCTTACAAATGATCACTTCTAGTGATCTTACCCCATTAGGAGTAATAAGGACTGTTAGGTCCACCTTGTTAAAGGATATATACAATAAAATTAAGTATGTACTCTATTAGCAGTTTTTGCATAGGACTATTAGGTTCACCTAGTTAAATGATTTGGGACTAATGCACTTGTTAGGATGAATTAGTGGATGATCTCTGGAATGCAACTATGGTTTCTAATGAAGATCCTTTGAAGTAAACTAATCACTTGACTGTGATAGACAAGTCTCTTCCTTTCCTTGGAATGCTTGTAGCCTTCTAGATAATCTTTCCTTCCATATTCGCTAGGTTACTATTCTTATTGTTTTTTAATCCAAAGTGTAGTAGTATTCATTGTCTCATCATTCAAGCATTAGCGAATATGAGCCAAATAAATGCATGTATGTTAAGGTTTTATGGATATAGATCTGATTAGCATTAAAAAGTTTTATTTGTACATCTAGATCTTGGATAACTGATTCAACCCCTCTTAGTTATTCTAAAGAATTACAACACTAGGGATGGTGTTATGATCTTATTCGAGAATGATATCTAGTACTTTCACATGATGGAAGTCAATCATGGAAAAATGTTCATTGATGACATATATGCCATGATTAAATACGATAGCATTACATAAGAAAGTACTAATACAAGGGAGGAGAGACACAAAATGAGAATATCACAAATGAAAGAAATCATAATTATGGATGTGACTATATAGAGAGAGCAAAGCTCAAGAAAATGAAAGATGATATAATACTACAACCAAATCATCCAATAATGATGGATGAGACTAATGTCTTCTAGAGTCCTTTTTCGATCAATATTGTTAAAATATGTAATTTGTATATGTTCATAACAAAATTATAGTAACTATCAACATTATTCAGTTTTGATATTGGCCACTCCTCTTATATTATTGTATATCTCCTTTTAGTTGATAAACTATATTAATATTTAAAAAAATCTAAATTTTATTCAATGAGTTTTATGTTCATCTTGTAGAATTTTATTTATCCCTTCCTATTACTATGCATTAGATGTTCTGTAATGTTGGAAGCTACAAAATAATTTTTGCGTTGTCATTGATGTCAAACCTATTAGTGAGAACAAAAATTATATGATCTAAGTGTCATATCTATTTGATTGATGAAGAGGATTTGAGAAGTTATTCATAACAAAAATATCTAGAGGAAAGGTTGAGTTATGAAGAGGAAACTACAAATGGACACTTGATTAATTGGACTTTGGCAAGATAAATAGATTGTATAAATAATGTTGCAAAAAGAAAAGACAGTAATGCTAAATCCCTAAAGATGTGATAAAAAAAAATGCATAGGTTTGACTGAGCAACAAAGTAGAAGGTTAAAGAAAATTGAAGTATATGCCAAGTTATAACAAGCCGAGTAGAATTAGTGTTGACCAAGCATCAATAGTAACCAAGAGACAATATATATGCTAAGAAACATATTTAGTAATGACTGAATAACCTAGTGATGATCGAGTTTCATAACTTAGTGTGGTTGAGGAATTTTTTTTTAACAATTTATGAGAAATCATAATTTCTAGCCGACAAAGTTGATTTCTTGGGATATGAAAAGCACGTTGTTGAAGATAAGGATCAATGAGTTGGATCATTTAATGCTAGGAGAGGATTAGGTAAATGAGTTAAGGGATGGATTCCAAGAAAAGCTTCTAGAAAATAAGAGAACAAATGAAATGGCAATCAGATTCATTGAATGTGGTGGATCAAATCATAAATCCTAAGATCTATGATGGTGTTTAAGGAGAAAAAGATCATAAATATCTATTTAAGGAGGTACAAGTAAGAATTTATAGTGTGAGTGTAAGAGATGTTCCAAAAAGTGTTAATGTTGGAGCAGTTACTAATGTTATTGATAGGTGAATCAAAGGAGAAGGTTGAGAAGAGGTGAAGAGTGATTACTTGAAGGGTTGCCAAGAGAATACGAGATTAGGGTGGCAATAGAGGCCAGACTATGAATCAATTTAAGATCCAAACTAAGATCTATGCATGAAAAGTGAATTGTACTTGATAGATCAAAACTTATAACTTTCTAACTATTGTAAACAATATTTGAAATCATTTAATCAAGGTTGACCTAAAATTTATATTTGTTAATCTCATGCAAGATATATTGTTAGTTAGTGTCAAAACACTTAGTAATAATGAAAAGACAATTGCAACTAAGTCACTAGTATGCAGTTTCAACTAAGCTCACAAAGGATTCAAGTAAAGAAGTTAACCTTGCAAAAAGTTGCAATGGCAACTGAGTTGCAGTGGTAATCAAGTTGCAGTGGTAACCAAGTTGGAAATTCACACCAAGCTCTAGTGTCAACCAACTTGATTGTGCCTAACAAGCTCCTATGTGAAACGAGTTAGTAGAGAAGAGTGAAATCCAAGTTAGAAGCATCTATCAAGTGATCAATGTGAACCATGCACCCAACATCTACCAAGTGATAGAGCTAGCCAAGGAGACAATGGTGATTGAGTGTTTCCAATATCACCTGAGTATGATATTGACCCAAGTTATTGTACTGAGCCAAATTGGTTGTTGTTTTTGGAACTATTCTTATTGTAGTTGACCTATGAGCCAAATTTGTTGTTTTTTTTCCTCAACCACACTAAGTTATGAAACTCGATCATCACTAGGTTACTCCATCATTACTAAATATGTTTCTTAGCATATATATTGTCTCTTGGTTACTATTGATGCTTGGTCAACACTAATTCTACTCTACTTGTTATAACTTGGCATATACTTCAATTTTCTTTAATCTTCTACTTCGTTGCTCAGTCAAACCTATGCATTTGTTTTTTATCACATCTTTAGGGATTTAGCATTACTGTCTTTTCTTTTTGCAACATGATTTATACAATCTATTTATCTTGCCAAAGTCCAACTAATCAAGTGTCCATTTGTAGTTTTCTCTTCATAACTCAACCTTTCCTCTAGATATTTTTGTTATAAATAACTTCTCAAATCCTCTTCATCAATCAAATAGATATGACACTTAGATCATATAATTTTTGTTCTCACTAATAAGTTTGACATCAATGACAACACAAAAATTATTTTGTAGCTTCCAACATTACAGAACATCTAATGCATAGTAATAGGAAGGGATAAATAAAATTCTACAAGATGAACATAAAACTCATTGAATAAAATTTAGATTTTTTTTATATTAATATAGTTTATCAACTAAAAGGAGATATACAATCATATAAGAGGAGTGGCCAACATCAAAACTGAATAATGTTGATAGTTACCATAATTTTGTTACGAACATATACAAATTACATATTTTAACAATATTGATCGAAAAAGGACTCTAGAAGACATTAGTCTCATACATCATTATTGGATTATTTGGTTGTAGTATTATATCATCTTTCATTTCCTTGAGCTTTTCTCTCTCTATATAGTCACATCCATAATTATGATTTCTTTCATTTGTGATATTCTCAATTTGTGTTTCTCCTCCCTTGTATTAGTACTTTCTTATGTAATGCTACCGTATTTAATCATGGCGTATATGTCATCAATGAACATTTTTCCATGATTGACTTCCATCATGTGAAAGTCCTAGATATCATTCTCGAATAAGATCATAACACCATCCCTAGTGTTGTAATTCTTTAGAATAACTAAGAGGGGGGTGAATCAGTTATCCAAGATCTAGATGTACAAATAAAACTTTTTAGTGCTAATCAGATCTATATCCATAAAACCGTAACATACATGCATTCATTAGATCATACAATACCTTTACTTAGTAGATTACTATCCTAGGTCAAAATAACTTTGTAGAAATGTGAACATGAAATACTATAAGCACATTCACACAATTTGACAAAAGGATTTTACATGGAAGTTCCCAATTTGGGAAAACTACCAATAACATGCTACAAATTCTCACTCTTCTAAAGTGATGCCCTATGAAAGGCCAACCTTGTTAAAGCTTACAATACACACTGCTAAATGTGACCTTGTTAAAGGATTTCAATCACCCTGTTATGAGTGAGCCTTGTTAGAGTAAAAAAAGAGATGTCCAAAAATTTCTTGATAATTGCACATGGAATAATAAATAGTCTAATTCCCCATTAGATGAAAGAAAAGACCCAACAACAAGTTTTTTAAGAATTAAAATCCATCTAAAGAAAATTATCTTAGGATCTACCGATGAATGCCAAAATAATTCAAAGATATAAAGTGTCATTTAATGTTTGGCCAATTAAAGCCCCCATCTTGTTTTAACATATTATAATTTTTTAACAAGGAAATTCATACAATTTATTGTCATTGGTCCATTTTAAATGATCAATAATTTAGTTTGAGTTCATAGTTTTACTAGGAAAGAACAAACCACTACTTTGTAGATAAAAATAAAAGTTTTCTTTGAAGAAATAAGAATATCATACCTATTTCTAAGTTCTTCCCAAGTGCCCATTTTCTTATCAATAATTGTATCTTGAATGAGGGAGATAACATAATTATGAGATTTTTTTGCAAAGAAACATTGAGTTAATGCAAGAGGTTTCCACTTTAGCTAAATTCCCCACTAGATAGATCTATCTAGTAGAACATGTGTTAGATTTTTAACAAGATTTCTTAAGAAAATCAATGGTCTAACATGACATTGTGCCTTCCTTATAGTATAAAATAATTTTGAGCTAAAGACATTTATTTTAATCTCCAAACATAATATCCAATAAGGGTGTATTATCTCATTGCTTACCTTTGTTTATTGATGATAGGGCTAGATTTTTTATAATCAATACTTTCTAGGATTCATTGCCATTTCAAAAATTAATGATCCATTTCAATAATGGGGTCATACCCTTCATTTTGAGGTCCCTTAGATCTAATCACCCACATTTTTTGGATGAAGAACACCATTCCCTCTTCACACAATGTCTCTTTTTATTTTTCATTCCATTAAACCATAAGAAGTCTCTTAAATTTTCTCCAACTTTTTGTTTTGATAATTGGATAGAAACTAAGAAAAAGCATAATAGACAACATGAGAGGAAAGAATCTTCTAAACAACTCGATCTCTCCCAACAATAAATAGTGGATGTATTTTCCATTTTATATGTTTTTTGTCAATATTTTGTAGATATAGGTCTACGTGTATTTATAGAATGATTGATTAAAAGGAGAATCCATGTTATCTTACAATAGTATTAGGGCCAAACCATTTCCACCCTTAATCCTTTATCCACATAGGAGGGGACTCCAACTAGCCCAATATGATAGATTTACCTAGAGTATTTTTTTGTAGTAGAGGTTGAAAACAATATTTGAAGTCTATTAAGTAAATTGTCAAAATTATCTTCACTTGATTCCACAACAGAGTAGTATCATCTACAAATTATTCAATCAACAATTCTTCTTCATTAGGAAGTGTAATGCCTTTGGTTCATGATCCAAATTTTGAGATTTTTAGAACATATGATAAAGCATTAGTAGAAATTACAAATAGAGAAGGAGCCAATAGGAATAATTGTCTAATGGATCTACTAAGAAGGATAGGTCCAAATAATTCTTGGTTAACCTCAATAATAATAGAGGAGTCTTTGAAAATACTATTTACCCTTTTGTAAAAATAGAGTGGGAACCTCAAAGCCTTCAACATATTAAAAAAAAACTTCCATTATATTCTATCATGTGCCTCTTTACAATTAAGAAAAATAATGAAGAAAAATTGATCATCCATCTTTTCCCATTCCATTGCCTCCTAGATTGTGATGAGATTATCAAGAATGTATCTATCTTTAATGAAGCTAGTTTGAGTTGTAGAAACAATATCATTAAGCATATTAGATATTCTCCTTGCCAAAATTTTTGCAATGATCTTCTATGAAATATTAACATAGTGATTGGTCTCTAATTCTAAGCTTGAGATGTGTCATCATTTTTTGGTAGAAGCTTGATCAGCTGCCTATTAACTTTCTCTCTCAAAAAACTTGTTTCAAAGGCATAATCATAAAATTATAGAAACTCAAAAGAGATCCATGCTTTGTTAACCTTATAGAACTTGGTTGGTAGTCCATCCAAACCAGCATATTTACAATTGGTGAAAGATCCACTAGCCTCATCAATTTCTTTTAAATTATTCTTTTACAAAGTTAGTGTTTTCATTATTCACTTTATTGAGGATGAGATTAATGTATGATTCATAGATGTTTGATTTTCCCTCTTATATTCTAAGGCAATTAATTTTTTTATAAAACTGAACAAAGGTATTCAAAATTTCATCATTGTTATTAGTATATGTGTCCTCTCCCTGAATACCTTTAATCTATTCTATGTTATGATTGGCTATAATAAAGTTTAAAAAACTACTTAGTCCCTCTATCACCTTCCTTAATCCATCTTACTTTGGTGCTAATTCCCCACCCTTGTATTTTACAATTTTGGATTTTTTTAAATCAAGTTTTAGCATGAATTAGATCTTTTTACAAGATTTGATCATTCCCTTTTTCGTGAAGTTTTTTCTCAATAAAGTTGGCTTCTTTCTAGTAGAAATTCTCTTTAGTGTTCCTCTAAATAGGTTATTTTGTTCCAATTATTTGAATCATTTTTTCCAAGTCTCTGCTAACTAATTCCATTTGTCCCTCAAAGACACACAATTATTACATAATTTTGAGAAATAAGTGACAATTTTAATAGACTCAATTGAATCCTCATTATTCAATGGGGAAGTATTTAACTTAAATGGATTTTTGCCTCTCCCTCTTCTAGTTTGAAAATTTGATTCGTTCAAATTAATACAAGCATATCTATGGGGATGATCGAATATGTTGGTTGATGAAACCATGATTGGATCATTCTTCTAAGAGAGTGAGAGAAACTAATCATGAAGGGGTTCACATAGATCTGGTATAGTCTACTATATATTCTATTCTTACTAGTTTGATTGTTACACTGAGAAAACCATATATTATTGCAATCAATTTTCCTCCTCTCTAAGGGATCACAAATATTGAGTTTTGATTTCATTTTATTCCAAAAGAAGAATTTTTTCCCTTTCCATTCATTCTTATATCCCTCAAATTTATCTTAGCTATTTTCCATCATGTTAAAATTCCCAATAAGAGTCTACTAAGGCTAAGGAAGGCTACCAACTAGCAGATCCCATAAAGTTTCCCTCTCCCTAAAATAATTGGAAGCATAAATATTACAAATCCCCATCATCAAAATATTATGTTTAATAATAACCCAAATGGATCTTTGACAAGGTGACACACCATCATTAATGATTTTGTCAATCTACTAAAGCCCAATCAATATAGCCACTCCTCCTTCGCCTCTATCTTCTCCTAAGAACAAAAATTTAGCTTTATCCCAAAGGAATTTGAAAGCATTGAAAGCATGGTATCATGTCATCTCAGTTTCTCGAAGACATATAATATCTTTTTTTTGCAGTTTATTACACCAGTTCCTAACAATAATATATTTTCTATCTAGAACTTCTAGACTTCTCATATTCCAACTATGGACATTCATCATTATGATTAATTTGAGGGAGGAGTCAAGTTATTGCATAATCTATTAAAATATTCTAGTAACTCAACATTTTAAACTTTATTTTGTTCCTCTGTATTTTTTATAATATTTTTTCTTTCACATTTCTTCCTTTTATTTTTGTTGTCTACCTCAATGAAACCATTCCCCTTGGCTTCATTTTTTTTAGCCATAGGAATATGGTTTTTAGCCTCCTTGTATGATCTACTACTTAACGTATGGTGTCTTGTTTGGTCATGGATTGTTTATCTATATTTTAATAACCATTTATGTTTCTGTGATCTCTCTATTTTATGTTAACTAGAGCTATATGGTGTGAATTTTAATTAGGGTCATTATCCACATTTACTTTTTCTCTTCCCACATGCATATATATTGGTTGACAAGTGAATGGTTTTTGATACTCTTTATCCATGACATTAGATGTAGGTTTGACCTCAAAATATTCTTCAAATTGGGGATTAGTGAGAGAAAACTTTCCCCATTTATTTATTTGAACTTTCACTTCTAACATAATTGTTCTTATTAACATTCTTTTTTATTCTCATTGTCTAGGTTATTGTCATTACCAAAGGCTTCTTTGTTAGCAAGTTTATTATTGTCAAGATGAGTTGGCTCTGGGTTAGGGTTTACAACCTTTAGATATATTCTCTTAAGATATTGTACAATCATTTCTATTGTTTCCATTGACTTTAAAATGGAGATAAGCCCCTAAGTCTCCTAGATTCAAAATCTCCCACCTATCTATTTCAATTTCAATTTCAACAGAGATTTCATTAGGAAACACCACCTTGGGGTCAAGGGATAACAAAATAAAAGAATTGAGATGGGAAAGAGTAATGTTAGGGTCTTCAACCTAAAGGATCAAACTTGAGCATTTTAACATATGGAAAATGAATGGCCAAAATTTAGGTTGACTACCCTTAAGTTCTATGTAGGGGTAAAATGGAATCAACCATTTAACCCATTTAGAAGGGGGAAGACCAAGATCCACCCATTGGATTATGTTTGATTGATACAAGAGAAAGTATCAACACAAACCTAATGGATAAAAGAATGAATCACTTAGATTTATCTCCCTATCACCTCCACCTTAAGAGGGTTTAAACAAAAAAGATATACAATATAGAGTTGAGATATAAAGATGTGACAAAATGATGAAGTATGCAGAAATGAAAGAGAGGAAGATGAAATACCTTGTGAGATAAAAACATAAAAATGGTCTATAAAATTACCTTTGAAAGGATCAATTCCTACAATTTGGATTTAAAACTATGCTACAAATTGTAGACACCTAAATCTGATTACATCACTTAAGTAATCCTATTTAGTTATCTCCTAAGGCATCATTAATTAAGTATTTAATATTTAATTGATCTATTGTCATCCCCTAGTTAATCAGTTAATTTAATTAACTATATTCCAATAGATAAAATTAAAAGATCACCCAAAATCAATTTATCAATTAAATCCCTATTCCTCTATTAAATTGAATAAATCCTCAAATCTATTCAATTTAATTCTATATCCCCATTTTATTAAATAAATAATTTAATAAAATATCTAAAATCCTAAAGGCTCCCTAAACCCTATCCTAACCCCTAATCCAACCCATTCACACATACTAACCTCACTTAGCCACGTAACTAATCCATCCTATCAAATCTAAGCCACTTGTGCCCTAATCCCCCTCTAATCCAAGCCTAATCCTCACTCTAACCATGTGTACAACCTTAATCCTAGATTAAGAATTCCTAAACCAAGCCAAAGTAAAGACTTCCACCCACCTCCCATTTTAATATGCAAAACAAAGACTTCATCCTCCAATTTAAAGTCACAACTTCCACCCACCAACCATTTTAATATTCAAACAAAGACTTAACATTCTCTTTTAATATATTCAAATAAAGACTTGACCTACCCAAACCACTTGCCTCTTAATCTCATCCTAAGATAAGCCTAATCCCTTCCTTAAGCATGTGCACAACTTTAACCAAGGGTTAAGAAAGTCCTAAACCAAACTGAAGTCAAAGTTCCACCCTTAAAGTCTTGCATTCCTATTCAAGAGCCTTAAAGGCTATTTAAAGACTTTTTACACCTATTTTCCACACTCATCCCCCCCTTTTCTTCCCTCATAACTTCCTCTAACCACTTATCTTGACCATCTTCCATATCCAATCCCTTTGTGACACTTGTCACAAGGCTAGAGCTTTGAAGAAGCACAATCCATGTGTTCTCTTCTCCTTGCATCATAGCCCACCTTAACCAATTCCCCTTCCTTGCATCCTAACCCTCCATCTCACTACCCCTTTGCCTATAAATGAAACCCTCCCCCTTCACAAATATCATCCACTTCTATGCTAATGTTATAATTCTATTTTGAGAGACTAAGAACTATCAAAATACCATCATAATGGATAAATCTATCCACAAATCCATTTTGAATCATATCCTCCATTAAAGATTGAGAAACATCATTGAGCACACATCACATCTTATGGACACATCTACACATTGAAGGGAAGATTTCTTGGTTTAAGAGGTTTCCATGTTCTTAGGCTACTTTGATATTTTAATTCTCTTTTGTCTAATAATATATGTGAGTTAAATATATTGTTTTGAATGTTTTCATTCTTCATTATATTCCTTTAAGCACTAGTTTTACAGTTCTACACAAACTATTGAGCTATCATTTTGAAAAATGCTTAATGGTAGGAATCCTTACAAACTCCTCTCTCAAAATTTTGATCTAGGATCAACTCCAAGGTTCTAGGTGATCTTGTAACCTATTGGAATCTGTTCAATTGCATATAAATGTTTTTGTTCACAAAGAGGCCTTTGCTAGTTCAAACGAATTTTGGAAAAGATGATCACTCTACTTGTTGTTTCAAAATTAACCACAAAAAAAGATATGATTTTGGTTTTTTCTATTTTCAAATGAATGCAATCTAACAATGCAACTATATGAATTCCTAATTTAATCAAGGGTTACAAAAAATAATAATGAAGATGAGGTAACAAGAGATGAAAGAAAATAGAAAGAAAGGAAAATTCCTAACAGACATAAACCATGGTAACCACATGTCTACAAGTTAAATCATTGAAAAGATTACATAGGAAACCAATATAAATAGGAGTAACACTTCCTCAAATCCACTGATGCAATCATCAATGGGAATTTATAAAAACCAAAAGATGTTTCACATATTATAAAACTACAACACCATAGAAAGTGCGCTCATTCGAGATGAGAAGCTATGTAGGAAAAATAGGGTGATCTCTTCTCCAACTTTGTATCTCAGTAAAATTCATCAACATGCAGAAAACACTAGAACTAAAATATCACACGATCAACTCAACACAACAAAACCATTGGGTCCATTATTATCATGAACAAGAACCCACAAAAATAACACTCTCTAACAAGAATAACTACACTCAAAATGAGAGCACCAGAAGCATATATTATTGCATCAAAATAATGGCATGGATTACATATTACATTCTTGAATTTATAAGAAATTGTCTCCTTAATTTGTGTTGAGAATGAGAGATCTCTTAATACAAACACATGCTTAAAAAATTATAAAATAAAGCTAATTATATACAAAATGACTCTTTGAATGGTGCTAAGTAGGTCTCCACCATTGTTTGTATCAATTAATGGGTGCATGAGCCTTTACATGTCTTAAAACCAAGAAAGAAGAAGTAGATAAGAAGAAGGAAGCTCCAAGAGGATAGCTCTAAAAATGGAAGCTTGGCCTTATTTGAATGTTTTTAAGAGTTAAAATGTTGTTAGTATGCATTTCCAGTGCATGGAAAGCTCTAAATTTGAAATTGGTAGTTAACTATCAGTACACCTCTGACTTTTTTCAAAAAATTTGGTGCACCTTTTGAGTAGCACACCAATGCACTTGCACACTAGCTCACCTACACACTAGAAAACCAATGCACCTGCATGCAATTTGTGCAAGGTGCTCAATTCACCAAAAATCAAAGTTCTCAGTTTTGAAAAAGGTTTTTGAGTTTTTCTCAGATGAGGTCTAGGAACACTCTAGTGTACTTTTTTTCCCCCATTTTATGATTTATATGCTCTTTATAGTGAAACATTTTCATATATGTTAACTCCTACTTCTTCTATCAAAAATACCAAGGCACCTATGTTGAATCTTATCATTAATAGTCACATAAGATGAGGAACTTGTTCTAGTTCATGTGTCCAACCTTTGTATCTTCAATCTTTAGTGCATATTCATGAATCAAAACTTATGTGTGACTCCTTTGAAGGTGAAGGTTACCAGCATAGGTGAGATCTCTATTGCTACTAATAATGATGTTATGATGATCTATGCACATGTGTGTTATGCACCACACCTTCATGTTGTGCACACTTGTGCACCTTTGTGTTATGCACATCTTCGTGCACTATGAAGTCCATTCCTTGAGTTTTTCTTCTTTCTAACTACTTGATCCTTCCTTATCAAAGACTAGGCGATCTAGACTATCTAGAATGATCAAATGTTTGAAAAATTTTCATATTTTTAAAAAAATATTTTCTAGGAATTTTTAACAAGCTTTTTCAAAGGTCTTCTATTCAAAATTTCAAGCTCTTTCCAATGGTGTAAATGGTTTTGAATTCAGAACTCTAGGTCAAAAGTTACAACCCTGACAAGTTAAGGATGCCTTTTTTTATCTATACAAAGAAGAAAATATTAGTTATCCCAGGTTGGAAGACCCAAAGGAGGACTCCACAAGACTCATACTATAAAAAATTGTGTCAAAACCAGTCAAAATAGATAAGATAGTGGATTTTGCGCCCGAAAAGCTAGTTTTGTGCACTAGCACATGTTGGAAGGTGTGCTAGGTGCAAAATTTTTACTTGGAGATGACAAAGTGCACACATACACACTTGCACATTGTGGCATTGTGCAAGTGTGGGGGGACTAGAGTGCACACCTCCACAAGTGCACACCTACCAAAGGTGTGCACCTCTGAGGTTGTGCACATGCACATTGCTATAGAATGGGTGAAGTGTGCATGTGCACACTTGGTGTACTTGCACATGTGTGCACTTTAAGCACATCAAGTCTTAAACTTGACATTTTTTCTTTGTCTAATTTCTCAAAAAATTTAAACTTTTGGGTCTCCATTTTGTGACTCAAAATAGGGTGTGCATTCTGAAACCACAACAAATAACCCCAACAAAAGAGAAGAATTGGCAAAGGCATTTCTTCATTAGCAAGAATTCTTTTGACATGTTTCAAATGACAACTGAATTCTAAACACTTCAAGCAACTTTCAAGTTCCTTGATAGCCAATACTTTAGAATCTTGAATCTTCAAGCCCAATGTGTGCTGAATGTATTCATTTCCTTTGACTTCTTGAGTTATAGTCTATCATGAGTACCTAGAAACTTCACAAAAATATTATGCTCCACTAGTCCATTCATCAGGAATCCTCATTGAACTTGTTTATCAATCACTTATCTGACCAGATGAGAGAGTTCGTTTTGAGGGCTCTTAACGAGTTATCCTTTTTTTTGCATTTTAGGTCTTGTGTAATCTTTGGATACTTCTTCATGAAGCTTATATGTTTCCATTTTATTCTTCCATGAATCCATTTTGGAGGGCATATCCCTCTTGTTAGATTACCTTTCTTAGACCTTTTGGAAATTTTCATTCTTAACACCATCTTTCTTGTTATTCTCTTTCTGCACCTTGACCATGCTTAAACGGTGTGGCCAGGCATTGGTATCATTTCTCAGATTATTTTGTTAGTTTGATAACCTATGTGTTCCTCTTTTGATGAACTATTAGAAAATTCTCATGCCAAATAGTGATCTTAGTAGTTCTTTGAAGAGACCCTTTGTCTGAACTAGTAAGTTTTGAATTATCCCTCACTATTGTAACCCTAGATTCAAGAAACACCTAGATAATCAAATTCTTAATTTGTAAAGTGTTGAGAGCTATCAATCCATTATTCTAATTTTAAGACAAGAAGTCCTCTACAACTATAGGCAACACCTATTTTTAGTTGGTACAAGAAACAAAATAATCTGACTACTTAGAAAAAGAAATACCTCTCCCTAAAAATCAAAATCACAAGGAGTGGTTCATGAAATGCATCAAGAATGAGTCTTGATTGCACCTAACCCCTAGATTGACATGACTAAAAAAGAAAAAGAAACAAAACCCAAAAAAGACTTGACTCAAAGAAAACTAACACCTAACTAGAAAGACTAAAAAGACTAAGAAAAACAAAAACAAAAGCTTATATATAGAAAACCTTGAATAATAAGAATGTGGGGTGGTTTTTAGTAGATTTATCATTATGTTTAGTAGTAATGAACCACCTCATATAGTCCTGAAAAATGTTGACTTATTTTTGTACTCAAAAAAATAAAATTTGGACAATCTTAAATTTCGGGCACAAATCAAAAAAAATATAAGTAGTGGTAACTCTCCATGACCATGATTTATCCACAAATAAGTTCTCTTACCTTTAACATCATATTAAAATTGAAAATCATCAAACTAAGAGGAATAATGGGAAGATATCATCTGATCTAACGATCCCCCACCATAGGGGTACACTAACATATTGTAATTTCTCCTTCTGGTGGTCTTATCTCATGGTACACAACTCCACACACACATGGAAACATGAGCATTAATGATGTAATATAGTTATCAAAACAAGACCCAAAAGATAGAACATTTTTTTTATGGTACTTGTTATCACCATCATTAGCCTTAAACCATGAATTGTAACTTTAGGCTAATTGAAACTAGAAAACTCAATCATAAGCCTTTGTTTCAAATTATAGGATTCATTAATGTCATTAATCAAGGTGTTTCCTGCATCACGTGCCAAAGAAGCATGTTCAAAATCATACTTTCCATCCATTGCAATATCCCAAGCTAACAAGAAATTAGGACAACTTACTTCTAAATCAAACCCGAATGAATGGATTCTACATGACTTAGATATTGAATGGTCTAATATATGCATATAATACCCACAAATAGACATTTCCTCAATCAAGCTTGATACCAAATTAAGCATTTTTCTAAGCATTTTTATGCTTATGAAAAAGAACAAAAAAAGTTGATTTTGTTTTTCCCATAGTCAAACTTTGATTTTTGGGATTTTTGGTGACTAATCAAATTGGCTTTTGTAGCTTTGCAGATTGGAGCATCTTGAAAACCTAACTAACCATGTTTTCTTTTGTAGGTTTTCCTTAAAATGAACCTGAATGTTTAAAAATTTGTGTTTGGATGCATGTCACTAAAATCAATCTTGAATGCCATGGACTAAAATCTAAACATTTTTCATTGGAATGCATGATAAACACACTCTTGAATGCTAAAGGTTAAAAAGAATGATTGCAAAGAAAACTTTATTTAAGGTGCAAAAGAACATTATGTGTAAACACTTAGATTTTGGTGCTTAAAATAAATTCATCAAATCTCAAATGCCTTAAAGACAAATTTGTTCTTATTCCCTCCTCTTTAAAGCTTTGGTGCTCGATTTCCCTTTGTTGACTCAATTTACTTTTGTTGATGATGTTGCAAAGTTGGAATGAATCTTATATGCTAAACATATGTGTTCTAAAAAATTCATGGAATAGAGCATCAAAGTGTCCAAATAGCAATGAATGCCATGTCTTGTGTGTTTTGAGATTGTGCATTTTCACTCATCTTAGACTTCTCTTTTTTCATGCAAAGTAAGACTATTAAAATACATGATGCATGTACCAAAATTTATTAGCAAGATCATCCGCAACAACCTAGGAGTGCTTCTAGCAAGTTCATCCACCTCTAGGAAGCACATCCCCTTTGGTGAGAAGCTCAAACTGGTAAATAGTCTGGCCAGTATATAAATGAGGAGAAGGGTAAACCTTCTCGCTCCATCTCTTTAGTTTGGGTGGCATGTTTCTGGGGATAGCTTGAGGTGGGAATACTTTGCCACAATTTTAGCATGTCCAGAATAGATCCTTAAGTGGATCTAAGCCAGTAACAACCATTGCAGAGACTCCACAGATCCATTTACAATGCTCTTAGTCTAAAGTATCTTGCTTTTCTTTCATGGTATGTTATTAATGGTGCAAGGGAAATAGCATCCCTCAAGATTACTCACCATTGTGCTCCCTTGGTAGAGGCATAAGGCCACTTGGGTTTCACCTCCAAGGGTCATTATTCCCACAGAAGGGGAACTTCTATTTTTTATGCCTTGAAGGTTCCTTGATTTGTATCCTTTGTTGATCAACTCTTGTATTGACTTAGCTCTTTGATTAGAGGGAAATATTGCACTAGAACTAGAAGAAATCAAGCTGTGGGTTGTTGAATAACATATGACAATCAAATTATGACTATAGGGATAAAGTATGTGTTTGAACTATCTTAAATTGTGCTCAAGACCTGTGAAAAACATTTGTCTAGCATACACAATTCAGTGGTTACTATAAAAAAAAATTCATTTTTCTAAAGAGATAAACTATTTGTATTTCTCAAAGTTTTTTTGTCCTTTGAGAAATTGTTTGCTCATTTATCCCCGTATCAGAAGAGAGAAAGTTTCACCTTTGTCATCTCAAAACAATGGTTGTTAGCAAGTCCATTTGCAACAACTGCTAGTCTCGCTGCTCCAATTTGTCCATGTGTCTCAAAATGATCTACTTATTCCCTCACAAATACAAGAATCACTAAGTAGAACATAAGTTATAAATCCTTTGTTGGCCCAAAGTCTTGCTCTTTTTCAAAAATAATTTTCCATTTACCCTACTTGACCGAAAATATCACAAATTTTATCTTTGAGAGACCTCACCTTCATATATAAGAAAAAGTTGTTAGCAAGCCCACTCACAACACCATACTTTTAGTTTACCTTTTGGCTACACTTATTACCTAGAAAATACCTCACAAAAGTCTAGTTACCAAAAAACCCCTTTTGCTCTAGAAAGATCAAAAAGTTGCTCTTTTCAAAATACCTTTTTGCTACCAGTCTACTTGACCAAAAATGACACATTTTTTTCCTTGCTTAGAAGATAGTTAGCCAAATTAATCCTGAAAGAATCCAAAACTTGCTATTTCTCAATTGATTTATGTTCCAACCCAAGGTCTAGAAGGTATACTTAGCGTAGTCACTACCTTCAAAACCCCATAGTTGTGATCAAAATCCCTTGGAAATATCTCATGTCAGGCCAACCTAAGGTTAAGTTCAAAAAGGCTAAACTTCCACAAATACCAGTTTACATAGAGATAGAAGTAGAACATCAAAAACATATCCCCAACCCAAGGATTGCCAAGCTAGACCAAATTAAGAAAGATGGAGTAGACATTGCATTAAAAATTAAGTAGGATTAGAAGATTCAGAACCTAACTCTTCAATGAGGTGTCAACCATAGCCTTATCAATAACTCTTGTGTTAACTACTTTGATTAGATCCATCTTCATCCCATCTAAACATTTGGTATAATAATCTCCTCCACTTTTTGTCATCAAACCTTAGGATTTTACAAATACTGCAAATCAAGCATCATTAAAGTTGCTCCATACTTAGAAACATTTTTCACATCACCTCATTAAGCTTTGTCTCCCTAAAGAAATCTCCATCCATCTCACCATCATGTTTATCCTTAAACTAAGTATTTTTTAGGATAAACAGTCGCTTGTGTCCCACATCACCTTAAGAAAAAGGTTGGGCTACACACTTGATCCCATTTGTCTTCCCAATAGTCACAAGGCTACCTTAGGGTTTGATATTGCTACCACATATTCAAGTTCACACTTTAGGGAAACGCAATCTCCTCCACGTAGCACCATATCCTCTAGATTCCTAAACGTATCATATATACTTAGCACCAACCCTCTTTGCATTTTCATTATTAGGAAAATCATCCTTTCATGCCAACCACCACTCATTTTGGTAAGAACACAAGAAAAAAAGACATGGATTCTAGTCATAGTAATAACACATCTCAAGCTCAACCATACCTTGTAGTTTCCATGATGCCACTAGATCCACCACTACAAATCCCCAAAGAAACAATTTCCTCCATAGAAATTGATGCTTTCATGGACCAACCTTGTCATGCCACCATTGTTAATGCCATCACAGACCAAAACAAGGAAACCATCATGGAAAATTTCTTAAGGGATAGTGTTGGTTCCTTTGAATTTGGACATCCACCACCTATTGACATTTCAGATCCTACACACCCTTTGTTTGGGTGGCAACCACCAATTGCAGAGTCATCTATCCTTACCGATCCTTTCTCTTTACTCAAAAAAGGATATCAACCAATTCAGACAAAACCTGCAGACCTTAATATACCCTCAACCTAGGTGCCTGTTGCCATTCCACAAAACACCCATCCCATCCTCACTCAACCCTTAGTACATACTACATCCCAACCAACCTTATGTGTATCATCTAACTCTACTTCAACCACTCATTTCCTTAGTACACAAACTCCTCCATTTACATCCATCAACACTACCTTTTGACTTCCACCTCACAACACACCTAGTCTATTTACTACTCAAATGCCACCACTAGGGTCAAATACCTCATCTTCCATCCCACCCAACATCACTATCAACCCCTTTGTAGCTAGCCAAAGCTCTTCAACCTCATTTTCTTTGGGACCTTGGAATGTTACTATAGCACAAGGACCTATCACTAGTCTTTCCCCTAGCACTGCACCCATGTCCGCCCCTTAGACACTTTCATCCACCACTTCACATTGTTATTCACTACCACCCCTTACCAACTATTTCTCCATGCCACCTTTGGGAAATAGCCAAACCACCTGACCATTGTAGTTCCCTATGATGAATACTCTACCAAAGATTAATTGCCTTGCACATGTTCATAATCAGTCATACTCTCAAGTAGGAGTGCAACCCATATATATTGGACATGGTATGTATTCCCAAAGCATGGCACATGCATTACCCACCTTACTAGCCTTTCAACTATAGTCTTCATGCCAGCAGTATGCTCAAGCACCCATAGAAAGATATCTCATAGGGAAGCAACCACATACTTATCCTCCCCACCAAAAAACTTCTTAGCACATGCAATAGTATACCCAAAACACATTCCAACAACCCATAACATCCATACCACTAGCCATCCAACCTATTTTTCCATAGACACCATATGACAACCAGGGTTTTCCATATCAACCTTTAGATCTTGGCATGTATCCTACACTAGGGGCACTTGCTCCCCCGTCTATAAACTCTAAATGGGAAGAGATGAAAAATTCTCTCAAAGCTCTCAAAGATGTAATAGACTCCAAAAATTTCAAGTTTGAGAATGACTGCCCCTACCCATTTGACAAAACCATCAAGATGACATCGTTTCCTAAGAATTTTGAGATCCCCAAGTTTGACAAATTTAGGGGGGAAAGTGATCCAGTCACACATGTTAAGGAATTCTATATGCATTGTCAGGAGGTAGCCTATAATGATGTGTTCTTCATGTGGCTCTTTCCCAAAAGTTTAGGAGGCCTAGCCTTAGAATGGTTTTGCCGTATCCCTTAAGGCACTATTAAAACTTTTGCTGATCTTTTTGAAGCTTTTCTGGCTCAATACACCTATCTTGTTTAAACTAAATTATCTATCATGGACCTAGTTCATACTAAGAAAAAATGGGGTGAAACCTTGTAGAATACTTGTAATGTTGGAAAATACTCACAACCATGATTTCTTATACCATCCCTGAGCATCATCTTGTCAAAATGTTCATAAAAAATGCACACTCTAGTCTTGCCCATCATATGGTTATGAACTGTTTAGAAAAGTACAAAGACATTAAAGAAAAGGGGATGGGACTTGAACAAGGCCTCATTAAGGATAGTGTTATTAGAATTTACAAGGAAAACACCCAAGACCGAGGACCAAACAATAAGAAAACCCAATATTAGAACAAAAACAAAAGCACGGTGACAAATGGTGCCACTGACACCCAACAAGTTCATATTGTTAGGGTAGCTACCACTATTCCTGCCATGTTTTGTTAGCAACAAAACTATCAACAGCAACCCCCTGTGTACCACCTGTCACCCATACAAAACAATCAACAAATACCTACTCATCATAATCAAAACAATGCTATCACACTTTCAGTAGGTACTAAACCTCGTGTTCAAAGACAACCTCATGTATACACCCCATTGGGAGAACCTCTTGATGAAATCTTTGAAAAACTAGCTAAGGATAATCTTATTCGACATCCACCAACACAACTCCTGGAACCAAACCAATCTAGGGCATCCTAGTATAATGATAATGAGTTTTACAAATTCCATCGTGTCAAAGGACATACCACCCTCAAATGCATGCAACTCAAGGACTATGTCCAAGACCTAATGGATCAGAAGGAAATCATAGTGGGGGCACAAAATTCACCTAATACAAGATTAATGATGTATCAAAATGCTTTCCCTTCTCATAACACAAACCTAGGAAAAGCAGCTGCGAACCTTCCTATCAACAAACTGAACAATACTCAAGGCAAACAAGGAGATAACCGAGACAAGTCTCAAAACAATACCTCAACGTATTTAGACTATGGAAGCCTTATCGGTTGCATATCATAGGTTGAGCCATCCATCAATGTCATTAACATTAAGGGCCTAGATACCCAATGTGCAGTTGCTACTCACTGAACTCGACTCAATATAGCTAGCCCACCTATTTTTGCACCATCAATACCACCTTCGTCTAGAGCATCTCCATTGAAATCATCCTCATTAGGGCCACAATATAACATCTTGGAACACCTGGGAAACATGCTGGCCCAGATCTCTGTTCTGGATCTCTTACGAGCAAGCCCACTTTATCAAGAGATCCTCAACAATACTCTACACAAGTCACATGTCCCTTCTGACATAAATATCACTGAGTTTCACAACTTGGTTGGCCATGTTTTGGCATCATGAGCCTTATCCTTCAAAACCACTAATATCCCAATAGTTGAACCAGATCATATCCTTTCGCTCCACATAGCCATCATGGTTTCTAACTTTGTTGTTAAACAAGTCATGATAGATAATGGATCAACTTTAAATCTACATACTTTAAAGTTCATCAAATAGGCAGGATACACTGAGGCAAATATCATTAATGAAGTAATCACCATCAAGGCATATGACAATTTGGAGTGCACCATTGAAGGAACCATCTTGCTCCCTATAAGAGTCGGCCCAGCCACTCAAGAAACACTTTACCATGTAGTTGATCTTAATCTTCTATACAACATCCTCCTCGATCACCGATGGATTCATGCCATGAAGGCCATTCCATCCACATATCATCAATGTATCAAATTTGATGCATAATGGCACTAAGATAACCATCCATGCAAATCTTGAACCCTTTGATTATTGTAATGTAGTTGAAGCTTCATACACCAATCATTGTCCTGGGATCAAAGTTGTCCACACCATGGCCAATTCCTCTGGCACCTGTCATTATCCAGACACCATTTTAGCCTACACTCTTTCCATGGTTAAGATCAACTACCAAGGTTGTGGTGAGTATAGTCTTATAGATGCTTTTGCTGTCAGCACTCTACCACTTGATCCTCATACTCAAGGACATCAAGGGCCTAGACTAGAAACCACCTCATGACTCCAACAAATGGTCCCTACCACATTTATTACCAAGGGTGTTCTTGATGGAGAGGAGAATGCACTAGACATTAACAGATGGCTATACAAGGAGCAACCTCCTAAAAGTGAAGCACTTCTTGATCATTTTAAACAAAAATATCTGTGGTCACATTGCCTAGCCACAGAGCAATGGGATTATCAAGGAGGTGGTTTGGGCTGTTTGGAATTAGGTATGAGAAAGCCTATAGAGGCACACCAGGGACATAAAACCAAAGGCTTAGGCTATGGGCTCCCTACAACTGGGGGCACTACAAAGGAAGGCCATGCCTTCACAAACATTGAAAACAGCTTTGTTGAGGTCAAAGACATTCCTCAAGAAGTAGAAAAGAAAGCCTATGATGATATATTCCTTCACAATATAATCCTAGGATCCTCTATGCTTTTCCAACTATCCCTAAATCTCATAGACCTACCCCTCACTCACCCTGAACTCATAGATTGGGAAAAAACCAAGTGTTATTCATGTTGATGAATTCTCTATTGATAATGCGCTCCTTAAATTTATGGGGGCAAAAATACCACATAAACGATTGCCACCACCATCGACATATCTTTACAAGCTGGATCCCACAGGTTACTTTGGGGAGGAGGAAATCTCCAGTCACAAAATAGAAATAAAAAAGAAAACAAAAAAGAAAAAAATCAAAGGAAAAATGTCATGTGGTGAAAACTCCTCTAGAGCATCATTAGATAACTCAAAAAATGAAATAAAAATAAAGGATGTATCTAATGGTGAAAACCTTTTCAAGGTGCCTTAAGATGGAGATTTCATCCTTCCCTCGCAAGAGCATAGGCATCTTATATCTTCAATTTTGACAGAGGAAACTCGGCATTAAATATTAGTTTGACAGAGACACCACATATCACATACATTGCAGCTTCTCTACCACTTGAGTAGGCAGATCTTCTCATTGAGTTCCTGAACAAGAATGTGGGTCTTTTTGCATGGTCATATCAAGACATGTCAGGGTTGGACCCCAAGCTAGTGGTACACCATTTGGCTATAGATCCAAAGGCCAAACCTGTTAAGCAAAAGCTCCATAAGTTGCACCCCAAAGTTGCTTTATTAGTGATATTAGAATCTACACTCATTTTAGGGATCTTAATAAAGCTTGTCTGAAGGATGACTTTCCATTACCAAATATTGACATGATTGTGGATCTCACTGTAGGTCATGAACTCTTGTCACTAATGGATGGTTTCTCTAGATATAATCAAATTCATATAGCAAAGGAAGATCAGCATAAGATAGCATTTACTACACCTTGGGGCACATTCTACTACAATATGATGCCATTTGGGCTAAAGAATGTTGGGGCAACTTATCAATGCACCATGACAATCATCTTCCATGACCTAATCCATGAGATTCTTGAGGATTATGTGGATGATATTTTAGTAAAGTCTCTCAATTCTCTTGATCACTTATTTCACCTCGAAGAAGTGTTTAATTGATTGGCAAAATATCATCTCATGCTAAATCCAAAGAAATATGTCTTTAGTGTCACCCCAAGAAAGCTCCTGGGATTCATTGTGTCACGGCGTGGTATCGAGATTGACCCTAAATAGTTCAAAGCCATCATATAAATGGCTCCTCCTCAAACACTCAGACACCTTCATTCTCTATAAGGAAAACTCCAATCTGTCAGATGGTTCATTTTCCAACTTGCTGATAAATGTGAACCATTCACACACCTGCTCATGAAGGATCAAAACTTTAGATGGGACCCTTCTTGCCAGCGTAACTTCAAGCTCATCAGGGAATAATTGGCTAATACACCTATTTTGGTTCCTCTAGTTGTAGGGCATCCACTCATATTGTACATCATAGCTACTCCCACTACATTAGGTGCTCTTCTAGCACAACATGATGATGCAGGGAAAGAAAGGGCTATTTATTACATCAGCCAAACATTAGTGGGATATGAGCTCAACTACATGCCAATAGAGAAGGCTTGCTTAGCAATGGTATTTTCCACCCAAAAGCTATGTCATTACATGTTGAGTCATACTATGCAACTAATCTCAAAAATTGATCCATTAAAATATATGCTTTCTCACATAGTACTCATAGGACGCCTGGCAAAATGGGTTATGCTTCTCAGTGAGTTTGATATCCAATATATTGATAGAAAGGTCATTAAAGGTTAGGATATTGTAGATCACTTGGAAAATGAACCCTTGGTTACCAATCGCCCCCTCATTATGGAGTTCCTAGATGAACACCTCTATTTGATAGAAGAACAACCATCTTGGAAGCTATATTTTGATGGCTCCTATACATCTCATGGATCTGGTGTGGGCATACTCTTGGTCACACCTCAAGCCAATTATATTCCTAAATCTTTCAAGCTGTAGTTTCAGTGTACCAATAACATTGCAGAGTATGAAGCCCTTGTTGTAGGGCTCAAAATTGCCATTGAATGGAATATTCCATAGCTACAAGTCTACGGTGATTCTCATCTTATCATCAAACAAGCCTTAAATGAATATCAAACTAAGGATGATAAGCTACTACCTTACAAGGAATTGGTTGATCAATTAAAGGAGCATTTTACTCAACTCTAGTTCATACAAGTACCTAGACTCCAAAATAAAGCAACAGATGTCATGGCTACTATTGGTTCTCTCTTGGAAATATTGTGTGAAGCTATGCAATATGAATTCTTGGTCGAGCAGCTGCATGCACCCACATATGAGAATGATGAATCAACACAAGTCTGCATCTTGGTTGGTCCCCAATCCCGATGGTACCATAAAATTCATGCTTAACTACTAAATGGTATCATATCTCCTCACCTCACATGAACCCAATGCCAAAACCTTATTCGCAGAGCTTCCCACTACACTATCATTTCCCAAAACCTATATCATCGTGGTTATCATAATACTCTCTCTCGATGTTTAGAAAAAAATGAGGCTATAATGGCTCTTAAGGAGGTACACACTAGACTTTGTGGTGTTCACACGAGCGGGATAGTGCTAGCGAAGAAAATCCTTTAGGGTGGGTATTATTGGCCTACTCTAGAACATGATGCATGTGAGTTTGTGAAACAATGTTTACCTTGTCAACAACATGCTAATCTAATCTGGGCTCCAGCTCAGGACTTGTAACCCATTGCACCGCCATGGCATTTTTCCTACTGGGGGTTTGATCTTGTCGGTCTTATTGCACCACTTTCTTTTGAAGGATACAACTGGATAATCACCACCACTAATTACTTCACTAAGTGGGTCAAAGAAGTTCCCCTTGTCACTGCTACAAGAGTTCAAGTGTCCAAGTTTATCCTATATCATATCATATGTCGCTTCGGCATCCCAGTTACCATTTTTACTGACCATGGAGGTAATTTTGAAAACCTAAATATGGAGGAATTGTGCACTTCCCTTCATATCCATCACCATTTTTCTAGCCCATACTTCCCACAAGGTAATAGTCAAGAAGAGGCAACTAATAAAACCCTACTCAAAATCCTAAAGAAATTTGTCAATGATTCCAGCTGTGATTGGCATTTACAAATCAACCCTACCTTATGGGCCTATCGCACCTCATTTCGTACATCTATAGGCACAACCCCATACTTTATGGTTGATGGTGCTAAAGCAGTATTACCTATTTAGGTTGAACTCCCATCCTTGCACATTTCTTTGCAAGGCTAGATATCATATGAGGATTACAGAGTGGCTAGACTCACCCAACTAGATTTTCTTGATGAAAAAAGGCAACAGGCGTATGACCACCTCATGGTCTACCAGAATCATCTCAAGCACAACTTCAACAAGAAAGTCCATCCATGCAAATTTCAATAAGGAAACATGGTCCTCAAAGAGAACATGAAAGTCCAAGCTAACTAAGAAAAGAAAGGTAAGTTTGAGCCCACATGGCTTGGTCCTTATGTAGTCATGGCATCTTTTGGCTCAGGGGCCTATCAGTTATCTACACTTAGGTGAAGTCATGAATGATCCCACTAACATCATTCACCTCAAGAAATTATATGCCTAAAAAAATTATATAAAAATAAATTTAAAAAATAAATTGTCCAATGGTGAATACTTAGCAATTCAAGCACCTTGGATCGATACCTTGGTGAAAACCTAACAATTAGGCAACAGGTGTACTTAGCCTATTCATTATCTATCAATGACCTACATATCCAGTATCACCCATTTACATCTCATTGCCCATCTCCCCATTTTCCAAGATATTCCAAAAGTTCCCTCCTCGCACTCCAACAACTCACGACACTAGCTTGGAAAGCCTACCTAGATTTCATATTCTACCATGGTTAACATATCTATTCCATCCTTGTACCTTACCACATGTATCATATCAGGTATATTTTATCCTTAAAAACATGCCTCTATATCATATACCTGTACAAAGCCACAATATTCTATGTACCACATCCTTATCATGTAGCCAATAATTATGTGTATCATACCCATGTAACAATAACAATATTGCATCAATGCTACTTCCTCGTCCTAAGCTTTTTCCTATCATATGCACATTTGCTACTATATTCTATCCTACATTCCTGAGTCATCCAACCATTTCATATTCATGCTTGTATATTTTTTAGCGTTACAACAAAATCCCACATCACTATCTCACTCACATCCTAGTTCCAATTCAAAAATTGCCAAAAAATTATTTAAAAATTCATAAATCAATCAAAAAAAAGAAAAAAAGAAAAAAAGAAGAAGAAGAGAGCTTCCTTCCCTCACAACCCTTTCACACACACCTTAGATTCCACAATAAAGGCCTTAACATGAGACAAAAACCTTTCACAGACCCTACACAATGAGAAACCAATAGACTTACAACCCTTTCACATAGACCTCTCAAAGAGAATCTTTTGGAGTTGTAACCGTTTGCAAGACCCATGCCAGTTGCCTCACACCACAAAAGGAGAACCAACCCCATCACTCCTCTACCAACCATTGATACATCTAGAAAATGAATCCAAACTCACTCTTCAATGTCCTCCATTGGATTTCCAGAGGATTATGCACAAACCACCCCAAAATCAAACCCACAAGGATGGAGGGAAAGACAACACTAATAGCCAACACAATGATGGGAATCAACAAGGCAATAGCTTACCTGTTTGTGGCACATAGAGAAACTACCCAAAAATATCCAAAAAAATTCATAAACTACCCACAAATCCAAAAAAAAAATCATAAACTACCCAAAAATACCAAAAAAATTCATAAACTACCCAAAAATACCAAAAAAATTCATAAAATCACCCAAAAATACCTTAAAAATTCAAAAATTACCCAAACAATATCAAAAAAATTTAAAAAATTGTCTAAAAATATCAAAAAATAAAAAATAAAATTCCAAAGCATTTAAAAGGGGGTCATAATTGCCAAATATGGCCATAAAAGCTTGGAACATTAGAACACCACCCCAAAATTCCTCTCAATTTTTGATATTAAGAAATTGATATTAAGAAGAAGCGTGGTAATGTCCTAAAACATACTTCTAGGCTTAGGAAAATCTAGCACAACTTGGATAGTGAAAGAGATGCTGCAAAGCCAACTATCACCTTCCTTCCATGCAACCATTATTTATGTGAATCAAGAAGGGTTTTTAGTCTTATTTAAGTTGCAGTGGCCACGATTAGTCTACCCACCTTCAACAAATATATCAATACTGTCTCGGAAGCCCAGATATCCATCGGGCTCTTTCATCCTCATAGAGCTAGGGGCACAAAATAAGTAGGCATAAGCATGAGAATTTGGCTCCCCACTCTAGCACCATTTTAGGTGTTAAATGTTTTTTCCAAGGCCCAAGTGTCCTTTTTTGACCACTCTAGCACCTTTCTCGGCCTTAATTTGTTTTTCAAGGCCCAAGTATCCTTTTTCGACCCCTCAAGTGCCTTTTTAGGCCTTCAAAGCCTTTTCAAGGCTCAAGTGTCCCTTTTGGACCACTCTAGCACCATTTTAGGCCTTAAATGCTTTTTCAAGGCCCAAGCGTCCTTTTTGGACCCCTCAAGCTCCTTTTTAGGCCTTTAAAGCCTTTTTCAAGGCCCAAGTGTCCTTTTTGGACCACTTTAGCACCATTTTAGGCCTTAAATGATTTTTCAAGGACCAAGTGTCCTTTTTGGACCACTATAGTGCCTTTTTAGGCCTTAAACACCTTTTTCAAACCCCCAAAGTGCCTTGTCAAGGCTAAAATGCCTTTTTTTTAGGCCCCTAAAATTCCTTTATAGGCCCAAGCACCTTTTTTAGGCCCAAATGCCTTTTTCAAGGCCCTATTTTGCCCTTTTCAAGCCCCAGAAATGCCTTTATAAGCCCAAGCACCATTTTCAGGCCCCTGAATTGCCTTTTTAGGCCCAAACGCCTTTTTTAAGGCCCTATTTTCACCTTTTTCTGGCCCCTGAAACACTTTTATAGGCCCAAGCACCTTATTTAGGCCCCTAAAATACCTTTTTAGGCCTAAACATTTTTTTTCAAGGCCGTATTTTTACCTTTTTAGGCCCCTGAGACACCTTTTTAGGTTCAAACGCCTTTTTTAGGCCCCTGAGACATCTTTTTTGGCCCAAACGCCTTTTTCAAGGCTCTCTTTTGGCCTTTTCAAGACCCTGCTTGAACTCTTTTGGCCATCACGAGCCTTGCATAGGTCCCGATGCCTTTTCCATGCCTCATAAACATTTATGTCATCACACACCTAGAGAAACGTTCCCACATTTTGTCTTATTATTTTCTTTCATACTTGCTAAATCTACACAGACATTCTCGCCTATGAGTCATGGTTACCCTTACTCTATAGATTGTATTGTTTCCACTTTTACAAGAGTCAAACTATTTCATTATTTATCAAAAAAACACAAAAATATTCAAATATATATCAAACATCCCAAAAACGTTTAAATATTTGAAAAAAACACAAAAACATCCATATATCTTCCATAAAATCCCAACAGCAAAACATGAGATTGCATGAAAAACAACATCCGTTGTCCCTTTGATTGCCACAAGAACAAGCACAAACTTTTTATTCTCCTACGAAAACAACAACAACATTCTATTTAACTAATAATGTTTGGCCAATTATTTATTCTGGCCTCCCTAGGGGAGGTGGCAAGACAGGGTGTCGAATCAATGGCATTCCTTCAGACCCAGTCCTAGATGATGATGCCCCTAGAGTCATCCTCACACCTGCCCAAAGTGTATCCATTGGGATCATGATGTTACCATGCCTCAAGAGTGTTTTTATCTACTCCATAAAATGTTTCTCAGAGTATGCAACTCCTCTCCTTTTCTCCAAAGGGACCACTTGGTGATATAATCCCATGTAGTATGCCAACTCTCATGCAACCCTCACTGTTTTCTCCATGACATCTTTCATTTCTACCCATAGTCTTTCTACTCCTAGAATAGTTGTTGTCCTTTGTGCAATATCGCATTCTCTTTCATATCTATTTGCTATCATTTTCATTGAATCCCTCTCATATTTCACTATATTCAATTGATTTTGGTACCATGTAATGCATGCAGCTACTCTTGTGACCTCTGTGCTAAACTATTGGTCTGCACTGTTGACTCCCTGAATGCTTCTACTTGCGACCACAAGAGAACTAATTCATTTTCACATCTCTCCATTGCCGCTCTCTTAGCTACCAAAGTTGCCTCAATAGTCTCCACTCTTGTTTGCTCCATCATTAACATCATCCCTAGGTGCTCAGCTTCCCTCTGTGCACCATCCTCTCATGCTCTTTCAATCAAGCCTTGATAAAAATTCACATCTTTCTCTACCTAGTTAGCCTGTTCTTTTTCCACAGTCAATGCTTTCTCCATCACCACTGCTGCATCATGAGCCACTTGTACTGCAACATCGGATTGCAATGCTCAAGATGGCCAAAATGCAGACAACATTGGGTCACCCTTTTGTTCCCTAGAGCTCTACGTCATATCCCCTAAACTACGTTTTCCCTTCTTCCATAAGATTGTTGTTGGTCGCATCATTGATCTTTGTTCCTCTTCTAGAAGAATATCTTCTACAGATGGTTGATCTTCTGCACTTTTTCCCTCTAACAACACTCCCACACTTGGTAAGTTTGTCTCCTTCTCTTTTTCCCTCGACTCTATTTTTTGCATCGCACCTTCTGCTAATAGTTGCAACAAGATTGGATCTTCTTCTTACTCCTCTGGCTGATTTTGAGCTGGATTAATTTTGCTAGCCTCCACCACTTCCTGATAACAACACTGCACACTTCAACATGGCAAGGTTTCTCTTCCTTGTTGTTGGCTCCACTTTACGCCCCACTTCTGCCCCTGCAACCATTTCCTTTCTCCTTGGCTTTCATTTTCCTCTTCACTCCATTCGCCCATTCCTCCTTCCATCACCTCTGGCATTTTCTACCTTTTCTCTTGTCAGTCGGCCATTGGTATTTCATTCAAAGCTTAATTCTTCACTCACACTTTTCCTATGCTAACACTTCTTGTTGTTGGACTTTCATCAAATTCACTCACCTTTTATAGAACCAACAACATCATTCATCGCTTCCATTAAATGCTATCCATATCTTTGGCAAAAAGCTTCAATACTCGCCATCATAATAGTCAAGTTAGCAACTACCTCCATTCTTTCCACACCTCACCTTCCCTATAGTAACAATATGCTATATCCTATCTCTTTCCACTAGCTTCTCCTCTCACACTTTTCATTGCACTATCTCCTCATCTCTAGATTTTCTTCTGCTAACCTTCTCATCTTAATCTTTCCTACCACTATCCTATCACGCTAATCTTTTGTATGGTAATCCCTTGTAAATACTTTGGTTTATCCACTATATGTTCCTTGCATGTCAGCCCGTGTCTTGGTATCATTTTATATCTCTCCTCTCTTTGCGTCAATTCATGCTTGATCAAAAAATAAAGTAAAAATAAAAATTTGTAGTTCTCTAGGTTAGGTGCTTTAGTGAATCCTCGTATGAGATCCCTTGTCATCAAAATGTTGTCCTAAATAGTTTTAATTTCCCATTTGATCCTAGTCCTCAATATTACCAATAGATCCTTGTAGGATGCATCTTTCCTCTCATCTGATCTTGGTCCCTTAGTATCCAATCCTACTGATCTCTTTTGCAAAAGGTTACTTTCTCATGTATTTACATTTTCTTTCGATTTATTTTCTTTTCTAGATTTCACGTTTGGTTCTTAAAGTATCTCTTCCAAGTGATTTGGGTTGTTCCCTCCTCATGGTCACCATGATCTTTTATATCATTGTGTGCTATGAATGGGGCAATTCAAGAGCAATTTTTTGACCAGGTCTTTTTTGTTTTCTTTTCTACTTGTGAGTCAATCAGATATGACCCTTGCATAGTCCAAACATGTGATCACTTGTGGTTACATGGTGCACTTGGGAAATATTGTTTTCTATGTAGGAACAATAGGGTGATCTCTTGTCCAACTTTGTATGTCAATAAAATTCATCAACATGCAAAAAACACCAGAACTAAACTATCACACGATCAACTCAACACAACAAAACCATTGGTTCCATTATTATCATGAACAAGAACCCACAAAAATAACACACTCTAACAAGAACAACCACACTCAAAATGAGAGCACCAGAAGCATATATTATTGCATCACAATAATGGCCTGGATTACATATTACATTCCTAAATTTATAAGAATTTGTCTCCTTAATTTGTGTTGAGAATGAGAGATCTCTTAATACAAACACATGCTTAAAAAATAATAAAATAAAGCTAATTATATACAAAATGACTCTTTAAATGGTGCTAAGTAGGTCTCCACCCTTATTTATATCAATTAATGGGTGCATGAGCCTTTACATGTCTTAAAACCAAGAAAGAATAAGTAGATAAGAAGAAGAAAGCTCCAAGAGGATAGCTCTAAAAAAGGAATCTTGTCCTTCTTTGAATGTTTTTAAGAGTTAAAATGTTGTTAGAATGCATTTCCAGTGCATGGAAAGCTCTAAATTTGAAATTGGCAGTTAACTATCGGCACACCTCTAACTTTTTCAAAATTTTGGTGCACTTTTGAGGAGCACACCAATGCACCTGCACACTAGCTCACCTACACACTAGAAAACCAATACACCTGCATGCAATTTGTGCAAGGTGCTCAATTCACCAAAAATCAAAGTTCTCAATTTTGAAAAAGGTTTCTGGGTTTTTCTTAGACGAGATCTAGGAGCACTCTAGTGTACTTTTTTTCCCCCTTTTTATGATTTAGATGCTCTTTATAGTGAAACATTTTCATATATGTTAACTCCTACTTCTTCTATTGAAAATACCAAGGCACCTATGTTGAATCTTATCATTAATAGTCACATAAGATGAGGAACTTGTTCTATTTCATCTGTCCAACCTTTGTATCTTCGATCTTTAGTGCAAATTGATGAATCAAAACTTATGTGTGACTCCTTTGAAGGTGAAGGTTACCAGCATAGGTGAGATCTCTATTTCTACTAATAATGATGTTATGATGATCTGTGCACATGTGTTTTATGCACCACACCTTCATGTTATGCACACTTGTGCACCTTTGTGTTATGCACATCTTTGTGCACTATGAAGTCCATTCCTTGAGTTTTTCTTCTTTTTGACTACTTGATCCTTCCCTATCAAATACTAGGTGATCTAGACTATCTAGAATGATCAAATGTTTGAAAAAAATTCATATTTTTTTAACAATATTTTCTAGGAATTTTTAACAAGCTTTTTAAGAGGTCTTCTTTTCAAAATTTCAAGTTCTTTCCAATGGTGTAAATGGTCTTTAATTCTGAACTCTATGTCAAAAGTTATGACCCTGACATGTTAAGGATGCCTTTTTAATCTATACAAAGAAGAAAATATTAGTTATCCCATGTTGGAAGACTCAAAAGAAGACTCCACAAGACTCATACTATCAAAAATTGTGTCAAAACCAGTCAAAATAGATAAGATAGTGGATTTTATCCCGCAAAAGCTAGTTTTGTGCACTAACACATGTTGGAAGGTGTGCTAGGTGCAAAAATTTTACTTGGAGATGGCAAAGTGCACACATACACACTTGTACATTGTGGCATTGTGCAAGTGTGGAGGGACCAGAGTGTACACCTCCTCAATTGCACACCTACAAAAGGTGCACAACTTCAAGGGTGTGTACATGCACATCCCTATAGTAGGGGTGAAGTGTGCATGTGCACACTTGGCACACTTGCACATGTGTGCACTTTAAGAACATGAAGTCCTAAACTTGACATTTTTTCTATCTAATTTCTCGATCCTTCCTAATCAGTGGCCAGGGTTTAACCAAGACCCAAGGGAGAGTCTAAAAAGATCGAGGCTTCATACTAGATGCCTCGTAGAATTTTTTTTAACTAGGGGGTTCCCATTTTGTGACTTAAAATAGGTGTGCATTGTTAAAGTACAACAAATAATCCCAACAAAAGAGAAGAACTGGAAAAGGCATTTATTCCTTAGCAAGAATTCTTTTGACATGTTTCAAATGACTACTGAATTCTAAACACTTCAAGAAACTTTCAAGTTCCTTGATAACCAAAACTTTAGAATCTTGAATCTTCAAGCCCAATGTGTGCTCAGTGTATTCATTTCCTTTGACTTCTTGAGTTTTAGTCTATCATGAGTACCTAGAAACTTGGCAAAAATATTATGCTCCACCAATCCATTCATTAGAAATCCTCATAGAATTTGTTTGTCAATCACTTATCTGACTAGATGAGAGAGTCCATTCCGAGGGCTCTTAATGAGTTATTCCTTTTGTGCATTTTAGGTCTTGTGTAATCTTTGGATTCTTCTTCATGAAGGTTATATTTTTCCATTTTATTCTTCAATGAAGCCATTTTTGAGGGCATGTCCCTATTGTTAGATTATCTTTCTTAGACCTTTTGGAAATTTTCTTTTTTAACACCATCTTTGTTTTTATTCTCTTTCTGTACCTTGACCATGCTTAAACAGTGTGGCCAAGGCATTTGTGTCATTTCTTAGATTCTTTTTTAAGTTTGATAACCTATGTGTTCCTCTTTTGATGAACTATTAGGAAATTCTCATGCTAAATAGTGATCTTAGTAGTTCTTTGAAGAGACCCTTTGTCTGAACTAGTAAGTTTTGAATTATCCCTCACTATTGTCAACCTAGATTCAAGAAACACCTAGATAATCAAATTTTTAATTTGTAAAGTGTTGAGAGCTATCAATCCATTATTCTAATTTTAAGACAAGAAGTCCTCTACAACTATAGGCAAAACCTATTTTTAGCTGGTACAAGAAACAAAATAATCTAAATTCTTAGACAAGGAAATACCTCTCCCTAAAAGTCAAAATCACAAGGAGTGGTTTATGAAATGCATCAAGAATGAGTATTGATTGCACCTAACCCCTAGACTGACACGACTAAAAATGAAAAAGAAACAAAACCCAAAAAAATACTTTACTCAAAGAAAACTCACACCTAACTAGAAAGACTAAGAAAAACAAAAATGAAAGTTTATATATAGAAAACCTTGAATAATAAGAATGTGGGGTGGTTTTCAGTAGATTTATCATTATGTGCAATAGTAATGAACCACATCATATAGTCCTGAAAAATGCTGACTTATCTTTTTACTTAGAAAAATAAAATTTAGAAAATCTTAAATTTTGGGGACAAATCACACAAAATCAGAAGTAGTGGTAACTTTCCATGACCATGATTTATCCACAAATAAGTTATCTTACCTTTAACATCATATTCAAATTGAAAATCATCAAATTAAGAGGGATAATTCGAAGATATCATCTAATCTAGTGAGTCCCCCACCATAGGGGTACACTCACATATTGTAATTTCTCCATCTGGTGGTCTTATCTCATGGTACACAACTCCACACACACATGGAAACACTAGCATTAATGATGTAATATAGTTATTAGAACAAGACACAAAAGATAGAACATTTTTTTTATGGTACTTGTTATCACCATGATTAGCCTTAAACCATGAATTCTAACTTTAGGTTGCTTCAGACTAGAAAACTCAATCATAAGCCTTTGTTTCAAATTACAGGATTCATTAATGTCATTAATCAAGGTGTTTCCTAAATCACATGCCAAAGAAGCATGTTCAAAATCATACTTTCCATCCATTACAATATCCCAAAATAACAAGAAATTAGGACAACTTATTCTAAATTGAACCCCAATGGATGGATTCTACATGACTTAGTTATTGCATGGTCTAATATATGCATATAATACCCACAAATAGACATTTCGTTAGTCAAACTTGATACCAAATTAAGCATTTTTCTAAGCATTTTTGTGCCTATGAAAAAGAAAAAAAAAGTTGATTTTATTTTTCCCATAGTTAAGCTTTGATTTTGGGATTTTTGGTGACTAATCAAATTGGCTTTTATAACTTTGCAAATTGGAGCATCTTGAAAACCTAACTAAACATGTTTTCTTTTGTAGGTTTTCCTTAAAATGAACTTGAATGTTTAAAAAATTTTGTTTGGATGAATGTAGCTAAAATCAATCTTGAATGCCATGGACTAAAATCTAAACATTTTTCATTGGAATGCATGATAAACACAATCTTGAATGCTAAAGGTTAAAAAGAATGATTGTGAAGAACACTTTATTTAATGTGCAAATGAACATTACATGTAAATGCTTCAATTTTGGGGCTTAAAATAAATTCATCAAATCTCAAATGCCTTAAAGACAAATTTGTTCTTATTCCCTCCTCTTTAAAGCTTTGGCACTTGATTTCCTTTTGTTGACTCGATTTACTTTTGTTGATGATGTTGCAAAGTTGGAATGAATCTTATATGCTAAACATATGTGTTTTCAAAAAGTCATAGAATAGAGCATTAAAGTGTCCAAATAGCAATGAACCCCATGTCTTGTGTGTTTTGAGATTATGCATTTTAGTGCATCTTAGACTTCTCTCTTTTCATGTAAGACTATTAAAATACATGACACATGTACCGAAAGTTATTAGCAAGATCATCCACAATAACCTAGGAGTGCTTCTAGGGAGTTCATCCACCTCTAGGAAGCACGTCCCCTTTGGTGAGAAGCTCAAACAGGTAAATAGTCTGGCTGATATATAATTGAGGGGAAGGGTAAACCTTCTCACTCCATATCTTCAGTTTGGGTGGCATGTTTTTGGGGGTAGCATGAGGTGGGAATACTTTTCCATGATTTCAGCATGTCTAGAATAGATCCTTAAGTGGATCATAGCCAATAACGACCATTATAGAGACTCCATAGACCCATTTACAACACTCTTAGTCTACAGTATCTTGCTTTTCTTTCATGGTATGTTATTAATGGTGTAAGGGAAATAGCATCCCTCAAGATTACTCACCATTGTGCTCCCCTGGTAGAGGCATAAGGCCACTTGGGTTTCATCTCCAAGGGTCATTGTTGCTATAGAAGGGGAACTTCTATTTTTCATGCCTTGAAGGTTCTTTGATTTGTATCCTTTGTCGATTAACTCTTGTATCGACTCACCTCTTTGATTAGAGGGAAATATTGCACTAGAACTAGGAGACATCAAGCTGTGGGCTATTGAATAACATATGTCAATAAAATTCTGACTGTAGAGATAAAGTGTGTGTTTGAACTATCTTAAATTGTGCTCAAGACCTGTGAAAAACATTTGTTGAACATACACAATTCAGTGGTTACTACAAAAAAAAAATCCTTTTGCTAAAGAGATCAACTATTTGTATTTCTCAAAGTTGCTTTGTCCTTTGAGAAATTGTCTACTCATTTATCCCTGTATTAGAAGAGAGAAAGTTTCACCTTTTTCATCTCAAAACAACAGTTGTTAGCGAGTCCATTCACAGCAACTGCTAGTCTCGCTAGTCCAATTTGTCCATGTGTCTCAAAATGATCTACTTATTCCCTCAAAAATACAAGAATCACTAAGCAGAACCTAAGTTATAAATCCTTTGTTGGCCCAAAGTATTTCTCTTTTTCAAAAATACTTTTCCATTAACCCTACTTGACCGAAAATATCACAAATTTTATCTTTGAGAGACCTCACCTTCATATATAAGAAATGGTTGTTAGCAAGCCACTCACAACACCGTACTTTTAGTTTACCTTTTTCCTACACTTATTACCTAGAAAATACCCCACAAAAGTCTAGTTACCAAAAAACCCCTTTTGCTCTAAAATGATCCAAAAGTTTCTTTTTTCAAAATACATTTTTGCTACCAATCTTCTTGACTGAAAATGACACATTTTTTCCTTGCCTAGAAGATAGTTGGCCAAATTAATCCTGAAAGAATCCAAAACTTGCTATTTCTCAATTGATTTATGTTCCAACCCAAGGTCTAGAAGGTATACTTAACATAGTCACTACCTCCAAAACCCCACAATTGTGATCAAAATCCCTTGGAAATATCTCATGTCAGGCCAACCTAAGACTAAGTTCAAAAAGGCTAAACTTCCAAAAATACCAGTTTACATGGAGATAGCAGTAGAACATCAAAAACATACCCCCAACCCAAGGATTGCCAAGCTAGACCAAATTAAGAAAGATGGAGCAGACATTGCATTACAAACCGAGTGGGATTACAAGATTCAGAACCTAACTCTCTGACGAGGTGTCAACCATAGCCTTATCAATAACTCTTGTGTAACTACTTTGATTAGGTCCATATTTTTTCACACACACTTATGCACTTGTCTCCTTGTATATTTAGTCTCTCTATTAATTCTTCATCCCATCTAAACATTTGGTATAATCATCTCCTCCACTTTTTTTCATCAAACCTTAGGTTTTTAGAAATCCTACAAATCAAGCATCATTAAACCTTAGAATCCTCCATTAGTTTCTCCATACTTAGAAACATTTTTCACATCACCTCATTAAGCTTTGTCTCCCTAAAGAAATCTCCATCCATCTTTCCATCATGGTTGTCCTTAAACTAAGCATTGTTTAGGATAAACTGTTGCTTGTGTCCCACATCACCTTAAACAAAAGGTTGGGCTACACATTTGATCTCATTTTTCTTCCCAATGGTCACAAGGCTACCTTAGGGTTTGATATCGCTACCACATATTCAAGTTCACACTTAAGGGAAACACAATCTCCTCCACATAGAACCATATCCTCTAGATTCATAAAAGTATCATATACACTTAGCATCATCCCTCTTTGCATTTTAATTATTAGGAAAATTATCCTTTCATGCCACCCACCACTCATTTTGGTAAGAACACAAGGAAAAAAGACATGGATCCTAGTCATAGTAATAACACATCTCGAACTTAGCCATACCCTATAGTTTCCATGATGCCACTAGATCCACCACCACAAATCCTCAAAGAAAAAGGTTCCTTCATAGACATTGATTCTTTCATGATCCAACATGGTCATGTCAACATTTTGAATGCCATCATAGACCAAAAAAAGGAAACCACCTATCGACATTTCAGATCCTACACACACTCTATTTGGGTGGCAACCACCAGTTGCAATAAAAGGTGTGTGACACTAATTTTGGATTGGAAATTCTTGATAACTGATAGAAAGGGTATATAGATATGCAACCTTTTCATCAATCCAAGATCTTAAACATGTAAAATAATAGTTTTTTTTTTGTTGTTGTTGTTGGCTTTAAAAAAAGGGCTACACTAGAAGAAAATTACATCCTTTATTGGCCCATCAAAGGTAACATTCTCCCCTAATTGCCCCATTAGGGGATAACTATCCCCCTTATTGGTCAGGGGCACAAACCCTTGTGGCTATCTTAGGACTCCAAAATAGGTCTCAAAACCCAAAATTTGGGTTTAGATTCTAAGGAAAATTCATTTTAATGTAAGGAGAAGATTCCAAGTAGATAGATAAATTGATAGGACTTGGTTAGGGTAATGTAGTTAATGGATAAACACTCTTAGATATCTCCTCCTACACAAGTAATCCCTAGTTCAATAGGAACATTTTCTCTGTTATCCTAACCTATCTATTAAAGCTTGCTCATGAACTTAAAACTTCATTCTGGCCTCCTAAATGGTTTAAATGTTCTTGAAAGGGTTGGAGGCTCTTCCTACGGTGTCTTGGACTCATTTCCATCTATTTTTTGTTAAGATTTGATAGATCCAAAATTATATATGAATAAATATTTAAATGCAAAAACAAAAAGAAGAACACCATAAGAACATAGATAACACACAAATTTAACATGGTTCATCCAAGACCTAGGCTGCATCCACCTACATAGTTATCCAACCTTTCTTATTATCCAATGATTACAGTACAAACCTTTATAGCTCAATACTATTATAAGAACAACCTATCTCATTATACATCACATTACCATAATACCTAACCATAAGCTATGTTATATAATATATTCTCACTTTAGGGTTACAATATGCCTATCTAAATAAGGTGCAATAAAATAGGAGCAAATTTTTTTCTAGGGTGATTTCCCAAACCCCAAATAATTATGAAGTATGTATAGTACTTCTCTAATCAGTCAACACATACTAATAATCTTCCATATGGGGATTGATCAAACTCCACCCTAGACAACAATCTCCCACTTGGAGACTGATCCTATAGCAATATAGCTACCACATGGGGCTTCCACTTGATAAAATCCTTTGCTATGTATTAACTATATGATCATTAATCAAGACATCTAATAGAATCTAAATAAGAAACCAACTTCTCCTTGGAACTATCTTCATGAACATGTCTTTAGGATTATCACTTGTGTGAATCTTTTCAAGACATAATCGGCCATCCTCCAAAATAGACCATATAAAATGGTACCTGAGTTGTATATGCTTTGTCCTTGAGTGAAAAGAAGAATTATTTGCAAGATGAATGGCACTCTAGCTATCATTGTACAATTGTAAATCTTCCTACTTCTAACCCAATTCCTCAAGAAAAAATTGTAACAAAATCATCTCCTTGCTAGCTTTTGTAGCAGCTACATACTCAGATTTGGTGGTTAAAAGTGCATTAAACTTCTGCAATCTAGAAATCCCACTAACTACAGTAACCACTACAATAAAAAATACCCTATAGTGCTCCTCCTTTTATCAGCATTTCCTACTAGATCAGAGTCAACAAATCCACTCAAAGAAAAATTGGATCCTATGAAACATAATGCCTTTTTAGTAGCACCTCTCAAATATCAAAGTATCCATTTGATGGAACTCCAATGTTCCATACTTGGATTACTCATATACCTGCTGACAACTCCCACTACATGAGTAATATTTGTTTGTGTGTATACCATTACATACATCTGACTAACAACTACTAATGAATATATGATGTTAGACATTTTATCTACCTCTTCCTGTGCCTTTGGGCACATTTATGTAGTCAATATAAAATGACTAGCCAAAGGTGTGCTGACTACTTTTGCATCTTGCATATTAAATATTTTCAATACCTTCTTTATATACTCACTTTGGGACAAATTCAAGGTTCTATTCTTCTTGTCTTGTGTGATCCTCATACCAAGGATCTTCTTAGTAGCACACAAATCATTCATAGCAAATGACCTTGCTAATTTCTATTTAAGTTTATTTATCTATTGTATATTAGACCCAACAACAAGCATGTCATCAACATAGAGTAAAAAAATAATGTAACTCTCACTATCCAATCTCTTAAAATATACACAACGATTAGAATGACAATCAAATTTTAAATATCATTTTTGCGGTGCCTTCTTTAGGCCATACAAACTCTTCCTCAACCTATACACCAAATTCTCCTTACCCTTGACCTCATATCTCTCTGGTTGCTGCATGTAAATTTCCTCCTCCAAAATCTCCATGTAGAAGTGATGTTTTCACATCTAGTTGTTTAAGATGCAAGCCATCTACAACAACAAGACTAAGTACAATTCTAATTGAAGTCATTTTTACAATAGGGGAGAATATTTCATCAAAATCTATACCCTTTTTCTATGCAATTTTTTTTACCACAAGTCTAGCCTTATACCTTTTCTTTCATCCATCTTCCTCCATCAGCCTATAAACCCATTTGTTAGGAAAGACTATGTTTCATTTAGGTAAAGGGACTGTCCGAAGTCTTATTTTTTAACAAGGAGTCCATCTCCTCTTTCATGCCTAGTTTCCAATGTTGTTTGGCATCTACTTATATTGCCTCTTTATACTCCTCCAGTTCACCAAAATCAATCAATAATTTAGAGTATAAAGAAGGAGAAAACCTTTTAGGAATTCTACTCAACTGAGTAGAATGTCTAACACTTATAGGAGTTTGTGGGATAACCTATTGTTGTTGAGCATTAGATACTAGTGATATTTCTTTTTTATAGTCTTCTTTGACTTGCTAATGCTTATTTTCCTACAAATGTTCTTTATACATGACCTTCTCATTGAATATAACATCTCTACTTCTAATTATTTTTAGGTTTTCAAAATCCCATAACTGATAACCATAGTCATCTACTTCATATCCAATGAAGGTACCTTTTTGAGATATAGCATCAAGCTTGGTTATATTTACTTTATCAACATGGACAAAAGCTTCACAACCAAAAGTTTTCAAAATTGAACAATTTATCTTTTTACTAGTCCATGCTTCCTATAGAATACCACCATCTAAAGGAGTTGAAGGTCCTATGTTTATCAAATAGACAAAAATGTTTATAACATTTTCCTCGAAATGAAGTGGTAGCCCAACATGCAGTCTCATGCTCCTTGCACATTCCATGATTTTCCTATTCATCCTCTCGGACACACCATTTTCTCGTGGATTTCTTGAAATAGTGTTTTTCCTTCTAATTCCATTAATAGAACATTAATATTCAATGGAATTTTTCCAACACTCACCTCCATTATCTGATCTAAGACACTTTAGTTTCTTTCCTATCTCATTTTCAACCAGAGCTTTCCATTTCTTGAAAGTTTCAAAGACATCAAATTTTTTATTCAAAAAATACACCCATGTCTTCTGAGTTGAGTCATTAATGAAAATAACATAGTAACAAGAGCCACCAAGAGATGATACTTCAGCCAGTCCTCACAAATCCGAGTGCACTAGCTTCAACTTCTCACTCTTCTTCTCTTTTCCAACTTTGAGAAATTTGACTCTTCTATGTTTACCATAAACACAATTTTCACACAACTATAAATCAATATTTTTTAACCCTGGCAACAGATTCTTAGAGTGAAGGATTTTTATCCCTTTCTCACTCATGTGCCCAAGCCTATGGTGCCAAACAAATGAATCTATTCTTGCAACATTTATAGTAGCATTCTCTGCATTATCAATATTAGTAGCAAGTAAAGTGGAATAAGTGTTCCTAGTACACAAGTACAATGTTCCAACCTTTGTACCTTTAGCTACTACTAATGAATCTCTAGTTACCTTCTAGACATTGTCTATAAACATGACTACACAACCTTCACTACCTAGTTGTCCTATAGAAATTAAATTTCTTCTTAAATTAGGGACATGCCTTACCTCCTGTAGCATCTAATCATTTATGTTTGGCAACTTGATCTTTATTTTTTCTTTTCCAACAATAGGATAGGGCTCATCATCACCCAAATATACCTGTCCAAAATCACCTTGAACATAATCTTGAAAATATTTCCTATAGGGTGTAGCATGGAATGAGGCCCTAGAATCTATTACCTAGGAATCATTAGCATTATCTAAACATAATATTAAAGCATCTTGTAAATCATTACTTGCAACATTAGATTCCTTATTGTCATCTTCATTTTTGTCTCCTTGTTTATCTTCCCAAGACCAACAATCTTTCTTCAGGTGGCCAAGTTTTCCATAGTACTAGAAATCTTTCTTTTCTTTAGACTAAGAATGGCCTTTCTTTGACTTCCCTCATGACTTTTCATGTGAAGGGCCTTTTCCTCTTTGACTTGTTCTTCCACTGCTTTCCACATTCAATGTGGAACCTTATGAGGTTGAAGTTTCACTTGTACTTTTCTATCACATTTTCTCACTTAGGATAACACCAACAACTTCATTAAATTCAAAGTATTTGAACTAGAGACAGAGTTACTTACAGCTAGAATCAAGATATTCTAGCTTTCTAGCAAAGAACATAAAATTAAGAGAGCTCTAAACTCTTCATCGAATGAAATTTGTATGGATGACAATTGATTGGTGACTATGTTAAACTCATTTAAACAATTCACTATAGATCCTCCCTCACCCTTTTTCATATTAAATAAATGCTTCATAAGAAATACCTTGTTTGAAACTAAGGATTTCTTGTATAACTTAGCTAGTGTTCCCATCAAATCTATAGTCATTTTTACCTTTGATATATTGAATTTTATAGATGGTGCAAGGCACAATCGAATTGATCCTAGTGACTTTCTATCCAAAATCTCCCAATCTTCATCTGTGGTCATTTCTTATCTCTTTTCTTTCCCTTTTAATGGATTCCACATATCCTTCTGATACACATAATCTTCCATCTATATTTTCCATAACTAAAAATTTCGGCCATTGAATTTTTAAACCTTAAATTTGGAATCCTCCATTGCTCCCACTCAAATATAAAGTTCTTGTCAATCTATAACAACAAACCTCACTCTAATACCAATTGTTGAGATGTGACAAATCTGAAAATATATATGAATAAATAGTTAAATGTAGAAACAAAAAGAACAAAACCATAACAACACAGATAACACATAGATTTGACATGGTTCACCCAAGACTTGGGCTATGTCCACCTACACAGCCATCCAACCTTTCTTATTATCCAGTGATTATAGTACAAAACCTTACAACTAAATACATCCACAAGAACAACCTATCCCATTATACATCACATTACCACAATCCCTAATTCTAAGCTATCTTATATAATATATTCTTACTTTAGGGTTACAATATGCCTATCTAAATAAGGCACAATAAAATAGGAGCAAATTTTCCCCAAGGAATTATGAAGTATGTACAATAATTCTATGATTAGTCACCACAAACTAATAATCTCCCACTTGGGGACTGATCAAACTCCAACCTAGACAACATTTCCCACACTTCATTCATTAGGTTTCTATATGATCCCTTGAAACTCTAGAAAATCTCTTATTAGGACTATTAGCCCTCCTAAGTGACTAATTTGGGTTCAGTGCAAAAATTTCCTCAAGAAGTCTCCAAAAGAACTATAGTTGCTAATACTCTTTTCCAAGTCCCTCAATAATCCTAAGGTTTTAAGGTCTCAACTCCTACCTGATGCCCTAACCCTATTTTTAAGGATTTGCTAGGGTTTAGTGGCATTTTAGACTAGTCAGTGGTAAAAACACCCTTACTCCTTTCCCTAGTTTCTTGTAGACTTGTCCTTTCACATATAGGAACTCCATTCAATGCTTTATTAGGTCACAATAGGCTTTTAATCCAACTAGCTTTTCCCTTGCAAGATTTACTCTTTCCTTGGCTGAATTTCTAGCCGAATACCTCATGGTCTCACCTAGGGCTTCCAACGAATTGGCTTGGGCCTTCATTTCTGACTCCATGATTTTTCTAAAATATTCTATAGGGTGTCTACTAGCATTCATAAAGGTTTCATGAGGTTTTAACCATGGGGAATGTTGGTAGACACCACTTTGTTTAGACTAATTAATATAAGCCAACAAGCAGTTTGTTTACCAAACCATTTATTTTGCAGACAAAATGTATTGAAAAAACTTCTAACAAAACAAAAAACTTAGAAAACACAAAGTAGAAACTATAATTCAAACAAAATTCCTGATTCCAATCACATAGCAACCAAAAACTCAAATTTCCATTCAATCTATCATGGATTTATTGATCAATTGTAGGATGTCATACAACTCCAAAACTATTGAACCATACAAAATGCTTTAGAGGACCTTACATACCCATGCCAAAAATAACTCAACCAACCTTTTCTCATTGGGAATCTCTTCATAACTTCTAACCATTTTGTAACTTTTGACAAGAAAATTTGCACTTTTTGCAAAATTGACAATTTTTTGCATTTTTGCAACTTGGACTTGGTGGGCATAAAACTTATGACTCCAAAACAACTATGGAAGGTATTTAAGTCATATATAGATGATTTCCATGCCTACCTACCCTACCTTACTTATTTGTCCCTCTAAATCAACTTTTTGCACTTTTTCACCTAATTGACAACAAATGCAACATACCTTAGTGTTTCCTGTTTCACACACAAATTCATGAACTATTAGGTCTATGTCCCATCCAAGATCCTAGACCCTTATTTTCTTCTTAGGCTTCTCAAACCTCACCTAGGTGCTCCCTACACCATAAATCAAGGGAGGGACATAGGGAAATAGATTCTACCTCAAACTTAACACTATGAAATGGGAGATTTAAATAGGATCTATTAGGTTTTATCCCAATCACACCTATGGTAAGGGATAAAAAATAAAAGATGAGATGAAAGAGAGAATGATATTGATAATCTCATATTAAATAGGTGCTAAACCTTCATTAAATTGGACTTCTTGCAATTTAATCTGGTACATTTAGCCCCCATTTTAGCAAAAGTGTGGATCTACCCATACTTATGATAAAGTAGAGAGATAAAGAAAAGAAAAGAAGAATCCATAAAATCTCAACAAGGTAGGACATCACTTAATCAAAGAGAACAAGCCCCCCAGACCAAGCATCCTTACTCTATATACATGCATGAGGGTCAAAAGAAGACAAAAAAGAAAAAAGAAAAAGTCACAACAAAAAAAGTTATAGTACTAAAAACAAGCCCAAATCAACTAGTGAAAGAAATCACAGCTAAAGAAACATTTCTACCACCACTATCATAATCAAAAATCCATTACAAAGCATAAGTGATGACATAAGAAATGAAAAAAAAAATCATTAATAACATAGCTTCTGAATCTATCTCTACTAGTATAAAAGAAAAATAATTAATAATAAAAATAATAAAGTGATTACCTCGCTTAGTACAGTGTCCACCCTACTCTGAATTACCAAGAGAATTTTTGGAAAAGATGGCATTGAAATAGTCGAACTGGGTGGTAACCTGCTAGTCAACCCATTCAAGTTCAGTCCATAGATCAATGTCCATCATATCAGCATGCATGGTCCTATGTAAAATAATTTTTACCCCTATATGGGACTTGGCATGTTGTTTTTGAATGTGTTACCTATATTGAGACTTAGCAAGTTGTTATGTGTTATCAACATATAAGATTTAGAATATATGTATAGTGATGTGTTACCCATGAATGAGATTTAGAAATTTTTTCTAAATTACCCATTATAAAATATAGCATGTGTTTCTATGTGCAAAAGAGGGATGAAGTATTTGTTAGAAATAGGTAACACTAAGAGGGGGTGAATTAGTATTTCACAAAATTTTGCCCAATTACGAATATCATTAACAATCTTATAACTTACATATTAAAGTAAGCTAATTAAGTTGGTTAGTAAACACAACCATAAAGTAATGCAACACATAACACCATATTTTATAAATTGGGGAAATCATGGCCAAGGGAAAACCTCAATGGTGATGGTACCCACAAAATGATCCACTAATCAAAGGTATGTTATGAAAGATATTGACCCTATTAGGAGTCTATAATATCCATAAAGTGTATTAATCCTTGTTAGAGGACTAGGCCTTGTTAGAAGCCTAAACCCTATTAGGAGTTGTTATTACAATTATAGAAAGTATGCAAGATGAGCCCATTGTCCAAACATGCAATATACAATAAAATTTTGCACACAAAGGTATAGATACAAAAACCTCTTGCCAATATTGATATCTTCAATATATGATTTGAATTTTGTAGCTCACTATAAAATCCTTGCATAAGCTACCTCTACCTTCTCTTATAATCAAATTTGCATTACAAAAATGTAGAATTTTAATGTCATATACATCACAAATATTTGCATCTAAATTTCTATGCTTTATACCAAGTTATTCTATTTTGTTTACCTTCATGTCATCACAAGTGTCCCAAAATGTAAAAATGACTTTTACTCACTTAGGGTTACCATCTATGATGTCATCCATAATTAATCAAATAATTATTTTGGTAAGAAAAATATTTTTTTAGCATAGAGTATCCAATTCCTTATCTTTACCATGTCTTGTCTATTCAATATTATAACTAAAAAACTACTATATCTTTGTTTGTATTGTTTTTACAACCTTACAATCTTAGATGTAAAATCCTCATACTCAATTATGTATGTCCTCTTTTATATCTTTGTGTCATCTTTAGTCAACTGCTTAATTTTTCTATACTCTTGCTTTTCATCTTGATGATGGATCACTGTGTGTGATTCAAAACATTGATGCTAAGAAATTAAGACACAATCAAATTCTAGAAATTTTTTGATATTAATATTACATTTGTTAATTGTGCCAATCAAAATAGTGTCTATGCTGACATAACCATGTGATACTTAGACAATTTTCTAAGTCCTATCAAAACTTCATCTTCATGATTTTCTCACTTAAATATGAATATATGTTTCCATAAATGACAACTTTATATCATATACCATAGCCAAATTTCCAAAAATATCCCCCTTTGACATTAATGACAACATATGGGAAAATTGGCTAAGTCTCAAAAACTTAGAATTACAAATTTTCAAAATGTGGATCACTATCTTGTTTATACCATCTTTACATAAGGATACTCCCCTTTTGACTATTTTCTTTCATTATAACTCCCTTTACAATTCTTTACTATACTTTATTTTATGTATATACAATTTTCCTTACTTTGCTCCCCCTTTGACATCAATGACAAGGGTGGTGTTAAAACTTATATACAAATCAAAATTTGAACTTCTACCTTTAAGATTTTTGGGTGAATATCTATGTGATGTAATCTATAAAAAATTTCTTTGAGATAGATAATTCCTTGTTGTACCTATCCTTGATTGCTTTAGATATGCTAATTAATGTGCATATCCCATATGATGCAATCTTTACTACATTCAAATCTATGTATATAAATTTCTCATATGATGCCTTGGTTGAAAGGCATTCATCCAACTATTTCTACACATAATCAATCTATAAGGCAAGGTTCTCTCTCAATAGCAAAAATCTTTTCAATATCCTTTCCATTTTCAATTCTAATAGCTCAATGTTGTCATGAATTTTGCTAATTATGCTCTTTAAGTCCATGATTTGTACATTGGGACTTTGTAGCTCAGTGAAAAAGGTCTTCGACTTTGTCAATTTGAGTGTTACCACATGTGAGATATCTTTGACAAAATCATGTGACAAAATAGACTTTCCATATAAAATTTTTGCTTTAGTCAAACATCTCCTTAATTCCTTAATGCATACATCAAGACTCTTCAAGTCTTCTCTAATGTTCTCACAAACCTTTTTGAACATTTTAGCATCATGAAGGATATGAACCTTTGTAGTTGCAACTTCTAATAACTATGTGAACTCATTATGAAAATCAATGATCACTTGCTTTTCTCTTGCCTGAGGGTCTAATTCAATAATTGTTACTGATATGATACTCTTCAATTTCTTAGTGAATTCCATCAATCAACTTTACACATTATTTAATCTTTTGTTGTTCTCAATGATCTTGCTCAAAGATGATATAAACTTAATTTAATCATCATCTCTAGATAGATTTACTAAATTTGATTCAAGTGGTGACCTTGAAAAACTCATTTCACTTACCTTTTGTGGGGTCTGTTGATTAAGTATATTGACTTTTCCTTCTTGCCTTCCTACCTATGTTTACATGGGTGCTTCCTCTGTTTCAACATGCTTTAGCTGAGGTTTGAAGTTGGAAGTCCATTGAACTATGATTTTCCAATTATCTTTCATTTTCTCCACCTCTTTATTAATCTTTTCTTCCTTATCTTCTTCTTTATTCTTGTTTTCTTCTTCTTTATACAACCTTTCTTCTTCCTCCTTCCCTTCATCTTTGGAGCTTGTGTAATCAACCAAATTGTCAACAATAGAGGGGCCATAATCCTTAAAAGGATCTTCTATTGTATCCATTGCACTACTTGTGTTGTCCACATGCATTGTATTTGTGCCAATTGTTATTCATGTCATTTCTAATGCTTTTGAAGGTTTTCTAGAAACTTCTTCTTCTATCTTTGTGTTTGTGGCCTCTCTTGCTAGTAGTGTAGATATTGATCTAATTTTTTCTTTTTCTTGTACCTCTACTATATATTGAGTAGGTATTTCTTCCCCTATCATTTTTCTTTCCTTTCTTATGCTTTCTTCAATAGAAGTCATGACCTTTATAATAGACTCTTTAATTTCTTTGTTGACTTCTTCATAATTTCCTCCCATTATCAATGTGGTTCTTTTTTTATTTCTCAAAAAAGGCTCAATACTCTTTATTATTCTTTCAAGGTTCTCATCATTTTCTACTTCATATAATTTCCTTATAAATCTTTCCCTTATATCATTATGCTCTTGAACAACTCTCTTCTTTCTTTTATCTAATTTCCCATATAGATCTTTGGGAATTTGACCTTGAATATCTTAAAATTTCTCATTAAACAAGATCATATGTTGCATTAATTGCATTTTCCAACTAATATTTTTCAAGATTATTATAGAGGTGGTAATGTTTATTTAATTGTGTAAAGCTCCCATTATCAATTATCATATAGTTTAATCTTTCAACCTTTGGTTTCCATTTGGTAGAGATTTCTTATTTTCTTTTCTTTGTGTCTCTCTTGGATTCTTCTTTTTCACTCTCTTTATTTGAATCTAATTTCTTAGTTTCTTATTTAGTTCTCTTATTTTTCTTTCCCATTTAAGTTGCTAGTTTCTCTCTCTTCTTTCTAGGACTAGTGGCTTTCACTTGTCTATGTTTAGGTGGCTCAATTGTTTCTTGTTTGACTTCTACAAGTCTTGTAGAAATTTTGGTGCTTGGTGGAGTAGTTGTCTAAACTTTTATAATACTGATATCTTCTTCATCTTTTATCTAAATAGGTGGAGCAAATTATGGTTGCATGGGTGCAACTATTTCATATGGTCTTATAGGTGCTTGCATAGATGGAACTGCTACTTAGATACACTATCAATGGCTAATGTCTTGGAAATAACAATATCAAATTTCTCAATTCCTTTTATTTCCATTGCTATTCCCATGGCTTCTCTGAATTCTTCCTTTCTCATATTTGATTCCTTCTAGATACTATACATTTTCTTGTCAATTTTCTTCTTAATGTCCTTACTATATAACTATCTACTTCTTTGAATTTCTTTTCATAGGTACACCATCTAGCACACTCCTTATCCTTTTTTTATTTTAGAATTATCTTCACATGTGCTTCAATTAGTTTGTATATAATTTTATATCCCATAGGTTCAATGAAATTTATTCTTTCTTCTATTTCCTCCATGCATGTGACATCAATTTCTACTATTAAAAAATTCATCTTTATAATTCTCAACTAGGGATGGTGGAATCCTAAATCTTTTCTTCAGTTTTGCTTGAAATTTTTTCATCATCTTTTTAATATCTTCTATCATTCTATCCTCACATTTTTTCTATAATAGTGTGTGATTATGTCTATTGTATATTTGTAGGAGTTCCATTCATAATCAAGCATACCAAAAAACTTTCTTACTACTTGGAAGAGCAAATGTTTAAATAGGGATATAAATTTGAATGGTGCATTCTTGGTTTTCTTGAATCTTTCTATGTTATCTAGTAGTTTATATCTTAGAATTTTAGATATATCAACTTTCTCTCTTTTTATTGTTGTCATATATGTTGATGGATAAATCCAACATGAAAAGAGTTCAATCTAGAACTTTTTTTTTTTTTAAAGGCAAAAAGTGGCAAGCCACTATAATATTTTATTAAAACTAATGCAAAAAGGTCAATTGGGAAAGAATTAGTGAAGAAAACCTAGCTTCATCCCTTATATACATAGATTTTACATAATTTCATGGAACTATTGACAAAGTATAATTGCAAAAGGGTGAAACAACTACCACCCAATCTCACCACAAATGTCAAATAATTGACATTAAAATTCCTATAAACAATGGTTGGTCATAGTATCCACAAAACCTATTAAAAATTCCCAGAAACACACCTTCCACACATAGCTTTGAACATTTGCATTGGTCATTCCTTGATTAACTATATTGAAGTGAGTTTAGAAAACATCTACTAACAAACTACAGTGTCATTACAACTACTTTATAACTTACTCTTTGCATTTCTACTGTACAGTGTTGCATCAGAGATGTTGTTCATAAATCAATCAACAAACTTGGGCAGTTAATTCTTAAAAAACTGTTGTCAACCACCAATTCCTGCCCACCCACTCTTTGAACCTTGAAAAGAACATTTACATCTAGTTTGTTCATTGTTGTGCAATTATTATAATTGATTTCCTTGAGTATATTTGTGATGGTAGGAAACTGATTAGAGTGAGGACATGCATGCTCTTGATTATTGACAATGACCTTGTTATTATTCTCCACTTGGGCAAATCCATCTCCATTTAAAACTATCTTTTCCTATTGCTTGTCAAGACTTTGGCCTGCTTGCTGATCCTCCCCCTCATCCTTATGCTTTATATGCCTCCCAAGGCTAGGGTATCCTTTCTTTGAAATATTTAGTTCACACCCGCTAGGAAGAGTGTCTTCTTTTCCTTCTACTCCTATTTTACTATCTTCTTCAAGCACAAGTTGGAAACTCTTTGTTCCATTTCCCTTCATAGGCTTAGAAGAAGCAGAATAGGATGGCTTCTCAGATTTTATCTTCTGGCATAAATGTTATGTCTCTTCAATCCTTTTAGAATTATTCTCTGCATCAAGCCCCTTAGTAGACTTTACATTTTCTTGAGAGCTGATTGGTGCTCCTTCAGCCTTGGCTTTTTTTAAAATCTCTTCTTGCATGTTTGTATCTTCAATCAAGTTTGCAACTTTGTTGTGCACATCTAACAATCCTTCTTTTGTAGCTACTTCTTCCTCTTCTTGATCTTCTAGAGAAGGCTTTCGCTTCTTTCTTCCTCTCTTTCCATCACTATTGTAACTTTTCTCAAATTCTCATATGATGTCAAAGTAGTCTTTAACATTGTGAAAAGGTTCCCAGGTGTTAGAACTCTCTGGCCAACCCTTCCATTTAACAAGATACTCCACCTTGATCCTACAAAAGCATTTCTTGTGAATGGATTCCACTTTGCCCCTTGTTTGCTGGGAGAAGGGTTTCAATCTAGAACTTTAATTTGTCTTATTTCCAATTATTTTTCTAACAAGTCTGACATCAACTTCCTTGATCATGTTTGACTTCATGTTTCTTCCATGTGACATTACTTTTAGGTCTATTTCATCTAATTTCTTAACATTATTGATATTCATAGGATTAATTATATCATTGCTCAATCAAATTAACTTGTGAACCATGTCATTTTCAATCATAATAGGTATGTCTCCTACCCAGAAAATATCATCATCCATACAACTTAGAATTATCCTTGTCCACTCATGGTTATAAAATTCTGAATAGAACATATGCTTAGTGATGTTTAGGTCTCCAAAATGTTCATAACCATATTTTAGTGTTAGGTCATCATTTTATACCAAGTTCATATCTTTGTGAATGTCATTATCTCCAATTAACTCAAATTTATAGTAAATATAAGCACATATGTATTATACATGCAAAACCCTATTAGGTACTTGTGAAAATACTCTTAATAGGTCATATAAAGTGAAATTTATAGATGCTTCTTAAATTGATATCAACATCTCTCATGTAGAGCATCCTATAAAATAAATAAATAATATGAACCTTACTGATCCTTTCATCATCAACTCAATAATTTCATTATATAAAGGCGTCCTACGAGGTAAAATACAACATGTTTTAATACAAAAACAACAAACTTTCTCCATTTGCATATCCTAATTTCTATATCTAATTCCATTATTCATAAATTTTAATCCTTAAAGTTACTTAACAAAAAATTTGGTGAAATTTTTCCACATTAGGAATACTAAAAGATATCCAAAGAGGAGCCATAAATAATAAACCCATTGCAATTTATTGTCTCTACACTTAGATCCATTTTCTCTGTCATAAATTAGAAGTAAAAATAGTAACCTTGCTTAGGGAATGTAATAACTTCCTCAAAATGACTCCAAATGAAACCAAACCAATTTCAAATTTATTATATATAAATATAATTTCATAATCTATAATCCATTAATTTATCCAATACATAAATAATTTTATAAGATCAAATCTTTGCCTACACCTTAAATGGAGATCCTTAAATACCAATCTTCACTCAAATATCCATAAATTACAAAAATCTAAATGAAAATTACTCAAACCAATTTCAAATTAGCTATAGTTCACATATATATATATATAATGAATTAAAATATAGTTCTTTATTCATCCAAATATGTTCTTACGAAGTGTTTTAATCTGCCTGTAGTCAGGTATCCTTAAACCTAAAAATAAAATCTTTTTCCAAAACTTGCATAGCTTCTTCATTTCTAAATGAAATAAAATCAAACCAAATCCAAAAGAAACATTATGTTGAGATATGATTGAAAATATCTGTGTTAAGAGAGATTGTTGAAGAAGACTATGTGTTTCAATAATTGTTTTGTCACTGATGTCGAACCTATTATTTGTTGGTAAGAAAACTACTTATAAGATTCAAGTACTATCACTTAGTTGATTGATGAAGAGGATTTGATCAAAAGGAGGTAACAATAGAACCTAGAGGAAAGGTTGTGTTATGTTTATGTAATGAAGTACAAGGATAAGTTAAGACAGTGATGACATGATGTATTGTTAATCTATTGAAGGTTACAAATGTTGGCTACAATAAGAAAGTTTAGAAGAATGAGTTAAACAAAGTTTTTCTACCAAGCTTGACCTAGGGGATAGTAGGTACCAAGATAGCTGCCGAGAAAAGACAATGCAAGCCAAGCAGAAATTTAGTTGGAGCTAAGTGAAAGAAAATTCTAGTGGATGTTGAGCAAGACAATTGATGCCGAGTAAACTTTAGTTGATGCCAAGTGATTTTACAATTGATGCCAAACAACACAATATGTGTTGAGCATCAAAAGGTTGATAATGCCAAGCTGTTGTGCTATGTTAAAGATCAAATATTCATTGAATCTATGCCAACAAGTTTGTTTTCTTGAAACTTGTGAACCAAGAGGAAGATAAGGTTGATGAGTTGGTGGCACAAAATTTGATGTAAACCATTTTAAAGAAAATTTAAATGGATTCTAGGAGAAGTTTCTAGAAAAGACAAGATATGGGGTAGATACATTGTATCCTACCTAATCCATCCAAACTTTAAATTAGATGATGGAAAATGAGTGGGAAAATATCCAAATTTCTTATTTATAGGAATCTTTGGTCATGAAGCAAAAGTATTCATGTGTGAGAACCTAAGGAGAAGAAGGAATTAAGGGTTTTGCTTCATTAAGGGACCCAAGAAGAGAAGAGTTTGAAATGGCTTTTAAAGCAAGAAGGCTTAAGGAGATGAATGCTTGAAGAGTGAACAAGCTGTTAGAGCTTCAAAGTATGAAGGCCAAGAAAAATTGAGGACTAAATAGAGATCTAAAATCTACAAGAAATTTTTTAAATTGTATCAAATCAAAGCTCTACTATTACTCTCTAACAATTATATCAGTCTTAGGTAAATCCTTTCGATTAAGGTTAACCTAACAGTCATTTGTAAATCCTTTAATCAGGTGACATTCCAAGTGAATGGCCTAAAGTCCTCTAATAAGGCTCACTTCTAACAAGGTGATTGAAATCCTTTAACTGGGTCACATTTAATAGGGTTGGCCTTTCACAAGGTATCACTTCAGAAGAGTGAAAAGGAGTAGCATGTTATTAGTGATTTTTCCCAAATTTGGTTTTCATGTAAATCATTGTGTCAAGTATGCTAATGAATCTATTGTGTTTCATGCTTTATATCTCTACAAGTTGATTTCACAGTACATACAAGTTTTAGTAATCATATAATGGATGCATGCATGGGTATGCTTGTTTTATGTGTTCACTAAGTTGTGAAAAGTTTTATTTATACATCTAGACCTTGGATAATTGATTCACATCCCCACCCCCCTCTTAGTTATTGTAAAAGTATTCCAAAAATTGGTATCAGAGCCTTCCACTTAAGAGGATTAGTTTCAAGGTACTAGAAGCACAAAGATCAAGATGTCTAAAAGAGAAGTACCCAAGCTCAATAGGGATAACTTTCCTACATGGAAAATTTTGATGAAGCTACATCTTGGAGGACTTGGAGATCATGCATAATCTACCATTGCAGTGGAACATGTTGATCTAGTTGGAGCCATAACTGCTAAAGATATGAAGAAGAAGAAAGAACACATTTAGGCAATGTTGGAGATTTCCTCTACCCTAAGCTATGCCAAATTTGATGATATCAAAGGTTGTGACACTGCAAAGAAAGTGTGGGATGCCCTACACACTATCTATGGAGGAGACAAAAATGTAAAAAGAGCCAAATCTAAGAGCCTTAGAGGTAAGTTTGATGATATGAGAATGGAAGAAGGTGAAAATATTGCTCAATGTGTTGCTAGAATAAAAGAAGTTGTTAGTGCAATACAAGGAGCTACTGGTCATATAGATGATGATACTATGTTAAGTAAAGTCTTGAGAACACTAATACCTATTTATGCTATTAGAGTTTTTGCAATTCAAGAGTTGAGATGTATTCCAAGAAATAATCTAACCATTAAAGGTCTGGTAGGTAGACTCAATATTTTTGAGCTATCTAACTTTGATAATTACAAACCTAAGAGCCTTGAATCTACATTCAAATGAAATTTGTTATTGAAGGACTCTAATGAGGTGAAGTAGAATAAGGAGAATAAGATAAAGATAAAGTATGCATCAAGTGATAGTGATACATGTGAGGAGGATGTTGAATAATTGGAAGCACTACCAACAAGAAGATTTCACAGAGATAAAGGCAAGTTACCCATCATTTTTTTCAATTGCAATGAGGTTGGTCATATTGTTGCAAGATTTACATAGAAGAAGAACTATAGAGATAGAAACAAGTACAAGAATAGAAGAGAAAATAACAATAAAGAATACAAACACAAAGGCAAGAACTCATGCTACATTGCTGAAGAGGAAACCAAAGATGATTCCAATGAACATGATGATGAAGTGGTGTATGTTGCATTGAAGGAAAAATCTGATGAAGATGAGGCAAATGGACTTGTGACTTGTGTGAACAAAAAAGGATTTGGTAATGATGCATTGTGTTTGATCAAAGGAAGAGATTCTATCAAACTAATAGATAAGATCTCATGTGACAATGCTTACTATGTTGAAGGATTAAATTATAACTTGTCGAGTGTGTCACAATTGAATAATCTGGAAACAAGACTACTAAGATATATGACTCAGATGGAAAAATGATTAGAAAAAGTGATCAAACTAGAAGTATTCTAAGGATGCTACTTGTCTTGTTACAAAATTTGATGATGTATGGCTTTGGCATAAGAGATTATGTCATGTTAATTTTCATAACTTTTTCAGTATTAATAACATGAAGAAAGTTAGAGGTTTGCCTAAATTGAAGAAGCTTGATAATGTAGTGTGTAAAAAATGTCACTTACGAAAAATGACAAAGTCAAGCTTTAAAAGTAAATCTTATACCTCTAAAGAAATACTAGAGATTTTTCATACTGACTTATGTGGACCAATTGAAGTGCAAACTATAGAGGTGATAAGTACATAATACTATTCGTTGATTATTATTCTAGGATGATGATATTTATGTTCTTGAAATAGAAATTTGATGCTTTGCAAATGTTTAAGTGGTACTTGGCAAGAGTTGAGAAAGAAATGAGTAGAAGTCTAAAATTCTTAAGATTAGATAGAGGAGGAGAATTTACATCAAATAAGTTTGAGATGTTTAGTAATGAGAAAGGAATCAAAAGATAGACATCTGCTCCTAGGTACCCTCCACAAAATGGAATTGTTGAAAGAAGAAATAGGTCTTTAATGGACTGTGCTAGAACACTTATGATGGAGAATAATTTTGCTCTGAAATACTATAGAGAAGTTGTAAGTAATATTGTATATATTGTGATGTGAATATCAGGATTTAACTGTGTGATTTTTGAGTCAAACTCGATGACCCATGTTTCATGAGTAGTGATTCAACATGAATCCATCTCTCATGAGAATAAATGGAACACTTAGCACTCATTGGATCTAGGTGATGCTCACAGGGGTGAAGCACCGGGACTTCTCGGGATGGGTGACCTCTCGGGAAGTCCCGGTGCTTCACCCCTCTGAGCATCACCTAGATCCAATGAGTGCTAAGTGTTCCATTTATTCTCATGAGAGATGGATTCATGTTGAATCACTACTCATGAAACATGGGTCATCGAGTTTGACTCAAAAATCACACAGTTAAATCCTGATATTCACATCACAATTTGACTAGTTGTGGAAATCATCTCCTACTTATCAATATTGTATATACCTTAAACTATGTGCAAATAAAGAAAGGAACTCATTCAACACCTTTTAAACTATGGTATGGATATCCACCCAATGTAAAATACTTTAAGGTATTTGGAAGTAAGTGTTACATTCTTAAAGATGTTAGGAATGGAAAGCTTGATGCAAAAAGTGAAGAAGGTATATTCCTTGGATACTTCACAAGAAGCAAAGCTTATAAGTGTTTGACTACTAACACCAACAAAATTGTGGAAAGTGAAAATGTGAATTTTGATGAATTTACATAGGTAAATGAGGCCAAACCCATGAAAGAACTAGAAGAGTACGAATCATTTGTATACTTTTATGAAGGAATGCCTACTGAAGAAGATGGTGCAAATCAAGTTAGAAATCAACAAGTTTTAGTAATTGTTGAGTCACATCCTGCAAATGTCGAGTTACATTCAAGAATCAAGCTGCATTTAGATGCCGAGTTACAAAATGAAGAAGATGCACATTTTGATTTTAAAATTAGTACACCTGAAAGAGATATTGAAATACCTCATAGAGATGTACATAGTGATTCTGAAGCTAAAAGAAAAAATGAAGATACAATAACTAAGCCAAGATTGTCCAAATATGTCAAAAAACATCATCATGTTGATCAAATAATTGGAGATAGAGATGCTAGAACAATGACAAGAAATAGATTAAGAAGTGAATCATGTTTCCTAAGTATAAAGGAGCCAAAAATAGTGAGAGATGCATTAGAAGATGTGGACTAGTAGAAAGCCATGGAAGAAGAGATTGAATAGATAGAGAAGAAAAAAACATGGAGTCTAGTTCCTAGACTAGAAGACAAGAATGTGATTGGCACCAAGTGGGTATTTAGAAACAAACTAGATGAAATGGTGAAGCCACAAGAAAAAAAGCAAGATTAGCTTGCAAGGGATATGCACAAGAAGAAGGAATTGATTATGGGGAGACATTTGATCCTATTGCTAGAATGGAAGGAGTAAGAACTCTACTTGCTTATGTTGCATAGAGAGGTTACAAATTTTATCAGATGGATGTTAAATCTGCATTTCTAAATGGCATACTAGAAGAAGAAGTTTACATAGAATAGCTAAAAGGTTTTTTTGATGATACCAATAAGAACATGGTATGTAGATTGCACAAAGCTCTATATGGTTTGAAAAAACCACCAAGAGCACAGTATGAGAGACTTCATACTTATCTTGTGAAGATTGGATTTGAAAGGACTGGTGATAAAATTAATCTGTAAATAAAGATAAACAAAAGAAAAGGTATTTTACTATCTAAAATATTTTTTGATGATTGCATATTTGGAGGATAAGATGCTTTACGTAAGGATTTTTCAAATCAAATGAAGAAAGAATTTGAAATGTCTATGTTTGGAGAAATCAATTTTTTGTAGGATTGCAAGTATACTAGATGAAGTATGGTATATACATCACTTAGTCAAAGTATCTCAAAAATATATTGAAGACTTTTGGACTAGAAGATTCTAAACCAATAAGTACACCTATGGTGATAGGACACAAGTTGTCAAAGAATGATGATTCTACTGAGGTGAATTAAACATTATACAGGTGTATGATTGGTAAATTGCAATATGTAGTACATAATAGACCTGATATTGCATTATCTATAGGGATAGTTGCAAGATTCTCTCCTAATCCCAGGGAGAACCATTTAATCGCTATGAAGAGAATAATGAGATATCTAAAAGGAACAAAAGAGTTTGGTCTATACTACAAGAAGAATGAAAAATTTGAATTGAGAGCCTACATTAATGTTGATTGGGCTGGAAACATTAATGACATAAAGAGCACTAGTGGAGGAGCATTTTTCTTAGGCAAGAGACTAGTTACATGGACTAGCAAGAAATAGAGTTTTACTTCACAATCTACTGCTGAAACTGAATATGTTGCTACTATTATCAACTACACAAACAGTGTATGGATCAAACAGTTGCTCAAAGGAATGAAGGAAGAAATCATAGAACCTGTGATACTTTATTGTGATAATACAACTGTTATCAATATATCAAAGAATCCAATGATTCACACAAAGACAAAGCACATTGAAATCAAGTATGATTACTTGAGAGAGTTAGTTCAAGACAAAGATGTGAAGATGGAATATGTTAACTCAAAGGAACAAATTGCTGATATCTTGAAAAAACCATTATCTAAGGAAGCTCATGAGTATCTAAGAGGTAAACTAGGGGTGATACCCTTATCAAAGGCTATCTAAGTAACAAGAGGAGTGCCCTGCATCAAACAAGCTAATATTCATATAATACACATTGATGCAAAGGATCTTACTTTAGGAGCTGTCTAAAGTAATTACAAAGCTAAAACTTCAAATTAGTCACAAGCAAGGTGATAGAAGGAGAAATTTAAGAAACTATAAAAGCTTATCAATAACATTTAACAGTGTGTATTATAACCATTAACAGGGTTGGCCTTTCATAGGGCAACACTTTAGAAGAGTGAAAAGGAGTAGCATGTTACTAGTGGTTTTTCCTAAATTGGGTTTCTATGTAAATCTTTGTTTGAAGTGTGCTAATGAATCTATTGTGTTTCATGCTTTACATTTCTACATGTTGATTTGATAGTAACATACAAGTTTTAGTAATTGTATAATGGATGCATGTATGGGTATGATTGTTTTATAGGTTCACTAAGTTGTGAAAAGTTTTATGTATACATCTAGACCTTACATAACTGATTCACCCCCCCTAGTTATTCTAAAAGTATTCCAACACATTATTCACTACTATATCTATATGTACAAATTTTACCTGGTTTCTAGGTTGTACATGGTTGTACAAGACCTAGAACCAACACTATAACTACAAAACCAATCAAAATAACAAATTAGAATTTCATCGAATTTGTTTCAAATGTATCTCTTACTTTCCATTATTGCTTTGGTTTCACCATACATAAATTTGTATAGTTTTTTTGGTTGGTTATAATTTCCAAACTACCTCCTTACATTCTTTTAATCATTATGCAACTTTGACAACATTTATGCACTTTATGCATTTTCACATTACAACTTTTGTATAAACCCAACATAAACAAAAATTATGACAGAAATGAATTTAGATCTCTCACATTAAGATTTTTAACCTCCATTTTTATTTTACTTTAGGTGCCTCTACACCATACTCCCAACTTGAAAAGTTTCCAAGTCCCTTGGAAATGTGGAATCAATAACATGTGGAATCAATAAAAAAGGTTAGACCAAAAATCATCATCTTTGCCTGCATTTTCCTTTGCCTCTTCATGCCTTTATCATCATCATATTTTCCTTTAAGGACACAAGACTATCCTCAAAATTATTTTATCAAATACTCCTATCAATGGAGCATTAATGGCTACAACTTTCATAGTGCCTTATTAGTCAGAGATACACTTTTACCATGTTACTTCAAACTCGCCAAAACCAATTCTCCATGTTCCTCACCTAAGAGTCCTCCTCTTTGCCTCTCTCCCTAGTCTCTTGGCATCCACCGGACCTTCCCATGGCCCTTGGAAAAATGTCCATATCTATCAACACAACAAGACAACATCTTCCTTTTGATATATCAAGGTGGATGACCACTTGTAGCTGAAAACTCATCAACAAATCAAAACCAAATCTCCATGGTCCTAGTGTGGATTGCCTCCCTCGATGCTCTACCCACACACTCAAGATCTTCAAGCTCTAATACCAATCTAATGTAGAATATCCTAAAAACTAAATAAATAATCTAAACCTTTCTGATCCTTCCATCATCAACTCAATAATTTTATTATATAGAGGAATCTTATGAGGTAAAACACAACATGTTTTAATACAAAAACAATAACCCTTCTCCATTCGCATATCCTAATTTCTATATCTAATTCCATTATTCATAACTTTTAATCATTAAAGTTTCTTAACAAATCCATTGTTGAAATTTTTCCACATTAGGAATAATAAAACATATCCAAAGTGGAGCCAAAATAAATAAATTTTTTACAATTTATTGTTTCTACACTTAGACCCATTTTCTCTATCATAAATTAGAAGTAAAACCAGTAACTCTACCTAGGGCATCTAATAACTTCCTCGAAGTGACTCAAAATGAAACCTAACCAATTTCATATTGATCCTATATTAATATAATTTCATAATTTGTAATCCATTAGTTTATCCAATACATAAATAATTTTATAAGAAAAAATATTTTCCTATACCTTCAATGGAGATCCTAAAAAACTAGACTTCAATCAAATGTCCATAACTTACACAAGTCTGAATGAAAATGACTCAGACCAATTTTAAATTAACTATAGCTCACATATATTTCAAATTAACTCAAATAAAGTTATTTATTCATCCAAATATGTTTGTACCAAGCATTTAAATTTGACTATAGTTGGCTATCCTCAAACCTAAAAATAACAACTTTTTTCCAAAACTTGCATAACTTCTTACTTTCTAAATGAAATAAACTCAATCCAAATGTAAAAGAAACATTATTCACTACTATATCCATATATATAGACTTTACATGGTTTCCAGGTTGTACATGGTCATACAAGACCTAGAACCAACACTAAAACTGAAAAATCAATCTAAATAACAACTCAAAATTTCACCAAATTTGTTTCAAATGTATCTCTTACTTTCCATTACTGCTTTGGTTTAACCATAAATCCATTTTTATAATTTTTTTCTGGTTGGTTATAACTTCCAAACCAACTTTTAAACTACCTCCTTACATTCTTTTAATCATTATGCAACCTTGACAACATTTATGCACTTTATGCATTTTCACATTAAAACTATTGGAATGTTGAAAATGGGAAGACTACTTTTAAGGGGGGGGGGGGGGCTGTGAATCAAAAGTATCTCACTTTTAACCTTTTCTAATGATTTAAATCAAATAATTGAAAGTAAATTATATGCATGCAAACAAATTAAATGAACATGGAATAAACACATGCATCAACACACATAATACCAAATTTTGGTAACCCAGAAACCCTCCAAGAATAAGAAGTTAAAACTAGGGTGGGGATGACACCCACACAATCACTATAGCAATAATTTTTTGACCATTTCTGATGGTCTACCCTATTAAAGGCTTTACACTATTTCAATAGTGACATAGTTAGAGAATTTACAAACACTTTACATGAACTGTCACCCTATTAAAGGATTTACAATAGGTTATTAAACCCACCTAATTCAATAGGATTTTCAATCACTTTATCCAAAGGTTCTTCCACCTATTTGTTAAGCTAACCTATCAATATAGGATTTCCAACATCTAATAAAATAGCAAGAAAGTATTAGAAACCTTTGACTTGATTGTTCACAATCTCCAAATTGCTAATTTTAGGCACTTGATCTACTCCTAGTTTTGATCATCTAAGATCTGATATCTAATTGTGTCACTTGTCCCTTGTATGATTTTGATCAACTAGATATGTAATTACTACTTTTTTCCTCTAAGTCACTCTCACTTCACTTTGAATTTCACTATAGTTTACCCATACATTGTTCCATCTTGAATACATACAATGGAGTTTTTTTCATCCTTTTAAAGATTGTGAAAACTTAGGGTTAGGTATGGATCTATGATCCATATTTAATCTTAAGCTCCCACTCACTCCTTGCATTTTTTTCATTGGTTGCATGCCTCTTTCATTTTTTTGTTTGGTTGCATGCTGATTGCATAGGAAATGCAAAAGATTTGATCTTATCCTTGTTCACCTTCGAAATCCTCCTATGTCAACTCCAATAATGGTTTACATTTAAGTTTTTGAGGGCACAAACTCATATGTTGATTCTGTTTTACTCGACACATACTGGACTACTAGTGCTCAACACATATTTGATCCTAGATTGCTCAACACCTATTACATTCTATCTTGCTCGACACCTGTATAGTTCTGGCTCACTCAGCATATGAAGCACTCTGACTTGCTCAACATCAATAATGACTCGACACTTACATATCACTCAGGATCTATTTCTTACTCAGCATCTAAAGACACTCAACACCTGTTGAAATATTGGCTTGGCACACACTATGACTTGACATGTATAGTGAAATTGGTTAAGTGTGTTAACACTTGAATGTCAAAACTATTCTAAGACTAGCAATCTCCCCCTTTGACATGAGTGTCAAAAACACTTAACTATGCATTATTGAACTGACCTTATGAGTATATTTTTCATTCTATTTTGTATATGTGCAAAATTTCAAAATTTTGTTCAAAATACCTTGTTACTCCCCCTGAGTTGATTGTGCCTTGACATTCTTACAACCAAAATTTTGTGCTGATGTACTTGATACTTTTTGTCTTTTCCCTATTCCTATATTCTGAACCTTTATTATGTATCTGATCCATCAGAGCTATGGAGTTCCTGCATTTTATATCAAATCTTATATGGAATAGAGCTATCTTCCATTTGATTGCCAAAAAAATTGTATATCCCCCTTACTTTATCTTATTACTTCTGTCCCCCTTTTGGCTATCTGCAAACTTTCCTTTTTATTCTCAAAATGAATGAAAGAATGTAATAAAAAAATTATAGTATTCTTCCCCCTAGTTATATCTTCATCAAAATATTATATCTCCCTTATATCTCCCCTAAAACATATATCTCCCCCTTTTTGACACTAATGTCAAAGGATCCCAAGGAGTAATACCATACTTATCCAAAAAGTTACTATTTATCTCCATTATTATTTTTAGAGCTACATCCCAATTTTCCAAAGCAATGTCAAGTGACTTGTGTTGGATGGCAATCTTTGTAGCAAGGTGTACAAGTCCATCAAGTGTAGAAAGATTAGTATCTCTCTTTAGAACTATTTCTGCATATACTTGCTCCTTGTGGAGGACTTCCAAATGTGGGGTGATAGAGGATTATATTTGCATCAATTTAGCCTTTATATTGGCTTCCTCTAATGTGAGTATGACTAACTCCTTTGAGTGTACAGCGATTGTGCAAAATGCTTCTCACTTTGAGCTGGATCATTTGGTAGTTATATGCTAGAAATTTTCAAATTTCTTTCCAAGCTCATTATTCTCTAACTTGTTTCATGTGTGAAGTTGGAAAAATCACATAGCTTTTTGTACAATAAGAAAATGTTTTCAAGTATAGCTTTGACCTTGTCTATTTTTGTGGCCAACTCTACCTGTTCAAGTGCTATGCCACTTCATATCTTCTCATTTACTTTCCCCAAAAAAATTCTTTTTGACCATTCCATAAGTTTAACATTAGTGTCCTGGTCTTTATTGGTCACCTGGTCAACTATATCTAATAGTTTCTCTATTATGGGATTTTCTTCATCTAGTGGCTACAAGCTAAATGCATCCATAAAGATGTCCTTAATGTCATTCAATGCTTGCTTGTGTTTATACTCTTTTCTAAGTATTTCTTGCCTCTTCCTTCTATCTAATGCATTTTTCATTATAGTGATCTGAGCCATGGTGATGGTCTTAGAGTCATAGGAAGGTATTTCTATATCTTCATCTAATTTAGGGTCTCCATAATGAAGTACCCTAGCCACTTTCATTGAGCTCGAGCCTAGAGTTGAAATTTGCAAAGGAATGGCTTCAATGCTTGGCTTCTGAAGGGTCTTTGTAGGAGTGCCAATTTTTGGTAGTTCTACCAATGTTTGAATGGTGGCCTACTCCTTTTATTTTGAGGTATCCTCCTTCTCATATGACTTTCCTTCCACTCCACTTAGCTTTTGTATGGTGTCACCTACTGTTATAGGTTGTGGAAGCATCAAAATTCTAGTCCTAGTAGCTATGTAGGTGAAAGGTGGTTCTTGTGGTTTCACCTTTTCTCTTTGTGGTTCTACTACTACCTTTTTTAGTTCGTCTACAATCACCAATACAAGGCTTGTGCATAACTGTGCCTATAAAGTGGATTGGTGAAGGATCTTGGAGAGATCCTCTGTAGTAAGGGGATTTATGTTTTGAGCTGAATTATTAGGAACATTGTTAATGATTATTGTATATGTAGGTGTGATGGTTGTATGAGGAGGGCTAGAAGGTGGCATTTGTGTGTCTTGCACACTCTATTCCTCTTCTTGCTGCTATTCAGCTATTGCCATAGTTTCTTCCTTTTGTGTTTCTTCCTTCTCACTTTTTTCTTTATCCTCCTCGTCTTTATTATTTTACTCCTTCTTCTTTTCTTCATCTATTCTTGCTATGGATTCCTTCTCCTTCTCTTGCTTCTCTTCCTCTCCTTTCTTCTCTTTTGTTCTCTTTTCCTCTATCTTTTTCTTTGCACTGATTTCTGCCTTATTTGTTTCCTCTTCTTTGTTATGATTTATCTTATAAATTATTTTCCACAATTGTGTGGACTTATTCACTACATCCTCAATCTTGTTTTGAAGGATGTTGAAGGCTCTATACTTAGGTGCAAATTTTCCACCATGTTTCTTATTAGCCTTTGTTATTTGACCTTTTTTCATATCAGGCTTTACTTGAGCCAAGGTAGATTATTTGATCTCCCTTTCCATTTTTAGACAATAATGTCATTTATTCTCAACTATCTCATATGGTTCCTTGGGTATGGTATTGTCAAGTTATAGAGGTGTCTTTTTGAATTCTGCCCTCATGCCATACACAAATTCCTCTACTGTATTTTTCTCTTCCCTACTAAGCTTATTAAAATCAAGAGTCTTTAAATCATTTAAATTTGTATTCTTAATCTTCTCACAAATTTTATCAATTGCAGACTTTGCATAATGACTTACCACTCTAAATTGGTTGTGGTCCTCTAATTTTGTTCTCTCTTCATCATCTGTATTTGATTGTGCCACATACTTTCTTGTTTTCTTTGGCTCTTCAACAAGTGGTTCACTGGCCTTCTTCTTCTCTTTTGATTCTTCCTTGGTCTTTTGTGTTGTTTCCCTTATAGTGGCCCTTGTTTCTAGTGTTGGCTTGGCTTGAGCTAGCTTAGTGAGCTTCTTGGGTTTGGGCTGAGTTGGAGGCTATGTTTTTTTCGTTCTCTTCTTTTGCTCAGTAGGCGTAGATGCTTACTCAGCTTCTTCTTCCTCAGCACCTTCCTCCTTGTATTCTCCTAAAACTTGGGTCAACTCAATTGGGCCTTTCCCTTGCTCTTCTTCTTCTTCACTTTCTCCTTCTACTACTTCTTCTTCTTCTTCTTCTTCACCACCTAGTTCTCCTTCAATACTTGCTCCAGATTTCTTCTTTATCTTCTTTACTAGTTTATCTTTCTTCTTGATAATAGTGGTTGTCTTTAATTTAGTTTCAACCTTTGATTTGACAACATCATATGTTCCAAAGTGAGGAGCCTTATTGTCTATCTCTTCTACAAGAAATGTTGTGATTGTTGTTGAGGCTTCATCTATATCAAGCTCATATCCAAATGGCCTTAGCCATCTCACTCTTGGTATGGCTGCCTAGATGTAGGTATTGTCAATGTCAACCAAGAAGCATATGTTATTTATGTGCTTTTCCACTAGAGAAACTAGTATTCTAACCCTTTTCTTCATGGATTTCTTAAAATCTTCAAAATAACTTGTCATTTGTGCCTCAAAAATTGTCACCCATTTGATCAATGAACTCATTTTTATATTTAATTTCTATTTTATTAGGGTTCCAATTCACCTTTCCTATAGAAGGAAACTCTTCCATAACATAAAAGAATATACACATAAAAATTGAACCAAATTTGCATTGAGCAACTTTTGATCTCCTTATTGCTCCTAGGTTTTTATTTATTTGTTGCAAGATAAGTTCTAACAAATCATATGTGTGATCTTTCTTCACCAGTTTGTAGGCTACATCAAGTACTATACATGGCACACTATTCAATCTAATGGATTGATAGAATTTGTGGGATATTATTCTCACAAAAAAATTTAGAAGAGGATCAGTGACAGTATCAATAGTCATACCCCTCTTATTCCATTTGGCTCTAGTATTCCTTTCAATGATTTCTTTGGAATCATTGCATAGGGTCTTAGGCTGATCTAGGGTTGGGAAACCTATAACCCTATGCACTATACTCTTTGTGATCTTTACTAGTCCTATTTCCAGCCATAAACTTCCATTGTGAATTCTACTCAAAACAATCCATATCCATTCAGTTTTGAATCTTGTAGGGTAAACTAGGGCTTTGGTCAAACTCTTTTTCTCAACTATTTGGAATTTTTCCTTTATAATTTTGTTTTCACATAGTTTATCATAGGCTTTGAATATTTCTAGATCTCCTACTACACCAATTTTGCAGTTATAACACTTTCTTACATCTTGCACCATGACTACTTTTGGTGGAATGGCAGACAATGCACTAGTTGGGTCATTTCTATAGGTGACTTCTAGGATTGGCCTAAACTTAGGTTGTTTGACCTCATTTCTTACTAAGTAAACCTCATGACCTTCCTTTCCTTTGGGGTTTCTTGAGCTAGAGGCCATTATACCAAACTAGGATTTAAATGTATTAAAAACTTTAACTCTGTGTAGCTTGGCACTTGAAAAATACTTTAGATTGTTGAAATGTATACTAAATCACTATTAAGATCAATGCAAATGGCTTCAAGGTTGATGTATGATTGCTCCTACTCTTTTCTCATCTTTTCTCTATGTTCAAATGGCATGAAAATGATCAAAATTCAGCCTTATACCTGTCAAAACCTAGCATGAAATGCTTCGTGCATACAGTTGTAAACTCGGCACTTGAAGGACTCAACATGAATCAGCTCCCATTGTATTTTTTTTACTCAGTTTCAACTATTAGTTCAGTCAATATTAGAAACTTGGCATCCATTAGAGCTTCAATCAGTATCTAAGGATAGTTTGGTAGTATTTGCAAATACTTCAAATTTTGACTTGGCATCTTTGCTCATGCAGATTTCTTCCTTGCAGTACTTTTTTGTCTTGGAACTAATGTATGATATAACTTTGTATATCAGTCTCATACACCTTTCTTTCACTTAGTTGGATGAAGTGTGATCACTTGACCTTTTGGGTGAAATGATCCCTCCATTTGATGTGTTGCACTCATCTTTCTTTTTCCAAGTCTTGTTCATTTGCCCTCTTATTTGTTCAACATCAACCTTCTCTTTTCCTTTGTTGACTTCTGTCTTGGGTTCTTTTGACTTTTTTGGGTAGTTCTTGTTGATATGTCTAGTCTTCAAGCAACTGAAACATATAGTTTGACTTAACCATCTGCTATAATTCCCTCTAAAATGTGTCCTTATGCAATTTTCAGGAATGTGTCCATACTCCTGACAATAGTGACACCTATACCTGGTGTTCTAATTCTAGTTGTAGTGATGACCATGGTTGTTTCCCTTTGTAGGCTAATTAGGTTTTCACATAGGCTTTTATGTGCATTCAAATGCTCTATGTCCATATTTTTTTGTAGTTGTGGTAGTGACCTTCAAATCTTGGTGTCCTCGTGGTCTTGGTTCTACATTCATGTGTTTGATGTCCTTACTTTTTACACTTGTGACAAAAGCTTACTTTCTTAGGCTTATCATGTTGATGACCATTCTTGCTCCTGTACACATTAGAGGTATGTATCTTTTTACCATAGAAATGACAAGTAGGTTTAGCATTCTTACCTTTGTTACTCCTTTCTTCTGCAGTCTTGGATAATTCTCCTTGTTTTGTGCTAGTGTAACCAATTCCTAAAGTATCATTACTAGCCCTTGGTGATTTTAATAGTTGCTCAAAGTATTTGATGGCCTCATTGGGTTTGTTGAAGCTTTTTTCTATCTCCTCTCTTTTCAATTCATTTTGTAATTGTTCATTTTATATCTTCAATGTGGAAATCTCAATGTTCTTCATGTTTAGCTCATGATAAGAATTCATCATCTAGCTTAAGGTGTCTAACTACATGTTTGAGATCCTTTCAAACTCAATTGTCTTCTCTTCCAATCTATTGGTAAGATTTCTCATGTCATCTTCTATCATGACCTTGTCTTAAATGGCTCTCTTCTTTTTTTCAGTCACTTCACAAAGCATTATGGCTTGTGACTCTTGTTCAAGCTTGAGTATTCTAATTTATTCAACTTGTGCTCTATTTTTCTCCATCAATTCTGCTATTGTTGCATCAAATTCCTTAGAATCTCCATTTGAAAATACTTGTGTGGTATCAATCTCCTTTTAGTGTATGTCATTTTCAGCTATGGCTATATCCTTCCTTCTTTTTAAGGACTTTCTCAATTATTCTCTAGCTTCCTCTAATTTATGTAGAGCAAGATGCACATCAATCACTTGATTTCAATGATCTTCCCAAGTTTGAAGACTTCCATCTTCAGACCTTTTCTCTAAGCTGTTAGGCTTCTCCTTGTGAAAACAAAAGCTCTGATACCAATTGTTGGAATGTTCAAAATGGAAAGAGTACTTCTAAGAGGGGGGGTGAATCAGAAGTATCTCACTTTTAACCTTTTCTAATGCTTTAAATAAAATAACTAAAAGTAAATTATATCCATGTAAACAAATTAAATGAACATGGAGTAAACACATGCATCAACACACATAACACCAAATTTTGGTAACCCAGAAACCCTCCAGGAATAAGAAGGTAAAACTAGGGTGGGGATGACACCTACAAAATCACTACAATAATAATTGTTTGACCACTTCTGATGGTCTGCCTTGTGAAAGGTCTACCCTGTTAAAGGCTTTACACTATGTCAATAGTAACCTAGTTAGAGGATTTACAAACACTTTACATGAAGTGTCAACCTATTAAAGGATTTAAAATAGGCTGTTAAACCCATCTAATTCAATAGGATTTTCAATCACCTTCTCCAAAGGTTCTCCCACCTAGCTGTTAAGCTAACCTATCAATATAGGATTTCCAACATCTAATACAATAGCAAGAAAGTATTAGAAACCTTTGACCTGATTGTTCACAATCTCCAAATTACTGATTTTAGGCACTTGATCTACTCCTTCTGGTCTTTATCCTCTAAGATCTGATATCTAATCATGTCCCTTGTCCCTTGTACTATTTTGATCAACTAGATATGTAATTGTTGCTCTATTCCTCTAAGTCTTTCTCACTTCACTCTAAATTTCACTATAGTTTACACATACACTATTCCATCCTCAATACATATAATGGAGTTTTTTTCCTCCTTTTAAAGATTGTGAAGACTTAGGGTTAGGTATGGATCTACGATCCATATTGAATCTTAAGTTCCCATTCCTTGCATTTTTTTCATTGGTTGCATGCCTCTTTCATTTTTCTAATTGGTTGCATGTTGATGGCATAGGAAATGCAAAAGATTTGATGTTATCCTTGTTCAACTTTGAAATCCTTCTATGTCAGCTCCAAAAATGGTTTACATTTGAGTTTGTGAGGGCACAAACTCATATGTTGATTCTATGTTACTTGGCACATACTGGACTACTAGTGCTCGACACATATTTGATCCTAGATTGCATAACACCTATTACATTTTGTCTTGCTTGGCACTTGTATAGTTTTAGCTCACTTGGCATGTGAAGTACTCTAACTTTCTTAGCATTAACTATGACTTAGCACTTACTTATCACTCAGCATCTATTGGTTACTCAGCACCTGAAGTCACTCGGCACCTATTGAAATACTAGCTCGGTACACACTGTGACTTGGCATGTATAGTAAAATTGGTTAAGTGTCTTGATGCTTGAATGTCAAAACTATTCTAAGACCAACAAAAATTTTTTTATAAACCCAACATAAACCAAAATTATGACTGAAATGAATTTAGATCTCTCACATTAATATTTTTAACCTTCATTTTTATTTTACTTTAGTTGCCTCTACACCAGTCTCTCACTCACATCACAACTGATTGGGGTTTCTATTTCTACCAAATAAAACTTTCAAATTATGACTATGTAAGGGATAAATCCCTCAAATTCATAAAATTAGGGCTGTCTTAATTCACTTAAAAAATTTATTCAAACTACTTAAAATCATCTCTTAAATTTTCTACAAGGATGAAGAATTGGTTCTCAAATATTCAATCTCAATCGTTAAATCTCTTTCAATTAACTTCTGCATTAATTGTGCAAGTATGCAGGCAATTAAAAAGTTATTTTTGTTTAGCAATAAACTTATTTTGCTTCACAAATCACATATAAACTCTAAATCTCTTGGACTCTTAAGCACAACTTTCTTACATATTTGTGTAATGCCCCGCTAAGGGATCCAAAGAATTAACCTAGAATTGCACTAAGTTTGGTAGCATTTATTTTTTTTCACATGAAAGTAAATACCACATATAACTTATGCACAATAACGGAAGCAATAGTAATGTCCATTTGAAATTAAACATAACATACATATCAAATTATATTCTTTAAGATCCCTTATTGTTGAATTACATCCAAGTCAACTAACATTAATGAATCCATCTAGTACAACATCCACATGAAATAATAATGATAAGTCCAATGTTTATTCATTACATTTCAAATGCTCAATCATCCACTGTACATGTCACAGGGTATGACAAGCTCAAAAGAATATACATACATAGAATAAGGTACATCATCCTATCCTAATCCATGATACATCAAAGTAAAGATAATCACATGATACACATGATACATCATCATAGAAGACATATACATCCATCATAAAGATCAAACATAATAAACTAAGTGCACGGCTCCTCCCAACCGTTACTAGCATCATTAGACCATCGTGGATCCTAGCCATCCCTCCGTGCATAACATTCCAAATCACCAAAGAGATCATCGGTATTAACATAGTAGGAATGTCACTCCTGACATATACAACATCATATGTAGAAAGTAATCTAACAAAAGATAACATCATCTAACATATGCTAATCATCAATGAAAGGATACATATCCACCGTCATGAAGGACACATCAGCCACGATGTCTCAATGAATCTCAAATGATAAGAGTGGAAAATACACTACCACCCGACCATGTGGTACCTAAATGGTCCACTCCCACCTTGCTGAGGAGATAATCTCAAGTCCCAAACAGGCTAACAAAATCACATAGCACAAATCTCTATAAGTTCAAGAATCCAAAAAGTATACTAACTCAAAGGCTCCAAACACAAAATCTGACATCTAATTCTAGAGGCACACAATGACATGTAGGAACCTACTATGCAAGTGGGAAAGTGTCATCGCATTCATCATGTACAAGTTATCCTGGAAGTTAGCTAAACTCCACGGGTCCATACTGATCTCACGCAGCCACTAGTATCCTCTCATACTGACGACGCATACTATGGAATGCAAGGTTGCAACCATGCGTTCTCACTACTCCCATCCTAGCCTGTACAAGCACTCAAGGCATGGGCAAGAACAAAACAATTATCCTTTTAGGTTCATTCAGTTAGTATTAGGTGTGAATGTTATCACTTATTAATCCAACTTACAATGAGTTACCCTGGCAGCCTCTTAGGGCCTCGACCACCATTGCAAGCCACTTCCCATCACTACATGCAGATATCCTACCCTAAGCTCATGGAATCATAAATCTCAAAATCACAAAAGATAATCCATAATAAAATCATCAAATATGCATAAAAGCATCAAATCTCCATGAGAAAACATCCATAGAAAATCATGAACACAACAGCTCTCTATTGGCAACTGAAGTATCACTGATAATCAAAGTATCCAATGGTTCTCAATAACCAAAATATATCTCAATCATACTGATCGAAGACTCCAAAAATGGTTGAGTCAAACATGTCACAACATGACATCATCAAGAATAAATCCACATTTCAGTCCCATCATGGTGACTAGAAAATAACCAAGGATAATTGATCGATGACCAAAAATAATGGTTACGTCAAGTGTCTCATACATAAGAATCTCAACTATAACAATCAGTAATCACATCCAATACATAGAGAATTCCATCACATAACCATGGTTGGGTTTATAAAGATCAAGATTAAAACATCATCATGACATCACAATCACATAACTCCCAAGCCTCTGGTAGACGTCCTATAACTGGTCAACACTAGTCAACCCAAACCCAAAACAATAGCATAAAGAATACACAATGCAAACACATGTTTTGATTTTGCTAAGTTTACAACTTAAATTTAAATGCAAAAGTCTCAGTTTATGTTTCCAAGTTTAGAGAAAGAATTGGAGGAACATTTAGACGTTTTGAATGAATACAAATATTCTTTAAAATCCATTCTTCAATTATAATTTTAATTTAAAACGTCCCCCACCAAACTAACAATCAAATTTCATATACTTAATAAAACAATTAATTTAAACCATGAACCTTTGATATAAATCATTTATCAATTATACAATTATAAAACAAATTATTAATACTCATATTTATATATATATATATATATATATATATGTACCTATATCAATATATAAATTATTTTAACATTAAACAAAATCAAATTAACAAATTGGATTAATACCAAAAATTTTAATAACAATTAAAATCGACTTCATACATATGGAAAATGTTTTAAAAGACTTATATATAACCTAACCGCTAGTACGCAGGACCCTGCGGTCACAGGGCCTACGATGTCAGTGGTACTGCGTACCACTACCGTCGTAGTACCTATGACAGCAGTACACTGTGAATGCAATGGGGGCGCGGGTCTCGTCCCCCCTGACTTAATGTCTAAAATGTTTTTTTTTTTTTTAAATCGCTTACGCGATTCCCATTTGCGATTTGGTTTAAAACGTTTTCGCCCACGGGTATGCTATCCAAATTTTTAACAAATATATATTATATATACATATGTATGTATATATATGAAGGTATATATATATATTTATGTATATATATATGAAGGTATATATATATATTTATGTATATATATAAATATATGCAAAATTAAAAACATTACAGTATATATATATATATATGTATGTATGTATGTATGTATGTATGTATGTATGTATGTATAAGCAAATTGACATTATATAAATATAAACTTCAATTTTCAGAATTTCTCCATAGACCTTTGATCTCCAAAATTTCCAATAATTAATCTAATGGGTTTGACTATGAATCTCAACCCTAGCCCCGTGTTCTTTTCAGATCTATGCATATAGAATTCTCAAATAAATTAAACTACCCATATAGAGAATGCATATAATAAAAATATGAAATTCCTTAGAAGACATATGGAAGACACGAAGAAGATAGGGAATGCATGATGCGAAAATATCATAAGTAAAATCACAAGAATCTACCCAAATTCTGATGCTAAATCTCTCTTCCTCAGAAAACCCATAGAGCAAGCTCCCTTCTTCAGAATTCTTGAATCCTCCAATGCTCCAATTGCACTCCAAACGCTATGTCTAAGCTTCTAGGAATGCATGAATATAAAGAGCTCTCAGGAAACATCTAAAATGCTTCTAGAAACACCTAAAAGGTGTCACCAACTAAGCATGGGTCTTTTCCAACCTTCTAGATGAGCCATAGGGTTGTAGACACCATGTGCTTAATTGATGCACTAACACCCGGGTTGTTGACACATGAGAAATAGAAAAGTGTGTTAATTCCCATGCAAGCTTATAACTTCAATTCTCTTTTTATATAATTTTTTATTTAAATATTTATAACTTTCATTTTAATTTTTATAAATTTTATTATTATTATTTATTTATTACTTTTATTATTATTTTATTATTATTATTAATTTTAATTTCTAATTTTCTTTTATTTAATTCTTTTTCCTCAATTAATTCTTATTTAATTAATTATAATCAAAATATCAAATAACATGATATTTTATATTAATTTTCTCAAATAATTAATTTATTAATTAAATCTATTTATCAAGACTTAATTAATAGAAAATTCACCATATACCTCCAAGATAAAATATGAAAACCCATAATAGAGAAAATCACACAAACTCAGTCTAAAGGGTTAAAAATCATGAATTATGTCATCCAACACATTCGGTGGGTAAAATATCCAAATACTTGTCCTACCTCACTAGGACAATTGGCTTAAAGATTTGGGATTTGGACTTGAGAATTTATCTCCCTTCTCTTATCATTGAGATAGTATAATAGGGTATGCTCATCCTGGCAATTCAGGGAAGTCGATACCCGATACTTGCAACCTGCAAAAAAACCATGCATGTAAATACAATATATATAATGCTAAGCTAAATAGACAATGGCAGGAAGTGGTGCATCATGTAGATCTTGACTAAGCAGGTGACTATGACTCCCTTCCTTAACCACATCAGAAACGCCATACAATAAGAAAACATGCACACCATACACATGCAAGTATGGGGTAAGTATCCATAATAAAATACATAAGATAATAAACCATCCATCTAATCATCAATAATAACTGAAAACAATATAATGATCATCATGTATGCATGAAATGTAAAGTCTAAATGATCTCATCGCATAACCACTGAATCCATAACATAATGTCTGATAGTGTCAAAATAATACCACTAATCCATCAACATAAAACTAGTCCATCATAGTCTGATAATAATAGCAATAATATGTCCAGAAAAGATGTGAACAAGGGTAGGCAGTACAATTTGTCTAGCTCATATTTACTACCCATGTCTAAATTCCTTCCCTAAGGTTTTCTATATTATTCTAATGCTATTTTTTTATAATAATATATAAAATGAGTTGCTCAATTAGATTTTGATTTGTTGGTAACTATCACTAATTCCAATCTATTTTCAGGTGCTTCACTTGATTGCTTCCAACACTACATGTGAACTTATTGGGTCCTTAGCTTTAACAAATGTTTCATCAAGGCTTCTTACAAGATCTTTCACATTTTCTCTCTGATTGTTGCTTTTATTCTCATTCCATATATTTTTGTTCATATTCCTTCTAGGTTTGAGATTTATCATGTTGTTACTCATGTTGTTATGTATTCTAATATTGTTCATCCTACAAAATCTTAATGTATGACCTAACTTGTTACAAATCTAATAATTTATAACATTATATCCATATCTAGGTCCTGACTAATTGATCTATGCTCTACAACCTCTAGCTACATGCCTAAAATTATTTCACTTATAATACATAATTCCATTCCTTATAATATTAGCTGCTCCAATGAGTCTATTAGCTGCAAGGTTAGTACCTCTAAACATTCTACTATTATCATTATTGAATTTAGGTTTCTGACATTCAATATCTCTATGACCAGACCATGACATTTATAATAATAACCATAACGCAGTTTAAAATACTTACATGTATAGTCCTTCTTCATGTGACCAAATTAATTACATGCATAACATCTTCCTTTGAAATGGTTCCTTACTTCTTTAGGTGATTCAATTTGTTCAGGTTACTTAGGTACATCTTCAGATTGATTTTACTCAACCTTGTTTAGATCTTTTTTTTTATGCTCAAGATTTTTACTTACAATATCTAGTTCCTTTGTAACCCCATTTTTCATAGATGATTCTCCTCCAAAATATCCAAGATCATTCCTATCATAAGAAGGTCTCTATAAATATATATGCTCATTAATTTTTTCACTATGGGAATACAACTTCTGAAGATGTTTCTTAGGTTGTGTTACCTCTCCTTTAACAATTTCATTATACTTCTCAAGTTCTACATATTTCAACTTTTATGATTTATGTTCATATGTCATCTTCATAGGTTTAGATTTTAGATTTGCATTTGTGATGAACATAATTACCATACTTTATAAGAGCTCTTAAATATCAACACAAAGGAGGAGACAAGGATTTTGAAAGGGGAAATCAAAGAAAACCCCTTGTGAATTTATATGAATGAGGCTTGAATACCTAAGAATGAAGAAAAAGAGAGAAGGAGACAATGTGGAGACATAGGGCTCATTACATGAACTACATCATGATTGTGTGTTAAGAATGAGAGAGAAGCATCTCTTATGAAGAGATGAGAGGAGGAGTTATTTGTAACTCCCATGTGAATGATTGCCACATTTATAAATGTGTGCATAACAAGTGTCATAATCCTCTTAAGGAGGAATAACGATTTTCCTTAATAAAGGAATTACAAAATAGACTTGTCCTCACATGTGGGCTAGAGGACAAACAACATAAGGGGTACCTTGGTTTATCCAATTTAATAAATACAACCAAGGAAAGATTACCAATTCTAATAGCATTGTCAGATCTCAAATCTAATTCAATCTTCTTGTCATCATCCTTTAATCTCAACTTTAGATTTGTAATCTCTAGCTCATGCTTCAAGATCTCATTCTCTTTATTAAGCCTTAACACTTAATTGTGATCCTTGATCTAATATTTAGGCTCTTTCTTCCATCTAATGTGTTCAATCTTGTCCTTCAACTTCTTAATGCAATCCTTAGCATCTTCATACTTGTCTTTCAAGGCATCTCTTTCTTTTGTAAGTACATCAAACTATTCAAGAGCTTATTCTAAGTTCTTCAGTAACTAATCCATATCCTTAGATATATTACTCAAGATATGAGGCCTTCTCCAAGTAACTAATCTCTAATACCAATTGTTAGTAATAGGAAATACTAGGGGGGAGTAAATTAGTATTTCACAAACATTTGCACAATTATAGATCTCACGAAAAATCTCATAACTTGCATATATGAAAATAAACTTATTAATTTGAATGGAAAACCCAACCATAAACTATTGTAACACATAATACCATATTTTATAAACTAGGAAAACCCTAGCCAAGGGAAAACCCAAAATGATCCACTAATACAAAGTATCATGTGAAAGATATTGACATAATGTGAATAGAATTAAATGTAATCGACTATAATGTAAACATTAATTATTATTATTTAAGTGTTCCCTGCAATCAAATGTTAGGGAAATAATAATGTAATTTTTTATTTTTAATATTTAATAATTAATAAAAAATATTAAACTCAAATTAATAAATGCTACTAAGAGAAAAATAATAATAAATAGAGTTACCTAGGTTGAAATAAGGTGAGCTCCAATCCATCATCACAAAACTCAAAACAAGAATTAGTTTGCTTTGATACCATGTTAGAAATAATAAAACTGAAATGAACTAAAAATAAATAATTATAATTTAATCCAAGAGATTTTGTGATGAACATAATTACCATACTTTATAAGAGCTCTTCAATATCAACACAAAGGAGGAGACAAGGATTTTGAAAGGGGAAAGCAAAGAAAACCCCTTGTGAATTATATGAATGAGGAAAATACCTAAGAATGAAGAAAGAGAGAGAAGGAGACAATGTGGATCCATAGGGCTCATTACATGAACTATATCATGATTGTGTGTTAAGAATGAGAGAGAAGCATCTCTTATAAAGAGATGAGAGGAGGAGTTATTTGTAACTCCCATGTGAATGATTGCCACATTCATAAGTGTTTGCATAACAAGTGTCATAATCCTCTTAAGGAGGAATAACTATTTTCCTTAATAAAGGAATTACAAAATAGACTTGTCCTCACATGTGGACTAGAGGACAAACAACATAAGGGATACCTTGTTTATCCGATTTAATAAATACAACCAAGGAAAGATTACCAATTCTATCACCCCCCTTTAATCTTTACTTGGGGAAATTACATCAAAGGGTATTAAACCCAAATTTTTACATTGAAATTCTAAATAGTAGCAACTTGATCTTTGAGAATGTCTTCAATTATGAAAAAGGTCTCTTGTAAGCGTAGGTAGATCTTCATAGATCCAAGAGAGAAGTGGATAGGTAATTTGAATGTACACCAAATAATACTATCTTGTATGGATTACCTAAAAAACATAGACATAAGAAACAAGACAACTATCCACAAAGAGAATTTCATTTTATATTCAAATTAGAAATCCTTTTGAATAAGGATAAGAAATTTTTCATAGAGAAATACAACATATTACCACAAAGAAATGAAGTTAACCTAATATTATCAACAAGGACAAAAAACCTTGATCAGTGTTCTCAAGAAAAGTATATTATACTAATGTACAAATGACCATAGACAAGGCCAACTAATGATAATTGCATCAACATTGCATCAATCATGTGGATATAGACAACCCACTTAATGAATCATGTCACTGCAAGTTAATGGGGGCATCCCTCCATAACATGCATGACTCATGATCTAAGCAATAAAGTATGCAAATCATTATCACATTAATATATGAAAATAAAGTAAAAAGAGAGACATGCTGATCAAATTAGTATTATCATGATTTAGGATACTCAAAGGAATGGATTACGGGGATTTAACAACATATTGCCTTCAAATTGGATCACATCATCTAAATTTGGAGGAAAAACTCAATAATAATATTCTCTTCATTGAGGAACAAAATGTAGGCAAACTCCATAAATATCAACCTTTCAAAGTAGAGCATATAGAATCAAATGGAGGGAAACTCCATATAAATATCAATCTTTCAAAGTAGAGCATATAGAATCAAATGGAGAGAAAATCCATATAAATATCAATCTTTCAAAGTAGAAAAAATAGGATCAAATGGAGGGAAACTCCATATAAAATGAGCGTACAGCAATATAGGATGGAGGGATACTCCATGGGCCAGATAAAGAAACTATGTATCAGTTATACTGAGGGGACCTACATAGTTAACCTTGAAAAATTGGCTCCCTATGCAACTCAAAAAAGAATATCATGTAAATCAATGGTATAAAACTATAAAGTGCCAACATGGGCATAGAACGAGGCTATAAAAGCATAATAGTGCAACTATGTGCACATCAAAATATCACAATAAAGTTGAACGCAAATGTGTAAGATAACTCATAATTGAGTTAGAACTAAGGTAAATGCAGTGATCCAGGGAAGATCAATGAAAAAAATTAAAACTATATATCAAGTATAAAATACATGTATTTTGAAAGGGAAATGATTCATATTGCAGGGCTACTGCCAACAGATATGGTGGTTAGGGCATGTAAATTATTTGATGCAATCTTAGTGGTGGTCTGATACTGTGAAAGTCGAAGATTTCATGCTCAGATGAGGGCCTCTTTAGGGGATGACAACATAGGGGTTATAGTGTAATCGGCAGGTTCTACAAACTAGGTGTAGGGGGTCTAGAGGAAAGGGTTAAAGAAAGGTTAGGCATGTAATAGGTTTAGGTTTTAATTATGATAGAAGGAGAGAGAAGAAAAGAAACATTTATGTACTTATTTTTATTTGAAATAGACAAATGAAAAGATGAAGAGTACTGTATTAATTGCCTACATGAATTCATTTTAAGATAGAAAAAGATGTTTTAACTTTATTACTTAGCAACAACTTCTCTTATTAGCAATGATTTCTCTTCATGTAAGGCGATGTTGCAAATAAAAGCATTGGTAATGATGCAAATCCAATATGAAATAATTATACTTCCCTCATGAGACTATGAATAGTATTCTAAAAATTATTAATCTTGATTTAAAATAACTTGATAGAGAATAACTTAAAATAGATGTTGTTATAGGTAAATAATAATGCAAACATGCAAAAAAAGTTAGAGGAATAATTCTTCTGCAAACAAGGAATCAAAATTGATGCAAAACCATTATTCAATTATTGAGGAATCTGCAAAAGCTTAAATAGAAACTTAACAAGGTGATTTTTTAGACGTATCTAACTAATAGGAATTCTAATTAAACAAAACTAGGTGACTAATAATAAGAATGCCAAACATAAAGTTATAAATAAATTCTATAACTTATAATGTAATAACTTTAAAAAAAATCAATTTAAACTTATAAGTTATTAATTAATTTTATAACTTATAATGGAATTGTATGACTTATAACTTTGAAAACAATACTAAATATAAGAATGTCAAACGTAAAGTTATAAATTAATTTTATAATTTATGTTATGACCATTCTAAACTAGTTTGTTAAAAAAAACACTTTATCGATAAATCAATAATTAAACAAAATCAAAGTTCTATATATATTATAACTTAATAATAGAATTTAGTTAATATTTAAAAACTTTCTTTATTTTCACCTACATGTTTCTATGATCACGCTCTATTCATTTTAAGATGACACTTCAAAAAGAAAAACTCTATCTTCATTAAAGAAACTCTAATTGCTCTTCTTCATCATAAAACAAGAAAACTTAAAACTCTATAATAAACCTACCTATTGTTAATCAATAACAAAAAAAATTAAAATTAAAATAACTTAAAAAACTCTATTAAAAAAAAACATTAAAAACTTAATGTGAAAGTTGCACTTGCTGAAGTTTTCAGAATGCATGAAAAAGTTCATCTTTGAAATGAAGCATAAGGCTGCTGTAAAAGAAGGGTTTCATTGCTGATGTAGACAGAGATCCGGCTGAAATTGTTGTTGTTGAGGGAAGCATAACTAAAATATTCAATATAAAGATAAGGAGTCATTCTTACACTAAAAATGAAAGGGTTAGTGAAGTAAAGTGAGAAATAATTTGTATGCAAATTATTTGAGAGACTTTTATATAAGAAAAGAATGAATGACCAATAAAGATGAAGTAATCACAAGCTTAAAAGGTATGCAAATGGAAGGTTCAAGGTTTAATTTGGAGCTTATCAAAAACGTAAAAACCTACACAAGCCCCAAGTATTCAAAACAAGGAGTAGGGCAAGAAAAAAAACATGGCTTTACCAATGTAAAGGATTTGAAATGCAGAAACCCTAATAAAATAGAGGAAAAACCAAAGTAAATGAATACTAAAAAAATGTAAAAATCAAGGTAATGAAAACATTTATATATGAATTGGGACAAATTACAACAATTTATACTTGCATCTGGAAGAGAAAAGAATACAAATGAAGAATGTCCTGCAAATCTTTGCAATAGATGGAATGATGGCACTCTAAAAGGATTAAAAATGAACATCGCTCCAATATAATTAATATGAATAGATCTCAGTTCAAAAAAATAAAAACGAGATCTGATGAACGAGTAGAGTAATAAAATAGATAAAGGTTTAAAGAAAGATTAAATTTCATTAAATCTATCTAATAATTAAATCATGTAATTAAATGAGATAGATCTGGAAAAAACGATTTGATTTTAATATATTTGTTTTTTTTAAATGTAAATCTACAACAATGTTAGAGAAAAGAGAGAAAATTTGAATGGCAGTGTTTGCATTAAGCTACTAAAAAAACAAAAAAACAAAAACTAAATGAGACAAGCAATGGAGAGTGCAAGCTTGTGAGAATGCCTTACAAGAGAAGAAAAAAATTACAGGAAGAGCAAAAATGATCGAAAAGAAGAGTAATAACAAGGATAAATAGATGCCAAAGAGTAGAGAAAAATCATAGAAAAAAATAGATAGATAATAGGAAAGAGACTAAGAAAAGATCAATTATGAAGAATTAAAAGGAAATTTCTAATTGAAGGGAAAGAGATAAGATAAAATAAATTTAGAAATTGTTGAGAATTTCAATATATATATATTAGGATTTAAGTAAATGAAAATGGAGACAATAAGTTTTTTAATATAAAAAATGAATATGTTTTATTTAATTGAAATTAATAAGAATAGAATCATAAATAAGATTTGAAAAAAATAGAAAATTTTGAAAATTTCTAAAAGAATATAGATTTAAATATTTTTTTTAAAAATAGATGAGAGAAAAAAAAAAAAAAAAACATAATGTGAATAGAATTAAATGTAATCGACTATAATGTAAACATTAATTATTATTATTTAAGTGTTCCCTGCAATCAAATGTTAGGGAAATAATAATGTAATTTTTTATTTTTAATATTTAATAATTAATAAAAAATATTAAACTCAAATTAATAAATGCTACTAAGAGCAAAAAATAATAAATAGAGTTACCTAGGTCGAAATAAGGTGAGCTCCAATCCATCATCACAAAACTCAAAACAAGAATTAGTTTGCTCTAATACCATTGTAGAAATAATAAAAATGAAATGAACTAAAAATAAATAATTATAATTTAATCCAAGAGATTTTGTGATGAACATAATTACCATACTTTATAAGAGCTCTTCAATATCAACACAAAGGAGGAGACAAGGATTTTGAAAGGGGAAAGCAAAGAAAACCCCTTGTGAATTATATGAATGAAGCAAATACCTAAGAATGAAGAAAGAGAGAGGAGACAATGTGGAGCCATAGGGCTCATTACATGAACTACATCATGATTGTGTGTTAAGAATGAGAGCGAAGCATCTCTTATAAAGAGATGAGAGGAGGAGTTATTTGTAACTCCCATGTGAATGATTGCCACATTCATAAGTGTGTGCATAACAAGTGTCATAATCCTCTTAAGGAGGAATAATGATTTTCCTTAATAAAGGAATTACAAAATAGACTTGTCCTCACATGTGGACTAGAGGACAAACAACATAAGGGATACCTTGGTTTACCCCATTTAATAAATACAACCAAGGAAAGATTACCAATTCTAACAACATTCTTAGATCTCAAATCTAATTCAATCTTCTTGTCATCATCCTTTAATCTCAACTTTATATTTGTAATCTCTAGCTCATGCTTCAAGATCTCATTCTCTTTATTAAGCCTTAAAAATTCATTTTGATCCTTGGTCTAATATTTATGCTCTTTCTTACATCTAATGTGTTCAATCTTGTCTTTCAACTTCTTAATGCAATCCTTAGCATCTTCATACTTGTCTTTCAAGGCATCTCTTTCTTCTGTAAGTACATCAAACTATTCAAGAGCTTATTCTAAGTTCTTCAGTAACTAATCCATATCCTTAGATATATTACTCAAGATATGAGGCCTTATCTAAGTAACTAATCTCTAATACCAATTGTTAGTAATAGGAAATACTAGGGGGGAGTAAATTAGTATTTCAAAAACATTTGCACAATTATAGATATCATAAAAAATCTCATAACTTGCATATGAAAGAAAACTGATTAATTTGAATAGAAAACCCAACCATAAACTATTGGAACATATAATACCATATTTTATAAACTAGGAAAACCCTAGCCAAGGGAAAACCCAAAATGATCCACTAATCAAAAGTATCATGTGAAAGATATTGACCCTATTAGGAGTCTATTAAATTTGTCTAGTGTCTTAGTCCTTGTTAGAGGACTAGGTCTTGTTAGAAGCCTCAACCCTATTAGGAGTTCTTATTACAATTATAGAAGTATGAAAGATGAGTCCACTACCCAAGCGTGCAATATATAATAATATCATGTACACCAGAAGTATAGATACAAAAATCTCTTTCCAATGTTGGTATCTTCAATATCTAATTTAAATTTTGTATCTCACTATGTCTTCCTCACATAAACTTCCTCTCGCTTCTCTTAACATCAAAATTTGATTACAAAACAATAGAATTTCAATGTCATAGACATCACAAAACTTCATATCTATAGTTATGTTCTTTATATCAAGTTATTTTGTTATGTCAACCTTCATTTCTTCACACATGTGCCAATATGAAAAAACAACATTTTACTCACTTAGGGTTAGTTATTTTGGTAAGAAAAATAATTCCTTAACCTAAAGTATCTAATTCCTTATCTTTACCATGTCTTTTCTATTCTAAATTGTAATTGAAAAACTACTATATATCTTTATCTATAATATCTATACAACCTTGGGCTCTCATATGTGGAATCCTAATACTCCATTCTATCTATCCTCAAGTGAAAACATGGCAATATTACCCCTATTAATTGAGCCAATCAAAATAGTGCATGTGTTGATAGATAAACTCTATGATACTTAGACAATTTTCTAAGTCCTTCTATCAAAACTTCATCTTCATGATTTCATCACTTAAATTTGAATATATGTTTCCATAAATGAAAATATTATATCATCTACCCTATCAAAATTTCTAATTGTAAAAATGTGAATAAATTTGAAAATGACTTAGAAATCATACCTAGCATCTAGGGCTAAAGTATTCTACACAATGCTCAAAATCTGTATTTGCTACCCCATGCAAGAAAAAACTATGTACAAGGATGGAGTATATATACCCCCCTCCTTATCATGATTATGTCAAATAGGCATGAGAAGGAAGAGAAATAGGATACCTATTTACACAACAAGGAGATATCCTTTTAGCAAAAATGTAGACTATGCTCATAGTGAAGAGTCATGACTCCTACAATCTAATAATATAGATAATTGTGACAAAGATACAATATTTATGAAAAGAGGATCCTCAAAAGGGAGAAATATTAATAAAAAGATGTCCACCTAAGAGTTCTTGGTTAAGTGTGCATAATGGACATGTCTTTACTTTATTTGACAAAGAAGAGGTGATGACCTAAGACATGCACCTCTTGCAAAAGAGAGAATCCATAGCCAACACACAATTCTTCATAAAGAACTAACAATGTCACATAATAAATACATTCCATGTAATATTTTAAAAAGTAGCTCCTTAGAAAAGAGATAAATAATATACAAAGCATCTTACCCCCCAAGAATGAGACAAAAAGGAGATTTTTGGTGGATCATATAAAAAAAATTCCAAGATATAAGGATGAGTCATAAGAAAAAAATTATAACCTTGCATAAAACTTTAATACTCAATATCCAGCAAGAAGGGTATAATGCTACACCATAGAGGAGATAAAAGAAATATCATGGGATAATCAATTCTAAAAAATGTAAGATGCTAGAAAATAATATCACACATGAATTAAGATATAAATTATCATTGAATGAGAAGCATTAAAATTAAAGGTATGAAAAAACACTTGCTAAGAAGAGGCACACAACCATGCATGTAACAAAAAAATGTATACTATAGATAATAATATTCCATAAAACAAAATAAAAATATATAGAAAAATGAAATAAAGAGATGGAAGGATACCACACTATTCCTACTTAGTGATCATGAAAGGAACAACAAAGAGATAACGGGTCCTAGAGAGAAAAGAGAGAATTTTCTTTATGCATGCAAGAGATACATCAAATAAAAGAATGAAAATTCATAAAGGTAGTGGATAAATTTAGTAGAAGGAGAAGGATACATTATGTATCCCTAAGTGGTTTTGATTTTTACTAGACATGCAAAAAGGTGGCATCATGTAAAGGGAAAAAAAGGACCAACAAAGGGAGATGATGGATCCTATGGTATGGATAGAAAGATAAAATAAGACCCTTTCCCCCAAGTAAAGAGACATGGGAAATGACCATTATGTTACTCACAAAGTAGGATAATGAGCTCCCAAAGAGTAGTCTAACAATGTCACAAACCTAGGGGAAAAATAATAGGGATGTAGATGCATCAAGTAAAATGATTATGAAAAAGATATCATTCATCAATACAATGAGTATGAAACTTAATATAAGAAATACATTGATAAAGCATAGAAAAGAAAGGTCTCTTAGATGTAATAAGATGAAAATGTAAAGAGAAATAATCAATATCTGTATGCTCATAAAATAAATGTCTTTGATGCACAAAGTGAATAATGTAAGATGTTTTCATGAAATCTAAGTTTTCCCAATTTTAAAGAGTCAAGAAACCACTTATAAGGTTGATATGACTAGGATCCTTACAATATAACTTTTTATTAGTGAAATAATGGTCATAATTCTTATCATGTTCAAAAAAACCTAATTTTAATTGAGATGTGCTTATAAAGAAAGAAGTAAAATCAAGGGTCTAGTCCTCTATCACTAAGGGACTCCTAGAAACAAGACAAACAAAACTCATCAAGACATCATCTATAGAATGAATGTCAATGAAATGAATAGAAGAAGGTTGATCAATAGGAGAAATAACCATGAAATCATCCAAAGGTGCCTCATGAGGAATACAGTAATCAATATCCTTATCTAACAATTCATCCCAAATAGTAGAATCATCCAAAGCAGCAAGAAAACATACATTAGAGGAGGAATAATCGTGACTAAAAGAAATCTCAAGAATGAGAGAGTAATAAATATGCCTATCGAAGGGCACATCCAAAATAGTATCACTATCAAACATAGAAACATCATTAATCACTAAAGGTTTATCAATGCCATCTTTGAAAAGCTTACCCTTTGAGTGGGAATGAGAATCAATGCAAGGAAAAACTAAGTTTTCATCATATGCATGAAATGGAACATCTTGAATATCATGAGTGAAATTTAAAAAGAAAGATAACAACCCCATTGAAATGAAATGCAATCTAAAAATGAACTAGATGTTAGTTTTTTGTATTTTCAAAATGCAAATATATGAAATTCAATCCATATGTAAATAATGAAAAAGGAGATCTAGATACCACCAATTCAAACAATAACATACAAAGTAGATATAGATACACCAAAAGTAATCTAACTCTAAATTTGAACAAATGAGATAAATTTAACACCACAAAAGAAAGAGTTGACGTAGTTGGGTTCAAGAAAAGGAGGTAAACACCCAATGCAAAGAATCTAACTCCAATAAGAAAGTACATTGAAATACAGGTTCACCAAAAGGAAGGAAAAAATCCCAATAAAATGCAATAATCTAATTGGAAAATCAAAAAAGAGATGGAAGTAGTTTGGGTTCAGTGATTTATGTAAGGTAGGAAAATGGAAGAAATCCAACTATACACTAATAAAAGGGGGAAGATCAAGATCCACCCCTTGGATTAGGTTTGATTGATACAAGAAGAAGCATCAATGTAAATCTAATGGACAAGAGAATGAATAACTAAAATTTATTTCCCTCTCACCTCCACTTTAAGAGGGTTTAAACAAAAACATATACAATATAGAAATGAGATATAAAGATGTGGAAAAATGATAAGTATATAGAAATGAAAGAGAGGAAGATGAAATACATTTTGAGATACAAACCTGAAAATAGTTTGTCAAATGACCTCTAAAAAGGTTGACTCTTGCAATTCCAATTGAAAATCATGCTACACACAAAACCCAAAAACTATTCGGCAAACAATCAGGGGCAAAGTCCTTAATTAGGGTCAAAATGGCGCATTAGGAGTGCAATTTTTTGCTAATTAAAGTTGTGCAACACTTATTATGATTTCATAGTCTTAATAAATGATGAAATAAAGGATTGCTATTTTTTTTAGGGGCAGGGTTTGCCTTAGTCAAACCCTAGTTTAGGAATTAACCTTGAGTTGAAATAAAGATAGAATGCTTGAATTTGTAGTAATAGATCTAACATAAAAGAAATGTAAATCTATGAATATGCTCTTGAAAATGGAATATAATGATGTAGGAGCATCCAGTGGTGTAAAGGAAATCTTGTATCACCCAAGAATATGCTTAGAGCTAGTTTTTGTTTAATGTGTTTTCATTTTTGGATACCCATTTGGGTCAAATAAAGGTGTTCCAACTCTCACAATTCCACTATTAGATTTTTGGGTTAGAGTTTTTAAGCACCTTGGGATACATGTAAATGAAGGAAAAGTGTTATTTTGTAATTGAGCCAAAATTATGATGAGTCAGAGGGTGTAAATTTGAGGGATGATTATGCTTGTAATTTAAAGTGCTCCAGAAAAAAGAATCAGGTCAAAAGGCTTTACGGTTAGAAAGTTATTGTAGTTTTAATTTTCTTGGAGACCTCCTAAGAGCACTTCAAATTCAGATTTGGGGCATTAAATGGCCTTGTACATGCCCAAAAAATGGGGGACAAGCAATGCTCATTCATATAGTTATAGAGCACTTCGAGAGCTTTTCGGAGATGTAAATAGTTCATCAATCAGAATCTCGGTTCAAAAGTTATTCCTCTCATAAGTTGGGCTACCATTTCCAGATTCTTCTAATTTTACACTGACTTCTAGTGTGACTTCTAAAACCTTCTATTTTGGTGGTGGATGCCAACTGGCATATTCTAGAATGTATTACTAACCCTAAATCATTTGGGGTCTATTTAAGAACATTTATGGCACTGTAAAGGTAGTTCTCAGTGGAGTTTTAGAGAAGGTACTAAGAGGTGGATTTTTTTCTCCATAATCATACTATTGTAAGCCCATAGAGCATGTCCTTGGGTCTATTTTCCTTGTGCTAAATGTAGTAGTAGATTTTTATTGATAATAATATTTCCCTTTTCCTGTTGTGTTCATTCTGGTGTTGGTCTTGCCTTCATCATATAATTAGATATCTAAATGTGATAGCTTTGAATCAACTTCAAAAACCCTAGAAAGGAAATCAAAGTGACATCAAAGCCTCCATGTATGAATGTACTTGACATTTTCCTTAGGAATGCATGTAAGTGAATCTAGCTCTTGAGAAGATGGATGTAGAAGATGCAATAAAGGATCTTATGTTTTATAATAATAGATCTTGTATAAATTCCTTCGATGGCTTGAATGCATGAATTCTTTATCTTCAATGGAGAGAGCTTGAATGGTTTGAATGCTTGAATACTGCTTGAGAACTTGAGAGCTTGAGTGCAAGTGCTTGAAATATTGATGGTGACATGTTGTGATATGAAAAATTGAGCAAATGAAAGGGTTTATAAAGAGATCAAAATTAACTAACACCTATAGGTTGACCAACCTAGAAGTTAACACTCAAACATCTTAGATAATAAGACCAAAAATAGGGGTGAACTATGCCCCTGATTGGTCTGGCAAGGGGAAATTATACCCCTTACTGGCTAGGGGAAAAATGCACCCTTTATGATTAGGTGTACAAACCCCTAGGGATGTCTTTGGGCTCTACAACAAGTCTTAAAATCTAGAAATTGGTTCCATATTCCAAGGAGATCCCATTTTGATGCAAGGAGAATATTCTGAGTGGATAGATGAATGAAGGGAAGGACTTAGGGTAAGTAGATCCTACCTTAAGCTTAAGTTTATGAAATATGAGATTTAAAGAGGATCTATTAGATTTTACCCCAATTCCACCTAGGGGAAAGGATAAAAAAGAGAAGAAGACACGAAAGAGAGGAGTTTGATGATCTCACATTAAATAGATGTTAAACCTCCATTAAATTGGAGTGTGTCCAATTTAATATGGTACAACTTCAAGCCATAAAGGAGAAGAATGTGTAAGAAAATGATTTGCATTGTTCTTAGGAGACCAAGGAAGAACTTTAAAAAGGGTTTAACTCACATTCTAGAATCCTTTTTTAGAACTTGTTCTTGGATTTTGTGATTTTTAAGAAAGATAACAAACAAATTTTTATATACTATCTGACAAATTTTTAAAATGACACCTAACTTTTTCCCCCAAGTATTAATAAAGCAATCATAAATAAATTTCTTGGTTGGAAGAAAATTTAAATCCATACATACAAAGAAAATAGCAATACTTCTCAATCTAGATTTTCAGATTTAATAGCCTTTACCATGTCATCTTTTGGTGAGAGGATAAGGATCATAATTCTCAATGAGGCCTTACCTTCGTCTCATCTCCTATTATCTACAATGTCTATTGTTCTTCTACTCCCTATTTCTCATCAATTTCCATTGATATTGGACTCTCATTCTCCACTTCCTCTATTAACCATTTTTGCAAAAAACATTTCCATCAAATTTAGCAAAGTTGGGAATGACAAAACATTATTCAATGACCACTTCTTTGTAAGAGGGTTTCTTGGTTTCTTCCTCCTTGGGATATACTTTCCATCTATTTTATTATTATTTATTTTAGATTTTCTCACCATTCCATTATTTTCTTCCTACATAATCATTCAATGGTCACAGAGGCTTAATCATCCAAACCAAACACTAATAGAACTTACTAGGGAATGATTATGGAAAAACACAAGAAAGCACAAAGATAGAAAGATAAAGATAAAAGAAATTTTAAAAACTATAAAACATAGGTGTAGAACACAACAATACATGAAAAACTTAGGTAAAGACAAGTGTAAAGTGTTACAAACTAGCTAGAAATGTAGGTCTGCAACTAGTGTACATGATGAGACATGTAGAAGGTATGGTGTACCTCATTTGTAGGCTACTCCTCAAAATTTAGATTTTCTAAATTATGCATGTTTTTCATAATCTTTTGAGTTGCACAAAAAATAATTCATGCTTATATTTTATTGGTGTAAATAAATAATTGAAGATATAATTTTGTAAAGTAAAGCTTTGAATTGTCTAGATTTAAAGAAAGTAAGTTGATTGATCTTTGGAGAGGTAGAGCTTCTTCCTTGTTCTATCTCACTCATCTTCATTAGTGCCTCTCTAGGATGCCCTTTTACTCTTTCTTTTATTTTTTCCACTACAAAAAATCCCACCCTCCTCCATGTAAAAGGACAAAGGAGTGTTATGTGGAAAAGAAACAATAACCTCTTCATCATATTTTTAGTTTCTCGTTGAAGACAAGGGTGTCTAGTTCATGTCAATGCTTGCCTTTCTCTCCTCCCTACACTAGGGCATACAAGAGACACTCAAAAAAAAATTCACTAAATAGAAATGAGATTTTATGAGATAACCCAAACAAGGAATAAAAAAAAGGAAAATGCACTGGTAGAAATGTTTAGAATAACTGATATGAGCTGGGGGGAGGGGTGAATTAGTTACTCAAGGTTATTGGAGGTAAATTAGTTACTCAAGGTCATTAAGTACCACTTGAACTTTTGAACATAAAAATCTTACTATTCTTTCTATTATGTTGTTGCTCGATCTCTACTATAAACAAAATTTATTGTTCCAAATACAACATGCTTTTTTGAATATAAAATGTAAAACATATAAAGCATTTAATACAAGTTTGACACTAGGATTTTTTATGTGGAAACCTAATTTGGGAAAAAACACTAGAAACATATCACCAATTTTTCAGTCTTTTGAAGTGAGCTCTATTAGGAGCCAACCCTATTAAAGGTTACAAAATAGACTATTAAATGTGACCTAGTTAGAGGATTTAATCACCCTGTTAGGAGTGGCCTTGTCAGAGGATTTTGATCATTCCATTTAGAATGTCACCTTGTGAAAGGATTTACACAAACTATTAAGTCTTTCAAATGACTATTAGTCAACCTCTATTAAAAGGACTTCAATACAAACTGTTTACAATTATTAGAAAGAAAATAGTAGGTATTGATCTATGTGATTACAAATCACTTTGCAAGTTTAGATCTTTGTTCGGTTTAGGTGTTGATTCACTAATAAGTTCTCACTACCATCTCTATTTTTTATTCACTCAACAAGCCTTCAAGAAATCAATCTTCCCCCTTCAACAATAGTTAAGCCTTCTTGCTCAAATTTTAGTTATCACTATCAACAACATCAATGCAAGCTTTCTCCTTTATCTTTGCATTCACTAACACACTTGTGCATATTTGATCCACCTTTATCTATATGCCTCTCTTCACATATGCACTTTCACACACACACACACACATACATTATTTAGCTCTACACTTCTATAAATAGGAAATTCTTTCTTTACCATTTCCCACATTTACTGTAGATCATATGGTTTACAATCAAGTTCAACATGATTCACTGCATTTATCCATCTTCTTGATCTTCTTCTAGAATTTTCTCTAGAATTTTTCTATTAAGTATTTACCTAATGCTTTCCTTGAATTTAAAACACAATTTACATCTCCCATGGAATCAACTAATTCGGTTGGGAATCACGATTTCCTCATATTCATCTTCAAAAGTGTCACTCAAAAATCACTAAGTTATGACAATTGGTCATCACTAAACACTCGGGTGCTATAAATTTTTTTTGGCTCAACATCAACTAGCTTGCTCGGTCTATACTGATGCTCGATCAAACTAGATTTTCTTAGCACTAACTATAGCTCTATTGACACTAGCATCACTCGATATTCATTTTCTAATAGGCCAACACTAGGGAAAATAATAATAAAGAATTAATGATTTATAATGAAGTTTGGCTAGTCTATATGTGTCAATCCGAGAGCGTAAGCTTGCAAAAGGTGTCTAAGTAGTATGTCATCAAGGGATGCTAGCAATGAGATGAGGGATTACGAATGCAACTATAGGACATAAATTTGAATCTATGAAAAACTAAATGAATCCCAACAATAGGAACTGCCACTTCCTGGCAACAGGAACATCAGAAATAGAAACAACAAAACTAATCTGCAATAAAGATAATTGTAACTCACAATAGATCATTAATTAATTCAAGTTCATATGAAATATTATTATGCAATAAAACATTGGTCTTGAATGTATAAACTAATATAATGTGATTAAAACACATAGCATGTGATTCTAAACTAATCAAAATAAAAATAAAAACAAACCTAAACACACTCCATAAAATAAAGAATCACCAGGTGACTTCAGAGTGGTCCCACCTCCTTAGCTTCCTGGTGATGAAGAGACAAATTTATCTTATAGCTTCTTGATCATGCACATGAATATGGGACTTATGATTTAAAATAGTAATAATATCTTTGTACATTGTTCTGTGTTTTTTTAAAACTGTACATACCTCCCTACTTCTATCTCCTACTGCTTATATAGATGCAGCTTTAGAAATTTAATAACTACTTTGTTAAGAACTCTATAAAAATAGTGGCTATTACCTAAAAAAGTTATAAAAAAATCTATGGCTTGCAAAGAATAGCCAAATTTTTTTCATTGTTCAAACAAAATACTAGTTCCTTCATTCACATTTGCTAAACCATGGTTTTATTATAAGCAATGATAGTGGTTTTTTATGGGCCAAGCTTACTTCCATATGTTGCCACGTGATTTGCTATAGGTACAGGTAGAATATGTGGCTTAGAACGTAAATATATCCCATGACAAGAATAGGTAATGCTTTGCAACAACAATACTGTCTTCAGCTAAAATGACTTGCAACAATATAGATTTGAAACAGTTTGTTACAAATGAGAAATTTTTATTTCCACGTTAGACTTGCACTATTAGCAACAATATGGAATAATATTTGATCAGATTTTTTTTACTGATCACTCATATGCTATCTTGCTTGATGTCTTCTTGCTATAGAAAACCTCTTAGCACAAATCTGTGGTGGAGAGAACCATGGTTTGTTTCAAGTTGATGAATATGGATCACAGGTCTTTTAACATGCATGCACATAAGTGTCTTTGCTATCATCTCCACACATTAAGGATTGTGGATGATATTTGCAGCAATTGTGTCTATATCAAATTCAATGGAGCTTTGTATTGGCGAAAGAGCTTCAGGAACATGTATAGTAGGTGATAGGAAGAACCATAGGTCACAGGAAGATCTGTGTCACAAATCAATATGCTACGATAATAAAGATTAATAAAACATAATCAACAATGAATTTTTCCATATGTTAATCCCAACATAGTATTAGATATTACATATTTATATTAAATCATATGCAATGTAAAATAGGAAAATGGGATGAAATATAATGGAAATGGAATAAGGAAGTGAATAAGTAAGTGCATAAAATGAATTAAGATAGGGCATTAAATAGGTTATAATTGGCTCTCATCATTTTCCATTTACTCTTCTGCTCAACTTGTCTTAACTTTGTTGACATAAAAAATCACTTTTCTTTATCAAAGTTAATCTAATAAAATGTCCATGTAGCTTCCTTTTCATAACTCAATCTTTCCTCTAGGTGCTATTGTTATGAGAAATTTATCAAATCCTCTTCATCAATCAAATAGATATGATATTTAGATTAGGTAGAAATATTTCTCATCAATATATGTGACATCAATGATAAAATAAAAATTGTTCCAATTGTAAGTTTCCAACATGCGCATCCCAAGATTTCATTCAAGAGATAGTGATGCTACTTAGGGGTGTTGAGATAGGATTGCAAGGTCAAAGTGGAATGTTTTCTTTTAGTTTTCTATTCAAAGCATTTGGTCATAAAGAAGAAAATGTTAAGAAAGACATGTAAATGAAAACCTAAATCTTGAAAGGAACTAGATAAATAAATAAGAGAAAAATTAATATACAAAGGCAAAGTCTCCTCACAAACACAACTTTAATATGCTTTGCAGGAGTTAGCTAAGGGAATTGACTGTTAAATGTCACCATGGAGTTCACTTCATTGGAGAATTAAAAATAATAATCAACATTTATGAAGAAACATTTAGAATCAAAAACATCAAACCCTACCCAAAAGTATCCATACCTAGGACACTAAAGAATCCTTCAAAACTTGATTTTTGTTTCTAAAAGATCCTTCCATACTTTGTTTTGGACGTCTAAAGGATCCTTACAAATTTCATTTTGGGTCAATTGAGAACATCATAGCAATCAACTGAATTGAGAAGTTAGGAATTTGTGGTATAATTGTTAGGTTGTTGGACCAATGCAAAGGCTAAAACCATGTATGGGTTCAATTGATTTCTATCTTAGAGAAATAATATAGAAATGAGGGGAAGCTTCAAGAATCAAGCTAAAGTATTTTTGGCTATTTTTTTAGTTTAAAAAATGATTTGAACCCCACTAAAATCATTAGTAACCAAGAAAAAATTAGATATTAGTGTACATATTTATATAATTTATAAATAAATAATTTCAAAACTTTACAATGTTACATGCTTCTAATTATAAAATATTAATAGCTGGGTCTAGCGAAAATATTAGTTCCCTACCTCGATATAGGTAGGGACAAATAATTGATTGACATATAGAAAATTAAAAAAATGAATAAAATAAATAATTAAATTAATTGTGTGTGAAATTGTAATGATGGTGTACAATATACCCCTTAAAATGTCTTGTGATGCATTAATGATATACTTAGAAAAGGGGAGGGAGAATGCATAGCCCATGATAGATTGTGAATAGAAAAAAAGTAAACACTAAAAAAGGAATACATCTAGTGTACATATTAACAAATTGGTTGCAGATAGCAAATTTTTTATAATTGTATATTAATATCTCTTGAATTACTCCTCTATCTTGGAAGTTTTGTCCTTTATATTCTTATAGGGATGTATGCATCCCTTTCAAAAAATAGCATTAAGATTAATTATCTTTCTTTTATTAATTAAATAAAATATAAATAACTTTTATTATTACTATTTATTCAATTTGAATTTTATTATATATTATGATTATAAGACATAAAAATGAAACCTTAAACCTCTCTAAAAGATAACTAAAATGAAATAAAACTAAATTTTTGATAACTTTTCTATCACATTTCATACTTCTTATGTGATACTCTCAAACTCACTTGTAATATAATATAATTTCTTAATTTTATATATATATATATATATATATATATATATATATATATACACGTTACTTTGCATGTTTTAAGTTATCTCAATTTTATATATTTTAAGTTGCAAGCCAACAAAACTATCATAGAAAAAATTTTATTTAGGAAGAGGGATTACTAAGATCGTATGAACAAATATTAAATATTTATATAGGGAAGATGCCTAATATAATATTAAATTTGATTTATATCATTTTGACAAATTATCTTTATAAAAAAATTATTATTAATAAATAACAAGAACTCTCTTAGAAATACTATCTAAAAGAATGAAATGTATTATGATTCAACTATGAAAATAAAAAATTTGATAACAAGTAGCATAACAAGTAACTAATTATAAAAGTGAAAATATCAAATAAATAGGTACAAAAAATAAAGTTAAAAAAAAGTCAAATAAAGAGATATTTTTTAGTGACATTTGAATTACAATTAAACAAAGGGTAAAACATCTAGGAAAAGAATATATAAAATGAAATGGTTTATAATTTCATTTGGTTTAACTTAATAATATTGTAGAAAAGTATAAAGTATTACAAAAAGTGCTCCACTCATTCAAAATTAATATTGTAATGCATCTTATTTACAATCAAAATAAGCAAAAGAAGAGCCCAGATGCCCTAAATAGATGCATAAAAAGGTAGAAAGTTGCCAAAAACTAAAACTCAATGTGCAAATAAATAATCAATTGCAAGGTATGCAAATGGCATGCTCTCAAAAAGAATTTTGTGAATATACATTCTCAAGATGCATAAGTCAATTTTCTTCATAATTTACATTATTAAAATATGAACACCTCTAGCAACACAAATCTCTCTCATGCACACGCAATGGAGGATCTTTACTTACATGATCAACATTTCTTAAAGACCAAATATGTAGTTAATTTTAACAATTATTCCAATGTATTGCTTCTAATAAATGGAGATGAAGGGTATCAATTGTAATCTAGGGTAAACCATTGTCCTACAAATCTTGCCATCTCATGCATTCAACATGTAAAGAATCTTGGTTGGTCAAATAAATTTTTTACACGTCAAAAGCATCAGTTCCTTAGGGAAATTTTGGGACATTTATATTAGAAACTAGACCCCTAAGTTTGCAATGGGGGCCAACTCTATACCACTAGTTCCTCCAACTATTCTCATCCTAATGATGGATCAATGAGTGTGATCATACATCCTAGAGTTAGGGAACAACTTGAATATGTTAAAGCTAAATCAAATTGTAACAATTAGATTGTGGTGAAATAAAAGAAATATAAAAGGACTTCCAACTTGTGAAATGAAATGAACTAGTATATTCAAACATGAAACCCTATCAATGTGGGAGGATATCATAATGATCTTATCCCATAGCCAAACTAGCTAGGAAGGAAGCCCCAACAAGCCAATAGGTATCAATCATCCCTATTCTAGTGGTGAATGGAAAGGAAATACTTAGTACAAATCTTCAAGGTTATGAAGTAGAATATACCTAGTGACAATGCCAGAAGTATGAACTCTCTATCAGATGGATAGGAATAGATATAGAGGTGGAATCTATTATGAGATAGTTGAAAGAATCTTATAAGTTATGGTAAGAAATTAGAAGTAACTATCTTGGAAAATTAGTTTCTATATATTAATTGTTGTAGCTCTAGTTAGAAAAATAAATTTTTATTTAAAAATGCCCTAGTTTTGAAAGGCAAGTCTTTTAGAGTTCTTTACTAGCATCATTTCTTTAACTAAAACAACCAAGGCTCATTTGTAATAGATCATGTTGCTGTATTTCCTTTTCTCCCTATTGAACTACTAACAAAAGAGACTCTTAAATTTATAGGTAATAAGTTATGGAAATATGTAGGTTTTGTAGAAAGTGAATTAAGGTTCTACAATCTAATTATCATAGTCAGTATGGATGACAACATATGTAAACCTAAGCCTTTAAAGATCTACACTAATGGAAGGTCACTCATAATGGAACCAAGATTTTTGAAAGCATCTTTCATAGAGGACCCTCATTAGCTTCTTTAAACCTAAATCAGAGCCCTTCTTTTCCTTTTTGTATGATCCTCTAGATATGTATATTATCTTTAATAAGAAAAAGGGAGGCTTTTACATATTGGAATCCATTATATGAGGAAATTTGTAAAAGGAGAAAATAAGAGAAGTTGTGCCCTCACTCCCTTCGGATATAGAAAGAACTATTATCTGTATAGATAAGGGAGGGAAGGATTTAGGATTCATCATGAATGCCCCTCTTTCAACACACCTAGAGTTAAAGATTGTTGTAGACAAAAGAAAAAGTGTGAGTAAAGTTTCAAGAAAGATCTTAGAAAAAATGTGAGGGTAGAAACCACAAAGATGGGGGGAACTCCAAAAGGGATGATCCTCAAAAAGACATAGCAATAATACTTAATGAGGAAGAAGGAGGATTCAAAAGCGAAACAAGTTGAAGGAGAGAGGAGAAGGATTATGGAGGAGGGGATCACCTAAATAATGACATAGATATCCAAGAGGAAACATTATGTCCATCAATCCCTTCAAATGAGGAACCTAATAACCAAGATAGAGTGGATAAAGGACTATTGTTGTTGTTGCTATTATTTTTGTTGTTTTTTTTGTTTTTGTTGTTGTTTTTTTTGTTGTGGAGCATAAGGGACTATCGAGACATCATTTTTTAGTGTTAACCAACACTACATAATCATTTATTTGTTCTCATCTTGTTGCAATAGATATTTGTACAACACTTTCTCATTGAATATGACATCCCTACTTCTTACAATTTTGTGATTTTCAAAATACCCAAGACTATAGACAAATTCATCAATGTCATATGCAACATAGATGCATTTCTTAGATTTAGCTTCAAGCTTGGTTCTATTTTAAAAATTTATATGTACAAATGCTTCACAACTAAATGTTTTGTGAAAAGAATAAGTCACCTTCTTACCAGTTCATGCTTCCTCTAGAATACCACAACCCAAAGGATTAGAGGGACAATACTAATCAAATATACAATAGTATTGATAGTCTCTACCCACATGTTTAAGGGAAGCCCAAGACGCAGCCTCATACTCCTTGTACACTCCATTATAGTCCTATTCATGCATTCAACCACTCTATCTTCTTGTGGAGTCCTTGGAATAATTTTTTTCCTATGAATACCATTAGAGGAAAAATAATTTTAAAATAATTTTCTATAGTACTTACCAACGTTATCAAATTAGAGATATTTTAGCATTTTACCAGTATCATTCTGAAGCAAGCATTTTCATTTCTTAAAAGTTTGAAATACATGACTTTTTTGTTTGAGGAAATAAATCCATACTTTCCTAGTTGCCTCATCAAATAATGTAGCACAATAATGAGATCCTCAAAGGAAAGATACCTAAGTTGGTCCCCATACATATGCACAAGCTTTAGTTTCTTCTTTTTCTTGTCCTTCTCTCTCTTCACAAAACTAACTCTCATTTATTTTCAATATACAAATTTAAAAGAAATAAACATTGACACATTTTAGACAAGGTAAAAAATTATTTGATTTTCATACCTCTTTCACTCACATGCCCAAGTATTTTGTGTCATAATGTTGTTTCAAAATCTCCTACACTTGTTTAATGTTCTTCCTTCTCAACTATAGCAACTATTCCTGAACACCAATTTTACTCTAAAATAATTAAAGTAGAAGGATGAATATGACCTCTACAAAGATATAAGGTGCCTACTTTCTCACCTTTTTCTACTACTAGGTGCCCTTTTGAAACATTCCAATTTTTATCATTAAAATTAATTGTGCAACCCTCATCACCAAGTTGCCTTTCTGAAATCGAATCCCTACCTAGTCTTGGAACATGTCTTACCCTTTGCAATAGCAAATGATGTTTGGATGATTAGAAAAACTTAGATGGGTGGGGGTGTGAATGAGTTATCCTTAGATCTAGATGTACTAGTTCAACTTTTACTAACTTCAAATAGTTTATACAAACAAATAAAACCACTCATCCAACATAGAAACTCATCAACAACTTAACTTATTCATTCATCACTTAGCTCTATGTTCATTATATGTTGACTAATAGAAATAAACAATATTAAGTAACATGCATCCTAAAAGTAACATTCACACATGTTTGACTCCAGGAATTAACATAGAGCCCTAATTTTACAAAAACTACCAAGTAACATGCTACCACTTTTCACCCTCTTGGAGTGATCTCAGTTAAGAGCTAGCCCTATTAAAGGTTAAAAAATATAGTGTTAGGTGTGACCTTATTAAAGAATTTAATCATCTGATTAAGAGTGGCTTGTTTAGAGGTTTTTAGATCATTCCATTAAAATGTCACCTTGATTAAATGATTTATAAATAGATTTATAAATAACTGTTAGGTCAATCTTGATTAAAGGATTATACTTCCACAATGGTTAGAAAGTAATAGCAAGGTTTGATCTGTTAAGATACAACTTAATTTGAAAATTTAGATCTCCATTCAATTTTTTTTTGGTTCATTGATTGGACTTCATTATGTTCTTCATCTCTTATCTTCTTGGCAACCCTTCAAGAAATCAAACCTCACCAATCTTCTCACTTTTCTTCTACTACTATGTTATTCACTATCCTTCACAAAAATTGCCAATCAATAATGAATGAACCTTAGAAAACATCTCTTGTCCCTCTTCAATAGGTAGCTTTTATCTTTTGCCATTAAACATCATTGTAGATCTTAGGGTTTGATCAAATTCAGTGAATCTATCCATCATTTTGTCCTTCTACTCCTTTCTTGATATTTCTAGAAACTTCTCTTTAAATCCTTTCTTTAGATCACATAAAAAGATCAACTTTTGCATTAAGTATGCTAGCTCATCAATCCTTATCATTCATCCATTCTAACCTATCTAAAAATTTATTATTGTTAGCCTTAAATTTGATTCTTTCACAAAGTGTTATTTTGTTGACATGTGGTAATCATTGTGTTCTTTTTCTCGGCCAATGTTGAGTAGCTCAATCTCTACTATTGTATTTTTCTAAAAATTTACTAGCTTGCTTGGTCTTCACTATACTCATTCACTACTACATTTTCTCCTTCATCTTGTTCAATCATAACTATCACTCGATTGATACTATTTTCTAAGCTATCTCTTAAGTTCCAAAATATGTTGCTTCATTGACCTAGTAAAATTGTCACTTAGTCAAGCTTAGTGTATTATACAACTTCTTGTCTTCTCTTCTATACATCAACTTAATTTTCTTCTTCACTTCATATAATGATTAAACAACACATTATCTTGTCAAAGACTAATCGATCAAGTGCTCATTGTAATTCCAACATACTTTCTTTTCTCTACTCAAAAACCTTACCAATTCATCTTGTCATCTCTCTTTTTAAATCCTCTTTATTAGTCAAATGATATGGCACTCTACACTATGATAAAATATCTTACCAATAAGGTTTGATATTAGTGATGACATAATAATTGTTCCAATTGTAGTTTCCAACAATATCTCTTCAAATTGTACAAATAGACATGTATCTTCAGATAGGTCTAGACAAAATAAATTACTTACTTTCTAATCACCACTTCTAATTAGTTCACCATTAGCATCATAACCATTTTCCTTCTTGTTTTGGAATTCAACTTGGTAGCCTGAACTATTCAACTATGCCACACTCAACAAACTCCATTTTAAACCATCAACCCAATATGCATTGTCACATCTAATCTTATCATTTAGTATAATTGATCATGTACTTTTCACATAACAAGGTGCTTCATCTCAAAACTTAACACTACTTCCATTATAATGTTCTATCTTTTCAAACACACTTGTATCACCAATCATACGATGCAAGCAACCACTATCACCTATCCATATGTCATTCTTATTAACACATGAGGTTAATTCATTTCTATCATCTTCATCAGATTCATCTTTCATTGCAACATAAACAACTTCTTCATCATTTTCATCAAAATTTCTATTAGAACCATCTTTTTCAGCAATATAACAAGATTTCTTTGGTATCTCTCCTTCCTTGATGCTTTTTGTCTTTCCTTTGTTCCTTCTCATCACTATCAAGTTATCTTGCAAAAATATAAACAACTTCTTATATGTAAAATAGATTATAGGGAGTTTACCTTTGTATTTTCTTTTCCCTCTTGTTAGCTTTCTATCAATATCCACAAGCTTACTCATTTTCTTTTTTTTAGATCCATCAAGGATTAGCTAAGACTTGAATGTACACTCAACATTAGAAGATGTATAGTTATCAAAATTTGACAATTCAAATAAAATGAGTCTACCAATTAGACTATCCAAGGTCAGATCATTACAAGGTGTACATCTTAGTTCTTGAATTATGTTGGCTCTTGATTTAATAGAGATTTCAACTATCGGGTAGCTAAGACAAGATTTCCTCTAAGAGAATATATCTCCTATGATGGACACAATTTTTCTAGAACTCGGGCTAACTATAAGGTTGAACTCCTTCACTTTAGGCTCTGCAAAACCTAGGCACGTAGACCTCAGATTCATCTATATGGTACAAGTTTTGAAACATACATCTGAATCTATATTAAGAAAATTAAAACCCCAAAACCTTCTATCTTCATAAAATGACAAAGACATGACATACCCAATAACATGATCTATGTGTTGAAAATATTTAGGACAAGGTAGGTTACTAAGAGGGGAGGGGTGAATCAGTAACTTATAAAACTTTTAAACAATTCAGCATTTTTCCCACTCATCATTCATTCATCTAATCTACTGCATAACTGAAGGAACAAACATTTATTATACATGTACACAGAGATTTGGTGACCCAAAAACCTTCCAAATAGAAAGTAAAACTAGGATGGGGATGATACCCACAAAACTTCAATACTGTAGTATAAAGTTGGCATGTTAAGGCTTACAATGATCACTTCTAGTAATCTGCCCTATTAGGAGCAAGTAGGACTACTAGATCCACCTTGTTAGAGGATTTACAAACATACAGTAAAGTATGCACTTTGTTAGGAGATTTATGAAAAGACTGTTAGGTCCACCCGGTTAAAGGATTTATAAACTAATTCACCTGTTAGGATGAAGCAGTGGATTTGCTTATAACTATTTGCTGATAAGATCCTTGTTGCATTGATCACCTGATGTGATAGGTATAACTTTTCTAGTCCTATGTTGACCTTGTCGTATTCCCTTTTATTCTATTGTTGATTCTCTTTTACTTTTCTCAAAATATCTTCTTCATATGCAAAAATTACCCTTTTTTTTTTTTCATACCATGTTACAAATGATATCATACATTACATATATACCATTTCAATATTTACAACTACAAGGTCAGCCAAAACACAAGTGAATAGAACATTACTAAGTTAGCCAGATAGTAGAAAACTCGAGTTCCTCAAGCTGACTTGGTGACCTTCTAATACTTGGCATCCACTATATTACTCAACATCATCATGCACTTAGTAGAAGTAGAGGCTCAGTTCATACTAGCCACACAATACTGCTTGGAACTTGGTAACCATTAGTGACTTAGTAGATATAGTGTCACTCAGTAAAAGCTAACTTCTTCATTTACCTTGTTGTGCTCAGTGAACACTAAGTACTTTGTTTACCTTCTTTTCCTCCATGAACACTGAGTTCTTCATTTACCTTGCTTTGCTCGATGAACACTGAGTTCTTAATTTACCTTCCTTTTCTCGATGAACACTGAGTTCTTCATTTACCTTCCTTTGCTTGATGAACACTGAGTTCTTCATTTACCTTCCTTTGCTCGGTGAACACTGAGTTCTTCATTTACCTTCCTTTTCTTGGTGAACACTGAGTTCTTCATTTACCTTCCTTTTCTTGGTGAACACTGAGTTCTTCATTTACCTTCCTTTTCTTGGTGAACATTGAGTTCTTCATTTACCTTCCTTTTCTCGATGAACATTGAGTTCTTCATTTACCTTCCTTTACTCGGTGAACACTATTGAACTGCCCATTCACTCGGTATCCTTTGGAATGCTTGGTAAGAATTGTTTACCTGTTGAACTTATAAGGTAGCCAATGAATGCTTGGTATATACTATAGACTAATTGATGAGCTCAGTAAGCATTCAAAATTGAATAAGTGTTTGCATTAATGAAAAATATATCATAATTCCAACACTATGAGATTCACAAGCTAAGTATGGGTATCCTTTTCATCTCTACAACATGAAAGGAAAAATGATTTTGATTAATTGATTGATATCAATATGACCCACATATGAAACAATAATAGCAGATCTTATGACTAATCAATGCCCTATCCATTAGGTATTCCAAAAATCATAACATACATCAAGTATTAAATATATCCCTTTACTTTGTGAATCAAACATCTATGTTCATAACTGAATCTCATGCTCATACTATCCTTCTCATGAAATATGCAACCTTGCCAAGATATATCAAGCATTTATGTGATTCTTTGAATCAAAATAAAAACACATCAAGACATACAACCCAAAATGAGATGCAACTAGATCTATGTTCTTTGCTCATAAACCAAAAAATATTGTAAACAAAAGAGACAAGAGACAAGAATTAGAATCAAATTAAGTAACTTGCTGCTCTTTGTATTCATTCCTTTGAAATAAGTAAATGCAAGATGTATGAAAATACTATAGAATACATAATAGACTATAGATATACACTAAAACTCCATTAATGTTGCTCATACAAAGATAAAATGCTAAGGAGAATGGTGGAAACATAGCTAGGGCTCTACTCAATAATCTAGAACCAAAAACATCCAACCGTAGAGAAAGAAAAGACAAGAGAATAAGTAGAAGAGGAAGAATCCCCAGATTTGATTTGATGATGCTAGTTTTCCACTTGAAATCCTTCCATCTATTGAACCCAAACCTCTCTCTTCTCTCCTTAATTGAAAACTAGATCAAATCCCATCCTTGTGCATAATTGACTATGACAATATCTCCAAGAATGATGAGAATATCCTTCTTGATAAAAATATCTAATCTGCTATTTAAAAACTCTACTAAAAGTTCCACCAAACTATTTTGGCAAAAAAATAACATCAGCAATAGGATCCTCTACAAGTTAGGTGAATACCAAGTTCATTGTTTAGCCACAAACTAAAATTGAACTACCAATACGAGAAAGTAGTTGAATATGGATCACCTTGGACAAAACTAAGAATATCTTCTACATATTAATACATGTTTAAAGATTGATGGAAAATCTAGAAAATAAACTCAGAGAACTTTCAAATGGTATATGGTATTCATACCTTTGATGAAAAATCAGTCCCCTGGTGCTCATTCAATGTTGTTGAACAAAACCTAATGAACAGACCATATTTTGCAACTATTTACTTCTTTTATAAAGTTTGAACTTTATAAAAATAACCCAATTTTATTTAAAAGATTTGCACATTAAAATTGAAGGAAATGAATTAAAAATGATTTTTTTGCAACTTTATATTTTTTTTCCTGCCATTTTCACTTCGGGTCAAACTTGGGTTGATTGTCCTTGACACGTGGCAACACCCTATTCATTGTTCCTATCCTTGTCATTTGCCATATCAGCACTTAGTCAACACCTCTAGATGGATCACCATATAAATGCTACATGACACTTCCTGATTGGCTATCAACATCCAATCAACATTCCACCTCAGCTAGCTCCATCCAGGTACCCATACCATGTGGTAGCATCTCATTGTATCTCATCTCTATTTCTTGGACTTGAAAATCAGCAAGATTTTTCCATGTGTCACTAACTGATGTCATTATCTCCACCTCGACTACCATGTATCACTGGGTGATTTTTCAATGTCACCACATCATTGCCAACTCAATCCCATGTCTTCACCTACCTACTAGTGGGTCTAGGCACACCATGACACATGTTACAATCATGCTTTATCTTAACTCTAGCACATGATCTTAAGGGTACACATGATTTTTCCACATGATGCCTCTATCTTAGTCATCTCACAGGGTAGCATGATGCTTCATCTCAATTTTGACCTCTCCTTGCGACAATACATGGGGTTTCCACCTATCCATTTCATCTAGCTTAGTTACCTTGGAATACATGCCAGTTGTCACATTCTCACTAGTTCGAGTTGCCACATCATTTACAACTATAGGCTCACTCAAAATTAGTTTCTAGCATCAAATTTATCTTCCATTCCATAGAATCCATCTTCATTGTTTATAAGGCATGCCCTTAAGACATATTATGTTAGCATTCTTCTATATAAAACCCTTCAGAGAACACATTGTGGCCCCAATGTGGGATAAAAGAAAAAACTTTATTGCATAGTATACAAGCATCAATTGAGAAGATTATGTCTCAAATTTGCAGGTAACCCCATTTTAATAACTATCAATGATAAACATGGATGAAATCCATCTTGATCATCTCTAGCATGCAAGAAAATAACATCACATTCATAATACATGGGCCATGTCTATCTTCGTAGAACCTCTCTCATTCATTCCTCTCCTTGGTTTCCAAACATTAAGTTCATACACCTTCTCAATCAATCAACCATAATCATACATTCATCTCAACCATATTCTAACTATTTGATATCTATAATTTCTCTATAACATGTTCATCCATCATCTAATTAAAAATTGAAGGGATGGAACAATTTAGCAATTTCGACAAGGATGCACATCACTGATCTCTCAAATGTTGAATGAGCAATCTGGTAGGCATCCCAATTATAGAGGAGGATGGGCATTCCACTCCATTAGAAAATGATGCCCTGTGATTAGAAAAATGGCTCATTGAAGATGATTAGGCCCTTTGTAGCAACTTCATAAGAGTTTCCACAAGTCTTGTGAGTCCCAATTGAATTCCTCATTTTTTTCCATCATTTATTCATATGCATGGACATCAAAACACATCTACCTCTAGTTTTTTCTTTCCAAATTTGATAATTTTGTTTCAAGTTGGAAGAAATGGCTATGTATTTTCTTAATTTAGTAACATGTGTAACGCTACCACTACAAAATGGAGTACAATTTAAAACATCTATATTTTCTTTGGTAAACCTTTATGCTTTATGTCATCTAAGTTGACATCTCCTAAGTTGATTGTCGATATGCACATTCACTTTGACAGATCCATTAAAATAGACATTGGAAAACGTATCCTCAATCTCTTTCCGTTACTTGATACATGGTAGTCCCCTTTTGAAATGAGAACCCCTTTACTAGTGAAGACATTAAATCTAAAATTTGTGATAGACTTGTGCATGTATCTAGTAGAATAGATGTGAGCTACTTTACACAATGAAAGAAAGTTGAGGGAAGTCTATCTTCTTTATATAGATCCCTTAATGAAGGATGGCTTTCAATGCTTAAAAGAGAAAAAAGAGATGCTCGTGCTCTATATAAATGTCGCTCATCATTACCACAATCCATATTTGCTTCATCATCCAAGCTAGAAATAAATGACAACACCTTTAGATGGTTCCATCACCTTTATCATAACACATAATTCCACATTTTCCATTCTTATACCAAAATGAATTCCTCTAATGGTAAAGTAGTGATGTTATATAATGCCCCACCAATGAATCCAAAGAATTAAACTAGAGTTTCACTAAGTTTGGTCTCTCTCTTTTTTTTTTGAACATGAAAGTTAACCATTCACAACATCATAGCGAAAGCAATGACATCATTCAATTGAAAGTAAACATACATAACAAGTTACATTCTTTAAGGATCCCTTAACATAGAATCACATCTAAATTAACTATTAATGATTCCATCTAATACTACATCCATATAAAATAATAATGAAAAGTCCAACGTTCTTAAATTACATTTTTGATTGCTTGATCATCCACTGTACATGCCATAGGGTATGAAAGGCTTAAAAGAATATACATATGTGAAATAAAGTACATCATACCAAATGTAACACCCCACCAAGGAATCTAAAGAATTAACCTAGAGTTTCACTAAGTTTGGTCTCTTTTCTTTTTTTTTGAACGTGAAAGTTAACCATTCACAATATTGTAGCAAAAGAAATGACATCATTCAAATGAAAGTAAACATACATAATAGGTTACATTATTTAAGGATCCCTTAATGTAGTATCACATCTAAATTAACTATTAATGATTCTATCTAATACTACATCCACATAAAATAATAATGAAAAGTCCAACATTCTTAAATTACATTTCCGATTGCTTGATCATCCATTGTACATGCCACAGGGTATGAAAGGCTTAAAAGAATATACATATGTGAAATAAAGTACATCATCTTATTCTAAGTCCATGATGCAAGTGCAATAAGTAAATGAAACCACATGTCATACATGATACATCATCATAGAAGATATAAACATCCATCATAACAAATAACCATAAATCACAAACATAACTAACTAAGTGCACGGTTCCTCCCAATCATAAATAGCATCATTAGACCATCATGGCCCCTAGCCATCCCTTCGTGTGTAACATCCCAAATCACCAAAGAGATCATCGATATTAACATAGTAGGAATGTTACTCCTAAATCATACTACAACATATGCAGAAAGTAATCTAACATGCTACAACATATGCATAAGAAATCTAATCATGCAAAATAAAGCATAAAATAAGTAAACAACATCATCTTTGATATGATAATCATCAATATAAGGATACATTTCCACCATCATAATCCATGAACAGAATGAAGATAGATGCCAACAAAGAATGCATCAACCACGGTGTCTCAGATGGATCTCAAATGGTAAGAGTGAAAGAGCACTACCACTTGACCATGTGAAACCTAAATGGTCCACTCCCACTACGCTGAGGAGATAATCTCAAGTCCCAAACAGGTTATCATATCACATAACACAAATACTCTCTAATTCCAAGAATCCTAAAAGTATACTAACTCAATTGACATCTATGTGACATCTAATCCCAAAGGCACACAAAGACATGTAGGAAACCTACTATGCAAGAAGTGTCATCACATGGATCATGCTAGATTTACCTTGGTAGTCTCTCCATAGAACCTAGCCCCCTAGTGATCCCTATGTAGCCACTAGTATCCTCTCATACAGATGAGGCATACTACGGAATGCAAGGTTACAACCAAGTGTTCTCTCTACTCCCATCCTAGTCTGTACTAGCACTCAAGGCATGGGCAAGAACAAACAATTATCTTATTAGGTTCATTTAAGTCAGTATTAGGTGTAATGTTTTCACTTATTAAAACAACTTACAATGAGTTACCCTAGTAGCCACTAAGGGCCCCGACCCCCATTCCAAGCCACTTCCCAACACTAGATTACCTACCCTAGGCTCATGGAATCATAAATCACAAAATCACCATAGTCCTATATAAGAAACTAGAAAAATACCAAAAGATAATACACAATAAGAGCATCAAATCTCCATGAGAAACTGAAAAGCATCCATAGATAATCATGACCACAATAGTTCTCTATTGGCAACTAAAGGTATTACTGATAATCACTATATCCATTGGTTCTCAACAAGCAACCCAAAAAGTATCTCAAATTAATACTGATTGAAGACTCCAAAATGGTTGAGTCAAAACATGTCACAACATGACATCATCAAGATCAAGTAAACAATTCAATCCCAACAAGTGAGTGGAAAGTAATCCAAATACAATTGATTGATAACTCATAAAAAGGTTACATATATCATAGCTTACACAAGAAGATTGAAGCCAATATCAATCAGCATGCCATCACATAACCATGGTTGAATTTAAAAGATCGAGATCAAAAGACAGCATCTTGACATCATGATCATAACCCTCGAGCCTCTGGTAGACATCCTATAATTGGTCAACAAACTAGTCAACCCAAAAACCCAAAATAGATAACATAGAGAAAACACAAAATGCAAGCACATGTTTTGGTTTGCTAAAAGTTACATAGTTGAATAAAGTGTGGAGGTCTCAGTTTTTATTTTTAACACTCAAGTGGAGAAATGTGTACATTTTACCTAACCCATGTATTTGTTTGATAGATAAAAGTATTCTCCCCATTACCCATTAAATCTATATTTTAAGATGTTTCTAAGAGTATACTATACAATATTTAAAAAGGACCCCCATTGTGTTCCAATAAAACACATAGAAAATTAAATGCAATTCATCCTCATTGAAATCTAATTAAATTAGATTTATATTGTTAAATTAAAATATTATAAAATGATTAATTATTAAAAAGAAATAATCTATTAATAAAATTTTATTTATAGTAATATATTAGTTAATAGTATATAGCATTAAATATAATATAATATTTAATATTTAATAATATACATAATAATTAATAATAAAAAATTATTAATATTTTATAACATTATAATAAATGAAATTCTTTTTAAAATGGTAACATTAAAAAAAAAAAAATTTGAAAATGCATATTATACAGTGTTTGTTTTAAAAGGCCGTCACCTTTATGGTGCAGGCCGTGTGGCCCTGCCTGCCGTCGTAGGGCCTGCGACTATAGGTACGAATGTCACGACAGATCATGAGGTAGGGGGGGGGGGAGGAATATCTCGCCCCTCCCACATTTATAAAATAAAAAATAAAAAATTAATAAACGTTTTTCAAAAAAATACCTTCCCAAACCAATTCGGACTTCTATGAATGTTTCCTACTATGATTTTAAAATATGTAGTGTCTAATTAAATATACATATGTATGTGTGTGTGTGTGTGTGTGTGCGTGTGCGTGTGTGTGTACATGTAGATTGTTATTAAGCACTACAACATATATATATACACACACACACACACACACACACATGTATGCAGATTTATAACATATATGTATATTTTAAAAGAAAACATATACACAATTTTTAAACAAGAAGGACTTCCCCATTCTATAAGTTAAGAATTTCCCTTTAAAATAATTGTTCTCCAAATTTACCCATTAATCCTTCTAATAGGTTTGTCCAAACACATCTGGAAACCCTAGGCCCATAGATTCCTCAGATCTACGCATGTGGGATTTTCTCATATAGAAATTTAACTACCCATGACAAGAATGCATACAACTAAGATATTCAACATATGATAATCCTTAGAAAGCATTCAGAAGACATGAAGAAGATAGGAAGTGCAAGAAGTGAAAATAGCATATGCCAAAAGTCATGTGTCTACCTAGACACTGATGCTAAATCACTTCTCCTCAGAAGCTGTAGAGCAAGTTCCTTCCTTCTCCAATGTTCCTGGGTCCTCCAAACATGCTCTCCCCAAGCTTCTAGGAGTGCCTAAATATAAAGAACTCTCAAGAAGCACCTAGAATGTCTTCTAGAAACAACCAGAAGATGAGTTAAGTGTTAACAACTAAGCACAAGCTTTTTACAATCCTTCTAGATGAGTCACAAGGTTGTAGACACCATGTGCTTAATTTGTGCACTAACTCCTATGTTGTAGACATACATGCAATCAAGAGGTGCGTTTACTCCTAGGTAGACTTATAACTTTTATTTTAATTCTTTTAGATTTTCTATTATTATTATTTATTTATTTTATTATTATTTTTATTATTATTTTAATTTCTTTTATTTAATTCTTTTCTCACTTGATTCCCATTTAATTAATTAAAATCCAAATATCAAAAGATCATGATATTATATTAATTTTCACCAAAATAATTAAATTATTAATTAAATCTTTTAGTTTTAGACTTAATTAATAGAAAATTCACCATAGACCTCCAAGATAAAATATGAAAACCCATCATAGAACAATCCATACAAAATCAATCTAAAGGGTTAAAATCACAAATTATGTCATCTGACACATTCAGAAGGTGAAATATCTTAGATATTTGTCCTACCTTTCTAGGACAAAAGGTTTAAGGGTTTAGGATTTGGACTTGAGAATTTATCTCCCCTCTCTTACCATTGAGATAGTGTGATAGGGTTCGCTCATCTTGGCAATTCAGGGAAGTCGATACCTACATACAATCCATGCATGTACATACTATATGTGTGTGTGTGTGTGTGTGTGTGTGTGTGTGTGTGTGTGTGTGTGTGTGTGTGTGTGTGTGTGCTAAGCTAAACAGGCAATGGCAGGAAGTGGTGCATCATGTAGATCCCGACTAGCAGGTGACTACGACTCCCTTCCTTAACCACATCAAAAATGCCACACAATAAGAGAAAAAATGTGCACACCATACACATGCAAGTATGGGGTAAGTATCCATAAGAAAACACATGTGATAATAAACCATCTAACTAATCATCATCAATAATTGGAAATAATGTAATAATCATTATGCATATATGAAATGTAGAGTCTAAGTAATCTCATCACATATCAACTGAATCCATAGCAGAATATTTGATAGTCTCAAAAAAATGCTACTAATCATCAACGCAAAACTAGTCTAACAGAGTTCATCCATGATAGCAACAATGTAACTAAAAAAAAAAATGTAAATGAGGGCAGGCACTACATGTTACTTCAAAACAACTTTTCACTTCTATTTAGAACCCAATGTTCTTATTATTTTTTCTCATCTACTCCAAATATAGCACCATCACATTGATTACCATGCAAATCTCATCATTGGTAGACTTGTTTGATAATTTCCTTTCCATTAAAAGAAAAAAATATTGGTTTCACTTGGCCAATCCCTTTTTAACTTAGTGATTTCCATTTATTCATCTTAAGTGATTCCATATAACCTTTCTAACTTAAATGATAATATGTACATTCTGAATTCTTTATCATGTAAAGTTTCATTAAATATTTTTTAAAACCTCTTCATGATCTCACCCTTTGAAACATTTGTAAATCCTACAATATTATCTCAGTAACCTAATGAAATCAGTCAGGCCCCAAAATAGGTCCAACTAAAAGAATTTTTCATTTCAAACAATTGAGCCTTCAAACAGATCCATTAAGCTCATTTTCCACTTGATGAAAATAAAATTTGATAATGGGTTGATCATTTATAACTCATCTCTATCCCTTTCTAAGAACTATCCATTTAGTGTTAGGAGGCTCTAGAACTTGTCTTAAAAGATGACTGAATTAAATAATTGCCAGCTAAAAACCTTGCATTTATGTTTTTGCACCCTACAAAATATTATCTCATGAAGACATCATGGTCAAAAAATTTTGACTAACAAAGTTGCCCCTTTCAAACTATTCCTACAAACAACCTATTAAAAACATAAAAGCACATTCAGTTTTGGCTTTAAAAAATAGATCAAAGGGACATTGGGGAAATGAGATATAGGGTATTAAGTCATTGTCATGTGGAGAGTATAAGCCTATGATTTAGTCTCATGATGAATAATTGGGAAAATTTGGCAACCATTCAAAGTTGGCCTCTAGGAATTGTAGGATTGGACAACTTATCAAAACAATAATTTTTTGCATATGGAATGGTCTTAGGAAAGCATAGAAAGGGATTTATCAAGATTTAAAAATTAGCACACTTGAGGTATCTTCAATCTAGAAAATAGTGGTGAAACCCATTTGGTCTTTTCTATCATAGTTTTAAAGTTATAACATTCCAAATAGGCATTTTGATCAATCTAGACTTTTAGATACCGGTAAAACTTCAAAAATTGCATTTGTAATCATGTTTGAAAACTAGTCAAACAAATTTCTCATAAGATCAAATCTGGAACATAGCATGTCTCTAACCCCTAGAATGTAATTCAAAAATAAATTTCTCAATAGGTTCAACTGGATCAAAGTTATGATTAGTCAAATTAGCCTACTGGTTAATTGTCATAAAAGGTAACTTGGCAGTTTTAAGTTTTTGCAAATGGAATTAGCTTGGAAAAATAATCAAACCAATTCATCAGACCTTGAAAATGTAGATATAGGATGTCATTTATGACTAAAACATAGTAGTATGACCATTTATTCAAAATTATTAATGGGTCATGAGTTATTCATTATCAAACAGGGTTACCCAGAATTCTAAACAATATGCATTAGCATGACAACAATGGATTACCAACTATGATGGATTCAAAACCTTGTCAAAATATATCAAAATGATTTGAAATCTAAAAAATAAGTTCTCTAGTATGCATGTCAAGTATTCCCAAAGTGGAAATTTATGGAACTTCATAGGATGCAAGATATTCAATTGCAAATGAGGCTTCCTATTGTTGTTTGACATAGGCAAAAAAATGCAGATTTGACAAATGCTCAAAATGACACTTTACAAAATGGTTTGGAATGAAAATTTATCATCATGAAACTCATGCATGTACTAAATGAAAGGTGTTAAACACATGAAACACATCATAGGCCTCAAAATGATAGTTGAGTACAAATGCATGAAAAGCTCGTATAGGGGCTTGATTAGACTTAGTTCACATAATGGTACTCAAAATAAGTGCTTCAATCTTGAGTCCCAACAAATTTTACATAGTCTAATTGCATAGATAGGAAGTAAATTCTTCAATACTTTGATTATCATAGTCTCATTAGATATGTTTACTCCAACTCCTCTAATAGCATTCACAACCTCCTTGATTTAGCCATAATAATGTGCAACAGTCTCTCCTTTTTCATTCTCATTTCATAAAACTTGCCTTTAAAACTTTCTTCTTTAGCCCTTAACACATTTTTTTCTTCTTCATAGATTTGTGCCTACTTATCCCACATTTTCTTGGCATTAGTGCACTCCTTTACATCATCAAATTTAGTATCAATCAGTGAAGATGCCAAATCTATTATCATTTGATTATGCTCCTTCTTAATTATTTTCTCAATAGTCATAGGTCTAGAAACTTCAATATATTCTTTTTATAGGTAGTATAGTGCAAAATCTCTAACTCTTGAGAGATGCAACTATTAGAATATATAGACCACCAATATAACTAAGAGGGGGGTGGGGGAGTGAATTGGTTATAAAATTATTATATAAATTATCAAACTTATTAATCCTTATCCATATGATAAATATAACAATCATGACAATATACTCATACACAATAACACCATATATGTTAACTAGGGAAACCCTTGATCATAGGGAAATTCCTGAGGGGGATGGTACTGACAAAATGATGTACTAATATAAATATTCCTTGTTGTAGGATGGACCCTATTAAGAGTCTATGAAATACAATTAGTATATATCAATCCCTATTAGGTGACTTCGAATCCTTGTTAGGAGATTTCAACCCTATTAGGAGTTGTGGAAGGTAGATGGACCCACTCTCCAAATAGCTTCAGAGGCAAGACCAATGAACTCACTATCCAAATGATCTCTATATTATTCCTTATAGAATAATAGAATTGAACTATACTTATCCTTCCTTTTCCTCTATCCTATCAACCAGAATCCTACTCCTTCTGATTTCAATACCATATCACCAACTTTGCATCCAATAATCTCTTGGATTACTTACTCACATTTACTAAATACTCTACTCATTTTTGCACTTCCTTGATTACATTCACATCACATCCATTCATTCTTTACAACCAAGGAAAATTCTTTCCTTTATACTAAGTCCTCAAAACACTTCCTTAATTCATCCTTACGGCTTTCCCAATTAATTATAATAGGACCACTTTAAGATAATTGATTATTTCACAACTACACAACATTGTTAGCTCACAATTTATATAACTTATTAAAAATGTGACTTTAGGACTTATGCACTTGTTTTCATCATCATCCAACTATCCTCTATCACTATATAACTTTGTGTACCTTGATTCTATCTTAGTTAAGATATACAATACAAACATCAAAAATTTATTTTTAGGTACTTTGTTTATGTGTTTCTCTCTATAAATCAAACACATCTTATGTACATCTTTGAATTATGTTACAGACACTTAACCTCATCATTAGAACATAGTGTACAATATTTCCTTAACCACATTTTACCTAAACATCAATCCTATGTCCATATGATCATGACCTTTGTCTGTTACTCTACCAGTCTTTGTAGAATTACTACTATATTGACATGAATGGCAAACACATTCATGAATACAACATGTCAATATTGTCACATGCTCTCCAATTCTTTAGATACACCCCTAAAGGAACATCATTAGGATTCATGCTAACAAAAAATTCATGGATCGTTTCCATGTTGGGAAGTTCTCTTTGTTAAACTTAGGCACTTCTTTCTTGTACATCTTGATCTTTAGCTCAATTCCCTTCAAAATTTCCTTACAAGCACTAAATATCAAATACCAATTGTTAGAGTTATTAGAATAGATGAGAGGGTGTGGCATGAATCAATAATCCCCACATTTAGATGTACCAATTCAAATTTTACTAATTGCCAACAATTTATACAAGCTCATAAAACCACTCAGCCAATATAGAAACTCATCAAAAAATAAACTTATTCATTCATCACTTAGCTCTTTGTCTAATGTATGTTGACTAATAGAAATAAACAATAGTAAAAAACATGCATCATAAAAATAACATTCACACATTCACACCTGTTTAATAGTGGAATTTAGTCTAGAAACCCAATTTGGGAAAATCACCAAGTAACATGCTATGACTTTTCACTTTTCTAAAGTAAGCTTGGTTAACAACCAACCTTGTTAAAGGTTACAAAACACATTTTTAGGTGTGACCCTATTATAGGATTTAATCATCCTATTAGGAATGTTCTAGTTAGAGATCTTTAGATCATTCCATTAGAATGTTACCTTGATTAAAAGATTTACAAATGACTGTTAGGTCAACCCTAATTAAAGTATTTACTACCACAATGGTTAGAAAGTAATAGCTAGGTTTAATTTTTAAAGATACAACTCACTTTGCAAATTCAAATCTCCATTTGGCTAATTTACTAGTAATTTGACTGGACATTATTGTGTTCTCCATCTCTAATCTACTTGGAAACACTTCAAGAAATCACACTTAACCAATCTTCTTACTTTTCCACTTCTACTTTGTTCTTCATTGTCCTTCTCAAAAATAATCAATCAATAATGAAAAATCCTTAGAAACCATCTTGTGTCCCTCTTAAATAGGTAGCTTTTATTTTTTCCTGCTTAAACACCACCTTAGATCTTAGGGTTGATCAGATTCATTGAATCTATCCATCATTTTTTCCATCTACTCCTTTCTTGAAATTTCTAGAACTTCTCTTATAATCTTTTCCTTTGACAAAATAAAGAACTCAATTCATGTATTAAATATGTTATCTCATCAATCCTTATCATTAACACATTTTGACCAATCCAAAACTTCAACAATGTTGACTTCAAACTTGATTGTTTACCAAACTATTATTTTTCTGACACTCAGTCATTGCTATGTTCTTCTAGTTAGTCAATGTTGAGTAGCTTGATCTCTACTATTCTTTTTTTCTTTTCTTTTAATGTATTTCTTAGTATTCACTATGTTTAATTGTTGCTACATTTTCTCCTTCAACTTGTTTGGCCATAACTATTACTTAGTTGATATTATTTCCTCGACTATCTCTTAAGTTTCTTAATCTTTTGCTTCATTGACCTAATAAAATTGTCACTCAGTCAAGCTTAGTGTTTTACACAACTTCTTGTCTTCTCTTATATACAGCAACTCAATTATCCTCTTTTTTGGTCACAGATTGGTTTTGATAATTGAGTGTCAACACACTTAAGAAATTTTCTTAGTTAATGCTAAGTTGCAATATGTCCCAAGCTAGGAATTCATCAAGTGTCGAGTCATTCAGATGATGAGCAGATAGACAATGCCAAGCAAGTTTTAGATGCCGAGTGACTAATAGATGTCAAGCTAGTATATGTGCCAAGTAAACTATAGGTGTCGAGCAAGATATAAATTCTATAGGTGTTGAGAAAGATAGAATTTCTATAGATGCCGAGCAAGTCAAAATTTCCAGATGTGTCAAGCATTAGTAATCAGTAAGTGTCAAGTAACACAGAATCAACATAAGAGTTTGTCCCCTCACAAAATAAGATGTAAACTATTTTTGAGCTAACATGTGATGAATCTCAAAGGATTAAAAGATAAGATTGAATCTATTTGATTCCTTATGCAATCAACATGCAACCAATCAGAAATATGGAAAGATTTGAGCAAGAAAGATGGATGAATCTCAATTGTAGATTCATACCTAACCCTAAGTCATGAAATCTTTTTACAGATGTCAAAACCCCATAATTTAGTAATGTGTGAGAATTTATGAGAGAGGGAATGCATGCAAGGAGAGGATACTAGCAAAGTTTGAAGGACGTGAAAGGGGTGAAAAGACTTAGTGTTGTTTAGTGTGGAGCCTGATCAGTCCCCAAGTGGGAGATTGTTAGATTATGGTGATGAAAAAAAAAAATTGGCACTATTTTCCATTCGTACATTCTTTTTTGGTACTATTCACCATTCGTAGATTTGCCACTAAATTTATGGCTAATTTATGGCTGACATCTTATAAACGTAAAGTGGTTTAATACATGTATAAAAGGGTTTAGGGTTGGGTACTTTCATTATGTTGTGATGTGAAATTGCTTCTTGCGGCAGTATTGAGCTATAAGGGATTACAGATTGTAATCAGGTTGTAATCACTGGATTGTAATAATATTGGACTTGCTATTTGGTGGACATAGCCTAGGGATTGGGTGAACCATGTTAAATTTTGGTGCCTTGTGTTCATTTCTGTGTGATCTATTATTTTTTGTTATTGGTTATATTTGCATGTAGTTTTTTTATTTCTTTCCATGGTTTATCCTAACAAGTGGTATCAAAGCAAGGTTGTCTTTCAATTATCCTCTGCAAGAAAGTCTCATGGTTAAGTGGGAGTCTCACAGTTGAGTGGCAACAATGGCAAATGAGGGTAAGCTGAGGGTTGGTAGGTTTAATGGGTAGAACTTCCAGTTATGGTAGATGCAAATGGAAGACTATCTATATCAGAAGGATTTATGGAAACTGTTGGAAGGCAAAGTCAAGAATCAAGGAACTATGTCAGAGGCTGAATGGGATCTTTTGAATAGAAAGACACTTGAAAGTATTTGGTTATGCTTGGCACCATCGATGACATTTAATATTATAAAAACAAAGATGATAGAAGATTTGATGAAAACCTTAGCGACACTATATCAAAAGCCCTTCGCTTCAAACAAGGTATTTCTCATGAAGCATTTATTTAATATGAAAATGGTAGAAGGTGGATCTATTGCAAATCATTTAAATGAGTTTAATACTATCACTAGCCAGTTATCTTCTATGGGTATCAATTTTGATGAAGAAAGTAGGGCTCTCTTGATTTTGTGTTCTTTGCCTGAAAGTTGGAATGGCTTGGTAATGGTTGTGAGTAATTTTGTTCCTGGATCTAGTACCCTAAAATATGATGATATGATCAGTGTTGTTTTGAGTGAGGAAACGTGTAGGAAATCCTCAGGTGGATCTACATCAGGAAGTGCTTTGAATGCACAAAGCAGGGGCAGAACGACTGAGAGAGGAAGTAACTCTGGAAATCATGGGAAATCAAGAGGAAAGTCAAAGGGGAAGAGGTCTCAATCGAGAGGACCAAATGATTGCTGGTACTGTGGGAAACCAGGGCACAAAAAGAAAGATTGTTGGAATCGAAAGAAAAATGAAGGAGATAAATTAGATGGAGACAAGGAGGAAACTGTGGTAAGTAAAAAATCCGAAGAGGATGCTTTGCTTCTATCTTTAGAAAGTTTAGATGATTCATGGGTTTTAGATTCTGGTGCTTCATTTCATGCTACACCTTATAGAGGTTATTTCATTGATTATGTCCAAGGGGATTTTCAGCTTGTTTATTTGGGGGATAATGAACCCTGTCAAATTTTTGGAAAGGGAAAAATTAAGATTAAGTTGGAGAATGGGAATCATTGGCTACTACATGAGGTAAGACATGTTCCAAGGCTGAGTAGGAATTTAATTTCAGCAAGGCAACTTGGTGATGAGTGTTGTGTAGTTACCTTTAATGATAAAAATTGGAAGGTTTCAAAAGGTTCCCTTGTAGTGGCAAAAGGTGTGAAAGTAGGCACCCTATATCTTTGTATAGGTCATATTGTTCCTTCTACTTTGATTGTTTTAGAGAAAAATGAATGTTCAGGAACAATTGTTGCAATTGAGTAGGAAGAACAAATAGCTACTGTAGATTCTGATACAACATTGTGGCACAACAGGCTTGGGCACATGAGTGAGAAAGGTATGAAATTACTTCATTCAAAGAAAGTTTTACCAGGTCTGAAATGTGTTAATATGGATTTCTGTGAAAGTTGTGTGTATGGAAAACAAAAGAGAGTGAGTTTTGTAAAGACTGGGAAGGAAAACAAAAAGGAGAAATTAGAGCTTGTGCATACATATGTATGGGGACCAGCTCAGGTATCTTTCCTTAGTGGCTCTCATTATTATGTTACATTTATTGATGATGCAACTAGAAAAGTATGGGTTTGTTTCCTTAGACAAAAATCTGATGTATTTCAAACTTTTAAGAAATGGAAATGCTTGGTTGAAAATGAGACTGGTAAGAAATTAAAATGGCTTAGATCTAATAATGGTGGTGAGTATTGCAGTCATGAATTTGAAGATTATTTCTCCACTAATGGTATTCATAGACAAAAAATTGTTCCAAGGACTCCACAGGAAAATGGAGTGGCTGAACGCATGAAGAAGACTATAATGGAGTGTGCAAGGAGCATGAGGTTGCATGCTAGATTGCCCTTACACATGTGGGTAGAGGCTGTCAATACTATAGTATATTTGATTAATAGAGGTCCCTCTACTCCTTTGGGCTGTGGTATTCCAGAGGAGGCATGGACTGGTAAGAAGGTGAGTTATTCTTTTCTCAAGACCTTTGGTTGTGAAGCTTTTTCTCATATAGAATCTAAAAATAGAACCAAGCTAGAATAAAAATCAAAGAAATGTGTCTTTTTTGGATATGGCATTAATGAATTTGGTTATAGACTTTGGGATTTTGAAAATCATAAAATTGTTAGAAGTCGGGATGTCATATTCAATGAGAAAGTGTTGTACAAAGATTTGTTGCAGCAACATGAGAAGAAAGAAGATGATTATGTAGTGTTGGATGATACTCCAAAAACTAATGTTCTAGCCATTCCTCATGATGTGTAACAACTGCAACAACAAATACCACACACACCAATGAATGTTAGACAGTCAACGAGGCAAATTAGATCTCCACAAAGATTTTCTCCCTCTTTGTATTCTATTTTACTTGATGATGCTAGTGAACCTAAAATTTATGATGAAGTTGTGTAGGTGGATACTAAGATTCAGTGGGAGTCTGCAATGAAAGATGAAATTGACTCTTTTCTAAAGAATAATGCATGGGATCTATGCAAGTTGCCTACAGGTAAAAAGGCTTTACAAAATAAGTGGGTTTACAAGTTGAAAGAAGAGGAAGGAGGTAAGAAAAGATTTAAGGCCAGGTTAGTTGTAAAAGGATTTGCATAGAAAAAGGGAATTAATTTTGATGAGATATTTTCTCCTATTGTTAAAATGACTTCTATCCGTACTATTTTAAGTCTTGTGGCTACTGAAGATTTGCATTTAGAGCAGTTAGATGTTAAAATAGCCTTTCTTCATGGTGATTTGGATGAAGAAATATATATGGCTCAGCCATGGGGATTTGAGGTCAAAGGTAAGGAGAACTTAGTGTGCAAATTGAAGAAAAGTTTATATGGCTTAAAGAAAGCACCTCGGCAATGGTATCTAAAATTTGATAGGTTTATGCATGAGCATGGCTATAACAGGTGTCATTCAGATTATTATGTTTATTTTAAGAGGTTGGATGATGATAGCTACATTATTTTATGTTTATATGTTGATGATATGCTTGTAGCTGGGTCTAACATGGATCATATTAAGGGGCTGAAATTCCAATTAGCACATGCATTTGCTATGAAGGATTTGGGGGTGGCAAAAAAAATCCTTGGTATGAAGATTTGTAGAGATAGGAAGAATAGAACATTAATGCTATCTCAGGCTGATTATGTTGAGAAGGTGTTGCAACGTTTCTCTATGGAGAATGCTAAAGCTGTTGGCACACCTTTACCTAGTCATTTGAAGTTGACTAAGAAGATGTGTCCTAAGACACAAGAAGAGGAGGATAAGATGTCCAAGGTACCCTATGCTTTAGCTATAGGAAGCTTGATGTATGCTATGGTATGCACTAGGCTAGATATTGCACATGCAGTGGGAGTCGTTAGCAGGTATATGAGTTATCCAAGATTTGAGCATTGGAATGCTATCAAGTGGATTCTCAGATATTTGAGTGGAACATCCAATAAGTGTTTACACTTTGGGGGCTCTACTACTGATTTATAGGGCTATGTTGACTCAGATTTGGCAAGGGATATTGATACCAAGTAGAGTACTATAGGTTATGTCTTTACTATTGGTGGTGCAACTGTGAGCTAGGTTTCTAGGTTACAAAAGATTAATGATCTATCCACTACAGAGGCAGAGTATATTGCTGCTACAGAGGTAGCCAAGGAGATGATATGGCTTTAGTTCTTCTTGGAAGAATTGGGACATAATTATTTTTTCATAGATAGTCAAAGTGTCATTCATCTTGCAAAGAATTTAGCTCTGCATTCTAAGACCAAACACATATAGTTGTGGTACCATTTCATTCGGTCAGTTTTGGAGGATGGACAGTTAAAGCTGGAGAAGATACATACCAATGAAAATCCAGTAGATATTTTGACAAAGGTTGTAATAAGGGAGAAGTTGAACTCCTCTTTAGCTTCAGTTAGTCTTTTAGACTGAACATGAATAAAAGAATAGCAGAGTCTAGGGTGGTTTGATCCATTGGGAGCCCCATGTGGTAGTGGTATTGTTGCAGGATCAGTCTCCAAGTGGGAGATTGTTGTTTAGTGTGGAGCCTGATCAGTCCCCAAGTGGGAGATTGTTGTTTAGTGTGGAGCCTGATCATCCCCCAAGTGGGAGATTGTTAGATTATGGTGACTAATCAATAAATTACTGTACATACTTCATAATTAGTGGGGTTCAGAGCATTGCCCTGAAAAAAAAATTGGTACTATTTTCCATTCGTAGATTCTTTTTTGGTACTATTCACCATTCATAGATTCACCACTAAAGTTATGGCTAATTTATGGCCGACATGTTATAACCCTAAAGTGGTTTAATACTTGTATAAAAGGGTTTAGGGTTGGGTACTTTCATTATGTTGTGATGCAAAATTGCTTCTTACGACGGTATTGAGCTGTAAGGGATTACGAATTGTAATCAAGTTGTAATCACTGGATTGTAATAATAGTGGACTTGCTATTTGGTGGATGTAGTCTAGGGATTAGGTGAACCACATTAAATCTTAGTGCCTTGTGTTCATTTCTATGTGATCTATTATTTGTTGTTATTGGTTATAGTTGCATGTAGTTTTTTTGTTTCTATCCATGGTTTATCCTAACACTTAGAAGAAGGATAGCATTGCAGTATTAGTTAATAGAATAAAGTATTAGCACATCATATAGAATCATATTAGATCAAAGAGGATAAGATCAGATTGGATAGAACTAGGATCTAAAATCAGCAATTGAAGCTTGTAAGTCATCAAGTTGACACATTTTGCTACACTTTCTAGCCATTGTATTAGGAGAATTAAAATCCTATGAAGATAGGTTGGCTTAATAGCCATTTTGTAAATCCTTTAATAGGGTGGTGTTCCAAGTGAGTGTTTGTAAAATCATTTAGATAGGTACACCATTAATAAGGTGTTGAAGCCTTTAATAGGGAAAGCCTCTCACAAGGCAGACCATTGTTGATGGTCAATTTTTTTTAACTTGACAAGTTACATATTGCTACAGTGATAAGTTGTGGGTGTCATCCCCACCCCAGTTTTACCTTCTCATTTTGGAGGGTTTTTAGGGTTTCTAAGGAGTTTGATGCAGCAATTACAGACCTAATGGGGAAGAATAGAGCTTAATTAGAAGAAATCAGAACTCTAAAGATTGAACAAGAATCACAAGCCATGATGCTTTGTGAAGTAACTGAGCAGAAGAAGAGAGCCATTGAAGATAAAAATATGATATAAAATGACAAGAGAAACCCTGTTAATAGACTAGAGAAAAAGTCAACTGAGATTGCAAGAGCTTTCAACATGCAGTTAGACACCCTAAGCCAAATGATGAATGCCCATAATGAGCTGAATGTCAAGGACATTGAGATCTCTGCACTGAAGATGCAAAATGAGCAACTACAAAATGACTTGAGAAGAGAAAAATAAATTACAGAAAGCATCAACAAACCTAATGAAGCCATCAAGTACTTTGAACAGCTACTAAAATCACCAAGATCTAGTAATGAAGCTTCAGGATTAGGCTACATCAGCACTAAAAAAGGAGAGTCATCCAAGACTACAGAAGAAAGGAGTAACAAAGGTAAGAACACAAAACCTACTTGTCAATTTTGTGGTAAAAAGGGACATACCTATAATGTGTATAGAAGAAAGAATGCCAATCAGCATGATAGACCTAAAAACATGGGTCACTATCACAAGTGCAATAAGCAAGGTCATCAGGCACATGACTGCAAGACTACAACCATTAGGACACCAAGATTTGAAGGTCACTGCTACAATTGCAAGAAGTATGGACACAAAGCTTTTGAATTCAGATCCAAGCCTACATGGTCATCAAACAAGGGAAAAATCCATGAAAATTCCTATAATTGGGGCTACAACACTAGGTACAACTATCACTACTATCAAGAGTATGGACACATCCCTGAAAATTTCATAAGAACACATTTTAGTGGAAGCTACAGTAGATGGTTGAGCCAAACTACATGCTTTAGTTGTTTGAAGACTGGTCACATCAGCAAGCACTACCCAACAAGGTCAAAGGCACCCAACTCTAAGTTCAACAAAGGAAAAGGAAAAGTTGATGTTGAACACATCAGAGGAGAGATGAATAGGACATGGAAAAGAAGAGATGGAAGTAGCACATCCAATGGAGAGATCACTTCACCTAAAAGGTCAAGTGGTCACACTTCATCCAACTAAGTAGAAGAAGGTATGTGGGATTAATATTTAATTCTTTATCATACATCAGCTTCCAGAATAAATTGGCACTAAAAAGGATAGATCAACACGAATAGATATGCAAAGTTAAAACTTCAAAATTTTCACAAGTGTTGCCAAGTAAGAAAAGTTGTCCTCAAATGCCAAGTAAAGTCCTAATATATGCCAAGTTGCCTACCAAAATCAGTAGGAGCTGAGTTAGAAGTGGATGTCGAGTGAAGGGAAATTCTTATTGAAGCTAAGTAATGGAAACTATAGTGTATGCTGAGTGATAGGAAAATCAATAGAAGTCGAGTGAAACAAAATTGCTTAAGGAGTCGAGTGGACAATTGTATATGGACTAAGCACTAAATGCTATGAAATGAATGGTATATGGTCAAGTTTTTACTCATTTTTAATCATCAAAAATATAGAGCAAGAGAAAGAAGATCATAGGAATGAATTCCAAGTAGAGATTAAAGCTTTTGCAAAGATTCTAGCCAAGATTCAGCATTGTGTCATCGATTTGAGGTATTTACGCCAGTGTTGAGTTATGCAGTTAAGAAATTTTTATGTCTTGAAACCCTAGTTTGAAGAAATGGCATCTAGCTCTAGGAAACACTAGGACAAGGATTCATTTGAAGTTAAATTGGTTAGTAATGAAGTAAAACAACCAGACTTTAGACCAATTCCTGAAGTTGCATACAAAACTGACCCTGCTAGAGCTTTATCCATTATTCCATCTAAATTTGTGATGGTGCAAGATGTTAGAAGGTGTTATAACTATAAAATAGGTGTAATTGGTGACATGGAGATTATGGAAGCATATGATGAACTTTGTGAGAATGGGGTATTGAAGGAAGAGTTTCAAATTGTTGAGAGGAAGGGCTTAACCCATGCCCTAGATTTCCCTATAGTATATAAAATGGAATGGGTAAGAATTATGCTGAGTAGAATCCATGATGGATGTCTATGGTTGGAGGATGGACCAATCAAATTTTCAAAAAGAATTATACATAGGGTAACTGGGTATCCAACCCAAGAATAGCCAAAAAACCTAAGGAGTGATTCTAAAGAAGCCCTAGAGAAGAATATTGGGGCAAAGTGGAACAAGAGAGGGATGACAATCGACACAATCAAAGATCCTCTTGTAGATTTTTTTGTTAGGGTCATATCCCATAAATTCTACCAACCAAGTTGACTAAATAGTGTACCTTGTATTGCAGTTGATGTTGGATACAAAATTGTCAAGAAGGATCATACATATTGTAGACACTGAAATTTGTCCAAAATCCATTTCGTGACCAATTAAATAAATATTTATTATTTATTTAATTCCCCTACCTTAATTAAATAAATTTTACATTTATTTAATTATACTCACCTTACCTTGATTTAAATAAACTAGGGTTTATTTAAATCCTAACCTATTCCCACATGCATCTAACCCCTTTCACTTTAATTAAGTATGTCATTTACTTAATTAATCCCTTTTCTAACCCCCTTGGAATTAAATATTACATTTAATCCTATTTGAGCACATGGCTCCTACATTTAACCCTCACCTAACCTCACTAGCCTACCTAACCCATCATGCTAAACCTACCGACTTCCTAATCATGCTTGCTTTGCATAATCATCCTAGCTAATCACCTCTTAATCCTAAGTGTGTTCTCACACATGTGTGAGAGATGTTCACACTTTCCTCATCCCTCATGTCTTGCATGTCTCTTGAACACTTGTCCTCTTGCATGAGATTCAAGGTGTCTCTCACATGTGTGAGAAGCCATGCCTTCTCACACCTCTTGCACACTTTTCCTCTTGCATGAGAATCAAGTTGTCTCACATATGTGTGAGAAGCCATGCTTCTCACACCTCATTGATCATGTCACCATCAAAGGTTTCTCACACATGTGTGAGCATATTGCCCCCTTTGAATGGTCAAAACCCTAATCCATGTGGAGTCTACTTGTCCTCCACTTCATTAACACCTCATTGATCCTGAGAGATCTTAGCCCTCCATCTGGCATTCAATCTTAACCATCTGTTGCATCCATTTTCATATAAAAGGAGAGCCCTCTCCTCATTTCCACATCTACTATCTACCCCATTGTTATGCTGCAAGAATTTTGAGCAACCACATCCCATGAGCAAGAAAATCATCTACACTTGGTGATTTGTGAGGTTTGCATAGTGCTATTTTGATGTCATTAATACTCTTGTTTTTTTCATGTTGTTCATTTACATGTCTTCTTTCATATTTTGAGGTTTTGCATGATAATGTAGAAATGTGCATTAGTTGCTTGATGTTTATTTCTTAGTTACATTTTTATGCAACACACATATGATCTAGTTGGACTACAATTACAATAGATTATGGAGAATCTTGGAGCCATAAGAAGGTCCAAGAGTGCCCAATGCAAATTCAGAGCAATTTTGATATGTTTTTTTTTCTATGTTCAAAATGAATTCCCCTCTTTTGGAAAGGTAAGCTAGAAAATAATCAGGCCAATAGCAGTATAGGTCAATGAATACATAGAGAAAATGGGGGAAAATTTTGAAACTATAATGACCAATTATTTTGAAGATTTTAAGAAGTCAATGAAATAGAGACTTAGAATACCTATCTCTCTTATTGAGTAGCACATCAATGACATTAGTTTCTTAGTGTACATTTATTTCACATACATCTAAGTAGCAATACCAAGGGTGAGATGGCTGAGGCCACTTGGATATGAAATCAACATTGATGAGGCATTTGAAGCAATGAAACAATTGCTTGTAGAGGAAGTAGATAAAAATGCTCAAGCACTTATGATGTTGTCAAATCCAAGGTGGACATGGAATAGAAAATTTCCTCTACCCTAAAGAAAAAGGATAAATTGGGTAAGAAGCCTAAAAAGATTTGGGGAAGGAACAAAAAAAGCAAAGGAAGAAGAAAATGAAGATGAAGATAAAGAAGAACAGGGCGAAAAGCCACTTGCATTGACCTAAGGCATGAGAGAAGATGTAAAAGAGGTAGAAGGTGCCAAGGAGGAAGAGAAAGCCAATGAAGCACCTACCAACCTAAACCAAACAAGAGAAAAGCTCAAAAATAGCCTACAGCTCAGCCTAAAGGCAAGAAGATGGCTAAGCCAAGTCCAGCAAAATCTACTACAAGGGAAAATACAATAGCTACAAAAAAGGAGGCTAAGGAGTAGGAAAAGAAGAAAGCTATTGAATAGGAAGGTCCAACCAAAAAGAAGCTAAGAAGAAAGTATGTTGCACCTCCTAAATTAGATGAAGAAAGAACAAAGTCTAATGAAAATGGCCAATTCAAAGTGGTAAGTCACACCACTAAGTTTGATTTAGAAAATATATGTGATAACATTAGAGACAATGAAGACATATCTAGCCTAAAAAGCATTTATTTTAATAAGTTGACTAGAGATGAAAAAAACTTAATTGAAGAATTAGTCTACACTATGATGGCCAAGTTCAAGAACACTCCACTTGAACTAGAAAATTCAATGTCTAAGGAGTTATATTCCATTATAGAAAATAAATGGCATTATTTCCTTAATATGGAAAAAGAAATAAGAGAGTCAACGTTGGTTTGAGTAATGCCTAAACTCACTAAAGGGAAAATTAGCAAGGAAAATAAGAAGCATGGGAGAAAATTTGCACCCAAGTATAAAGCCTTTAGTATTCTACAAAATAAGATTGAGGATGTTGTCAAAAAGTCCACTCAAATGTGGAAGTTAATCTATGGCCTCACAAATATCAAAGAAGGAGAGGCGGATCCCTTTGAAGGAAGAAAAAATGGAGAAGAGGACAATGAAAAGGAAGAAGAAGAAGAAAAGGAAAAGGTAGATGATATAGTGGAGAAGGGAACACAAAAAGATGATATGGCAATTGTTGAATAGTAGAAAATAGAACAAAGTGTGCAAGACACACAATTGCCACCACCAAGTCCTCCACATGTAACTCCTACACCTATAGATATAGTAACTATACAAATGTTCTTGACAATTTTGGTTAGAACATAAATCCAATAACTATAGAGGATCTTTTATCTTCCATGTCAACCAAATGGACCATTGTCTTTCCAAACCACAAAACCAGGTTTTCAAAAACCTAGTTATAAGATAACCTGGTTATGTGACAAATTCATCTTCCCCAACCAAACGGGGCCTAGATTCACCTGTATCAAGGAAACCAAATATGGACATGATAGAAACTACACTGCAAGCTCAATTTTGTACAAATCCAGTCTTGATGAGTGTGGAAGAATTGCAAAAAGTTGTAGCTGAAATCACAAGGGATAAGGTGAATCCACAAGAACCATCTTCTCATATCCCAATAGTTAAAAGTGGACAACCCCAAGAGCAAGCTACACAAGATACATTCACTAAGGTTAACTCCATAGTTGCAGTCACTATAACTACTGAGGAGCAAGCAAAGGATCAAATAGGATAGATGGATACCTCTGTTCCTACAACACAAGAACAAGGTGTACCCACATAGATCATAGTGATTGACAAGGAAAGATCTAAAGAGGACAAGGAAATTCCTAAGGAGAAGGAGAAAGAGGCAATACAAATGTTGATAAATTTTCCTACAATAGGGACTCCAACTAGAGCATCTCAACAACTGAGAAATGAAGCAATACCACTCCAAATTTCAGCACTAGACTCGAGATCTACAAAGGTTGCAAGGGTACTTCATTATGGGGACCCTAGTCTAGATGAAAAAATAGTCATTCCTAAGTATGACTATGCAACCATGAACTTGAATAGATAAATGAAGTGCAAGAGGGATTGGAAAAGAAAAAGAAATAGGAGATACTCAGAAATGAGTATAAACAAAGACAAGCTTTGATTGAAATAAAACACATCTTTAAGATGCATTTAGCCTACAAGTACCTGATGAAACCAAGCCAGTTATGGAGCAACTATCTAGTATAGTGGACCAGGTACAGAACAAAGACCTTTATACTAATGCAAAACTATTAGAATGGTCTAAAAAGAATTTCCAAGAAAAGGTAAATGAACGAATATCAAGTAAGATAGCACTATCTCAGGTGGAGCTAGCTAAAATGATTGAAAAATTAAAAGCAATACTTGAGAACATATTCTCATTGTACTCAAAATTGTGTAACCCATCAATTTTCACACAAGAGACTAGCCAGCGAATAATGAGCTTGGAGAGGAACCTAAAAATATCAAGTATGCAACTACCCAAGGGTCCAACTCAAAGTGAGAAGCATTTTCAAACTACACTTCACACTCAAAAGGAATTAGGTTTGTTAATAGTAGATGAGGAAAATATAAAGGCCAAATTGATACAAATTCAGTCTACCATAACCCCACACATGGAAGTCTTGTAGAAAGAATTGGCCTATGCTAAGAATGTTTTAAAGAAAGAACCCAATCTTTCTACATTGGAAGACCTAGTTCACCTTGCAATAGAGACAACCATCCAACTTAAATCACTAGAAATTGTACTAGACAATTGGGATGTTGATCTTAAGATAATAATGCAGGTAAATAAATCCTTTTTGGCAAAGTATTCAGTTAATGTATAGAACCCTTTGACATAAGTATCAAAAAGGAGGAGATTATAATAAAAAAGGGAGAGATGATGATAGTAAAATTTTGAAGAAATAAATTTTGAGGGGGGAAAATAGAATAGCCAAAAGGAAACAATAATTGCAATGGAAGATGTGTGAAAGGGGGAGTCAATACAAGGCAGATAGAGAAAGAATGACAAGGCAAAATAGAGATAAAGAGTATCAAAATCAGCATGAGACAAATCTAGCATGAGAAGTTGTGGATATAGAAAAGGCACATCAACTCATGGGGAGTTATAAATTTTGAGGTATAAACTCCTTCACAAAAATTTTGAACAATTTTGAAGCTTTGTACAAAATGTATATTATACTCAAAGAGATCAAATTCATAATGTAAATTATTTTTGACACTAATGTCAATGGAGGAGATTGTTGGTCTCGAATTAGTTTTGACAATTGAGTGTCAACACACTTAAGAAATTTTCTTAGTTGATGTTGAGTATAATATAGATGTCGAGTTGTAGTATGTGCCGAGTCATTGAAATGTTGAGCAAGTTTCAGATGCCAAGTGACTAATAGATGTTGAGCCAGTATATGCACTAAGTAAACTATAGGCACCAAGCAAGATAGAATTTCTATAGGTGCTAAGCAAGATAGAATTTCTATAGATGCCAAGCAAGTCAAAATTTCTACATGTGTTAAGCATCAGTAATTAGTAAGTATCGAGTATCACAGAATCAACATAAGAGTTTGTGCCCTCACAAACTAAGATGTAAACTATTTTTGAGCCAACATGTGATGAATCTTGAAGGATTAAAAGATACGATCAAATCTATTTGATTCCCTATATAATCAACACAAAATCAATCAGAAAAATGGAAAGATTTGAGTGGGAAAGATGGATGAATCTCAATCCTAGTTTCATACCTAACCCTAAGTCATGAAACCTTTTTAAGGAGGTAAAAACCCCATAATTTAGTAATGTGTGAGAATGTATGAGAGAGTATGTGTGAAGGGAATGCATGCAAGGATAGGATACTAGTGAAGTTTGAAGGAAGTGAAAGGGGTGAAAAGACGTAGAAGAAAGACAACATTGTAGTATCAATTAACAAAATAGAGAATTAGCACTTCATATAGAATCATATCAAATTGGACAGAACAAGGATTTGAAATCAGCAATTGAAGATTGTAAGTCATCAGGTCAACACATTCTACTATACTTTCTAGCCATTGTATTAAGAGAATAAAAATCCTATGAAGATAGGTTGGTTTAATAGCCATTTTGTAAATCTTTTAATAGGGTGACATTCCAACCAGGGTAAACTTTAAGAAAGTCACCTCAAAAAAAAGATATAAAATACTGGCAAATCTTTCATTATTTTGAAAAAATAAAATTATTTCTATTGGCGAATCTCTTAATTTTTTATTCTAAATATGATTAATATTGGTGATTATTTTTTAATCATAATTTTATGTATAAAATATTGATAAATATTAATAATAATAGGAAGTTTATTAATCACTATGGAATATTACAAATCAAAATTAAACAATTTTCTACCTTGTGGAATATTATGAGGATCATTACACATACTTTAAATCAATAGTGAAAACTAAATATTGGTGATATATCCCTAAAGTAACTAATAATTATGATAATTATTGGTCAGTTCAATTTAATTTCTCCAATAATACATCATATTTAGGTGACTCAAATCTATTCATGTAATGCATATTGTGGTGAAAGTTTGAGTTTAAAATTTTCAATAAAATAAATTATTGAGCAATTTTAAATATTCTAGAACTAAATTTTATAAAACTATAGGTTTTATCAAATCTTAAATTATTAGCCAAATTACTAGCCAAAAAATTATAAAATTAGCCAATTTACGAATATTAGCCACTAAATTATAACTTGATTCCAAGTGAGTGTTTATAAAATCCTTCAGATAGGTACACCATTAATAGGGTGTTGAAGCCTTTAACAAGGTAGGCCTCTCACAGGGTAGACCATTGCTGATGGTCAAATTTTGTAACCTTGACAAGTTACATATTGTTGCAGTGATAAGTTGTGGGTGTCATCCCCACCCCAGTTTTATCTTCTCATTTTGGAGGGTTTCTAGGTGATCAAATATTGTGTTGTCTATTTTCATGCATGTCTTTACTTTCATGTTAATTAGAAATGTTTTATGCATGTATTGATTTCAATTAAAAGTTTTATAGCTTATAAGTTTGGTACTTCTAATTCACCCCCCCCCCCCCTCTCAAAAGTATTCTTCCCACTTGTAGATTCCAACACTCTTTACTTCATATAATGATTAAACAACATCTTATCTTGTCGAAGACTAACTAATCAAATGCCCATTGTAATTCTGACATACATATCTTTACTCAACAACTTCACTAATTCATCTAGTTATCTCTCTTTTTAATTCATCTTCATCTATCAATTGATATTACACTCTACACTATCATAAATTATCTTACTAGTAAGGTTTGACATCAATGACAACATAACAATTCTTCCAATTGTAGTTTCCAATAATAGATTCACATTCAACAACGTAATCTCAACTTTCCCATTTCCCATAATCTGATAGGGTCCATTGTCTCACAAATAAAACAATAAAAAATCCCCTTGTCCATAATCAATAAAATAACCTCTATGGGGAATAGGATGGAATGAAACCCCTGAATCTAAAATCCATGAATCATCAACATTTTCTACTAAAATAAGCAAAGCATCCTCTTTAGATTTATTACTTACCACAATTGCCTCCTTATTTCCTTCTTGCTTGCCTCCTTCATTTTTAGTTTGAGTCCAACAATCTTTCTACTTATGACCTATTTTCCTATAGCACCAACAATCTCTTGGTACTCTTGATTGAGACCTCTTTCCTTTTGATTTTCCTCTTGATTTCCCATAATTTCTAGCATTGTATCCGCTCTTATTCATTATGTGATTGCTTTGTGTGTTCAAGAAACTTCCCGTTGTAAATGCCCTTAATATTTTCCTAGGAAAATCCTCACTCAAAATCATGCCAACCACATCATCAGATTTTAGATTATTAGAAACAGAAAGAGAAGTACTCACAACCATTACTAGGGCATTCCAACTTTTAGGCAAAGAACATAGAATCAATGTAGCCCTAATTTCTTCATCAAAATTGACATTTATAGAAGATAATTGATTAGTAATTATATTAAACTCAATTAAATGATCAGCAATAGATCCACCTTCTACTATTTTCCATATATAATAAATGCTTCATTAGATATACCTTTTTTGAAGTGGAGGGCTTTGTGTGTAGCTTTTTTAGGGTTTGTATCATCATCTATTCTATTGTCTTTACTTCCATAATATTAAATTCCACTGATTGTGCTAGAAATTGAAAAATACTTCCAAGTACCTTTTTTTCCAAAATATATCATCCCTCATCTTTCATAGTTGTCTCTTCATTGAACTTTCCTTCCAATGCAAGCCAAAATTATTTATGATAAAGATAGTCCTCTATTTTCATTTTCCATAACTAAAAATTCTACCCATTAAACTTCTCAACCTTCAGCTTACCCTCATCTTCCATTGCTCCCACTCATTCATTATACCCTCACCAAATTGTGAGACCTTCCTGTGGAGTATAATTGAAACAACCTTGCTCTAATATCACTTGTTAGGATTAGCGAGATAGGAATAACAATTACTTGCAAATATAGCCAATATCCAAAAATGAATAAAGAACACAAAACACAAAACACAAAGATTTAATGTTGTTCACCCAATCCTTGGGCTACATCCACCAAACAATGATTCCAATAATCTTATTATCCACTAATTACAGCCTTATTACAATCTATAATCTCATATAGCTCAATACCACTATAAGAAGCTACTATCTCATTATACATAATAAAATCCATAATTCTAAGCCAATTTATCCAAGAATTTTTATGCTTAAAAAATTAGGGCTAGAATAATAACAAAATGTTGGTCCCTAGGAAAAATGGAGGAAAAATCGCCCCAAAAAAAAAGCCTCAAGGATAGTACCGTCGAACCTCGGATAGTCAAGAGAAAAAAATTCAGGGGCTAACATGTTGTAATTATTATAGCCCTAATTTTGTAAGAGGAAAAAAGCTTGTATAAAATGGCCTAAGGTTAGGGATTTTGTTATGTATGATGAGATTGAAGCTTTTTACAATGTTATTGATTTGTAAGGAATTGTAGATTGTAATCATGTTGTAATCACTAGATAATAAGAATATTGGACTTGATGTTTTGTGTACATAGCCCAAGGATTGGGTAAACCACATTAAATATTTGTGTCTTGTGGTCTCTTTTGTGTGAATTTTTTTATAATATTAATTATATTTGCATGTAATTTTTATTTTTGTCTCTCTATTCCTAACAAGAGGTTAGGATCATTTTGGAGCATTTATGAGATTTTGTAGTTAATAAACTACTGAATGAATTTATGGATGAAATTTGTGATAGGAAAAACTACTGAGATAGAAGGAATTTTAATTCAAGGAAATTATTAAAGGTGGTGATCTGATGGAGAAAGTGGAAGTGGGATAACTAATAGTTAAACTAGAAGATCAAGAACTAAATGATCATTTACAATTGGGGATAGTGATGACTCAACCAAGTAAACTCTAATTGTGAAAAAATAAATAAAAACAAGGGAATAAAATCCCAAATAACTCTAATTGTGCAAAAATAAATTTAAAAAAGGGAATAAAATCCCTATAGGAACAAAAAAATGAAGGATGAATGTGTTCATGGTGAATCCAAATTTACCAATATCTTTAATGTAGGGAAGGGGAAGATCCTTCTAAATTCACCGCGAATGTCATAACTTTGAACATTAGGATTTTAAATGTCCCTAACAAGCATCAAGTTTTAAAATGAGCATATAAAAAAAACATAACTTATTTTATTGAAAGAAATTAAGCAAGGATGAATGATCTATAGAGTTTTAAAAAGAAGCTAGGATTTTGGGACATATGGGGATCTCCATGTAGGGGAGCCTCAGGAGGTTTAACCTTCATATAGGACCCTAGGACTTTTAACCACAACATTTGTAGAAGATTGTGGAAATTGGAGTTATGACTTAGTAAGAAGTTACCAGATAAAGTTGAGCTTTAAGAGATTTAATGTGTATGGGCCTATTCAAAATATAGAGAAACTCGGAGTTTGGAAACATATTGAAGAAAAAAATATTATTTATAAAGGAGAGATTTCAATCATAGGATGGTATTTTAATACTATAACTAAGGCATTAGAAAAATGGAGTGGAACTAAGAAAATTTCTAAAGTAGAAGGATATTTTAATGAATGTATTAATAGAAATGGACTAATAGATGTTTTCACTTGTAGAGATAGATACACTTGGACTAATAGGAGAAATGGATTAAGCTTTATTGTAGAGAAACTAGATAGATTTATTTTAAATGGGGATGTGGAAGAACTACCCTTTACTCTAGATTTAGAAATGAAACCCATCTTATTTTTGGATCACTACCCAGTTGAATTATGCATCGTAAAGGATTAAAATCTAGACAATTGTCCTTTCAAATTTTAATAAATGTGGTTTAAGGATGCAGGATTTCTAAAGATGATAGAAAAATGGTAGAATGAAATTGTACTATATAGGTCTAAACTTCACCAAGTGGTTTATAAACTAAAAATTATTAAGGAAATGATTAGGGTATGGAATTTTGAACACATTGGGAATATCTTTGAAAGCAAGGAAGAATTGGAAGAAGAAATAGAGAATCTAAACAAGGAGGTTATAAAGAAGGGGATGAATTTAACCTTATATGAAAGAGAGAAGTGCCTCATTAAGGATTACAAAGAAATATTAACCGAAAAAGAAATATTTTTTAGATAAAAATGAAGAGAAACATGGCTAGATGCAAGGGATGGAAACACAATTCTTTTACAATAGTACAAAGTAATTTAGAATTACTAATACAATCACTGCTATTCAAAATCATGATGGGAAAAAATTTGGAGGACCTAGATGATATTATAGGAAATAAATTAATTTGAATAAATATTCAATAATAATGGTAATTAGAAGCTAGGGGCACATGAAAGCATCATTAAGAGCATCCTAATGACATAATAAAATACTACTAGGAAAATTTTCCTTTGAGGAAGTATGTGCAACCCTCAAAAAAATGAATCCAAATAAATCTCTAGGGTCAGATGGGTTTCCAACATGTTTCTTTCAAAAATGTTGGATGTACTTCATAGGAATGGAGGTAACAAGGTCTTTAGAAGGAGTGCAAATTTTGGGAAAATTCCTCAAGGAGGCATATAATACCTTTATCACCCTTATCTCAAATAAAGGAGAAATAAAATACCTTTAATGATTATCATTCTATAGATATTTGCAATAATCTCTATAAATTATTTACGAAGACTATTACAATGAGAATCAAGAAACTTCTTCCAAACATGATTAGTGAGGAACAAAAAGGGTTTGTACAAGGAAGATCCATCTATGATGGAGCAATTATTTCCCAAGAGGCCATACATATCATTCAAAACAACAAAAATCCTAGTATGTTTAATCAAGATAGATATTAAAAGGTATATGATAGAGTGGATTGGTGATTTTTGAGAAAATGACTCAAAACCTTTAGGGTGAAAAAATAATGGGTAATTTTGATCTTTGAATGCATATCCTCCACTAAGTTATCAATAGTCATAAATGGATCACTCAAAGGATTTTTTGGAATAAGAGGGGTACTCAGAGAGGGGTATTTGATATCCCCTTTTATTTTCATCTTAATGGAAGAAGAGTTAGGAAGATCAATAAAAAAGGTCATTTATGAGAAGACTATTAAAGGAATTGGGATCACTAATGACCTAGATCTGATAACCCACCAAAATTTTGGTGATAACACTATGTTTTATGAACAAATTTCCATAGAGGAATAAAAATAATATTAAAAAAATCAAGTCAATAAACCATTGCATCAGGTCAAGAGATTAACCCAAAGAAGTCAAAAATCTTCTTCTATAATACCAATCCTATTAGAATATATAGTCCACTGATATAATTGAGAAGGGGGGAGGGTGAATCAGTTATCCAACTAATATCACAAATAACAATTTTAAGCAATATTAACCATTTGAGCAATGTAAACTAAAACCATAACAAGATACTCATACACAATAACACCAAATATGTTAACTAGGGAAACCATTGATCATAGGGAAAACCCTAGTGGTGATGGTACCCACAAGATGATGTACTAATATAAATATTCCTTATTAGAGGATAGACCCTATTAGAACTCTGTTACAACATTTAGTACATATGAGTGCCTATTTGGAGACTTCAAATCCATGTTAGGAGATTCCAACCCTATTAGGAGTTGTGGAAGATAGTTGGACCCACTACCCAAATAGCTTTGAGTGAAAGACCAATGAACCCACTATCCAAATGACCTCTGTATTATTCCTTGTAGAATAATAGAACTGAATTAGACTTCTTTCTTCTATCTTTTTCCTATAAAACAGACTTCTACTTCTTCTAATCTTATAACCAGATCAAGAACTGCACATCCAATAATCCATTGGATCCCTTACACACATTCAATCAAACACTCTACTCCTTTTTGCACTTCAAAAATACAATGCATAATAGATACTTCATATTTATCACAATCAAAGAAAACATCTTTCATTTATACTATATCTTCATAATAATTCCTTGAGTTGGCCTTAAGGCTTTGCCAATTAATTAAAATAAGATATATAGACTTTACACATGCGATACTAAGAGTTACACACTTTCTGATGTCATCACTTGAAAGTCTTCTATCATTGGTTGGCTATGCATTACCTCATTATATCTTGGCTAAAAGATATAATGAAAACATCATAAATTATCAAATAGATGCTTTGTTTGTGTGTTGTTGATAGTAAATCAAACACAATTGTCATACATCTTCAACTTAGACTTTTTCCTCTTAACCACATCATCAAGACACTCTCAGGAACATGTCTTTAACTACACATCACTTAACCCTTACCTTAGTTACTATGCAACATAAGATATTTGACTTCTATTCTTCCAGTCTCTACAAAAACCATACTATATTGTCATCAATGACAAACATAGTTATGAATGCAACATGTCGATCTTCTCCAATGCTCATGATACTCCCCCAAAGTAGTATCATCAGCATTCATGGTAAAAATCTCCCCCTTTTCCATTAATGGAAGCATAGATGAAAAACTATCTATGCTCCAAGAATACCAAGTAATACTCTGCTATTGTTGTTACTCCTTATTTTCTTAGGATCGGCAATAGTTGTTCATAGTAAACAACATATAGTACTTTCTAGTTGCATATCTCCCCCATAAAGATATATTACTATGCACTTACACTTCCCTTTGCACATTTACATTTCTATCTATGTACATACATGAATCTTTCTACAACTCTCCCCAATTGTCATCTCAAGAGGTGCTTCTCTCCTCATTGCTTAAAATATGTTTTTCATGTACATTCTCTCCCCAATTGACATCAATGTCAAAGGTGTCAAACTCAATACTAATTGTTACATAACAACTTCTAACTAGCTGCTCCAAGTCATTAACCAACTCGAGTATCTAGATACTTTTCAATACCAAATATCAAATACCAAGAGTCCTTAGTGACTCAGCACATACCAAATACTCCCCCATATAGGAAGCATCAGCATTCAGCCTAGTCAAATAATAGTGCTCAGTACCACTAGACTGATGCACTCTCTGCATCTCCTACTTGGAAGTAGGAAAGAGCATAACCCCAAGCATACCTCTCAAGTACTCAGAAGTATCTTTAGGAAAAGGCTTCATGAAGATATCTACAATTTGATCCTTAGTACTTACATACTCTAATTTGATATCCTTTTCTATTGCTTTCTCTCTTAGTACGTGATACTTAATAGATATATGCTTCTTTTTAGAATGCAATATAGGATTTTTAGACTTATTCACTATACTTGTATTATCATAGTAAATGATAATAGGTTCTTCAATCTCAATTTTAATATCCTTCAACATTTTCTTCATCCACATAACCTAATTACAGTTGTTTTTTTTTTTTGCAACATAATCTACCTCAATAGTGCTCTATGAAGTACAATCTTGCTTCTTGCTTAACCAAGAAACCAATCTTCCTCCAAGAAAGAATGCTCCACCGTTGGTTCTCTTTATATCATCTATATTGCTTGCCCAATCAACTTTAGTACATGCACACAAAGTGAAATCATTTGATCTATTATACCAAATTCCATAGTCAGATGTCCCTTTTAGATATTTGAATATTCTCTTTACTACTACAAAATGATATTCCTTAGGATCATCTTGGAATCTAGCTAAAATCCCAATTTCTTTTTCTATATATGGTCTATTGTGAGTCAGACACTGCAAACCTCGAATCATTGATTTATACTTCTTCTACTCCACTACAGGTGTGTCATCTTTGCTGGATAACTTGTAACTAGTTATTGTAGGTGGCCCAACAAGTTTGCAACTTTCCAAACCAAAAAATTTCAACAAATATTTTAGGTACTTATTTTGTGAATTGAATATACCATCATTATTCTACACAATCTACAATCCTATGAAAAACTTTATTTCTCCTATCATGTTCATTTCAAATTCATTCATCATCTCTTTAGAAAATTTATCACTAGCTTCATCATTGCCTCCAAAAATGATGTCATCAAAAAATATTAAAATGTTCAATAAACCATCTTTAATTTCTTTTAGATACAAGTTACTGTCTGTCATACCTTTAGCAAATCTAAGCTTTGTCAAGTAACTGTCCAACCTTGCATACCAAGTTCTTGGTGCTTGCTTTCGATCATAAAGGGTTTTCTTTAATCTACATACCATGTATTTATCTTCTAGTAAGGGAAATCCTTTAGGCTACTCAATATAAACCTCCTCTTCTGATTCTCCATTTAGAAATGTTGATTTAACATCCATCTAATAAACCTTAAAATTCTTGTTTTCTACATAAGCTAGGAACATCCTTACTACTTCGATTCTTGCTATAGGTGCATATGTTTCCTCATAATCAATGCCTTCTTATTGTGAATAACCTTGACAAACAAGTCTAGCTTTGTTTCTCACAACTGCTCCTTGCTTGTTCATCTTATTCTTAAAAACCCATTTAGTTCCTATCACATTCTTGTCTTTTGGTCTCGAAACCAATTCCCATGTATCATTCTTTATTATCTAATCCAATTTTTCCTTCATTTATGAAATAATTATCTTTGGCTACTTCATCTATGCACATGGGTTCAACTTGAGATATCAAGCATATCTCCTCATTTACTCTGTTCCTTGTCATAACACATTTGTATTTTTTTCCAATCATTTTCTCAGGTGGGGTGATTCCATGTCAAATTTCTATTAGAAGTAGGAGTATAAATTTTAACTCTTATCTCTTCTAAAAGGTTCATAGCTTTGTTCTCCTCTATGCTCAAAAGTTACCACATCATTTTGTAAGTCATTGTTAGTCTTAAACAAAACTTTAAAATTTTGTCTAACAATTCTAGAGTTATCCTCTTCTTCATCTAAAATATAATCTACCATCTTTTCTTTGGTTCCAAACTTATCATCAATCCTTACATTTGTGCATTCAACTATTGTCTTAGTTATATAGTTGAAACATCTATAAGCCTTACTTTTCAAAGAGTAGCCAAGAAATACACCTTCATCTCTTCTTTGGCCAAATTTACCAATGTCATTACCTCTCTTAATATAACATTTGCTCCCAAATATTCTGAAATATTTGACTAATGGTGAATGTCCAAACCATAGCTCATAAGGTGTCTTGTCCATACTAGTTTTGATCTATACTCTATTTAGAGTATATATTGTTGTGTTTACTACTTCTCTCCAGAATTTCTTAGAAACATCATTCTCAAATAACATTTCTCTAGTTGCTTCTACTATAGATTTATTTCTTCTCTCAACAATCCCATTTTTCTCAAGTGTTCCAAGTGTAGGTAGTTGTCTTTTGATTCCATTTTCTTCACAAAATATATTAAATTCTCTAGAGATGAATTCTTCTCCTCTATTAGATCTTGAACACTTAATCTTAATACCAAATTCATTCCCAACTCTATTCTTGAATATCTTAAACTTCTCAAAAGTTTTAGATTTCTCTTTAAGAAATGCTACCCACATCATTCTATTGAAATCATCAACAAAAATCATAAAATACCTTTCACCATAGAATCCTTTTGTTCTTGAAGGACCAATCTGATCTATGTGAACAATCTCCAATTTCTCTATAGTAGAGAACTTCTTGAAGGAAAAAACACTTTCCTCTGCTTAGCCAAAATATATTCCTCGCATACAATGTTAGTAGGCTTAAAAATCTTAGGCAGATCTCTCACTAAAAATGTACTATTAACCTTCACAATATTATCAAAGTTTATATGAAAAAAATTTCTATGCCACAACCAACTATTGTCAACTTTTTATACCAAACATGTCATCTCAGTAGGATTCAATAGAAAAACATTACCTTTGGATCTAATGCTAGATCCAATCATCTTACCATATATGTCTTTGATAGTGTAGGTTTTCTCAGTAAACTATAATTGATAACCTGTATCCACCAACTGTCCAACACTCAACAAGTTATGCTTCAATCCATCAAAAAAATAGACATCATCAGTATTTTTTTTACCATCAAGAGTGATGGATCGAATTCTTATTATATGACAGGTTCCATTGTTACGACCTCTAACAATTCCTCCATCATGATTCTTGAACTTAGCAAACTTACTCATATCACTAGTCATGTGATGTGAACAACCACTATCAATTATCCAATCAGATTTCTTTTCTACTTGGGTAACTAGAGCTCTTTCTTCTCTAAATTCTCTATCAAGATCATCTTCCTTGATAGGCACAAATCCTAATTCATCATCACTCTCACTTTGACTTTTCTTATTAGATTCTTCATCTTCATTTGCATAAAAAAAATCTCTATCTCTACCTCTTCTAGGGTAAAACCTTCCCTTATACTTCTTTTCTCTTTTAGGAGATTTAGATGCATAATGACCATATTCAATACAAGCCCAACATTCAAATATTTTCTTACCATCTTTTTCTCTTCTCACCAGAAGGGTTATTCCTTCCTCAATCTTCTTGTCCTCATGAACTCTGCTAGTGCCAGAAAAATCTACATAGTTGCTTGCACTCCTTGTCAAATTAGGTCGAACGTTTAGGGTACTAAAGGTTGTTTGACTCTTGCAAGTTTAGTAGACTATATCATTTTTGCTTCTATTGTAAGGAAACTTGGCAAGAAAGAATATAATTGTTTCCACATAACCCATAATAGATCTAAAATAAACACAGAATTAAAATCCACATGCAAGAGAATAGACAACATACCCACAAAATTGTGACACAAGATATACCCTGGAAAACCCTTATTGTAGGAAAAACCCAGCCTCCAAAAGCATCCATCACCATGTATTATTCAGCAAAAATATCATTGCCATATAACCATGGAATCCTTCATGGCCATAGCCACAACTGAGCAAACTATGTGAATAAGCATGAATCCACACATCCCATGCCATGCTTTCAACCTTCACAAATGCTCCCTTTGCTAACCTGTCAAGCATTGTCCTGCTCGACTCTTGCCTTTCTAACTCTTACTCTACAACAACTACCCTTGTGGTTGCTTATATAGTAGCAAGTCCCAAAAAACCACTAAGTGTTATTACATAAACCATGTGCTACCTAACCCACTGACCCCACATTTAATATTGGGAATTTAATTCTTTTCCCCAATATTAAATAATTACATGAAATATTTCTACAATGTTGCAATACAACTCATCAAGAATATTCCATGGGAATCTTGACATGTTGCACGTCCATCTAGGTACAACATTACACAATAAAATAAAATAATAAAATATAACAATATTATGCAATGTGTGCAACACCCATTATCTCAAAAATCTCCCACTTGTTGTATACATTGCATAGGGTCAATCTGTAGCCACATAAATGAACAAGGGAACAATCCCTCCCAACACATCCACCATCATGGATCAAACTGCACCAAGTGCTCCATCCTAGTACCCGCAACAAAATCAAAGTATCCAGCATCTCAAACATGAATGATCTCACCTCCTATTATGCCACTACCATTAGACATGCATAGAAGCCATCGAAAGAGAAAACCACCCAACCTGTTGCATTAGAAGATCATAAAATCCTGTACCAACTGAAATTCCAAGCACAAAAAACTTGATCCAAAGGTAATCACATGTATCTATAGTTGTCAAAATATCCATAGCTGAAATAACACCCACAGCAAGTGCCAAACCTATCCAACTATCCATACCTCAAAGGTATAACAAGTGAATCTCATATCACTGACATATCCAATCTATAACCTGCAATCACAAGCCTCAAGAGAAATGCCTACCACATATATACCAAGAAGCTCCCACTGCAAAAGATAATGTCAAATCTATAACCAATCCACTCACAACATCTCAAAGAAGTGAATCCATGTAAGGATAACTCTCATAACAAGTATCCAACAGTCTCCCAAATTCTCCACAACCAACAGAGGAAAGAGATAAAGGAATAACAATATCATCTCTCATATGACATACATGAGCACAAACTAGTGATCACAATCTCTAACCAATCTCAAATCCATTGTAGGCAAAACTGAACATCCAAGAAGATAACCAAGACCAGATAAACTATGCAAATCATAACCTATATCATGTCCTTCTACACACCCCTCTAGATGTAAATTGTGCAAGTATGATCTCCTCCATAAAACCCCAACAAGAAGCCTCAACAACATCCAAACCATACCATATAACATATCATGGATGCAAGCCTCTTACAAGAAGATCAAACTCATAAACCATTCCTAAACCAAGGAATAACCATTCCTAATCCAAGGAAAATGCCCAATATAAAACAATCTCCCAAACTCAACCAGTATAACAACATATGCACGTGGAGATAACCAATGCTAAACTATCTCTCAAATGAACCCTCTAGAACTAACTCATGTACCATAGCTCAAGATCCATATCCATGAAAGACAAGCATAAATATAATGCAACTGAGAGAAACAATGGGCTATACCTCTCAAGTAGCAAACTATCGAGTAGACCAAGAGTGGGGAATGAGAATGCTCATCAAGATACCCAAGTCTCCTACCAAGACTCATCTAAAAAAAATCTCCTCTCAAGTCCATATTAGATGACTGCCCCTCAGAGTTCCTATTGAAACCATCAACAATCCCAACAAATACTTCTCTAATCCAAGAGAAATCAGCATCACCACTGTCTCTAAGTATCCATGAGCACCTATAACCAATCAATCCATGCCAACTCCAAATGCAACATAGCAATATCATGAAGTATCTAGCTTATGATCAATGCACTCAATACCAAGAAACTAAACCAAGATTAATATCAAAGTTCCAACCATGGCCTTAGGAACATAAACATGACAACATGATCTAACCATCTCAACCAAAGAGATAACATGCTCAACATGAACATACTATAAAATATCACAACTCTGAATGTGTATCAAGAGTATACCATGACATAATAATGAAACCATCCTCATACTAAGGATAACATGCCAAATTAAAACATAAACCACACCTTTGTCAAGAGCCTTGTGAGTCCTCAAGATGCAACCATCTTCACACACCATTAAGAAAACCATCTTCACATACCAGGAAGAACCATCTCCACACACCATGAAGATAACCAAAAATTCCATGAGTTCTCAAGATCTAACCATCTTCACACACCATGAAGATAACAAGTGCACTATGCAAATGTCAAAGATGCTTCTGTAGCAACAAGATCTAAGACAAATCTCCAACATCTGTAAACACTCAATAAATATATCAATGCCAACAACTCCCACTCAACCATGGTACCAAGTCACCTATGGCATCATAAAATCCATCTCCTATATGAAGATCCAAACCAAACTAGGAACTAATCTTGTACTGTCACCCCATCACTGTCACAATCTCCCACTAAACCATGTATCCAAGCTATCGATGACATCATGATGAAAAATCCATCCTCTAACCATGAGAATCAACCAAGGCATCAAACCATCAATGAACTCAAAGTGCACATCATGAGCTCCTCAAAAGAAACCAAATAACCATAATCCTCAACCAAGAAGATATACCACCATAATTGAATAAAAAATCCAAGCTAATGAACATCAAGGATGTACCTATATATCCAATCATGTCATGCCAAAATCCATGACAGCATGATCACATCCATGAATCAAGCAGTTATCTCTCAAAGTGTCCAACCTGTCAGCATAAAATAGTCAACCAAAATCATCCACCATGACTATACCTGGTAACAACATCTCATCCCTTCTACATGGAAAAAAAATCAGCAAATCATGTGACTTAGGGCATAGACAACCCAAATCCAAGCGACCAATTTGAATATGCATCAATAATGAAAGATCAATGGGAAAAGACGACCCATAACCAAGCCATAAATGCAACCTGTAAGTATAGACCACTTACAACACTGCACAACTTGTAGATCCAATAAGTTATCATACATATTAAAGCCAAACATTGATAACCATATCATTATGAAACCAATCTAAATAATGAAGTGAGTATACAATGACATCAAATCTTAAATCTCCAATGTCATAAACTCACAATGTTACCATAGTCAAAATATACCTATAAACTATTTAGATAAATATATCAACAAATAAATCATGTCAAACCTGCACCAAATCTGAACCAATGTGTAGAGCTCTCCAAGAGCTTTTCGTTGACTACTCAAAGTCCAAAATCTAACTCTGTATGCCCAAGTTATGCCCTAATCCATGCTTAAAATAAACAACATCTACCTTTAGGGCTCTTAAAACCTAAAAAATATCAAAATCACAAAACCAACCATATGTCATGTTGTAGTGCTTTGAATTATCTTTCCAACACCTGTAAGAACTCTAAAATCCGATATTCTGAGAGAAAGTTATGGTCATCTTACTAAGACAGTCTTTTTACCATTTTCACTACGATTTTTCTTTTTTTCTGTGACAAAAATTTTGACGGAATTAAATTTGATGGCCATCATGGGCTAAAACCAAAAATCTTTCATTTCCTCTTAACATGGCCAAACTAGGGCATATTATATATCAATATTTATGGAAATGTTGACCCGAATCCAATGGTGAGGTCTATTTTTACCCAAGAGGTCATTTCTGAAAACTCCCCCCCAAAAGCCTCATTCAAATGAAACATCCAAAAAAATCCTTTTGTTTGAAAAATTTCACATGCCCAAATCTTTTAACATCCCATTGTAATAGTAAACCTAATATCTTTAGATCTACATTAAATCATTCATATATCTTGCCCTTTCTTTTATCCTCTCATGGATTCAATCTAGGGTTACAACAACACAACCATAGCTCTGATACCACTTGTAAGGAAACTTGGCAAAAAAGAATATAATTGTTTCCACATAACCCATAATAGATCTGAAATAAACACGAAATTAAAATCCACATGCAAGAGAATAGACAACATACCCACAAAATTGTGACACAAGCTACATTAGTATTGAAGTGTGTTGATATGTTGCATTCATGATACACATGTGAAGTTTTGTATAGACTATGAGCTGACAATGATATTGTAATTGTGAAGTAATTAAATATCTTATTTTAACTAATTGGGAAAGCCTCAAGGCCGACTCAAGGAATTATTATGAAGATATGTTATAAAGGAAAGTTGTTTTCCTTGCTTAAGTAGTGATCTTGGATTAAAAAGATCAAGTGGAATGTGGATTATTAGTTTGCAATGCAATAAGGAGTAGAGTGCTTACTAAATGTTTGTAAGTGATCCAATAGATCATTGGATGTAAAGTATGAGATTTGGTTACAAGATTTGAAGGAGTAAAATTTTTCTTGACAAGATAGAGATAGAGGAAGGAAGTACATTTTAGTCCTATTATTCTGCAAGGAATAATATAGAGATCATTTGGACAATGGGTTATTTGATCTTAATCTTTAAGTTGTTTGGGCGGTGGGTCTAGCTTTCTTCCACAACTCCTAATAGGGATTCAAAGTCTCCTAACAAGGAATTTTTATATTACTACATCATCTTGTGGGTACCATCCCCACTGGGGTTTTCCCTCTGATCAAGGGTTTCCTTAGTTAACATATCTAGTGTTAATTATGTATGGGTATCTTGTTGTGGTTTTAGTTAACATTACTCATATGGTTAAGATTGCTTAAATTTAATGATTGTGATATTAGTTGGATAATTGATTCACCCCCCCCCACTTGGTTATATCAGTGGACTATATATTCTAACAATTGGTATCAAAGGATCAGGTCCTTGAAGATAAGGCTTAACAACTTTGGAAGATCATGGTGAGTGAAGATTATCCTAAGATAGAGAGTGAAAATTTTGACACAGAAGATAGAGATTCTTGGTGAGTTATCAAATTTGCATAGAGCATTGAGTTTCTAGATTTGAAGAAGACATGAAGATCAAGGAATGTATTGATCTACTTATGAAAAGTAACTAGAAGGTATGGTAGTTTTTTCTTGTTTGACTTGTAATGAGTTTGGTCATTTTTCATCTAAATGCCCTAAGATAGTAAGGAAAACTAGAAATAGTTTGACGATGAAGAATTTAAAGCAAGTATGGAAATATTCTTGAATGATTTTGATAACGAGCCTAAATTAGTTAGTAAAGAGGAAGCAATAGAAGAGATAGCTTTGGTTACTATTATTAATCCAAAGGATAACCATGTAGATTTGGAAGTTATCATTAACAATGATTTGCAAAATGGAAATCAAATTGAAGAGCAGAGGCTTGATCCTAGAGAAGAAGAAAGGGTTCAATTGAAAACATTTGAAATGAATGGGGTTTCTAAAAGAAGGAACGAGTCAATAGCAAAAGTATCAAGAGAAATGTTATTTGAGAACTATGTCTCAAAGACATTTTGGAGAGAAGCAGTTAACACTACAGTATATACACTTAATAGAGTACAGATCAGAAAAGGTATGAGCAAGACATCTTATGAGTTATGGTTTGGTCACTCACCATCAGTCAAGTATTTTAGAATATTTGGAAGTAAGTGTTATATACAAATAGATAATGATATTGGTAAGTTTGATCCTATAAGTAATGAAGGTATGTTTCTTGGTTACTTATTGAAAATTAAAGCATATAGATGTTTCAACTATAGAACTAAGACAACAGTTGAATGCGCAAATGTAAGGATTGATGAAAAGTTTGGTATAAAAGAGAAGATGATAGATTATAACTATGATGAAGAAAAAGATAATTCTAGAATTGTGAGACAAAATGTTGAAGTTCATTTTGAGACTAACAATGACTTGTAGAATGATGTATCTATTATGCATAGAGAAGAAAAAATATTTGAACCTAGAGAAAAAATAAGAGTTGAGATGTCAAATCCTACTTCTAGTGAAAATATTGCAAAGAATCACCCTCTAGAACATATAATTGCGAACAAGGATAAAGGTATGAAGACAAGGAACAAAGTGAATGAGGAATTATGTTTGATTTCTCAAGTGGAACTGAAGAGCATAGATGAGGCATGTAAAAATGATCACTAGATGTAAGCAATGAAAGAAGAACTAGACTAGATTGTGAAGAATGAGACATGGGAATTAGTTCCTAGAAGTAAAGACAAAAATGTCATAGGAACCAAGTGGGTATTCAAAAATAAGATGAATGAGCAATTAGAAGTTGTGAGAAACAAGGCCAGACTTGTTTGCAAAGGTTACTCACAGTAAGAAGGCATAGATTATGAATAAAGATATGCACCTGTGGCAAGAATGGAAGTAGTAAGAATGTTCTTGGTTTATGCAGTGAGCAAGAATTTCAAGGTTTATCAGATGGATGTTAAGTCAGCTTTTAAGAATGGAGAACTTGAAGAAGAAGTCTATATTGAGCAACCTGATGGATTCCCTCTGAAAAAAGATAAAGATTTTGTATGTAGACTAACGAAAGCACTGTATGGTATGAAGCAAGCACCTAGAACATGGTATGCAAGGTTGGATAGGTATTTTTCCAAAATGAAATTTATCAAAGGTATAGCAGATGGTAATTTTTATTTAAGGAAAATTGATGATGGTTTATTTATCATTGTAATATTTATGGATGACATAATATTTGGAGGAAATGATAAAGAAAGTGATAATTTTTCTAAAGAGATGAAAAATGAATTAGAAATGAGCATGATAGGAAAAATGAAGTTTTTCCTAGGATTGTAGATTGTACAAAACCAAGATGGGATATTTACTTCACGAATTAATTAGTATCTAAATGATTTATTGAAAATGTTTGGTTTTGAAAATTGCAAACCTATCAGTACACCCATGATAACTAGTCACAAGTTATCTAGTAAAGATGAAACACCTACAGTTGAGCAGAAGAAGTATAGATATATTATTAGAGGATTGCAATATCTGACTCACACCAAACTAGATATAAAAAATGTAGTTAGGATTGTGGAAAGATTCCAAGCTAATCCAAAAGAGTATCACTATGCAATAATAACAAGGATATTTAGATATTTTAAGGGTACATTTGATTATGGAATTTTGGATGATAGATCAAGTGAATTCACTTTGTGTGCATATACTAATGTAGATTGGATAGGCAATATAGATGACAAAAAGAGAACTAGTGGTGGAGAATTCTTTCTTGGAGGAAGACAAATTTCTTGGTTGAGCAAGAAACAAGACTATATATCTCAGAGCACAACTATAATCAAGTTATGTGGATGAAACAAATAACTATAATCAAGTTATGTGGATGAAACAAATGTTGAAGGATATTTGGATTGAGTTTATAGAACCTATTATCATTTACTATGATAACACAAGTATAGTAAGTATGTCTAAGAATCCAATATTGCAATCTTAGACAAAGCATATATCCATTAATTATCATGTTTTGAGAAGCAAGCAACTGAAAAGGAAATAAGGTTAGAATATGCAAGTACTAAAGATCTAATTGTAGATATCTTTACAAAGACCTTTCCTAAAGATACTTTTGAGTACCTAAGAGGTATGCCAAGGGTTATGCCCCTACCTACTTCAAAGTAGATGATGTAAAGAGTGCATCAGTCTAGTGTTATGGAGCACTATGGTTAGCATAGACTAAATACTGATGCTTCCTATATGGGGGAGTATCTGGTATGTTTTGAGTCATTAAGGGCTCTTGGTAATTGATATTTGGTAGTGAACAATGTCTTTGGACACTCAAGCTAGTTGGTAATTTGAGTAGTTGATTAGCAATTAGTATTGTGATTGACACCTTTGACATTGATTTCAATGGGGGAGAGAATGTACATGAAAAACATATTGAGAGAATGTACATAAGAAATGGGAAGAGAAGAACCTTTTGAGATAGAAATGGGGGAGAGTTATCTCTTTATGGAGATCTAGAAAGATTCATGTAAGTGCACAGTCAAAAGTGTAAGTGCGCAGAAGGAAGTGTAAGTATGCAAATGCAACCAGAAAGTATTGTAAGTTGTTTAGTATGAAAAATTATTGCTGATCCTAAAGAAGAAGAAGACTAGTACAAAATTCTAGAGGATTTCAAATTTTATTAATGAAGAGAATTGAAAAAGATGTGCAGCAGCAGCGGTAGAGCACATTTTGGTATTCTTGGAACTTAGATATTTTTCATCTATGTTGTCATTAGTACCAAAGGGGGAGATTTTTAGCATGAATTCTAATGATACTACATTGGGGGAGTATCTTAAGAATTGAAGTGTATTGATATGTTTCATTCATAGATGTATTTTTCATTGATGTCAACATAGCAGTAATTCATTTAAAACTAGAAGAATAGTAGTCATTAATATTAAGATGCATAGAAGTTGAGGAAGTTTTAGATGATGTACAATGGAGGACATGTTCCTAAGATTTTCCTAATAATGTGGTTAAGAGGACCAAGTTTGGGTCAATGTTGTATGGAAGTTACACTTGATTTACTAGAAGCAGTGTAGAAACAGCGCATTGGAAAATAGAGTTCTAATGATCTATCACTATCTTTCATCTAAGATGTAATGACAATGTGCAAACTTACAAAATGATACAAGACAATCATGTGGTGATGCCAATGTGTGTGCAATATGTTCTTTCACACATGTGGATTTTTGTATAGACTATGAGCTAATGGTGATATTGTAATTGTGAATTAATTAATTATTTTATTCTAATTAATTGGGAAAGCCTCAAGGTCAACTCAAGGAATTATTATAAAGATACGGTATAAAGGAAAGTTGTTTTCCTTTCTTAAGAAATCATCTTGGATTAAGAGGATCAAGTAGAATATGAAGTATCAGTGTGCACTATGAGAAGGAGCGAAATGCTTACTGAATGTGTTTAAGTGATCCAAGGGATCATTGGATGTGTAGTATGAGATTTGATTACAAGATCTAAAGGAGAAAAAATCTGATTGATAGGATAAAGATAGAGGAAGGAAGTAAATTTCAATTCTATTATTCTACAAGGAACAATATAGAGATCATATGGATAATGGGTTCTTTGATCTTAACCTTGAAGCTATTTGGGCAATGGGCCTAGCTATCTTCCACAACTCCCAATAGGGTTGGAATCTCCTAATAAGGACTCATATGTACTGAATCTTGTAACAAACTCCTAATAGGGTTGATCCTCTAACAAAGAATATTTATATTAGTATACCATCTTGTGGGTACCATCCCCACCAAGGTTTTCACTCCGATTAAGGGTTTCCCTACTTAGCATATCTGGTGTTAATTATGTATGAGTATCTTGTTGTAGTTTCAATTAACATTACTCATATGGTAAATATTTTTAAAGTTAATGATTGTGATAATAGTTAGATAATTGATTCACCCCCACCCCCCCTTAGTTATATCAGTGGACTATATATTCTAACACCCCAAACCCAATCTTGACCTAGAATCTCAAACCAAACTGAACCCATTTTCCCATACTAATACATCTCATTATCTAATAAAATCTACTTAATTCATCCATCCACTTGCATTTTCCTAACAAACTCAAATGCCTCCTAATCATTTGCACAAATGTAAACATGGGATTAATAATTCATAAACCAAATAAAATTCCACCCTCTTGTCACATCACTCACATCCCAAACCGTTTGCATTAAATTCTACCTTGAATGTCCTATTGGAAATCTGATTGAAAAGATCATTGTTGAATATCAAAGAGGGAGATTATTGTAAAGGAATGTTTTCAATCATTGTATTGTCATTGATGTCAAACCTATTATTTATAGGAATGATAGTTTCTTATAGATCTAGGTACTATCATTTAGTTGATTGATGAAGAGGATTTAATCAACAAGATGTAACAAGAACACCTAAGGGAAAGGTTGAGTTATTGTTTTTTAATGAAGTATAAGGATCAACTAAGACAATGGCTAAATAATGTATTGATAACATATTTGAAGATACAAGGGTTGGTCACACTTAGAAACATTAGAGAAGTAAGTTGGAACAAGGTTAACTACAAAGCTTAAACTAAGTTCATTAGTAAGTGCCGATCAAGCTAGTTCAAGCTAAGTAAATTTTCAGTTAGAGCTAAGCAAATGCAAAATCTAGTGTGTGCTGAGTAAACTTCAGGTGCTGAGTGAAGTTCAAGTTTTGAGAATAATAGAAGGAGATGAGAAAATAGAAAACTTAGTGGATGCTAAGTGAATCCATAGTAGGTGTCAAGCATCAGTAAAATGTAGTTGATGTTGAGTAACACAGTGTGTGTCAAGCACTAGAATTTCAATAGTGTCAAGTTGTTGCATTATTGGAAATGTTAAAGATTCACCAGATCTGAGCTGACAAAGTTGTTATATAGAATTTTGTGAGATAGTAAGAGGATAAGGATGATGAGTTGGTGGCACATCATTCTATGTAAACCATTTTTGAGCAAATTCAAGAGGATTCTTCATGATGTTTCTAGAAGGAAAAAGATATGAGTTAGATTCAATCAATCCTACCTAATCCATTCAAATTGAAATTAAAGAATGGAAGAATTGAGTAGGAAAGAGGATTCTAGACTTACATTTAGGAAGTAATAGACCAAGAAGCAAGAGTTTCTGGTGTGCCAAATTATGAAGTGGTTAAAGGGTGTCAAGGAGAAGACATCTAGGAGAAGGAAGTATAGGGCACAGAGACCCTACTTTGATAAGTGGTCAGATAGAGAGGATTGTACTAGTACATTGAACATGAAGAATCAAGGAGACAAAGCTTGAGAAGAGGACAAGCTATTAGAGTTGAAGAGACTAAAAGCCATGCAATGTTATGAGCAAAAGAGTGATCTAAAATTTGCAAGATAAGTTGTGTATTGTAATCAAGTCAAAACCCCTTATTGTTACTCTCTAGCAATTGTATCAATTAGGTTTAAATCCTATGGACTTAGGTTGGTTTAATAGCCCTTTATAAATCCTTTAATAGGGTGGCATTCCAATTGAATGTTCTAAAGTCCTCTAATTAGACTCACTTCTAACAGGGTGGATAAATCCTTTAACTAGGTCACATTTAAGAGTGTGTTGTAGCCTTTAATAGGGTAGGCCTTTCATAGAGCATCACTTGTTATGCTTGCATGTTGATTTAAAGTAACTTGCTAAGTAGGAAAAGTTTTAAGCTTGGATGATAGAATAGTTTAATAGGCTCACTTTACTTTATGAAAAAATTGAATTGGACATTTGGACCTTGAATAACTGATTCACAGATTACAAAGACAAAGCAAAAAAATGTTACATTGTTGAAGAAGATTTTGATGAGAATGATGATGAAGTAGTCTAGGTAGCCATGAAGGATGAATCAGAAAAAGAAGAGGCAATATCACTAGTATCCTATATGAACAAAAATGACAAGTGGATCATAGATAGTGGATGCTCACATCACATGATAGGAGACAAAAATAAGTTTATTACCTTTATTCAATATGATGGAAATAGTGTTAGATTTGGTAATGATGCACCATGTCAAATCAAAGGAAAAGGTTCCATTAAAATTTTAGAGAAAATCTCATGTGATAATGCATACTATGTTAAAGGATTGAACTAAAATTTGTTGAGTGTGTAACAACTAGGCAATATAGGTTGCAAAGTAGAATTTGGAAACAAAAAAGCCAAAATCTATGACACTAATAAAAATTTGATAGGAAAAGGTGAATAAACTAGGAGCAACTTGTTTCATCTAGATATGGAAGATACAACCTATCTTCTTTTTAGACTTGATGATGTTTGGTTATCACATAAAAGTTGTGTCATGTTAACTTTGACAATCTGATTAGAATAAAAAAAAAGAAAAAAGTCAAAGGTTTTCCTACGCTAAAGAAACCTAAAAATATAATGTGTAAACAATGTCAATTAGGAAAGATGACTAAATCTAGTTTCAAAAGAAAAACATACACTTCCAAAGAAGTACTAGAGCTAGTCCATATAAACTTATGTGGCTCAATAGAAGTTCAAAGCTACCAAGGAGACAGATACATAATTTTGTTTGTAGATGACTACTCCAAGATGATGACTGCAATGTTCTTAAAGAAAAAATCTGACACATTTCAAATGTTTAAGTGGTATTTGGCTAGAGTTGAGAAGGAAATAGGAAAGAGTCTAAAGTTTTTAAGGTCAGACAAAGGAGGAGAGTTTACATCAAAAGAATTTGAGATATTCTGCAAAGACAAAGGTATCAAAAGGAAAACATCAGCACCAAGAACTCCACCTTAGAATGGAATTATAGAGAGAAGGAATATATTGGTGATAGACTATGCCAGAGCATTAATGATGGAGAAAAATGTTGCTTTGAAGTATTGGAGAGAAGTTGTAAGCACTATTTTTTACACTCTAAATCGAGTTCAAGTCAAGAAAGGTACAAATGCAACAACTTTTGAATTATGGTATGGTCACTCACCTAATGTAAAATTTTTTTAAAATTTCAAAGTATTTGGTTGCAAATGATATATTCCTAAAGATACTAGAAATGGAAATTTTGATGCAAAGAGTGATGAAGGCATATTCCTTGGATACTCCACTAGAAGTAAGGCATATAAGTGTTTGAATACTAGCACTAACAAGATTGTGGAGAGTAAAAATGTAAATTTTGAAGAGCATGCAGAAGTCTAAATTGATGAATCTAAGGAATTAGAAGAATAAAAATCTTTTGTGTACTTCTATGTAGGAATTCCAATTGAAGATGAAGTTGCAAATCAAGTTGGGGATCAGTAACAAGTTACAGTATCAGCTGAGTCACAACTAGTGAATGTTGAGCTGCATTCAGAAGATGAGTTGCATAATGAAGAAAATACACACTCTAACTCTAAAAATAGTACACATGGAAGAGATAATGAAATACCAGATAGTGATGTGCAAAGTGATCCTGAAGCTAAAGAACTAAATAGGGAAAGAAGGATAGAACAAGGACTATCTAGGTATGTGAAAAGACATAACCTTGTAGAACAAATCATTGGTGACAAGGATGCAAGACGAATGACAAGGATTAGACTAAGAAATTATCATGTATGATGAGAAAAATTGAACCCAAAATAGTGAAAGATGCACTACAAGATGATGACTGGTATAAAGCTATGAAAGAAGAGATAGATCAGATTAAGAAGAACAAAACTTGGACCCTAGTTCCTAGACCAGCTAATAAAAATATTATTGGGAAAAAATGGGTATTTAGGAACAAACTTGATGAGAATGATGAGATAACAAGAAATAAAGCCATGTAGGTGCACTTTTAGTACACCATTTAAAAAAAAATTAGAAGTCACCTCCCATAAAGAATTTCCCAAAATTAATTTCAGTTTTCTTAACAATGTTTCTATGAAGGATAAAAATCAAAGTTCTAATGCAGATATGAAATTTCCTATGCCACAATTTAGAGTTCATTGCCTCGATTTAGAATTAGTGATTTAGTTTGATATGATCTATTATGCTTCTTTAGCTTCATGTTCATAATCTAACTTAGAGAAAGAAACAATTGAGTTAGTCTTCGAAATTGTTTGATTGAACATACAAAAGGAAGTAGAATTGGAACTAGAATTCATAATTAGAATTGGGATGTAGAATTGGATTTCCAATTTTCTAGCCACAAGAGAAGCCATTTTCATATTTTCCACCAGAGAAGCCAAATTACTATTTTCTACCAAACATCGAATTTATAGCAAAGAGCAAAGCAATTGATCTAATTAATGAGGCTAGTTCTTGTATGCATCTTTGCCATTCACAACTTCCTAAAGAAGCAAAAGAGTTTGAGAGAGAAGTGAGGCAGATTACAAAAGAGAAGAATGAAGCTTTTTAATATCAAGATTTTGAAAAAGGATGGAGAGCTACATGATCACAAGATGGAGTTGAAGGCACAAATCACATCCATATCACATAAAGTAAAATTTGACAATAAATTGGTGTGTGAATCGCTACTACTGCTAAACTCTTCAAACATACAAGATTTCCTCCATTGATACTATAATGAAGGCTTACAATAGCAAAAAGAAAAAGAATTCATGGCCAAAATTGGTGGCAAAAAAGTGGTTGAACATTACGACCAAATGCAAAGAGTCTCCATCAGGTGGTTAACTTAATGCATATAAGAACTTCATGGTGATACATAGCAGGATGGCATGATTGTTTTCCTCACACTAGTCACCTGTGCAAGTTAATGGTTTAACACAGCATCAAATGTGAGGAACCCAAGCTTCAAAGCAACCCGAGGTGGTATTGCATGACCTTTATACCAATGGAGTCATGTATTCGGGTGTTTAGAGAATGTGCTCTATCTCTATCTTTGTTCTCTTTATAGTGTCACTCCTTATTTTCCCTTTTCATGTTCTTTGACAAGAGGAGGCAAAGAATGACCTCCCATAGTCATTCTCCATGAGCCGAAGACAATAATCAATTTTTTTCCAAATGGATTAATGAAGGCAAAAAGGTCATAGATGATGAAAGTACCACAAAAAAAGGTCTACTTTTCCTACCAAATAAAGTTCAAGTCAAACACTGATAAAGAAAGTATAAGCAAAAATTTGGAATTTTAGTATGCTATTTTCCCTCAAAGTGGAGTTTTCTGCCAAAAGCAATGGGCACTCAACAATAAATGATATGTATCAAGGAGGAACTCTTAGAAGTTCAAGTGCTAGTAGCATTAGGCCCTCACAAAATATGGTGGGATATTGCATTACCTGGTTTGAAAATGACATGACTTATATTCAAATGGAGCTCTATAACTATAGTCTAGAAAATGCTTCTGAGAGAGGAGTTCTAAAATTAGACATGGACTTTCTTGATGCAATGTATTAGATTTCTTAGGCACTAGAGTTTATTCATAACTATAGAAGAATTTGGCCTACTATGAATGTAGGAACAATGTCTCAGTTATTCAATTTGGGGGAAGAGGAATGCTCGAGGATCTATTTATGGACATGTGTCTTAGTCACCCATGAGATGAGGGAAAAGTTTCTAAATCTATGCTTTATCCTATGCTCATACTTAAATAGATACACCTGCAGCCTTGATAGATCATCACCTTAATATTTGAAGACTTTATTCTATGCATGAAAAGCACCAAAAGTGACAGATGACTATTGTATACACTAATCTAATATGCTAGAAATACTAATTCAATGGAAGCATTTACACATTAAACTAACATAACATATAAGAGAGACAAAGAGAAGACAAACTCAAATGAGAATGTGAGCCATGGATAGGCTCTCTCAATGAGCTTGTTCTCTTGTTTTTGAGATGTGTCTATGTATAGATTGGGGATGTATGCTCAAATGCTCAAAATGGCTTCAATGGAGATGGGTAATGGCAAATTGGTAGCTTTGTGAGCTCTCAATTTGGCATTATAAGGGTATGGATATGGATTTTGGCTCTCAAAAGGGCATGATAACTTTACTCAAGGATTGTTGTGATTGATATGGCTTGGGAGGCGATTCAATTTATAGGCTAAGGGCTTGAGGGATGGAGGGCTAAGATGTAAGAAGAGATGAAGGCTTAAGGAGGGCTAGGATGCACTCAAAGGAGAGCACATCAATTGTGCTTGTTTAGCTCCAATGGGAAGGTGACACTTGTCACAAGGAGGATGAGTGTGAGAGGGTAGGGTAAAGGGTTGGTTAAAGGCATGATGAGTGGGGTTGAGTATGTAAGAGAGATGTAAGAGGAATGAGTGTGGAAGAGGGAAGAGTGTGGAAGATGGATGTAAGAGTCATGAGTGGGCTTGTAAGACTCTTTTATAGTTTGTAAGAGCACTCATGACTTGGTGGTTGGGATTTTTGAGGGGAGAGTTTGATTTGGTTTAGGAAAGTCTTAAACTTGTTTAGGGAATGTGACAACATTAAGAGGATGGATTAGGCTTGGGTTTAGGATTAGATTAGGAATGTTAGAGATGTGCAAGTCGATGTCATTAATGAGGGTGGGTGAGTTAGTGGCTAAGCTTAATTAGTATGGGTGGATGGGGTGGATTAGGCTAAATGGAGGATTAGGGATAAGTTAGGGGTTTTTAGATTTTGAGGATTTTATTTATCAAATAGATTTATTTAATAAATAGGGATTTTTGGAATTAGATAGAAGAATAGGATTTAATTGATAAATAATAGGTTATTTGATTTATCAATTAAGACTATAGATGATTAATTAAATTAATCAGCTAGGGATGGCAAAGGATTAATTAAATAAGAATTTAATTAATGATGCCTTTAGAGATGGCTAAATTAGATTACCAAAGTGGTGTAATCAAATTTAGGTGTCTACAACTATTTCATAGAACATCAGAATGTTTGTAATCCATAAGCAATGATTCTCTTGTCAATAGCATATCAATGTGCATGGAGTGATATAGAGAACCCAACTTATCCTACATAACATGAACAAGAAATGACATCCACCGAGATCTGCTTAAGGGGTGAACATGAGTCATGAAGGAGTATAATCGACATAGATATTTAGTTTGTCTTGTCAAGGCTAAATATTTCTAACAAAAACTTCCATATTATTATAAAGATGGCCCCTCCCAATTCATGCACGACACTCATTGTTCAAATCCATGAAGCCACAAGGAGTGCTCGAGTTCCAAATATCTCAGAGAGAAATCTCGTGCAAATGCATATGGTCGTTGGTGAAAATGTGAAAGAAAAATATTTCATCCAAACCATTGAGAAAGAATCATTCGTATGTGGTAGATAAAGATATAAGTGGGAACCTGATATGCAATAAAGAAGCATATGATACATATGTTCAGCATGTATTGAGATAGATTGAAGATTCCATGACATAAATGGTGTGTGTTTAGTGAGATAGGGTCCAGGAAGCAGACTCGAAGGAGAAGGGAATAAGAGTGATTTTTTTTTCTGCTATCATTTATAGTGCATTGAACAACAGATTTTACACTGGTGTTGCAGAGAATAGGTTTGAATTTTAGACAAATTTAGCAGGTTTTAGCTTGGTTGCATTTGAGTTTGGTTCAAGGAATTTCAAGTTTGGTAAGTCAGTTATCAAGAATATTATATTGATTTTTCGATAAGCCATAGCTTTGTTTGCTATATAAATTCTCAATGGTGAGTTTGGAACCTACGCTTGGAACTCCTAATGGCTCTGTGAATTCTTCAACCTTTCGCAAAGAAGGTCCCATTCTTTGTTTCATCAAAAAACATTTGAGAGATCTTAAGAAAAAGCATAATCATATTCTCCAAATCAAGCAGAACATATTGAAGGGGAAAACTATTAACAAGGAATAAGAAGATGTTCTTTGGTCCAAAGTTGGTGTGTTGACTCTTAATGATGAATTGGAGAAGTCAAAGAAACCATTTAGTATTGCTATGAAGGAAGAACTTGTAGATAGGGAGAAAGAATTGATGAGACGAGATGAAGAAAATAGTTTTGTAAATGAGGTAGGAAACTACAATGCTAATAGTGAAACAATAGAGGATGCAGAGACTAACATAAACAATGTTCTACCCAGTGGATTCTTAGAGAAAACTAGCCAGGCATTGGAAGAGGGCCTTATTATGAATGATGTAGCCCCTAATTCACTTGAAGGCCTCTTAGAATTGATATATTTTACTCAACTATTTCATGTCACTTCTCATGAAGGATTTGTATCAATGATGTGGAAAAAGATGCATAAAAAAAATATCTTGTCTTTCTTAGGATTTTGTTACAAAAGATGTGACAGATCATTTGAAAGAAGAGGATCTTGATATTTTGTTGTTCCTGGGTTGATTAACAACATCAAGGCCATTTAATACAATAATGTCTCACAAATATGCCCTCCAAAACTACCTTCATCATACACAACAATGGCTAAGTAACTTGGACCAGCCTATGCATTTGGACATTCCTATTTCTTACTTAAGTTTGAGAGAGAGAGTAAACAGAATTACTTTATCAAAGCATTTTGTCATAAATCCTAAAATAAAGATACTCAATCAAAAAGCTACATCTACAGTGGCACCAAATGTTTCTTTATATGTTCTTAATGTTTTATCAAATCGGTCTTCTACAAAAAGTGGCATTCTTCAAATGGAAGGGGAAAACAAATGTCAAAAAAAGAAAAGAAACCAATCACATTCCCAAGATTCGGTTATAAAACCAAAAGGACACAATGGGAGAGGAAAAGCTTTTATGAAGGGGATTATTTATGGAAAAGTTTTTTTGATTAAAAGGGGTCCTCTTTTTCTGCAAGAGTAGGTATTGTTGGAGTAGAAAAAAGGGCATTTAGTCTCTATATTTTGGTTTATGTAGGAGAGATTGACATTTAATTTTTGTAATAGATTTGGCTATTGATTGCAAGAAAATATAATCAGGGGGTTTTGTTTTTTGTATTTAAGGGAAGAAAGGATTTGTTGTGAATCAAGTATTTGAGCATTATTTTTCTAATCAGTTTCGATCAGAATACCATTATAGTCAGTTTTGAATACTTTCTTGCATTCTTATTCAAATAGTGAATGGGTGATAGATCGGAGTACTATCATTCATTCATGTTGTAAAGATTGGGATGTTTAATCTTCATTTTCATTTCATGTCATTACATTTGCATAATTAGCAACATCATTGCATTACCAATATTGAGAAGCCATAGGAATTGTGGGTTCTTAGTATTCACTAGGTTTAGGAACTAAAATATACATGAGTTAGTTCTTTCTAGGGTTGGTTTGGTTTTCCTCTTCCATTCTCAGGTTAAGAACGTACCTAATTAGTTTAGGAACTAGTAAATTCATTGAATATAATTTAATAAGGGAGTTGTACCTTTCAATTCAGAGGAAATCTATCAACTTGAAGATAGATTACGCAATTGTTAGTATCCAATTGTTCTTTCAAATTTGGGCATTTAAGAGTTAAATTAAAAAGAACCAATCTATTTACCAACAAGCCAGACTAGTCTGCAAAGGTTATGCACAAGAAAAAGGATTGGATTATGGGGAAACATTTTCCCCTATTACAAGAATGGAAGGAGTTAGAACATTACTTGCTTATGTTGTTTACAAAGGTTTCAAGGTTTATCAAATGGATGTGAAGTCTGCTTTTTTGAATGGTATACTAGAAGAGGAAGTCTACATAGAACAACCAGAGGGATTTGTTGATGACAACAATAAGGTATGGTCTACACATTACACAAGGCTCTCTATGGTTTGAAGCAAGCACCTAGAGCATGGTATGAGAGATTGCATAAATATCATGTGAAGATAGGATTTGAGAGAATAGATGACAATAGCAACTTGTATATCAAAGAAAAAAAAGGTAAAGAGATTCTAATATCTAAAATCTTTGTTGATGATATAATATTTGGAGGAAAAGATGTTCTATGCAAAGATTTTTCTGATCAAATGAAACATGATTTTGAAATGTCATTGTTTGGAGAAATCAAATTCTTTATTGGATTACAATTACATCAACTAAAACATGGTTTATTTGTGACCCAATCCAAATATATCAAGGAGATACTTAAGACATTTGGTTAGAAGATTCAAAACTAGTTAGCACACCATGGTAACAGGACATAAGCTATCCAAGAATGATGAATCTACTAAAGTAAATCAGACATTGTATAGATCAATGATTGGAAAGTTGCAATATGTTGTACATAGTAGACCAAACATTGCATTAGTTGTTAGAATAGAGACAAGATTTTCTACAAATCCAAGAGAGAATCCTTTGATGGTAGTAAAAATAATATTGAGGTACTCAAAAGGAATAGATGACTTTGGTTTGTACTACAAGAAAAGTGAAAAGTTTGAGTTGAGAGCCTACACTGATGTAGATTGGGGAGGTAACATTGATGGAAGGAAGAGGTAATTGAACCTATGATACTCTATTGTGATAACACAAGTGTCATTAACATATCAAAGAATCATGTGATGCATGCCAAAACAAAGCATATTGCAATTAAGTATCACTATGTAAGAGATTTAGTGGAAGACAAGCAAGTGAAAATGGAATATGTTAGCTTAAAGGAACATATTGATGAAATCTTCACAAAAGCACTACCTAAAGATGCTTTTGAATATCTTAGAGGTAAGTTAGGGATGATATCCCTAGCTAAAGCTACTTAAGTAACAACAAAAATTTCCCTAGATCAAATGAGTTGATTATTGAAATATTATGAATTGATGCAGAGGATACTTACTTTAGGATTTTTCCTAAAGTAATCAAAGTACTAAAGTTCCAAATTAGTCACAAGCAAGGTGACAGAGGGAGAAAGTGAAAGTTCCAAAAAATGCTATGCTTGCATGATAAGATGTTGAAGTAATGTGTCTTTGGCATTTTTGTCAAAGAGGGAGAAATAGTAGAAAATTAATGAACAAAACGAGGAAAAGAGGGAGAAATATGTAGAAACTAATCAACAACATTTGTGGAGAAAGAGAAGTAGAAATCTACAGGATCAAATGGACAAAGGAAGAAATAATGAAAGAGGAAGTTAGGAGAAGTGGAAACTAATGGTAACACAATTACTTTTTGGCATTTGACTTACTATTCTAACTCAGTTAGCATTTTGATAACTTGGTTGAATAATTTGGTCTGATGGCTGATCAGTTTGGTTTGCCATCAATGCCAAAGAGGGAGATTGTTTGAAATCTGATTAAAAAGATCATTATTGAAGATCAAAGAGGGAGATTATTGTAAAGGAATGTTTTCAATCATTTTTTTGTCATTGATTTCAAACCTTCTATTTATAGGAATGATAGTTGCTTATAAAATCCAAGTACTATCACTTAATTGATTGATGAAGAGGATTTAATCAACAAGATGTAACAAGAGCACCTAAGGGAAAGGTTGAGTTATGGTTTTGTAATGAAGTATAACAATCATCTAAGACAATGGCTAAATAATGTATTGATAACATACTTGAAGATACAAGGGTTGGTCACACTTAGAAACACTGGAGAAGTGAGTTGGAATAAGGTTGACTGCAAAGCTTAAACTAAGTTCGTTAGTAAGTGCTGAGCAAGCTAGTACAACCTAAGTAAATTTTTAGTTAGAGATGAGCAAATGCAAAATATAGTGTGTGCCAATTAAACTTCAGGTACTGAGTAAAGTTCAAGTGTCGAGTGATATAGAAGGATTCGAGCAAATATAAAACTTAGTGGATGCCAAGTGAATCCATAGTAGGTGTTGAGCATTAGTAAAATGTAGTTGATGTTGAGTAACATAGTGTGTGTCAAGCACCAGAATTTCAATAGTGTCAAGCTTCTACATTATTGGAAAAGTCAAAGATTTTCTAGATCTGAGCCAACAAAGATGCTACATTGAATTTTGTGAGATAATTGGAGGATAAGGATGATGAGTTGGTGGCATAGAATTCTATGTAAACCATTTTTGGGCGAATTCAAGAGGATTCTTCATAATGTTTGTAGAAGGAAAAAGATATGGGTTGGATTCAATGAATCCTACCTAATCCATTTGAATTGAAATTAAAGAATGGAAGAATCAAGTAGGAAAGAGGATTCCAAACTTCTATTTAAGAAGTAACAGACCAAGAAGAAAGAGTTTCTAGTGTGCCAAATTGTGAAGTGGTTGAAGGGTGTCAAGGAGAAGGAAGTATAGGGCACAGAGAACCTACTTCAATAAGTGGTTAGATAGAAAAGATTGCACTAGTACATTGAGCATGAAGACTCAAGGAGATAAAGCTTGAGAGGAGGACAAGTTGTCAAAGCTAAAGAGACTGAAAGCCAGGCAATGTTATGAGCTAAAGAGTGATCTAAGATTTGCAAGATAAGTTGTGTATTGTAATCAGGTCAAAACCCCTTATTGTTAATCTCTAGCAATTGTATCAGTTAGGGTTAAATCCTATGGACTTAGGTTGGTTTAATAGCCATTTGTAGATCCTTTAATGGGGTGGCATTCCAAGAGAATGTTTTAAAGTCCTCTAACTAGGCCGACTTCTAATAGGGTGGATAAATCCTTTAACCAGGTCATATTTTATAGTGTTTTGTAGCCTTTAACAGGGAAGGCCTTTCATAGGGCATCACTTCAAAAGAGTGAGAATTGAGTAGCATGTTATTTGTGGTTTTCCCCAAATTTGGTTTCCACATAAATCACTATGTTATGTGTTGATTCTTCATGTGTTATGCTTGCATGGTTATTACAGTAACTTACTAAATAGGAAAATTTTAAGCTTAGATGATAGAATAGTTTAATAGGCTCACTTTACTTTATGAAAAAAAATGAATTGGACATTTGTACCTTCAATAACTGATTCACCCCCCTCTCAGTTATTCTAAAGCATTTCTAAAATGTCACTTACACATCTCTTATATGTCCATCCCTCTAATAACTCATGTGTCCCATCACATTCCCCAAAATGGTCACATTCCCTCTAAAATTCTCATTCCCTCACACTCACTCTACTTTTGACAAGTGACACCACCTCATTGGTTGAAAGGAAGAACAATTTGTCTGCTTCATCTCCTTGCATCCTAGCCCTCCCTCACAAATGCTCTTTTTGCATCTTGGCCCTCCATTCCACTACCCCTTGGCCTATAAACTTGATCCTTCACTCCTTCATTATCATCCATCTTTTATTCTATGGTTATCATGCCCATTAGAGAGCCAAATACCACTATGTTACCCTTACTATACTAAATTTCACCCACCCTTCATCCCTCATCCTTTATTGATTCAGTCCTCTCCATTTTCACTTGAAGCTAGAGAATATTTGAGCACACATACCATCATTTGGATACATCTAAAAATCAAGGAGCCATTTGAAGATCTTACCATATGTGGTTTTCATTCTCTTTCATGTTTCCTTTGTTGTTTCATAAGTGTTAAGTTGTTTATTCTTGTTGAATATTTATGTTTCTTAATATTCATTTTTTTTAAATACATATTATCTTATAGACTTTGGCACAACCGGTGGGACCCCACTCTAGGGTCATTCTCTCATCCTTTGTCATTTTTCTTTGTTTGAAAGAATAACTATCCACTAATGTTGTTTGAGTGCCTTGCATAGGTTTCTTGTGCATTTTTTAAGTTGTAGAAACACAGGAAGGTTTGGGCAACACTTGTCATCTGATTAGTTTTTACAGAGAAACTAAACAAAATATTTCAAAAATGTGATCCTACAATAGCAATATTGACAAAATATCCCATGAATGTGACAAAGCTACCTTAAACCATATTATTTTGACACATGGCCAAATTTTCGTCTCTATCTTCGTTCTTTTTCTCTCTCTATTTATTCTCCCTATGGGAATGCTTATACATATCACTAGGAATTCTAGTACAGGAAGACAAGATCACTCTTTGTAAGCCTACATGCATAATATTAAATAAATAAAGTTATTGTTCCTATGGTAAATTTGTTCCTATGAGAACATTAGAATACGCAAGTGAGAACATAGGTTTTGTGGGAATATTCTACGAGTTTTCTATTCACCATCTACTTATTCTATGATTTTTTTACTCTATTTGTCAATTTCTTGTTATTTGTAGGATTGTGTTCCCGTAATGATGAGAATGCCTATTATCTTTGCACGAATGATCCTATTGACTTTTTGATCTATTTTGTTTAATGTGAAAGAGTGTCTTGTGAGGAGATTGTAATTTGTTAATGTAAAATTTATTAACACTTTTTTTTGGGCTTGAAAGGAAATTTTTTGGTCATACAACACCTCACAATTTTATTTCTGGGCTTAAAATAAACAAGGCTAAAAAGAACCCTCAAATCATAACTCTCCAATTTGGTGCTCTAGAAATTGACTCAAACATTTCATTTGGGGCACTTACAAAACTATCAATAATTTATTGAATTTTTTTTAATACTTTGAAAAATTCAAAAACTTCATTTTGGGGTTATGAAAAATTGATCATCACACAACCTTGAGTGCCTAAAGGTTAAAAATGAATGAACATGATAAACACTTCAATTTGAACTTTTAAAGCACCTTACAAAGGAAGGATTTGGACTTGGTGATTAGAAAGAGATAACACAATCTTGAATGACTTAAAGAAAATCATTCTTTTTCCCTCCTCTTCTAATTTCTCATGATTTACTTTCTAGAATGTATGGATTTTCATTTGGAAAGAGTTGTATATGTTAAAAATGATTGTCTTCAGTCATAGATAGAAAATTTAAACTTAAATTTGGAATAAACAAGTGTCTTGTGTGTTTTAAGGTGTGTTTTTCCACACATCTTTGAGATTTTTTTTTTTTTGAAAATTAAATTAATTAAATAAGTGACATGTGTACTAAAATTTGTTAGCAAGATCATTTGCAAAAAATTTGGGAGGACTTTGAGAGAGTTTTATCCATTGGAAAATGGGTGTCTCCCTTGGAGACCGAGCTCAAGTTTGGTAAAATTCCCTAGTCAGTATATAAATAAGCACTAAGTTAATATTTTTCTTATTCCATAAAGCTAAAGTGAGGTGTGTTGATGGTAGCTCTAGGTAGGTGAATATCCCTATGATTTCTCCATGGTCAACTAAGCTCTTAATTGATTCACATGCATACAAACTAATTGGGGGTTGTCATAGATCTTATTACAAACCAACTAGTAGCCACCCTTTTATCCTTGGTATTTTATTTTACTAATTTAGTCATGGGATTTCATACATTTCATTAGTTTAAAAGGTACAAGAGAAGGTATAGATCTCTAAAGTTACTCACCACAGTGTCTCCTTTGTTATAGGCATAAGGCTACTTGGTCTTTGTCTCTAACAATTGTCAACCCAGCAAAAAGAGGGCTTCTATTTTCTGTACCTTGAAGGTTCTTTGAAGTGTAAGTTTTTCAATAAACTCTTGTATTGAATCACCTCTTAGATTGAGAGGGAAATATCAGCTATAGGTAAGACAAATTAACTTGTGAGCATGTGAATAGCATATTAAATCCAAATTGAACTTAAGGATAGTGTGTTCTTGAACTATCTTTATTGTGAATTGACCACATCAAACATACTTATTGAACATACACATTTGGTAATATCAAATCCTTTTTCAAAGAGATCACTTTCTTTTTTCTCTCAAATTCATTTTTTCCTTTGAGGGACTATTTGTTCACCTATCCTATTCATTATCAGAAAATTGTACCATTGTACATCGAAAGGTTGTCAGAAAGTCAATTCGCAACAACCTTGGATTTTTTCCCAAGGAAACCTATCATCCAACCTAGTTTATTAGTTTATCCTTTGAGGGGCCATTTTCTCACTTGAACAACCTATAATCAAATTTATATGTCTTCCTACCTAGGTTAGGGCATATTCAGCATAGTCACCACCTCAAGCTGAAAGTTGTGAATTATCCAATAAGTCAATTTGAGTCCCCATGTCAAATCAACCAAAATTCAAGTTCATGAATGTTAATCTTAGGCCATCCCTAGCATATAGAGAACTATAGGTGGAACAAAAAATAATAGCACCCAATCCAAGAATTGCAAATTACCTAATTGAGAAAGAAGACATTGAAACAATATTACAAGTAGAGTGGGATTGCAAGATCAACAACATGACCCTCGGGCATGGAGTAAATAATAGGCTTATTAACTACTCAACCATCAACCAATATGATTCCTTTTATCTTCCTTGCATACTTTTCACTTATCTCACCTTAAAGCTGTCACTTAGGAGCTATCATATAGGTCATTAGTCCCTTATAGCTATTTAGAGATCTATCATCCTTAGGATAATGTTTTAGAAATCCTTGAACAAAAAATCCACATCCAATAAAATCCTAGATCAAATCCCCCATCATCCCCAAGCCCTTTGTGTCATTATTGTTAAAGTTGTCTATCCTACATCCTACATCCATCACATTATCACAACTATCCCTTTGACTATACATTCTCTAGGGTAGAGTATCTTTGTCACTTGTGTCCCTCATCACCTTGATATATGGGTTGGGCTCCACACTTGATGATCACACATCTTCCAAAGGCTCATTAGTCTATTCTAGGTTGACATATCCACCACATCTTGCGCTTGTATATTGGGTAACACCTATCATAATTTGACATCACTTTTTTGATCCTTAAGGTCCTATATAGATCATGTATTTAGGATAGAATCATCCATTATCATCCTTTACATCATCACACACATTATCTATTTACATTTTTCATACATATTTAGATCCTAGAAAACCCTTTACATCATAGGTTAGACATCATCCCATCTTTAGAATTTCTTAGCACACATCTTACAATTTGCACCCACTATCACTACACTTTGCATCTACACTTAGGTTTATCATCATGTCATGTCACCCACCACATGACTCAACTAAAACCAAAGGTGGAATAAAGACATGGAACCCAATCCTAGTGAAGGTTTGGCTAACACACAACCTTATCCAAATGCCAACATGGTCATGTATGATCCACCTCCCCAAAATTTGGAAGACTTAAGACCTACTGCATCATCCTTATAGGCATTCATGAACTAACCTAGAAAGATAGTACTTGTAAATGCCATCATTGAAAAAATGAAAAATACCATCATAAAAAAACTTATTGAGAAAATGACAATGTATTTGGATTTGGGAGAGCACCACCACCAATGGGAAGGGAAGACCCCTTACACCCTTTATATGGCATGTTTCCACCACCTTTGGACATTGATGACCCATTTTCCTATCAAATGGGAGCTTATCAATCGGTAATACAATAAATAGTATCTACCAACATTAGTGTCTCCATCCTATAAAATAATCAACCCTCAATCTCATAATCATTGGTTAATACTACATCTCAGTAGCCCACCATCATGCAATCAATATTGACAAGTATTCACATCATTGTTGCTACCTATTCACAACCTACATCCACCCCACTCAATATTGTAGGACCTTCCACCTGCCAAGTAAGTGCACTCATTTTTACCTCATAGTCACAGGCTTCCACATCATACATTCCCACTAGTAGTACTACCAATATGATACAACATCATAATTAATTGCATGAATGCCACCACTAGGGCCTAACAATCAACCCCTTTCCCTATTTATCATAAGGACTAATATATTTCTCCATACAAGGTGCATCACTTTGTTTCCACTTGGGTCTTGGGGGTCAACATAGTCACAAATACAAGCTATGGGCATTCCAACTAGCCAATCCATCATGCCTATTTTCCAAGCACAACAACAACCACCACTAGGGCCTAACAATCAACCCCTTTCCCTATTTATCATAAGGACTAATATATTTCTCCATACAAGGTGCATCACTTTGTTTCCACTTGGGTCTTGGGGGTCAACATAGTCACAAATACAAGCTATGGGCATTCCAACTAGCCAATCCATCATGCCTATTTTCCAAGCACAACAACAACCACCACTAGCAAAAAATCCACTTCCACCCATCACTAATTATTTTTCCATGCCTCCTTTGGGGAGTAGCCACATAGTACCACCACCACAACAACCAAAAATGGGGACAACTCTGTATGTGAATTTTTTTACATTGTTTAACACCTAGATGTCTTATTAAGCAAGTGCATACCCATCCTAGGTTGTGAAAAATATTTCTTCTTGAACCATAGCACTAGCATATCAACCGCCACCATTGCAATAACCTCCACCATTATAGTAATACACACAAGCTCACATACAAATCTATTCGTTCATGTAGGAATCCCATATCTATGTCTAACAAACAAGTCAATTGACATTCCATCTGACACAATACATACATCAAAACCATCCATACTCACCCACTCCACCTCATACATACCCTACACTAGGATTGGGAGAACTACCTATAGCACATGTAACCCATAGTGATAAGGAATGGAGAACATAATCAAATCATTGAAGCATGACACTAAGGCCAAAATATGAAATTTTAAAAATGTATGCCCATATCCATTTGATAGGGTTATACATTATTGCATTTGGACCCATTTTATGATGGTAGGCTATTGCAATTGCAATGTCTACCCATCACCCTAGTGACAGAATCACAAATTCATTCTCATCATATGACTACCAAACTTTTTCTATCACAAATTGTGATGGCAATAGTAACCGTCATAATGGTGATGAATGACACTATTGTAACTTGGAAGATGGGAGGGACAAGAGTCCATGTTTACAACATTGTAATTATGATAGTACTCCCTCATAATTATGATGGTTTCAACTTCCAGTTAACTATCACAATTGTGACATGTATGCAAAAATGACACTATATAAATGATAGTTATCTATTGGATCTTTTTTTCATAGTTATGATGTTGTTGTGATAGTTGTGTTGTGCAAGGAACAATTAGCCATCAGAATGAATAGTCACAATTATGATGGCTTGGAAAATTATTTTTAAAAAAATATTACTTTTAGATCATAGTAGCTTCATGGGAAATATGTGTTTTCTTTAATTTTATTTATGGTTTATTTCTATTGTTGGGCCAGTGTATGGAGCCTTTATATCCAGCCAGTCATTATAAGCTGGGGAATGTGCCTCATGCTTGGCATGCAAGTGATGCATCTACATATGCGATTTTATCGCCTTGATCCTACTAGCTCATAATAGCTAATTGTTGATTTTATTGTACCTAATCTAGTGATATTTCTATAGGAATTTGTGATCAATCCACCTAATCAGAAACTAAACCAATTTATCTTGGTTATTGCTTGGTTGTGTGCTATTCCCATTTATCATATGGTTGCAATGTTGGAGGTAACATTTTCTCCAAAGTGAGAGGAGGTTTTTTCAACAAAGTGGCAGTTCCGATTTGAGGCACTTCAATAGCAACATATGCTCAACAAAAGGCCTCAACTTCAATGGGTAGTGAGATTCTCTTGAATAATTCCATGGTCACACCTCAGTTGAGTTTGAAAGAAGTGATTTAAACATATGCACAAGAACATGACATCCAATTTTTCCCTAAAGTGGGATGCACACATGATGGTCTTCAAGTTTATGTCTTTGGAACTATTAATATCTATCAAGATTCTATAAAACAACAAGTTCTTGCACAATTTGGAGATGGATGGGAAATTGCATCATTAGAGTAGCTAGTTGAGATGCATTATAATTCAACTAGAGGAAATCATTGATAAACCAAACATTTAATGAAGAGAAAACTTGAATGTTGAAATGCTAAAATGAAAGCTAATAAGGATCAAAAACCTACTAGAGTTACAACATAATGTGAAGTTGATTTTAGATATGGTAGAGGTAGACGTTTAGAAGTTTGATCTGAATTTAAGGCACAAGAGAGAGTCTATGGGAATATACCAGAAGAAGGAGTGGCTTTAGAAATAGATTCCATAGTAGAAACAATAGCTAGACAACATAGGGGATATTATGGGAGCACTAGATAAAATCCAAGAAAGTGTTACAATAGGTACTATGAAACTATAATCACTTGCAAGTGTCTTTGAGAATTTAAAATCCAAATATTGGGAGGACTACAAGTTGTACAATTTTGTCATGTATTGCATCTACATTTGCTTTATCATTTCTTATAAGAGTTTTTCAAGATTGGGAATGACTTCAACATCCTTTTCATGGTTTAGACATAATGACATTGTGGTAGAGGCTTTTATAAGGGAACAAGCCTCATGATTATGGTATTTACATTAAAGAAGAACTTGTTTCTTCAACTTCTTACACTCAACTCTTCACTGAAGTTATTCTTCCAATGGTAAGAATAGCTGCTACAAATTTGTGGGAGCCAAGGGACCCTGAACCCATGTTAAATTTTTTTAGGACATGGTAGAAGTTACTACCAGATTTAGCACTTCATAATATTCTAGATCATATAGTGATGCCCAAATTAATAGTAGTAGTGAGAATATTACAATACATGCATAGTTACATCCTTGGCTTCCATTATTGGGCCAACGTATGAAGCCTTTATATCCAACCATTCATAATAAGTTGGGGAATGTGCTTCATTACTGGCATGCAAGTAATGCATTTTTATATACAATTTTATCACCTTAGAAAAATGTATTTGATACTACTAGCTGGGAACAATTAATTTTTTGTTTTATCATACCTAATCAGATGACAGTTCTACACAAATTTCTAATCAACCCAACTAATCAATAACTAGACCAAGTTAGCTGTGTTATGGCTTGGGCATTTTCTATTCCCATTTATCATATGGTTGCAATGTTGGAGGCCACATTTTTATTCAAAGTGGTAGCAGGTTTTGTATCATTGGCTTTGTTCAAGTCTTGATTTTGATGAAGTAATGTAGTAGTTTTTATGGTGGAAAGGACTATTTTTCCCTAAGCTTCTTGCCAATCAGAGGATAAGAAGTTAGCTAAATGTATCCCTTGAAATGATGAATCAAGCTATAGAGGGTATGACTATGGAACAACCTAGGGCTAGAGAGAATGTAATCTATCTTAGGGTGATAGAGCAATGCCAATTTCAGGCACTTCAGTAGTAGTAGCATATGCTTGACAACAAGCCTCAACTTCTATGGGTATAGGGATTCACCTAAATAATTCCATGGATGCACCTTGGTTGAGTTTGAAGGAAGTAATTGAAACATATGAACAAGAACATGACATCCAATTTTTCCCTAAATTGAGACACATACATGATGGCCTTTAGGTTTATGGCTTTAGAACTATTAGTATCTATCTAGATTCTATAAAACACAAGTGCTTGCATAATGTGGAGATAGATGGGTGATTGCATCATTGGAGGAGCTAGTTGAGATGCACTGTAATTGAACTAGATGAAATCATTCATAAACCAAACATATAATGAAGAGGAAACTTGAAAACTTGAATGCTAAAATGTTGAAATGAAATCTATCAAGGATCAAACACCTATGCTAGAGCTACAAAACAATGTGAAGTTGATTTTAGATACGGTATAGATAGATATTTATAAGTTTGATCATAATTTAAGGCATGAGAAATATTTTGTGGCAATATACTAGAAGGAGAAGGAGTGGCTTGAAAAAGAGACTGCACGACATAAATAGTAGCTAGAAAACATAGAGGATATACTATGAGAGCACTAGATATAACCCAAGAAAGTGATGCAGTAGATACTATGAAATTGGAATCACTTGCAAGTGTCTTTGAGAATTTATAGTCCAAATATCAAGAGGACTACAAGTTGTGCAATTTTTCATGTATTGGATCTGCATTTAGACGACTAATGAATCGTTTCTCATCTTTGTCTCATTGTTGGACACAAAGTGTGCTTGAAATAACAAAGTTTAATCATCTTCCATTAGTGGATAGATATAATAAATATGCTAAATTTGATTTCTCACTTGTTACAAATGTTCAAAGGCAAATTCCATCTTATAGAGAAGAACAAATTTTCACATTCATAATGATCTAATGTACAGGGTATTACAGATGATAGAAAATGGGTTAAATGGGTTGAAAAAGAATATGTCTCTTGTGTCAAAGATGACCTTGATTTAAAGGTGAGAAGGCTTGGGATAAAAATTCCAAACCATACTTTATAGGATTCCTGAGGTCAAATATATAATTACTCTCAGGGCCTACAAACATGTGAATACACACATATTAGTACACTTTAGAGAAAAAGCATATCATGAAGCTTCAGCCTTCTAATGTCAACCCATTATTTTAGGATACCCAAAAACAATATCATTTGGATGGATGTGGGTATGTTTTCTTGCTAGCCTATTACAATATTGTTATTCAATGTAGACAAAAGTAAACTAATAAATCTATTTGTCAATGAAAATCGATATCCTTCTCAAATAAGTCAAATACTTTTTCATCAATGGCATATATATTCTAGAAGATGGTTGAAATAAAATAAAAAATGGTAGTGAGTGGCAAGAAACACTGGAATGAACCCAATCACTAAACAAAATACCCTGCTCTAATTGTGGTCACAATGGTTGCAAAAGTCACAATTGAATTTGTGATACCTACCCAGTATAGATATGAAGAATAAGATTGCTGACATGAATGAATCCAATTAATAAGAAATCAATTCATTGTCTTGAAACTTGAGGATTAAAAAGGGATCAACCATCATACCATGAATAACTCTTGCATACTATGGTGTTATATCCTAATTATAAAACAGAAAAGAAGACTCCAAACATTTAGAAAGTGATTTTTCTAAGTAGAGAAAATCATGATATCTTTGTTCAAGTTTCTTAAAGCTATTGACACACACTAAATTCAAATGAAGGAGTTATGAATTAGTGGTAGAATAATATACTTCAATAAGCTACCAAGACCAACTATAATATGTTTTAAAATAAAGACATTGGTATATCAATCAAGACAAGAGGCACATGTGCATATTTAGAAGAAAACCAACTAGGATGAATGAACTCAAACTAAGTGCCATTGTTAGCCACTTTGCTATAATAGTCTGGTTTTGAGCAGCATTTAGACCAAGGAGTGTTGTTCCTAGACCCAAAAAAATTGATTAACTATAGATGTTTACAACAAAAATGTAATTAATTATGTTTGTTATTGAAACAAAAAGTTGTGTCTTGTGCCCAATATTAGAAAATATAATTAGCTCAAAATTAAAAAGAAATAAGCTAATTGAGGAGAAAAACTTCTCAAGGATCAAATTTAAATTATAGCTTGTCATATGGTAGTATGGCCTTGTGGATTACTTTTAAATATATAAAATAGTAAGTGGAGCTCTCCATTTCAAAAAAATAAAAACTAGTCATAAGATTTGAAGGCATGGAATTTTATAAATTCTCAATTTTTTTGAAAATCTAATCAATAAAATATTCGTTGATTATTTTTATGAATTCTCAATTCCATCATGAATAAGAAAACCTCTGATTTTGATATTGTAGGATGAAACTGAGGTTCACTACAAATATTTGGAACCCATAATAAAAGCCAAAGAAAACCTAGGACTCCAAATGTAAGGAAAGGTCCATAAACTCCCTAAAGCTTCTTTGTTTTAGATCATAGTTAATGCATGGAAAAGAAAGATCAATGGATAGCTATGGTAGAGGTAGATATTCATAAGTTTGATCCAAGTACCCAAAGCTATGATTTAATGGACCATACAATTTATTAAGGAAGAGATTGATGAGGTAGTTTATGAACTTGAACTTGCACCTAGCAGAAAAATTCATAATATTCTACATGTTTCCTATTTGAAGAACGCCCTTGAACAGAAAAATGCCTACCCCTTTACAATTGCTTCCATTTGTGGATGATGAAGGAAAATTGATCTTAGAACTTGGAACGGTGTTCAATGTGAGGAAAAAGAGGTTGGGGAAAAATATTCTTTTGGAGTATCTTTTGAAAATGGAAGAATATTTCACGTGAGGATGCAATGTGGGAAGGAGTGGAGATTTTTTAGCATCCTAGTTTGAAATTCATTGAGGTCAAGCAATTTGGCTAACTTGTCAGTTTAGATTCGAGTTCAAGAGTCATTCAAATTTCTTTGGGTTGGGTTTGGATTTTTTTTGGGCCTACCTTACATACAACAATATTTTTAAAAATAATATGTGTGTGTGTGTGTGTGTGTGTGTGTGTGTGTGCGCGCGTCTATATATGTATATATATTTGTATATATCTATGTGTGTGTGTGTGTGTGTGTATATATATATACATATATATATATACACATATATATATATATGTATATATATATGTATATATATACATAGATGTAGTAGTAAATAATTTCATACATCACTATGCTAATATTAAAGTAGCATATCTAAATACACCACCATGTCCATGTTTCAGTTAAAAAACAATAATGTCAACATTGATAATATATGGGCATAGATGCAAAAATGATATCATGATTTGGAAGGGTTTCATGCATAATTTTTTTGTTGAGAAAGTCTTCAGAGCTTGTGGAAGGTCCCAGTACGATGGCCATATCTCCCTAATGAACCATTGGATCGGACTAAAATTTAAATATGTTGGAGAGGGCCAAGTTGCGCCAATTTTGATTAGAGCGATCAAATAAATTTGATCTCGATAAAAAGTTATGAATGACTAAGTTCGGGTCTATCCAAAGGGCAACGACAAGACAATTTGTGATGAATTAAGAATTTCCTCTTAAAATAATTTTTTTTTCTAAATTTAACCATAAAAGGGTTTGTTCATACGCATCTAAAAATATAATTGATAGAAAGATTACATCTAATCATTCAAATTTTCACCATAACATTTTTATTTTAATTCCAAATCTTGTCTTTCTAATTTAATATAAATTCGAACCCAAACCCAATTAAAATCTAATTTCTTTCTCATTTGAAACTAGGGTTTTTCTACTATTTTCTTCTCAACCAAATAAAATATCTAGATTCCAATTTCAAATAGCAGATTCAATCATAGAAAGTATTCAGACACATAAAACAGATATGATGAAGACAGGAAGAGAAAGAGTGCAAAGGGAATATGAGAATATCACGAGTGCACCTGGACACTGATGTTAATTTGCCATGTCTCAGAAGTCCATAGAAAATCTCTTCTTTCTCCATCATTTGCAATTCTTCCAAGAATCCAAGCCGATCAAATCCTCCAAGTGATTAGAAATGCTAGAAGGAGCATAGAAGCAAGTAGAAAATATATGAACATATGAATCTTCTCCCATGCATGTAAGCTTTGAAGCTTCTATTTTAGCTTGTAGCTCATGGCTTCCATTAAGCTTGTAACTTTCATTAAACTTTTCATTTAAGCTTCTATGAATGCCTGAATATCAAGAGCTCTCAAGAAACCTTTGGATTGCTTCTTGAAACCATTGAAAAGTGTCACCAACTAAGCATGGGTCTTTTCCAATTCTTTTTGATGAGTCATAGAATTGTAGACACCTTGTCCTTAATTGATGCACTAACCCCCGTGTTTTTGACACATGTTAATTCCCATGCAAGCTTAAAACTCCAATTTACTTTACTCTTTCCAAATTTAATATTATAACATTTATCTTCCAATTTAATTATTTTGTTTAATTAATTTTCCAATCAATTAAATTAAATAAATATTAAAATATCATATTAATTTTTTTTATTTAATTAAACCATTAATTAAATATTTTGATTAGGCTTAATTAATAGAAAATACTCCAAAGACTCACAAAGGTAAAAATACGAAAAACCCATCATAGCCAAAATACATACAAAATCAAACCAAGGGTTTAAATCACGAATTACGTCATCCAACGTGTTCGGAGGGTACTCAACTCAAATACTTGTTCTAATTTTTCAATTAGAAAAAATGGCTTAAAGGGTTGGGATTTGGATTTAAGAATTTATCTCCCCTCTCTTATCATTGAGATAATGTGATAGGGTACGCTCATCTTGGCAATTCAAGGAAGTCGATACCCGGTACCTGCAACCTTCATAAAAACCATGCATGTACAAGCACAATATATATACTAAACTAACCAGGCAATGGTAGGAAGTGGTGCATCGTGTAGATACCGACTAGTAAGTGACCACAACTCCCTTCTTTAACCACATCAGACACGCCATACAAAAGAAAATATGCAAAGCAAACACGCACACCATACACATGCAAGTATGGGGTAAATATCCATAAGAAAACACATATGATAATAAATCATCTTACTAATCATCATTAATAATTGCGAACACTAAAAATAATCATCATACATACATGAAATGTAGAGTCTAAGTAATCTCATCACATAATAAACTGAATCCATAGCTCAATATCTAATAATCTCAAAATAATGCTGCTAACCAACAACGTAAAACTAGCTCTAAAAGAGTTCAGCAATGATAACAAAATGCGAACTAGGGGCAGGCACTACACCCTGCAACTTTTGGCTTCCATTAATGAAATATCTAATCCTTACCTTCTCTTCCCATTTTTTTTCCTAGTGCATGTATGTGCCTTGTATTAAATGGTTTATTTCTATTTTCTTAGATTTTTATGTTGTGTCAAGTTTGCTAGCAGTAGTTTCATAGTGAAATTCATTTTCCTACATGTCATTTTGGGAGATAGATTGGAGTCAAGGCTAGCATATTCTAGATTTTCATTGATGTGTAGTGCAATCATAGGCAGAGTTGTAACCATATTTCTATCTCAGTGCATCACCCCCTTTTCCTTTCTTCATTTAAATTTATGTTCTCCTTCTTCCTTTTCCCTCTCAAGTATTAGTTTAGGTGCACCCTAATAGTAAGGAAGTTGGCCTTCTCTGAAGAGTCAGTCTCAAAGTACAAGCCCCACACTTGGAGGTTGTTTCCATGTTACACAAGGTCACTTGAGGGTCATACCTCAAGCAAGGGTGTGGATTTTTTATGTCAATAGTTTTTGGCACACCCAGTGGGATAAACATTTTTAGCTAAATAAGTCCACTGGAAGCCAATCTAATATTATGCATTGAGAATTTGGGTGTTATTCTCAGTGAAATCAGCCTTTGGAGGAATTCAATCAAATACCATGGTGACTCTAAGTGCAAATATACTAGTTTCATATAGACCTAGTGCTAGTATGTATAGCGATCATCTCTAATCTTTCATTATTTTCAATTTTTTATATGAAATTGCAGCTTTTATGATACTCTAACCATGGACCCATTTAATGAAAACTTACACTATCCCCCCCCTCCCCCCCATATCATGAGAATTATATTCTTCATCCCTCTTTCTATCAATATCAGTCCCAACCTTAGGGTCATTATACCTAAAATTTCTATCATCCTCCCTTACCTACTCCTCTAGCCCCAAAATCCCCATATAAAAGGCTTGAAGATATGATGTTGGAGCTCCAAAAGTGTATTGGCTTGATGCTTCATGAGTAGAGTGAGCAGTTGATGGATTCCAAAAGTTGGGTAGATGAATGTACTGAGAAGCTTTAGGCCTATGGACCTAATATTAGGATTATACTGATGTGGCAAGAGTTTTCTTTACAGCAACAAATGGAGGTCCAACAAGAGCAATATCAACAATAAATTTTTTGTCAAGACTCTCCTCAATAACTAGAACTAGATAATCAAGATCTCTTCCATTCTTGGGGATGGGAGGTGAGAAAATCCTAGTTTGAGGAGGATCTTGCAAGAAGATTGATTGTTGCAAAAGAAGAGATAAGGCTCAATCTTTCTCAAGTGCAAGAAATTGAAGCACAATAGCCTCCAAGGAGAAAATTTATAGCTTTATGAAGAATAGTCACACTATTCTAAGAAATTCCACATAAGAGCCAAAGGCCCACTTACAAGAAATACTTCCAAATCCATCTGAAGAAGAGCAACCCAAACACAAGTTTTCTAGCTTTAGAAGGAGTGAGCCTCCCCAGATTTTCATTCCTTATTGAAATCATCAAGAGCCTACACTTCCTCATCTTAATTTTGAGTAGTCATTTATGGAGAGGAAGGAGATGGAAGAGGGTGAAGTGGTTCCTACACTTGAGGAACCAAAGATAGATGATCAAGCTTCAAATGGGGAAGAAAGATCAAACATGTTGCAAGAACAAGAAGAGAAAAATCATGAGTTGTAGTAGGAAGACAAGCATGAGTAGGATAAAGAAGAAAAGAAAAATGAAATTTATGATCTAGAAGATGATTTTTCCAGCACCATAACATATTTTTTCTCAAGGCTTGACACCATACTAGTAGCTTCCAAGGAGGTGGCTCATGAGCATCATGAGTAGGTGGTTGAGATTATTTCATCATGAGAAGTTGAACTACTTCCAAACATTGGATACTAACACTGTAGAGAAAAAAATGCTCAAGGATCATTTCCTAGACCCAAAAACATCAAGAGGATGCCCCATAAGGCATCTAGCTCTACCAAAAATTAGTAGGTTTCCCCCTTTCATACTTACACTTGAGTATGAGGATGAAGATCACAAAGAGGAGCAAGTATATTTTTCCCCACAATGTAATACCCCAGTGTAGGAGAGCTTATCCTTTTTAGCATTGGGAGGAAGGTGTTCCATGCAGTAGCATGCTTTTCATACTTGTTGATTCACTTTACTTCTCTTATGCATGGAACAAGAAATCAACTTGTGATGAAGGGTAGCTATTTCAACAAGCCAACCAATAGCCATATTTGATTTTTTGTGTTGTAAATACTTTTACATATTAGAGTAGGTGTCTCCATCTTTCCAAAAAGTGCATGAGCATATTTTCTTCCTTTTCTAGAGCTATCCTGAGCTTTCTAGAGTTCCCTGAAGCTGATTTTTATTTTTTTTTGGTTGCACAATTTTGTGAAGTTGCAGGTGGGATAATGTGTTAATTCTTGGTAGTGACTCTAGGCCCAATGGATTTCTTAATATCATTGATCTATTCTTAGCAGTCAAGCATCCCCTTTGAGTCCTCAAGAATTTTGGCCATTTCCCCCCCTATTCAACCCATCATCAATAACCGATCAATGATATCTTCAATGGTTTTTTTTATTTATTGTGGGTTAACATACAATTTGGTTGGAGTTAACATTTTTTGTTAGTTTGGTCTCTTCATGAACCAAGTTGGCTTGGTTTCTTCATCAACTAAGCTAGTTAAGTTTTTTCTTTGAGCAAGTGAACTTAGTTTCCCCATTTGCTAAGTTGTGGGTTAACTCATGTTTTTTGTTAGGGTTAACATTTCATGTTAAGCATTTTTGCCATTTCGGATAATGACTTTGTTTCTCTTTCCAAAAAAGAAAAATTGTATGAACAATAAATTTCTTATCAGGCCTCTCCTCAACAACCAAAACTAGATAATCAAGATCTCTTCCATTCATGGGAGTGGGAGGTGAGAAAATCCTAGATTGAGGAGGATCTTGCAAGAAGATTGATTGTTGCAAAAGAAGAGACAAGGCTCAATCTTGCTCAAGTGCAAGAAGTTGAAGCACAATAGCCTCCAAGGAGAAAATTTCTAGCTTTATGAAGAATATCCCTCCTATTCTAAAAATTTCCACACAAGAGCCAAAGGCCCACTCACAAGAAATACTTCCAAATCCATCTGAAGAAGAGCCACCCAAACACAAGTTTGTTAGCTTTAGAAGGAGTAAGCCTCCCTAGATTTTTGTTCCTTGTTGCAATCATCCTTCCTCATCTTAATGTTGAGTAGTCATTTATGGAGAGGAAGGAGATGGAAGAGGGTGAAGTGGTTCCTACCCTTGAGGAACCAAAAATAGATGATCAAGCTTCAGATGGGGAAGAAAGATCAAACCTGTTGCAAGAACAAGAAGAGAAAAACCATGAGTTGTAGTAGGAAGACAAGCATGAGTAAGAGAAAGAAGAAAAGAAAAATGCAAGTTATGATCTAAAAGTTGATTTTTCTAGCACCATAACATATTTTTTCTCAAGGCTTGACACCATACCAGTAGCTTCCAAGGAGGTGGCTCATGAGCATCATGAGCAAGTGGTTGAGGTTATTTCATAATGAGAAGCTGAACCACTTCCAAACTAGTTGGATGCTACCACTATAAGCACAACATGCTCAAGGATGATTTCCTTGACCCAAGAACATTAAGAGGATGCCCCATAAGGCATCTAGCTCTACCACAAATTAGTAGGTTTCCCCCTATTATGCTTACACTTGAGTATGAGGATGAAGATCACAAAGAGGAGCAAGTATATTTTTCCCCACAATGTAATACTCCAGTATAGGAGAGCTTCATCATTTTTAGCATTGGGAGGAAGGTTTTCGATGCAGTAGTATGCTTTTCATACTTTTTGATTCAATTGACTTTTCTTATGCATGGAACAAGAAATCAACTTGTGATGAAGGGCAACTATTTCAGCAAGCCAGTCAATAGCTATATTTGATTTTTTGTGTTGTAAATACTTTTACATATTAGAGTAGGTGTCTCCATCTTTCCAAAAAGTGCATGAGCATATTTTCTCTCTTTTCTAGAGCTATCTCAAGCTTTCCAGAGCTCCCTAAAGCTGATTTTTTTTTTTGTTGCAGAATTTTGTGAAGTTGTGGGTGGGATAACATGTTAATTCTTGGTAGTGACTCTAGGCCCAATGGATTTCTTAAGATCATTGACATATTCTTAGCAGTCAAGCATCCCCTTTGAGTCCCCGAGAATGTTGGCCATTTCACCCCCCTATTCAACCCATCATAAATAACTGATCAGTGATATCTTTAGTGGATTTTTTTCTTTATTGTGGGTTAACATACAATTTGGTTGGAGTCAACATTTTTTTTTAGTTTGGTCCCTCCATGAACAGAGTTGGCTTGGTTTCTTCATCTACTAAGCTAGTTAAGTTTTTTCTTTGAGGAAGTGAACTTAGTTTCCCCATTTGTTGAGTTGTGGGTTAACTCATGTTTTTTGTTAGGGTTAACATTTCATGTTAAGCATTTTTTCCATTTCGGATAATGAATTTGTTTCTCTTTCCAAAAAAGAAAAATTCTCTATTTTGGAAGGCTTACAATTTTTCTTCCACAAAATTGTGAAATTGCATGTTATCTCCTCCACCATGCATTTAGGAATGTGCCAACCAACAGATTTTTTTCACTTAGCGAGTTCTCCTCTTGCTAGATTTCCTTTGATCCAATGACCCTCATATTTTTGTATTGTTCCCTTTTTTCTCATGTGAAGATGCAATGGCCATTAGATTTGGGCACTTATTGGGAGATTTTTAGAATGCATCTTAGCCATCCATTTCAAATAAGGCAGATTGAATCTACAGTTGGGTTTTATTCTTTGGTTGATGAAATTTCTCGCAGCATCTAAGCTGTCTATTTTAGAATGAAGATCTACATCGATGGTTCATCTTTTTGGGGGAAAATCATATTTATTCCATTTAGTTCAACTCAAAATTTGTATGGTGGGTTAACATTGCGTGTTATCCCATCCCACATTTTTTGAAAGTAGTGTGAATCCATTTATTGTGTCCATGCAATGTTACAAGGATTGTTCTTTAATGTTGAATGACATTCTTTGGCCTTGTTTGCATGAAACCTTTGCATCTCCATGCCTCTTTATTGATTGTAATGATCAAATCTCATGGGATTTGACTTTATGGCTAGGTGTATTTATTTTTCACTTCATTACAGTAGATTGTATTTCATGATTAGATTTATTCATGATATTTATTTATTACTACTCTCTACATCTTAATTAGATCTTTTGGGGCTTGAACTTCATGGTTAAATTAGAGTTACATATAAAAAATTTAAAAGGTAGTTGTAAATACTTTTTTTAGGGTTCTTCTCTATTTGTATTTTGCAATGGGAGTATGCCCTACAAATTTTTCCTTCCATTAATGAAATCTATGTTCCTTACCTTCTCTTTCCATTTTGTTTTCTAGTGCATGTATGTGACTTGTAGTAAATGTTTTCCTTCTATTTTCTTAGATTCATATGTTGTGTCAAGTTTGCTAATAATGGTTGTATAGTAATTCCTTTTCTTCTCAGCACTACAATTAGTTCCAAACCTACATGTCATTTTGGGAGATAGATTAGATTCAAGACTAGTGCATTCTGGATTTTCATTGATGTGTAGTGCAGTCATAGGTAGAGTTGTAACCATATTTCTATCTCAATGCATCACCTCCTTTCACTTTATGCATTTAAATTTATGTTCTCCTTCTCCCTTTTCCCTCTCAAGAAATATTTTAGGTGCACCTTGATAGTAAGGAAGTCGCCCTTCTCCAAAGATTCAACCTTAGAGGACAAGTATCACACTTAGAGGTTGTTCCAATATTACACAAGGTCACTTGAGGGTCATACCTCAAGAAAGGGTGCAAAATTTAGTGTCAATAGGAATGAGCCTCATGATTATGGAATTTACTTCAGAAGTAGAACTTGCTTCTTCAACTCCTTACACTCAACTCTTCATTGAAGTTATTCTTCTGGTAGTGAGAATAGCTGCTACAAATTCCTAAGACCCAAGGGACCCTAAATCTATGCTATTTTTTTGGAGACATGGAAGATGTTACTACCATCTATAGTACTTCATAACATTTTGGATCATATAGTGATGGCCAAATTAACAATAGCAGTAGATACTTGGGATCCTCATAGGGAGACTATGCCAATACATGCATGGTTACGTCCTTGACTTCCATTGTTGGGCCAGTGTATGGAGCCTTTATATCCAACCATTTTTTATAAGTTAGGGAATGTGTTTCATACCTAGCATGCAAGTAATGCATCTACATATGCAATTTTATCACCTTGAAAAACTTTATTTGATCCTTCTAGCTAGGAATAGCTAATTGTTCATTTTTTCTATAGGAATTTGTAATCAACCCATCTAATCAGCAACTAGACCAATTTAACTAGGTTATGGCTTGTTTCTTTCTACAAATATCTCTTATGATATACTTTTGTAAAATTTCTTGCATACTCTGTCCATTTTTCCTAGTCTTCATTATTTTCGTGTAGGATCTTGAGGTAAGTCACTTAGCATAGGTTGAGTGAGTTTTATTATTTAATTATTTGGATTATGGAACATGTATGTAGTTGGGTCAATTTCTTTTATGCTAATATGTAATACACACTTTAAAAAAATCTCTCTATATATAAATATATACACACATATGTGTGTATATATACACATATATATACATTTACATATGTGTATATATATATAAATGCATATGTGTGTATATATATATATACATATACATATATATATATATATATATATACATATATATATATATATATACATATATATATACATATATATATACATATATATATATATATGTATATATATATATATATATATGTATATATATATATATATATATGTATATATATATATATATACATGAATACATACATACATCCATGCATGCATGCATGTATGTATGTATTTATATTAAATTTACTTAAATTAAGTTTTAAATCATATTTCTAAAATCCCCTAACTATTGAAGATGAGGTATTTGGGTTTAGTTACACATTTTTGAATCATATGGTTGTACCTTTATTGTGATGATATTGAGATGCTATTGGTTTTGGATTAATGAAGTTATTTTTATTCATAAAATGATTTAGAATCTACCATTAGATGTGTTAGTTCAAATATTTAGTTAAGTGTTTTCTCTCCTAGAAGGTTAGATCTAATTGAACAAATGACTAAATGTTTTGGAGGTTATATTGACAATAAATTTGACATTATTTAACATGAAGTATAGATTTGGGGAAAATGACTAAATTCTAGTAGCAAGAACAACCCACCTACATTTGGAACCCATCTTTTGGTATTAAAATGGGTATTTTCTTTTGATCAAAATTGTTAGTTGGGTGATTGTTTTTATAAATTTTAGCAATTTAGAATCTTAAATATGGAAGGTAAATGTTATTGTTCTCATTATGTCAAGTTCTTTACAAAATCAAGTTGACTACCAATGTATTGTAAATCTATTAAAGAGAAGGATCTTATGCCAAATGAGTTTGGCAGAGCACCAGTACTCTCAAATTGTGCATGGGGGGGCAATGGAGGAAGTTTTACTTATGTTCATAACATTTTATTGAACATTCCAAACTTCCATTATGTGATTAAAAAGCTTGGTAGCTAAAAATTATTTACCTACATGATTTCTAATTGGCACAATGAATGATCCCAAGCCAAACATTTTGATGACTATGCAAGATGTCAATTTGATTTCCCAAAAGGAAATGATATGCATTATGTCAAGCACCGTCAAGAATAAATCTTTGACTTAGGACCCCAAATGAAAGAAAAGCTTCTCTAATCACCTACTAGGGGAAATATAAAGAGATACATTTTTAGAAGGAAATTTTAAAAAAAAAAATTTACATAAGTACCTCTTCTCCCCTTGAAGAAAATCTTAGAGAAACAGCACAAAGCTCACAAGGGCATGTCATGGAAATGAAATCATAGAGCAAGGGTATAGAGATCATAAGGGATCGACAATGAAATCCAGAGATCACAAGGTAACGAAAATGAAATGTAAAGATCACAATAGCACAGTTATAAAATCATAGATCTCCACTAATCTCCACCAACGTTCAAGCTTTCCACCCTCATTCAAAGCTCTCCACACTCTTTCACTCATAGCTCTCTAGAATTGATCAAATCAAATGGTGAATGATTAATGTCATGCTTTCTTCTTTTTGTTTATAATTACGTAGACATCACAATTATGATGCCAACATCAGTATAATGATGGCATTGGGCATCAAAAACAAAAATTACAAACAAATCACACCATCATTGTAAATTTTCGTCACAGTTTGACCCCATATATTATAGTGATAACAACAACAACCTTCCCTAAACAATTTGACATCCCAAAATTTGACAAATTTAGAGGGAAAGGGGATCCAATCATAGATGTGAAATAATTTTACTTGCATTTCCAAGAGGTGGTTTAGAGTGACATTATTCTGATGTGCATCTTCCCAAAAATCCTTAGGGCCCTAATCTTGTGTGTTTGTATTGGATGTCCTACGGAATTGTGAACATATTTGTAGAAATTTTGGAAACCTTCATTTTACGTATCCTCACTTAGTCAAAACTAAGTTACCAAGGGAGGATTTATTCCACACAAAGAAAAAAGGGAGAAAATTTCTTGCTAACTTCTTACAAAGGTGGAAAACCCTAGCAACCTTAATATCTTGCAACTTACTAGAAGGACACCTTGCCAAAATGTTCATCAGTGACACACACCCCAAGCTCACACACTACATGTGCATGAACTATCTCCAAACATAGAAAGACATCAAAGAGAAAGGCATGGACTTAGAATAAGGACTCATTCAAGATGGAGTCATAGATTTCTACAAGGATAATACCCAAGAGCTGGATCACTCAAATGAAAAACCACAATACATAAATCAGAACAAGAATATGATAATTTATGGTATCATTGATACAAAACATGTCCATGTGCTTAGAATAATTCCTAACACCCCAAACCCATGTTACCAACAAATATTCTAGTAGCAATAACCATATCAGCAACAAACTATGTTTAATCAATGATTATATTAGTAACCTCAACAACAACAATATTAGCAGAGCATACATGCATCCTCTCAACAAGCACCAACAAATCAAACAAATTTCATATATATCATAGCTAGGAAAAATTCACATGTCCAAAAAAAACCAAATAGAGTTTATACTCCCTTAGGGGAACCACTTGACATCATCATCAACAAAATGGTGAAAAAAACCTTGTCATCTACCCATGGACATAACCACTAAATGAGAGTCAACCTATAGTGAAGTAGTACGATGAAAATGAGTTGTATAGTTTTCACCACACCAAGGGACATGTCACCATAAAGTGTATGAAACTCAAAGTTTATGTGCAAGATCTTGTATAATACAAGGAAATCATAGTGGGGGCACAAACCTCTCCCAACACAGGGTTTCTAATCTATCAAAATGCATTCCCAACATATAGTAATAAGAATGCGGGTAAGGCACCTGTCTAGAACAAAAACTCCACTAATAAAAATATCAACAACACTCAGCATAAGCAAGAAGATTCCCATGAGAAAACACAAGATTATACCTCAACATATCTTGAGTATGGCAACTTGATTATGTGCATATCCTAAGTCGATCCATCTATCAATGTTATACATATCAAGGGCCTAGAAAACTAATGTGTCATTACAACTTGGTGAACCAAGATAAATATGATAGATTCATCTATTGCTTCTCCCTCAAAGGTGCAATACAACATTCTAGAAAATCTTGGGAATTTACCAACCCAAATCTCCATATTGGATCTCCTATGTACTAGCCCACTCCATAAAGAGATCCCAAAAAAATGACTACATGAATCTCATGTCCACATAGATATCAATGCAACTGAATTTTAAAACCTAGTGGGACACCTATCTACATCATGTGTGTTATCCTTCAAATCCTCTGACATCCCCAAAATTGAGCCAGATCGCACCCTCTTTCTTTGTATCATTTTCATGGTCTCTAACTTTGCAATAACAAGGGTCATGATAGATAATGGGTCATCCCTAGACCTACATACTTTAAATTTCATCAAATAGGAAAGGTATAGTGAGGAAGATATCATATATGAGATCACCACAATCACATCATACAACAACTTAGAAGGAACTACAAAAGGAAATATCTTGTTTCCTATTAGAGTTGGTCTAGCCAGTCAAGAAATGGTGTGTCATGTGGTTGGTCTTAACCTACCATTCAACATCCTCCTTGGAAAACCTTGGATTTATGAAATGAAGTATCTTGCATCCATGTATAATTAGTGCATCAAATTTTTGCATCAGGGCACTAGGATAACCATTTCTACTGATCATAAGCTATTTGTATATTGTTGTGCATTAGAAACACTACCCCCATCATAATCATCTCTCTAGGATTGAGATCAAAACTTCTATAATTATCTCTTTTAGCACCCATCATGATCCCCACACCAACCTTTCCTCCACACTCTCTACCATAAAGATTAGTCACCAAGTATATGGTGAGTATAGCCTATCAGATACATTTATCATTTAGGCCTTTCCCCTTAACCCACACACATAGCGGTACCCATCACATCAAGTCTCAAAGAAAGATACCATGCTTGAGCTCAAATATCTTGGGTCATCCACATTTTTCATCAATGGAATCCTAAATGGACAAGTGATGGCCCCATATATCAACACCTAGTTATACAGAGAATCACCTCCCAAAGACAAAGGACTCATTGACTATTTCAAAGAAAAATATCCCAACTCACTTTGATTTGCTACTAAATAATGGGATTATCAAGGAGGAATCTTAGGCCAAGTGGAATTAGGCATTAGGATACCTATAGAGTTATATAAAGAATTAAAGAAGAGAGGCCTTAGCTTTGGACTCACTATACCTAGGGTCACTAGTGAGAATGACCATGCCTTCTTGAACATTCAAGGAGAACTTGTAGAGGTTGAGGACATCCCTGAGGAAATAAAAAAAAGAGCATATAGGGATATTTATGGTGACAATATTTTCTTAGGAGCATTTGTGCTTTGTAAACTGGTCATTAATCTAATTGACCTTCCCCTTTCCCATCCTAAACTCATTGACTGAGGCCAACCAAGCATACTTCACATTGATGAACTCCCTATTGAGGATGTGCTCTTAAGATTCACCGGCACTAAAGTGCCACTTAAACAAGAAAACCCACCATTGACCTATGTCTACAAACTAGATCCAAAGGGTTACTTCTAGGGGGAAAGAAATATCTAGTCACAATAATGAAAGTAAAAACAAAAAAACAAAATCAAAAAAGAAAAATGAAAAAGAATTCCATAGTGAAAACTCCTTTGGAGCACCATTGGATCAAATTTAAAAAGAAAAATAGATAAAGGATGTATCTAAAAGAGAAAGCCTCTTTGAGGAACCTAAGGGTGGAGATTTCTTCCTTCCCCTACAAGATCACATACCAAAGGTATCATCTATTTTGAGAAAGGATACTAAACTAGTCAATATCATCCTAACAAAGCCTCTCAGAATCATGTACATCACAACAAATTTACCACAACCAAAAGAGGATGATCTCATAGAGGTACTCTAAGAGAACATTAGTCAATTTTCATGGTCATATCTTGACATGCTAGGACTAGACCCAAAGTTGTACATGCATCACCTAGTAGTAGATCCAAAAGTCAAGTCAGTTAAATAGAAACTGTGAAAGATGCATCCTAAGGTAGCCCTACTAGTCAAGGTAGAACTAGAAAAAATGTTGGAAGCCAAAGTCATCTAACAAATTGATTACTTAGATTTAATCTCAAATAGAATACCAATCACCAAATTATCTAGAAATATTAGGATCTAGAGAGATTTTATAAATCTCTATAAGGACTTTCTTAAAGATGACTTTTTATTACCAATCTTGACATGATTGTGGATGCCATGACCATACATGAGATGTTGTCTCTCATGGATAGACTTTCAAGATACAACTAGATCTACATAGCAGAAGAAGATCACCATAAGACAACATCCACAACCCCATGGGGTACCTTCTACTACAATATGATGCCCAATAGAAAGAAAATTACAGGGGCAACCTATCAAAGTGTAATGGTTTCCACCCTCCATGACCTTATCCATAAGACTCTTAGGGATAATATGACCAACATATTAGTCAAATCAATTGATGACTTTGACCACCTATTTTAGCTAGAAGAGATATTTGAGCATCTAGAAAAGTACCACCTCATGCTAAACCCCAAGAAATGTGCCTTTGGTGTCACATCAAGAAAGATCTTATGATTCATTGTATCACAACAAGGCATTTAGATTGATCACTAAAAGATCAAATCTATCATGGACATGCCACCTCAAAGGATACTATGAAAGATACACACCTCCAAGTCAAGTTACAATTAGTCAAAAGGTTCATCTCATAGCTTACAAAAAAGTGCAAACCATTTACCCATCTACTCAAAAAGGATCAGTCCTTTAAATGGGAGCCTATATGTCAATGCAGTTTTGAGAAGATCAAACAATATCTGGCCAATCCACCCATTTTGGTTCCACTATTTGTTTGAAGACCTTTAGTCCTATACATATCAACTATTTTAATAGCACTATGGATGCTCTTAACCTATCTAGATAATGACAACAAAGAAAGGAGGATATACTATATCATTTGTACCCTCATCTACTATGAGCTCAAATATACTCCAATAGAAAAATCCTATTTGGAAATATTTTTCACCACTTAGAAACTTCTTCACTACACGCTCAGTCATATGATAAATATCCTCTTGAAGATTTATTCTTTTAAATACATGCTCACATCCACAACACTCATAAGAAAGAAATAAAAATGGATCTTGACATTGATCAAAAAGCACTAAAAGGACAAGCTATCATAGATCAATTGGATGATGTACCCTTGGTTGATTCTTATCCACTGGTTATAGAGTTTCTTGTTGATCACCTATGCATAATAGATGAGAAGCCTCCATGGAAACTATAATTCAATAGATCATAAAAAACTCATGGATTAGGAGTAGGGATACTATTGGTTACTCATCATGGTGATTACTTCCCAAAATCCTTCAAGTTAAGGTTCTAGTGTACCAAGAACATATCAAAATACAAGGCTCTCATTACATGACTAAAAATAGAAATTGAATAGAATATAATAGAATTACAAGTCTTCAATGACTCACTATTGATCATAAAACAAGTCCTTGATGAGTACCAAAAAAAAGATGACAAGATGTTATTGTATAAGGAATTGGTTGATCACATGAAAGAGAACTTCATCAAAATCCAAATCAAACAAGTGTCAAGGATATAGAACAAGGTTGCAAATGAAATGGCCATTTTTAGGCTTTCTCCTAGAGATTCCTTGGGAAGCTTCACACTATGATTTCTTAGTCAATAAGTTACATGCACCCACATATGAGAACTATGAATCAATACAAGTATGCATTTTGGTTTATCCCCAATCCCCATAGTACCATAAGATTCATGCTTTCATAAAAGATGGTATCATATCCCCACACCTAATATGAACCCAACACCAAAACCTAATTTGTAGAGTATCCCACTATACTATCATGACAAACATCCTATACTATTGAGGCTATCATGATACTCTTTTTAGGTGTTTAGATCAAAATGAGGTTGCAATGGCCTTAAAGGAGGTACATGCCAAACTTTTTGGTTCTTACATCAGTGGTATAGTCTGAGATAGGTACTAATAGATGGTTATTACTAGCCTACCATAGAACATGACACCTATGATTTTGTCAAAACGTGCTTACCATGCCAACAATACGCAAATCTGATATGTTCTCTGACACAAGCTCTACAACCTATTACACAACCATGGTCATTTGCATGTTGGGGATTTGACCTCATCAGAGTGATCACATCTTCATCCTTAGAAGGACATAAATGGATCATCATAGCTACTAATTTTTTCACAAAGTGGGTTGAAGAAGTTACGCTTGTCGATCCCACTAGAGTTCTAGTATCCAAGTTCATCCTCTACCACATTGTCTGTCGCTTTAGCATCCTCACCACCATCTTAATAGACCATAGAGGCAACATCAAAAAAATCAATATGGAAGAGTTTTGATCCTCCCTTGGCATCCATTGACACTTTTCCAACCCATATTTCCCACATGGCAATGGTCAAGCTGAGGCAACCAAAAAAAACCCTACTCAAAATCTTCAAAAAAGGTATCATTGATTCTAGCCGCAATTGGCATTTTCAAATCAACCCTTCCTTGTTGTCCAGTTTCACCTCATTCTACACATCCATACTCCCTAGTCTATGGTGTCATAGTGTTCCTACCTTTTTGATTTTGAACTCCCCTTCTTATGCATATCTTTGTAAGGCCAAATATATAATGAAGACTATAGAGTTGCTAGACTCACATAGTTGGATTGCCTAAATGAAATAAGGCAAGAGGCCTATGACCATCTAATGGTATATCATAGAAGAATCAAGAGGAATTTTAACAAAAAAATTCATCCTTGATAGTTTAGGTAGGGGACATGGTGTTGAAAGAGAACATGAAATTCCATGAAGATCGAGAAAAGAAGGGAAATTTTGAGCCTACCTAGCTAGGCCCCTATGTTGTCATACCATTCTTTGCCTTAGGAGCATATCAATTAACAACTTTAGAAGGTGAAGCTTTGAATAATACCACAAACATCATTCACCTCGAGAAGTTCTATGTCTGAGTTACTCATTGTACCCTATTAATCCTAAAAATAACTCAAAAACATCTTTAAATTTCTAAAGAAATCATCATCATGGTAAAAACATGATAATTTAGGAACCTAGTAATGAAGAAAAAAGAAAAATAGTTAAGATAAATAAGCATCCAATGGAGAAAACTTGGCAATTCAAGCATATTGGATAGGTATATTGGTGAAGACCTAGCAATTGGTTCCATGTGTACTTGGACCCACACATTATCAATCAACATCCCATCTCTCTAAATCCCCATAACATTCACTCATCCATTCTCCCATGTTCTCATGGTGTTCTAGAAACATACAAAAAAACACATGTACTACTATGCCAATTTTTAGGCTTCAAAATGAGAAATTAGAACAATGTACTATATCATGGTATTAGTTCCAGTGTATCATGTGTGTGTACTATATCATTTAACTTTTGGTATTTCCTCATGTTGAGCTTTCAAAATTGTGTCATATTAGATTGCTTCTATTATCTTGTCATATTGAGTTTTTTTAATAGTGAGGCTTGTGTAAAATATCTTGGTCAATCAGTTGTATGTATCCACTTGTAGTCATTTTTTAGTTTGATCCCATTGTATGTATCCAATTTTTTGTGTCAAAAAGGAAACAAAAAATAACCTATATTTCATAAAATGTAACTGAGGAATAAACTATAAGAAACTAAAGCCTATTCCTACATTTTCATGCAAACCTCAAATATAAGTGATATGGAGAAGCATGCAAACAAGAGTGAAGAAATAAACTAAGAAATAACTCTAAAGTATATTCAACACAACTTATGAAAATGAAAACCTCCAAAATAACATGTGTATATGATGTTATTTTTGTAATGTGGTTGCTCAAAAATCCTATAGCATAACAATGAGTTGAAGAGTGCTTATGGAAATGAGGAGATGGTTCTTCTTTTATAGGAAATAAGATGAAATGGATGATTGAGATTCAAAATGAGATGAAGGGATAGGATTCCTCAAGATCAATAAGGTGTCCCTAAGGTGGATGCCAAGTGGAATCCATGTGGATTAGGGTTTTGACCATTTAAAGGGGGAAATATGCTCACACATGTGTGAGAAAACTTTGATGTGATGGGTCAATGACATGTTTAAGAGGTTGGAAGCTCAAGGTTTCTCACACATGTGTAAGCAACTTTGGTTCATATGTGAAGGGGGACAAATGTGTAAGTGTGTAAGAGCCACATGTCACATGTGACTGGGGTTTGTTAATCCTTTGATTAGTGTTGCAAATGATTAAGGATGTGATTATATGGGAAACTAGATTAAATAGTGGATAAGTGGATTGATCTAGGTTAGAAGGATGGGTTAGGATAAGAAAGTGAAGTTAGGTGAAGGTTAAAGTTAGAAGCCATGTGCTCAAATAGAATTAAATATAATATTTAATTTCAAGTGGAACTAAAAGAAATTAATTAAGTAAAATAAGTCATTTACTTAATTAAAGTGAAGGATTGAGATGAAAGTGGGATGAGAGGAAATAGGCTAGGATTAAATAAATCTAAATTTATTTAAATTAAGGATAGTGGATAAAGATGAATTTAATTAAATAAATATAAATTTATTTAATTAAAGGTAGGATAGGGATAAAATTAAATAAATAATAAATATCTATTTAATTGGTTAAGATAAGGGTATTTGTGCTCAATTGGACAATTTTAGGTGTTTATAGATCCTATTTTTCAATAAAAAAAGACCTAAAAGATTCAATCTGAAAATCCTATCAAATATCAATTCTAGAATCCAATATCCTCCAAAGACCTGTAGTCCCAAAGTTTATTATCCCCCCCCCCCCCCCCCAATCATCGCTTATCATAACCCATGCTCAAAGTTGTGCAAATGTCCCCCACCTACAAGGGCACCATCAATCAGTGATATATTACACTTGTCTCACTTGCATTAATGTTACATTCACCCACATTTGTATTATCCTTGTTAATTTGCATATTCAACTAATCATCTTAATTATTTAAATTTTTAATTCATTCACATTATTATCTTAGTTGCATTATCATTCAATTTTTATTGCATTACCACTTTAAAAATTTATGTTTTAGTTGTATTATCATTCATCTTGGTTACATTATCTCACTAGATTTATTTTGAAGTTCCATTTCATTGTCATTGTTGTTCATTTCATTAAGGTTGCTTCTTTAAAAACATCAGGTTCATTTAGTTCATTCATCATTTAGGTTCATTATTTTCCTATAGATCATTTTAGTTCATGTATCCATTTTGAATCCATCATAGTTACATACATGTAGTCAGCATATAAATGCATCAAACATAAAGATAAATCATCATAGAAATCTCATTACCTCATGTAATCATATAAGCATATCATCAAATAGAATGAAACTATGTGCATCACATTTTTCATCATATAGAGATAACCAAAAAATACATATCACATCACATCACATAGATCTAAATATACATGTCACACATAACTACATAAATCATATAAGTTCACCATGCTCACACCTTGTAGGAACATGCTAGAAATGTGATGCATCACATATAAAGCATATAGTAATCATCACATCCTACAATTACACATTTCAATACCATCATATAAGCATCACATACAACCATGAGCTTCATATGTATCTCAAAGGAAATAAAAGGGAACATGATCCATAAACACATACATCCCACCCAATAAATGCACAACTTATACATAATCCATCCCATAGTAAATAAAAGAATACATCTCCCACCCCTTGAAAGAATAAAAGTCCATCAATGTCCAAAAGTCCATAATAGGTACAATGTCCATATAGTACATTAAGGTTTGTGCCCTAAAAAATGAATCCATAGTATATATCCATAAAAAATGAAGCATATCACTGCTCATCAGTCTCCTCATCTATATGATCATCACGTATCTCTATGACAGGGTCCTCATTTGGGGAAACCTATAGTGGACCTAGAGATTGTGGTGGTATCATCTCCATTGTATATCTCCTACCTTGGCCACTCCCACCTCCTCCACCCATAGCTTTCTCTTTTGTAGAAACCTTGATCCCTAATCTCTCCCCCTCATCCATCTACATTGTCCTTGATCTCTACCTATGACTTTGACCTATCATTTGAAATCCACCTATCCTCTAAGATCCTCCAGTACTCTAACTTCTCCCACTAGCTATTTATAACCTAATATATGTACCTTTTATACCTGATAATGTAGGTTGCCTATGATGCTCAACCTAATCCTCTAGCACTATAGCATGGTACCTCTCCTAATAGAACCATCCATCTCCTATAGATCCTACACCTCCCCTCATAACCTCTAGAGCTCTTCCATCCCTCCACCAACTACTACCTAAGGCCTCAAAGTCACTACCTCCACCAAGAGTTTTTCATGCTCTCCTTCCTATGCATACATCCTCTCCTAGAGTCAATCCCTCTCTCCTTGTGATACCTTCAGTATCCCCTGCAACACATCTCACTCCATCCAAATCTCATCTTGCTCAATCTATATCCTATAATACTAACCATGTAATGTGTATTGCTCAACCCTTTACTAATCCATGTTTGATTGGTATTGATCATGCTCCCTCTATGTGTCCTATAGAAGTTGGATCATAGCATCATGAGTATGTTGGAGTGATACTAGCCTCATTTTTAATCCCCTATCATCCCCATTACCTAAAGAAACTCCTACTCTTCTACACAATCCACCTGCAAGTACTTGTGTATCTGGTGGCACTTGTGGACATTATTCACCATCTATATTGATTTGATCAGGCATAGTGTCCTCTTGCCTCCCCTCATCATCCTTCTTCCCCTCATTATGTTATCTCCTCTTCCTATGTGAAACTTATAATGGCTCCACCCATTACCTTAATCCTTGAGCCACATATCTCCCCTGTCTGGTAGCCTATATTGTCTCCCTCCATCTTATTGATACCCAAGGTACTAGAGATCTACCAATTGGTCTTAGCCTCTAAAACTAGTTGTGTCACTCCCAAGTTGATCCTACATCTACTAGACCTTTATTTTAATCCTAGTTGACTACTTACAATTCATGTCACCCCTCTAACAATCCATCTCACCTCAAGGGTGACCCATATAGAGTAATTAACTAGCTACCTAGTAACTTGTTGACACCACATATGACCCATTAGTACATCTTGAATCCATCCAAACTACCTCCACATCCTATTTGGGTGATACTACTCCATGATATAATCCCATTGTTCAAAAATGATTGTAGTGGTAATGGTGTATGGTAGTATTTCCCACTCCTCTAACTATGGACATAAATTGATGTATGGCCTCTAGATAACTACATTAACATCATCTAACACTACCCTCTAGTAGTCTACCTATTACGTGTGGTGGTATGTTAATGGATCTGTAGTTGTATACTACAAGCTCATGCCTTTGTCTATCACGGTGTCTAACTGGTCAAAGTATTGTATTGTATTGTGCTCCCAATGCTATACATGTGACAAATTTGCAAACCTTATACTCCATCCCTACCAACCACATCCATGATATATGATTTAGTGAAGGTATCGGTATAGGTCAGCTAACATCAAGGCCCCTTGCAATATTGGGACGCCTAATCCACAATCTACACTATCATTGGAAGTAATGCAAATGTAACCCATGTCCCCCTTGTGTCTACGGAAATCACTAGTTTTCACATGTAGAAGTATATGTGTCTACCTTATAGAACAACATCCAAGTGATCATCCAATGCAAATTGACTACATTGGATCCTAAATGGAACTCCAAGACCCACCAATGTTTTTGGTGCCTTCTCTATGGATACACCTCTAGTCATAAGCACCTTGTACTAGAATTTGAAAATATGATAGATATCCTCTAAAGTAATAGTCATATCCCCCATCATGAGATGGAAGGTGGAAGACTCACTATGTCATTGCTTGCATAAGGTTGTAATCATGGCCATGTATGTGTGTGTATGAGAGGTATCCTCACCAAGTACCCCAACCTAACCACCTCAACTTGGGCCCACTATGTAGGTCCAAACTAGTCACTTGTGTGTGGTATAGTTGTCTGCCTCTCTTGTGACACCAATGCATCCACAAACCACTACATACACAAACACTAAAAAGAGTGGGTTCTTGATCCTAGACTACTAATTATACCTACTAACTACCAACCCCTTAATTGGAACCTTTTACCCCTTTCTCACATTCCCACAAGCAGGAACATCTTCTTGCCTCCCATCTTTGACCTGACAATTCTTCTTGTATGAACATCGATGGGAATTATCCCTATAAAACCCTAGACCCATGGTCAACTTTAGTGACTATATTCTCACATTGACTTTCCTAACCTACCCTTTGACCCTATGACATTGTGTTCTTGTTACTGAACCATAAGACCCCCTATTTTCCCCTCTCGACTTGGCCTTTTTGTAAGATCACAATCCCACCAATTCTACTAGTGTTTCTGTCTAATGCAATCTTGTAGGAATCCAGTTTTCAAATGCCATCAATACTATTAAAAAAAAGACAAATGAAAATTTCAGGTTTCAAGCTTACCAATTTATTTGTAGACCCTCATATTTGTACACACCTCACCACCTCTTCTTTGTGCTTTGGTCAACCATGTTCAATCGTCTCCACAATCCAAACCAAAACTTAAAACTAGCAATATATCAGTAGTAAAATGTAAGTATTTAACCCCTTCCCATCCCTCTCAACCTTTATATGCAACCCCTTTTGTGCCCATTTTCTCCATCCCCCCTGGGGATGACCCCTTTTTTCCCTCCCTCTATTATTTTTTCATATTGGTCATAATTTTAACCCTCTTTTAGCCAGTTTGAGTCCTATTCATCTTGGTTTTCTTACTTTTCAAAAATTCATTTGCCCTTATTTTCTCTCCTTGTACCTTCTTGAGAGTGTATTACATAGTCCAATATCTCCTCTTTCTACTCATGCAGACTAAGGCAACTCTAGTGCTTTAAAAATATTTTGTATCTCTCTTCAAACTTCTTTGAAATGGTATTGTCCCAACACTATGTCAAAGAGGGTTGAAATGTAAACACCTAAATTTGATTAAACAATTAAGTAACCCTATTTAGTCATCTTCTAAAGCATTATTGATTAATTATTTATTATTTAATTAATTTACATCATCTCTTAGTTAATTAATTCAATTAATTGATTATAGTCCAATTAATAATTAATGACAAATCTATAGTCCAATTTTTTAATTAAACCCTTATTCCTCTATTAAATTAAATAATTACACAAACCTATTTAATTTAATTCTATTTTCCTTCTTTGATTAAATAAATTTATTAATCAAAACCTCAAACCATAGCTTGAATCCCTAACCCAAGAGCCTAAACCAAACACAACCCATTCACCCATACTAATATATCTCATAAGCTAATAAAACCCATTTAATTAACCCATTCACTTGCATTTTCCTAACAATCTCACTTGCCACCTAATCCATCCCCTAGCCAAAGTCTAATCACCTCCTAATCATTTACAAAAATTTAAACATGGAATCAAGAATTCCTAAACCAAACCTAAGTCTGCCCTCTTTTCATATCACTCACATTCCCAACCATTTGTATTTAAGTCAACCATAAATGCCCCTTACACATATCTTACATGTACATCCCCTTATATCTCCTTTATCCCCTCACATTCCCTAAAATGGTCACATTTCCTCCAAAATTCTGATCCCCTCACACTCACTCCCCTCTTGAAAAGTGTCACCACCTCATTGGTTACAAGGAAGCACAATCCATGTGCTTCTGTCTCCTTCCATCCTAGCCGTCCCTTACAGATCCCCTATTTTACATCTTGGCACTCAATTCCACTATTCCTTGGCCTATAAATTGGACCCTTATCTTCTTCATTATCACCCACCTTGTATGCTAAAGTTATCGTTCCCATGTGAGATCCAAATACCACTATCATACCTATACTATGTCAAATTTCACCCACACTTCATCCTTTTTCCTCCATTAATTTAATCATCTCCATTATCATTTGAAGCTTGAGCATATTTGTGCATGCATACCATCATTTGGACACATCTAAACATCAAGAAGACATTTGGATAGATTACCATACTTGGTCTGTTCTCTTTCATATTTTCTTTCTCTTTTCATAAGTGTTAAGTTGTTTGTTCTTGTTAAATATTTAGCTTGTTTAATATTCATTAAAAAAATTACATAAATTAGCTTATACACTTACCTCATAAAGATTTTTAAAAATGGGATACTATGGCCAAAGTAGATGTCTTTTATGTGAAAATGAGGAAGAATTCATTAACTACCTTTATCTATAATTCTCTTATTCAAATCAATGTTGGAAATGGCTCTAGTCACAATTGGGTTGAATATCATCATTTACAAGAATTGTAATAGATATGCTACAAGTTTGGACCCTCCTTAGAAAGGATAGTATTTATAGTTGTTTATGGATATGTGGACCTTCCATAGTCCTATGGGAAATATGGAAGGAATGAACCAAAAAAAAATCAAAATAAGAAGATAAATGTAGAACAACTTCTAAATAAAATTGAAAATTCAATCATTGAACTTGTTAGTGTTGGAAATATGAGGTAGGAAAGATTATTAGGAGGGGAGGGGTAAATTAGAAACCAATTAAACTTAATATTAATTCACCAATTAATCCTTCATATAATATTCTGATCTAGTTGCATGTATGAAACAATAAAAGAAAATAAGCATTCATAGCAATTTGACACAAGATATGGTAACCTAGAAACCTTCCAAGTTAGAAAGTAAAATTGGGTTGGGGATTATACCCACAAGCTTTAGTGCTATAGTATAAAGTTAACTTGTTAAGGGTTACAATTGATCACTTCTGATGATTTGTCTTGTTACAAGCATTAAGGACTGTAAGGTCCACCTTGTAAAAGGATTTACAAAATATACAATGAAGTCTACCTTGTTAAAGGATTTAATTCATACACCTATTAGGATGAACTAGTGGTTTATTTCAGGTCTACAACTTTGATTTTCTAGTTGAAATTCCTTTAATTATAATGATCACCTTGTTGGGATAGATAAAACTTTTTTGTCATTTATACTACTTGTAGCCTTCTTAGTTCGCACTTTTTCTCATCATATAGTCTTGAGATACATACTTGGATATGATACAATACATTACATATACACCAATCCAAATCATAACTTACTGAAGTCAGCTACAATAAAAGTTCCACCAAAATCCACAAAGTTAGCCCAACTATTGCAACTTAGGTTTTGAAGGAAAACTCGATGATGCTCTGATACTCAACAACCACTATCAATACTCAACATCATCTGGCACTTAGTTGATGAAGAGGCTCATTTCATACTAATCTTTTCAAGTAGCTTGAACTTGATCAACATTGTGTGACTCAGTGAACACTGCAAAAATTAGCATATACAAAATCACTTGATTGACACTCCAAAGCTTAGTCAACACTAGATTCACATAACATTATGAGCTCGATAAACATTGGAGAACATGGTTAATACTATGTAGCTCAATTAACACTGTGGAGCTCAGTTAACACTAGAGTTTCTATCACTTCTACTGAATAACTCAGTCGATATAGCTACACTTGGCATGAACTATACATAGGTTTTGAAGCTTGGTAGTAACTAAATATTGACTAAGTGTGATTTATTAATAGAAAAATTGACCCTAATGTCAAAAATCTCCCCATTTTGGCATTAGTGACAAAAAAATTATCATCCCAAAAACTAAATATTCAAAATTACAAGTCAAAACATTCTTTTATTACCATTCTATGTCTAAAGCTTGGTAACATACTCTATTTTCCAAAATTTTCAAAATTTCTTTTGTAAAAGATGTTTTCTGCTTATGTGTTCATATATCTTTTATAATACTATATTGCTCCCCACACATAAACCTTATATATCTAGAGTACTACTTCCCCATACATATATACTTTGCATGTCCTCTTTATACATATATACATACATATATAGTTCTATACTTCTCCCCCTTTTTGACATAAATGCTAAAGGTGTATACTATATGTTAATACCAAAATGTGACAAGCATTAGAGTGTACCTTAAAGATTAATGTGATTGTCTTGTCCTAATTTTCCTATAACACCTTACTTGAATGAAATGAACTCTGAACTTCTATTGATAACTCCATCATGTGGTCAGCTATGGAGAAGTTATTGTCATGGATGAGTGTCTTAGCATTTACAATGTATTTCTCTAATGAAGCCATGTTTGGAAGAATCATGCCTTGGATTTCTACAAGTGTGGCCCTAATCTTGGCTTCTTCCCTTAATAATTTTGATTGCAAATTTGTCTGAATAATGAGCAGAATTGTAGCTTGAGTCAAGTGACAATTGGTGTGCACTTGCCTTTATGTCTTCATCTATCCTTGATAGTTTATCTTTAATTCCTTGTGTGAAGATAGATTTATTACACAATTTAGCAAATAAAAAAGTGACATTATTTATAGATGTCTCCAATGAAACAAGAATAGTAGACAATTCTACTTGGTTTATTGCAATTTTCTGCCCCACTTGTTCCAATACCTTGTTCTCAAATTTTCTTTTTGCTCTTTGTAGCAACTTATATTGTCCATTCAAGTCTTCATTTTATTTTTGGACAACTTATGCTAACTGGTCCAAAATAGCTCAAGTGTTATCAACCTAAATACTTAGTGGATTTACAAGTATGTCCTTTATATCTTCAAGCACTTGGGTTTCCTTTCTCTTCTCTTCTCTAAGCTTCTGTTGAGCTTAGCTCTCTTTCATAATAATTCACCCATGATGTTCATCTGATCAGGAGTGAGAGTAGAGATATCCCAACTTGGAATAACTATATCCTCATCTAGATCAATTTCTTATCCTTTATCCTTTCTCTTATTTGAAATTTTAGTATTCAGTTCAGACTTGTTCTCAACTATCATTGTACTAGCTATGGACATATACAGAATAGAAACAAAAGTAGAAACTGAGGGACTAGAAACAAATGTAGATATGGTACTAATAATAGAAATACCTTTTTTCTACATAAATAAACCTAATGATAGAGGCACCTGTTGCTCAGTATATGAAGTGTTGTTTTCTTCAATTAGTAGAATACTTAGCTGAATAGGTCCTGAGCTTGGTTGGGTGCTTGGTGTTGTAGTTGTACCCACAACGAACTCAATAGAAGCTTTCTCAAAGCCAAATTGCACTAAATCTTTTCTCAAAGAATTAGGGAATGAGGCCATTATTTTTGTTGCAATCTTCTATGTATTAGTTTCCTCAATGCTCTAAATCTCTAGAAGAATTCCTCTAGTGGCTTCTTATTCTTCCTCATCATCATCTAGATTTACATCATCAATCTCATCATCTCTATTTCTATATGCTCTTCCTCATTATCATCACCATCTTTGTCACTAACATGAATAAAAAAATCACTAGGTTGATGTAGATTGTAGATGTTCTTTGACGTGTTTATAGCTTCCTTTGCTACATATTCAATGTCTTTGAGAAGTATCATGCAAGTGTTCATCTTGAGAGTGAACTTTTGTTAATTCTCCTTCAAATATTATTTTAATTCCTCTTCACTATGGCTTGGCATGAGTTTCCTTAGAGTCTATTCAAAGATGTCTTTTTTAGTCTTCTTTGCATGGTCTCATCAAGGCTTGATTGCTTGCATAAGCTCATTCAGAATTTCCTGAGTAAACTCATCAAGAGAATACTTCAATTTTCCTAATTTGGTCATAATAGCATCTTCAATCTATCTTTTCTCATCATTACTTGATTCATATTTGAGGAATTTGAAACATATCATGATAGTTCCTTCTTCCAATTTCTTTAACCTTTTTTGAAGTGTAGGTGTAGGCTTTTTGAAGATGATTTTCTCAACATCCTCTTCACCTAACTTCAATTTCTTTTTGGACTTTGGTGCCCTCCCTGTAAATATAGTAATGGATGACTTAGTAGGTTTGGTTATGATAACCTTACATTTCTTCCTTATAGGCTCTTATTCCTTAGATTTGGTTTCTTCTTCTTCATCGTCTATAGTATCTTCTTCCATATTATCACTTTTTCCCTCTATCAATAGGAGACTAGAACTTGCTTGTCTTAGTTTTGCTATCCTCTTTCTTCCTTTTTCAATTGCTTGAGGAAGCTTCATTTAAAGTTCTATTCTTACCTTGGCTTCTTCATAAGTCTCAAAATAAGGTACTTTAGGATCCATAGACTCATTTAAAAGTGCCTCAATGATATCTTTGGTGTCATCAATGTTAACCTCATACTCTAGAGCTTTAACCCATGCCACCCTTGGTTTGAATGCCTCAATATACACTTTTTCATAGTCCATCATGAAACAAATATCATCCTTGTAGTCTTATGCAAGCTTCTTAGGTATCCTATATCTATTTTTCATCTTCTCTTTGAATGATTCAAAGTAGTTGTCCACGATGCTATCAAATTTTTCACCCATTTTTTCTATATACTCATTTATTTGTTATAAAATAGGGACATCTTTTCTAGAAACTACTATACCTTTAGAAGGGAAGAATTTTTGCACAAAGAAGAAAAAACAAGTCAAGACTAAACCATACTTACATGGATTTTTCTTGGAACCTCTGATGCTCCCCATGTTCTTATTGAATTGATTCAATAACAACTCAACAAGGTCAAATTCCATGTTATTCTTCACTACTTTGAGAGCCAAATCAACTACCTCACTTGACACATTGTTGAGACAACTGGAGCTGAAGATCTTATGAGCGATCACATGAATTCCAAACTTTAGTTCCATGTCTATAATTCCTCTTATCTTCATTCCTCTACCATCCCACTTGACATGATTTCACTTTTCCAGTTCAACCCAGCCTAAGGTTTTGGTTATTTTGGCATTGTTCAGCATTGGAAAGCTAATGATTATGTGAATCATTTTCTTTGATATCTAAAAAGGTTGCCCTAACTGTAATTGTCCATTACGCACATAGCTTAGAATGTATCTTATGCATTTGACCTATAAGTCTCTTGGCATATGTGATATGTGTGTCAATCCTTTGGCTTCCAAATGTTGATGCTCAGGTTTTAGAACATCATTCACACATAACTCATTCCATGCTACATTCATCTCATGAGTGCCTGGTTCTTGAATAGAATGGTGATAATATGAATGGATATTATGCATGAGAAATAACTTGGGTGGAATTTTTTATTGTGCTCTAGTTGGGTCAAGCAATTCTACAATTGTCAAACTCAACTTGAAGTTTGGTGCTTTGCAATCAACTCCTCGAACCAACATTTTAGAACCTTTCTTGTTCTTTCTACTAGAAGATATCATGCTCGATAGGGTTTTTGAAAACTTTGAAAAACCTTCAACAATAAAAGCTCAATTTTCTTGGGATGCTCTAAATTGATTTGCACTAATAGCTCTAGAAATTCATGATGAAATAATGTCTTCAATTTTCCCCTTTTAACAAATTTCCTCTTTAAAATCACCATTAATGCTTGGTACATTTACTTGCTTGATGATAGGTTTTCTTCCACTTGGTTTTAGACTTAATGTTCAGCAAACATTCATAGCTTAGAAGAATCATTATCATTGGGTAGAGTCTTCAACAACTCAGTGTCCAAAGACAATACTTTAGTGTATCCTGACCTTTCTCAACAAGGTCTTGCAACTTGACCTAGCTCGGTAAGGTCTTGAATTTCATCAACCACTAGGTGATCCTTGTGCATCATGAATGTTGATATGGATGTCTTCTTCTTGCTAGCAAGAACTGATGAGGGATGTTTTCTTCATAATTTTAGTTCTAGTTATTCCCATAAGGATTCAAGTTGAAATTCTTGAGTCACCCAACTCCTGAGTGACATCTACTTCATGACTTGGGCTTGCATTCTCTAAAGATTTTGGTGTCCATTGTTGCTTCATCTACTTTCTGATATTGTCAACCTTGGCTTTCTTTTCATCTTCAATTCTTCCTATGTTCATATAGTCTTTGTCAAGATGTCCAAGTTCTATACAATTGAAACATCTTTTAGTGATATCATGTTTCCTCATGTGATGTTTCACACAGTTTTCTCCAATGTGCCCAATCTCACCATAGTAGTGGCATCTACACCATGTGTTGTACTCCCATCCAAATATTGCTTTCACAATCTACTCTTCTTAGTTTAATTGCTTGGTTTTGTATTCAAAAGATTTGTGTCCTTGTTTCTTTCATTTGTGACATTTACCTTCAAACTTAGGTTTCTCTTGCTTTATGACCATGCTTATTGCAGTTGTAGCATTTTCTATTGAATTTTTCTTTACCATTACTCCAACATTTTTTTGATTTATGACCTATCTTACCACAATGATTGCAAGTGGGCCTTTGATTCTTTTGAGCTCCTTGCTTAGATGACTCACCTTCTTTTGTGTATCATATTCTAGCTTTTTCTTTGTGTCTATATTGATTTTGTTCATTTAATAGATTCATGCTTTCTTTAGATTTCATCATCCTTTCATTGATTTGCTTTTTAGTATTTAGATCATTATGTAGTCTTTCATTTTATGATCTTAGATTCATGAGTTCTCCATTTGAATAAATGGGTTGATCAATGAAGTTTTCTTTCTGAAGGGATAGATGTTGAATTTCATTGTTCTTTTCTTTTATCTCTTCTTTGACTTAATTTTTTTCTTTCATGAATTCACATAATCTAATTGATTGAATTTCTTGTTCTCTTTTCAACTTTCTAACTTCTTCTTGAAGATTGGAATTCTTTTCTAATAGGTCTTTGATTTCTTCATCATCTTCATTTGAATTTCTTTCAGGATATATATCTTCAATTCTTTCTTCAGTGTAGAGATTTTCATTCATTTCTAATGCAAGATCTTTCCTTCTTTTCAATGATTGAGAGAGTTGCTCCTTTCCTTTCTTTAGTTTCCCAATAGCCAATTCAAGATCCAACTTTTCATTGTCATTAGCCTTATTTAGCCTAGATACCTCCATTTCCTCTGATCTTTCCTCAAGTTGTTAAACTTCTTCTATGAGAACCACAATGCTCTGATACCAATTGTTGGAAATGTGAAGTGGGCAAGATTACTGAAGGGAAGGGGTGAATCAAGAACCAATAAAACTTAATCTTAATTCACCAATTAATCCTTCATATAATATTCTGATCTAGTTGCACATATGAAAGAATGAAAGAAAATAAACATTCATAGAAATTTGACACAAGATATGGTAACCTAGAAACCTTCCAAATTAGAAAGTAAAACTAGGATGGGGATGATATCCACAAGCTTTAGTACTATAGTGTAAAGTTAACCTATTTAGGCTTACAATTGATCACTTATGATGATCTTCCCTATTAGGAGCAATAAGAGTTGTGAAGTCCACCTTGTGAAAGAATTTAGAAAACATACAATGAAGTATGCACTCAGTTATGAGATTTAGCATAAGACTATTAAGTCTTCACCTATTAGGATGAACCAATAGTTGATCTCTGATCTACAATTTTGATTTTCTAGTTGAGATTCCTTGAATTGTAATGATCACCTTACTATGATAGATAAATATTTGTTGTCACTTATAATCCTTGTAGCCTTCATAGTTGTCACTTATGCTCTTCATATACTCTTCACCTACATACTTGGATATGATACAATACATTACATATATACTAATCCAAATCATAACTACTAAAGTTGGCTATAGTACAAGTTTCACCAAAATCCAAAAAGTTGGCACAACTATTGTAACTTGGGTTTGGAATACAAACTTGATGATGCTCTGATACTCGGAATCCACTATAAAAACTTGGCATCATCTAGTACTTGATTGATGAAGAGGCTCAGTTCATACTGATCACTTCCAAGTAGCTTGAACTTGGTCAGCACTATGTGACTTAGTGAACACTGTGAAACTTAGCATATAAGTAATCACTTGATTGACACTCCATAGCTCAGTCAACACTAGATTCACATTACTAATGTTGCGAGCTTGGTAGACACTAGAGAACATGGTTAACACTGTGGATCTTAGTTAACACGAGTTTTTATCACTTGTACTGAATAACTCGGTAGATACAACTATACTTATCATGAACTATACATAGGTTCTAAAGCTTGGTAGCAATTGAGAAACTTGGTAGTAAGTGAATATTGACTTAGTGTGAGTCACTAATAGACAAAATGACCTTAATGTCAACAATCTCCCCCATTTTGCATTAGTGACAAATATGCTTATCATCCCAAAAACTAAATACTCAAAATTACATGTCAAAACATTCTTTTATTACATTCTATATCTACAACTTAGTAACATACTCTATTTTTTAGATTTTTCAAATGACTTTTGTAAAAGATGTTTTCTTCTTATCTATTCATGTATCTTGTATAATAATATACTGCTCCCCCATACATATATACTTTGCATGTCCTCTTTATACATATATACTTCTATACTTATCTCCCTTTTTTACATAAATGCCAAAGGTTTATACTATATGTTAATACCAAAATGTGACAAGAATTCAGTGTGTACCTTCAACATTAATGCAATTGTCTTGTCCCAATTTTCCTATAATACTTTACTTGCATGAAATGCAATTTGAACTTTTGTTGATAACTCCATCATGTGATTAGCTATGGAAAAGTTATTGTCATGGATGAGTGTCTTAGCATGTGCAATGTGTGTTTGAAATGCATCCATGTTTGAAAGAATCATCCCTTGGATTTCTACAAGTGTAGCCCTAATCTTGGCTTCTTCCCTTAATAATCTTGCTTTCAAATTTGTTAGAAATTTGATATTTGAATAATGAACAAAATTGTAGCTTGGGTCAAGTGACAACTAGTGTGCACTTGCCTTTATGTCTTCATCTATCTTTGATAGTTTATTTTTTATTCCTTGTGTGAAGATAGATGTATTACACAATTTAACAAATAATGAACTGACATTATTTATAGATGTCTCCAATGAAACAAGAATAGTAGACAATTCTACTTGGTTTATTGCAATTTTCCAATTTTATTTCTGCTCTTTGTAGCAACTTATCTTATCTATTCAAGTCTTCGTTGAAATTTTGGACAACTTTTGCTAACTGGTCTAAAATAGGTTGAGAGTTATCAACCTCAATACTTAGTACATTTGCAACTATGTCCTTTATATCTTCAAGAACTTAGGTTTCCTTTCTCTTCTCTTCTCTAAGCTTTTGTTGCTTAGCTGTCTTTTGCAATAATTATCCATAGTGTTCATTTGATTAGGAGTAAGAGTAGAGATATCCCAATTTTGAATAACTATATCTTTATCTAGATCAATTTCTTCTTCTTTACCTTTTCCCTTATTTTAAATTTTAGTACTTAATTGAGACTTGTTCTCAACTATCATTGTACTAGCTATAGATATGTGCAGAATAGAAACAATTGTAGAAACTAAGGGGCTAGAAATAAATGTAGATATGGTAGTAATAATAGAAATATTGTGTTATTGTATGAATAAACCTGATGATAAAGGTACCTTCTACATAGTACATGAAGTATTGGTCACCTCAATCAATGGAATACTCAGCTGAACAGGTCATGAGGTTGGTTGGGTGCTTGGTGTTGAAGTTGTACCCAAAACCAACTCGATAGAAGCTTTCTTGGAGCCAAACTGAACTAAGTTTTTTCTTGGAGAATAAGGAAATGAGGCCATTACTATTGCTACAATCTTCTCTAAATCAGTTTCCTTAATGCATTGAATCTCTGGAGGACTTCCTCTAGTGGCTTCCTGGTCTTCATCCTCATCATCTAGATTTACATCATCAATCTCATCATCTTTTATTTTTGTATGCTCTTCCTCATTATCATCACCATCTTTGTCATTAACATGAACAAAAAATTACTAGGTTGGTGTAGATTGTAGATGTTCTTCCATGTATTTGTAGCTTCCTTTACTACATATTCAATGTTTTTGAGAAGTATCATGCAAGTGTTCATCTTGAGAGTGAACTTCTGTTCATTCTCCTTCAAATATTCTTTTACTTCCTTTTCACTAAGACTTGGCATGAGTTGCCTTAGAGTCTATTCAAAGATGACTTTTGCAGTCTTCTTTCATGCTTCCATTTATGTTTGATTCTTTTCATAAGCGCATTACAAATTTTCTCCTCATCAGGAGAATACTTCCATTTCCCTAATTTGGTCATAATAGCATCTTTAATCTATTTTTTCTCATCTACATCCCTTGATTCATATTTGAGGAATTTGAAACGTTTCATGCCAGTTCCTTCTTCCAATTTCTTTAACCTTTCTTGAAGTGTAGGTGCAGGCTTTTCAAAGATAATCTTCTTAGCATCCTCTTCACCTAACTTCAATTTCTTTATGAGCTTTGGTGCCCTCCTTTTAAATATAGCAGTGTTTGACATAGTAGGTATGTTTATGATAACCTTACTTTTCTTCCTTATAGGCATTTCTTCCTTGTATTTATTTTCTTCTTCTTTATCCTCTACTCATCTTCTTCCACATCATCACCTTTTCCTTCTATCAGCAAGAGAGTATAACTTGCTTGTCTTAGTTTTTCTATCCTCTTTCTTTCTTTGTCAACTGCTTGAGGAAGCTTAATTTCAAGTTCTACTCTTGCCTTGGCTTCTTAATAAGTCCCAAAATAAGGTTCTTTAGGATCCACAAGCTCATTCATCAGTGCCTCAATGATATCTTTATTATAATCAATGTTAACCTCGTACTCTAGACGCTTAACCCATGCCACCCTTGGTCTGAGTGCCTAAATATACACTTTGTCACAATCCATCATGAAAAGGATATCATACTTGTAGTCTTCCAAAAGCTTCCTAGGTATCCTATATATATTTTGCATCTTCTCTTTGAATGATTCAAAGTAGTTGTCCATGATACTAACAAAATTTTCACCCATTTCTACTATATACTCATTTATTTGATATAAAACAAGGACATCTTTTCTCCAAACTATTGTACCTTTAGAAGGGAAGAAACTTTGCACAAAGAAGGAAAAAAAATTTCAAGAGTGAACCAAACTTACACGTATTGTTCTTGTAACCTCTAATGTTCCCCATGTTCTTATTGACCTGATTTAATAACAACTAGGCAACATCGAATGTCATGTTTTTCTTCACTACTTTGAGAACTAAATCAACTTCCTCACAATACACACTATTTAGATTATTAGAGATATAGATCTTATGAGTGATCACACGAATTCCAAACTTTAGTTCCATGTCTATAATTCCTCTTATCTTCATTCCTCTTCCATCCCAATTGGCATGAGTTTCCTTCACTAGTTCAACCCAACCTAAGGTTTCAGTTGTTTCAGCCTTGTTCAGCATTGAAAGACCATTGATTCTATGAATCATTTTATTTGATATTTGAATAGGTTGCTCCAACCATAATTGTCCATTATGCACATGCCTTAAAATGTATCCTATCCATTTGACCTAGAAGTCTCTTAGCATATGTGATATGTGTCAATCCCTTGGCTTCCAAATGTTGATGCTCAGGTTTTAGAATGCCACTCACACATAACTTGTTCAATGCTTCATTCATCTCATGAGTGTCTAGTTCTTGAATAGAATAGTAATAATATGAGCAGATATCATGCATAAGTAATACATTGTGCAAAATTTGTGATTGTGCTCTAGCTGGGTCAAGCACTTCTACAATTATCAAACTCCACTTGAAGTTTGGTTCTTTGAAATCAACTCCTCGAACCAACATTTCAGACCCTTTCTTATTTTCATTGCTGGAAAATGGCATGCTTGGTAGGGTTTCTGAAAACTGTGAAAAACCTTCAACAATAAAAGCTCAATTTGCTCAAGGGCTCTAAAATCATTCTACACTAATAACTCTAGAATTTTTTTATTAAAAAATGTCTTCAATTTTTCCTTTTTAATTAATTTTCTCTTTATAATCAGCACTAATGCTTGGTACATTTACTTTCTCTGTGATATGCTATCTTCAACTTAGTTTAAGCCTTTACTGCTTAACATACATTCATAGCTCAGTAGAATCATTAAACTTGATAGATTCTTCAAAAATCCAGTGTCCACATACAATACTTTAGTGTATCTTAACCTTTATTGTAGGGTCTTGCAACCCGACCTAGCTTGATAAATTCTTGAATTTCTTTCACCACTCATTGATCCTTATGCATCTCGAATGCTGACATGGATCTCTTCTTCTTGTTGGCTAGAATTTATGAGGGATGTCTACTTAATAATTTCAGTTCCAATTATTCCCATAAGGATTCAAGTTAAAATTCTTAAGTCACCCAACTCTTGAGTAACATCTACTTCATGACTTGGGCTTGCATTCTCAGGAGATTTTGGTATCCATTGTTGCTTCATCTACTTTCTGTTATTATCAACCTTGGCTTTCTTTTCATCTTCAATTCTTCCTATGTTCATATAGTTCTTGGCAAGATGTCCAAGTTATGTACAAATGAAACATCTTTTAGTGATGGGGACACAACCCATGCACAGAATGGACACAACAAGAAAAGGGAAATTGTATTAAATGTGAAAATAAGCTAGTACATTCAGTACAAAGAAAATAGACTTCAAAACATGCCCTAAGGGCTTACAATAACATAAATCTGGAGATAATTTCTCCTTTCAATACCTCCTCTCAAACTCCACTTTGAACTACCTTTTACAATGCCAGAAATGTCCTTAAATAGACCTCGAAGGGTTAAGGACTAGGAATACATTCTAGAAAGTGCTAGTAGGCATCCACTGACCAAGTAGAAGGCTCCAGAAGCCATGTTAGAAGTTGGTGCAAATCTAGAAGAATCCAAAAATGGTAACCAAACTTTTGGGAGGCATAACTTTTGAACTGTAGCTCCGATTGATGAATCGTTTACATTTCTAGAAAGCTCTTGAAGTTCTCTATAGCCCTATGGACTAGCTTTGTTCGTCCCCCATTTTTCAGCCCTTTTTGAGGTCATTTACATTCATCTGGCCAATTTACACCTCCTAGTTCACCAAAATGATGGCTCAATTGCATACTCCTATTTTTTTGGCATTTACACATATCCCAAGGTGTTGCATTTACACATATCCCAAGGTGTTCAAATACTCTATCCTTGAACACTGATAGTGGAACTATGAGAGTTAGAACCTTTATTTGACCCAAATGGGTATCTAGAAATGAAAACACATGAAACAAAAACTAAGTCTAAGTACATTTTTTTGGGTGACATAGGATTGCCCTTATACCTCTGGATGCTCCTGCATCAGACACCCAGGGTAGATTGAAAAGTGACCCTGTCACTTTATGAATGGTAGAGGATATCCCAAATGGGAAACCTCAGCTGCTGAAATCCAAGTTGAGTCTTCGATCGGCTGTCCTTTCCACTTGACCAAGTACTCTTCATACTACCTATTTCTAGTACTTCTACCCACACGATGATCTAGAATTTCTTCTATCTCCTCCTTCTTAGAAGCAGGAATTGGACATTGCTCTAACACCAGCTCCTCATCTGCACCATCATCATGATACTCTATTAAGTCTACAATGTTGAAAATAGGAGAAATGTGAACACCATCTGGCAGCTCCACCTCATATGCATTTCCTGAGTCATGTTTCTTCAGAATTCTGCAAGGGCCAAATTTCTTCATTTTCAGCTTGTTGTAAGTACCGGCTGGAAATCTTTCTTTTCGTAAGTGCACCATGACTAGATCCCCTACTTGGAATTCCTTATGTCTTCTCCTTTGATCAGCCCTAGCTTTATACTCTTGATTCATCTTGGTAATGTGTGCTTGAACCTCCTCATGTAGACGCTTGATATGTTTAGCAAATTCTTCAACTTCAGCACTTGTCCTTTCTCCTTGCTCTATCTTCCTCAATTCTGGCGCAGTCCTTGGCCTACTTCCATATACAATTTGGAATGATGATTTTCTAGTACTCCTATTTATAGAGTTATTGTAAGAAAATTCTGGTAGAATCAAATCCCATCCCTTGGGCTTATCCCCAACTAAACATCTCAACAAATTGCCCAGACTTCTGTTTACCACTTATGTTTGGCCATCAGTATGTGGGTGATGTGTGGAACTAAATTTCAAGTCTGTTCTCAACTTCTTCCACAATGTCCTCCAAAAATACCCCACAAATTTAGTATCTCTGTCAGAAACTATACTCCTTGGAAGACCATGTAGTCTTACTACCTCTCTGAAAAACAAGTCTGCAATATGGACAGCATCATGAGTCTTGTGGCATGGCATGAAATGTGCCATTTTGGAGAACCTATCAACCACCACAAATATTGAGTCATTATTGCATTGTGTCCTTGGCAATCCAAGAACAAAATCCATACTTATGTCCTCCCATGGCCTTGATGGAATAGGCAATGGCTGATATAGTCCAGTATTGTGACTAAATCCCTTGGCAACTTGACAAACCTGGCAACTCTGTACAAACTTCTTCACATCTTGTGAAATTTAAGGCCAAAAATAATGTTCTCTAAGAATGGAAATGGTCTTATCTTGACCAAAATGTCCTGCCATCCCTCCGCTGTGTTTCTCCTTAATCAGATTTTCCCTCATGGAACTCCTTGGAATGCACAATTGACTACCCTTGAACAACATGCCATCTTGAATCAAATAGTCTAACCACTTGGTTCTATCTATAGTAACAGGCTCTTTACAAGCTTTCCATGCTTCAGCAAAATCAGGATCCTCAGGGTACAAATTCTTGAGTTCATCAAACCCAACTACTTCAACCTGCATTATTGTAAGAAACAAATGTCTCCTACTTAGTGCATCTACAACCCTATTAGATTTTTCACTTCTATGCTTCAACACAAATGTATAGCTCTGCAAGAACTCTAACCACTTCATATGCCTTGGTTCAATTTACCTTGGCTATTTAGGTAGTATAATGCTTGATGATCAGTATACAAAACAAATTCCTTTGGCAACAAATAATGCCTCCATTTCTTTAAGGCCTGAACTGTTACATAGAACTCTTGATCACAAATAGAATAGTTCTTCTTTGCATCATTCAATTTTTCACTAAAATATGCAATAGGCTTACCTTCTTGGCTTAATATAGCCCCAATAGCACTGCCACTAGCATCACAATCCACCTAGAACACCTTTCTAAAATTTGGAAGTGCCAACACAGGTTGTTCTGTCACCTTCTTTTTCAGCAATTCAAAACTTCTTGCAGCTGCTGCAATCCATTTGAACTCTTTTCTATCCCCTCTTATTGTGTCAGTTAGGGGTGCACATATGCCACTAAAATTCTTAACAAACTTCCTGTAAAAACTAACCAAACCATGAAATTATCTTACCTCAGTAGTAGACCTTGGATTAGGCCATTCCAAGATGGATTTTACCTTCTCTGGATCCATTTTGAGACCTTCAAGTGATATAACAAACCCCAAATAGACTAACTCTCTTTTTGCAAAGATACACTTCTTCAAATTAATTATCAGTTTCTCTTCCCTTAACCTTTCAAGGATGCTACGAATATGCAATAAATGTTCTTTCAAAGTCTTTCTGAAAATTAAAATATCATCCAAATAGACAATAACAAATTTTCCCAAGAACTTCTTAAGTACCTCATTCATAAGCCACATGAAGATGCTTGGGGCGTTTGTCAATCCAAAGGGCATGACTAACCACTCATAAAGACCCTCCTTGGTCTTGAAGGCTATTTTCCACTCATCTCCTTCTCGTATCTGTAACTGGTGATAACCACTCTTGAGATCTATCTTTGTGAAGTACTAAGCTCCACTCAAGCAGTCCATAAGATCATCCGTTCTTGGCAAAGGAAATCGGTACTTGATGGTTATCCTATTTATAGCTCGAGAATCTATACACATCCTCCACTCTCCATCCTTCTTTGGTGTGAGTACTACTAGTACTGCACATGGACTTAGGCTCTCCCAAATCAAGCCCTTCCTTAACAGCTCCTGAACCAGTCTGTTTAGCTCCTCTGTTTCAGTAGGAGTCATCCTGTGAGCAGCCTTGTTAGGCAAACTTGCTCCTGGAATTAGATCTATCTAGTGACTGATTTTCCTTACTAGTGGCAATCCTTCTACACCATTATCAGAGATAATATCTCCAAATTCACCTAGTAAATCTGAAACTTCAAGTGGTATTTCACTACTACCTTCTTTATCTTTTCTAGGAATCAAAGCATAGCACATATGTTGATGTTTCATTCCATCTAAAAACTTCCTTCCATCAACAAGACAAATCCTAGCACTTCTACATACCTTTTCAACTTCCTTTTTCATGGGCTTCAGTTTGTGATGAACTCCATCCTTTGTTAGAGAGTATGTGTTTGTATGATCATCATGTACTGCATGTATATCAAACTACCATGGTCTACCCAACAATAGATGACAAACATCCATCGGAATAACATCACAGAGAACTTCATCATGGTAACTCCCAATTTTGAATTTCACTAAACATTGTTCACTTACCAGGACCTTATGATCATCTTTTACCCAAGCAATCTGATAGGGTTGGGGATGTTTCTCCCTCTTGAGCTTCATCTTAGAGACCATCTCCTCTAACACTAAGTTGTCATTGCTACCACCATCAATGATCACATCACAATATTTTTCCTCACATTTACACTTGGTATGAAACAAATTCCTCCTTTGTCCTAGTTCAATCTCACCACTTAATAAGACCCTTTCATTTACCAGGGTCTCTCCTCTTTTTGCATCCTTTGAATGTGATGACTGTGCATCCTCGTCCACATGAGCAACCCTAGCTTGACCCTCAGATCTCCTATCTGTCCTTCTTTGTCATTGAGGGCATTCAAAGGCATGATGACCTTCTTCAGTGCAATGGAAATAGGTACCATGGAAGCCTCCTCTTCCTTGTCCACATCCTCTACCTCTTCCTCTCTGATTTCCAAATTCTTGATCACAGGAGCGGTTGAAACCCTCATTCCTCTGGTTCCTGCCAGTACCCACATCTTCATTTTTCTTTTAGGTTTCATTTTGACCTCCAGATGACCTACCGCTTCCCCTTCCTCCTTGACCATGCCCTCTTTGTCTCCCTTCAAACCTCTTATTCAGCTTCTCTTCAACTCGTAGGGAAAACTGGTATGCCTCTTTAATGCTGGTCATTCTTACCAGACTTAATTCCTCCTGGATGCTAGGTCACAACCAGCTGATATAACGAGCAACCTTCTCCTTATTTGCTTCTACATGCCTTTCTCTAATCAAAATTTGATAAAACTCCTCTGTATATTCTTGGACTGATCTTCCTGCTTGCTTTAGCCCATGCATCTTCTTAAACAAATCAAGCTCGTAGTCCATAGGAATGAACTACTTCTTCAATTTGTCCACCATGCGATCCCACCTTGTGATCTTCTCCTTTCCTCTTCTATTTCTTTCCAATTGAACCTCTCGCCACCAGATTTTGGCATGGCCTTTCAGTTTGGCCTTTGCAAACTTAACCCTATCTGGGTCCTTGATATCCTCATACTCAAAGTATTCTTCCAGTTCATTGATCCAATCGATCAACTCATCTGGTTTTAGATTTTCTAAAAATACACCCACATCAAATGTAGGTCTTTTCCCAAATTTAGTAATGGCCTTAAAAAGCCTTTCCTCTGCCTAATTCAGAACTTCCCCATCAAATTCCCCTTTTGGTCCAATTTCTTCTTCTTCATTGTCATCCTCACTGTCGTTACCTGCGGCAACATTTGTTCCTCTACGGAGCTCCTCCTGCAATGCTTGTACCTGCCTTTGGAGGGCTCTAAGCTCCTCAGGATTAATAGCTCCAGCCCTTCCACCACGCTCTCTTCGTGGAGGCATCTTCTTAACTCAAACCCACAACCACACAGTTCTGGTGCAAACTGCCTCACAGTCGGTGCTCTATCCACACACTCAGGAACTCCCTCTCTGATACCACTTGATGGGGACACAACCCACACACAGAATGGACACAATAGGAAAAGGGAAATTGTATTAACTATGAAAATAAGCTAGTGAATTTAGTAAAGAGAAAATAGACTTCAAAACATGCCCTAAGGGCTTACAATAACATAAATCTGGAGATAATTTCTCCTTTCAGTACCTCCTCTCAAACTCCACTCCGAACTACCTTTTACAATGCCAGAAATGTCCTTAAATAGACCCCAAAGGGTTAAGGACTAGGAATACATTCTAGAAAATGCTAGTAGGCATCCATCGACCAAGTAGAAGGCTCCAGAAGCTGCATTAGAAGTTGGTGCAAATCTAGAAGAATCCAAAAATGGTAACCGAACTTTCGGGAGGCATAACTTTTGAACCGTAGCTTCGATTGATGAACCATTTACATTTCTGGAAAGCTCTCAAAGCGCTCTATAGCCCTATGGAAAAGCTTTTCTTTTATCCCATTTTTTGGCCCTTTTTGAGGTCATTTAATGCCCCTAACCTGACTTTGAAGCATTCTTAGGAGGTCTCCAAAACTCAAAAAACTGCGATAACTTTCAAACCGTGGGGCCTTTTGACTTGATTCTTTTATTGAAATACTCTAAATTAAAATTACATTCATCTAGCCAATTTACACTAATAGCAACTAAATATTGACTAAGTGTGAGTCACTAATAGATAAATTGACCTTAATGTCAATAGTTAGAGTGGAGTTTTTGTTGTACCAAAATATTGATATGTCAATTCTCGATACAACCACTGAGCTTATAGTACATAGGAGGTAGTTAAGCCCTTGTCAAGAATCTTGAAGGGAGCAATAAAAAAATTTCCAACAATATCCCCCTCAACATTACCTGAGGGTCTGAGTATTCAAACCTCCAACTAAGCTTTGATACCACTTGTTAGAGTGGACTTTTCATTGCACCAAAAGATCGATATGTCAATGGCTGATACAACCACTCAACTTATAGTACACAAGAGGTGGTTAAGCCCTTTTCATGAATCTTGATGGGAGCATTGAAAAAATTTCCAACAAAACTTACCAATAGTTAGGTTTTGAATAAACAAAAGAAGAAGGCTATAATGTCTCATTAGGATGAAAAAATTAGAGACAAATGGATATATCTAAAATTACCCCCCTTTATAGGAGTAGTGGGGAAACTTCAAATAGAAAATGAGGGTTTTGCCAATGGAAAACACCTAAGAAGTGATGGTTTAACTCAATTTTGATGGAGCTTTGACAAGGAATCCAGATAGAGAAGGTATTTGTCTTAGTATCTATAACTCTAAAGGCATCGAGATTTGAAAATTTAGTAAGATATATAGGATAGCAACTAATAACTAGGTGGAATTAACATCTTTAGTTAAAGGACTAGAAATGTGTAAGACTCTTCATTGTAAGAATGTAGAGATTCAAGGGGATTCATAAATTATAATAAATGCTAGATAAGGAAAAGATCCCTAATTAATTGAAGATTGTACTCAAATTTATATAGAGCCCTCTCACTATGTTAGACCTTTGACAATATCACAATCAATAATATATATCGGGAGGGAAATCAAAGAGTGGATAAATTAGCTAATATAGGTATAGAGGAAGATCAAATATAAGAAGTCAAAATTTCAATATAGAGATTACATTTGAAATAGGGATATTTTAAATTTTTTAGAATTTCAACCATAGTCTACATATCATTATCCTAAGGAATATTTGGGGGTCTTTCTTTCGCTTTTATCCATTGCCTACATCTTGCATCCCAAGACAATATAATTAGATAGACATATTTATTTTGGAAAATGGTGTTGGAGGCTGGAAAAATGAATTTAAGTTGTATTTGGAGGTTTCGAAATCATCCAGTTTGGACTTGATGGACATTCTAAATGAAGGGGAGTCTCTTTCCCCCCATTTCAAGCCAATAGAGTAACATAGGTTTATTACTAATGTATTCTATGTAAGTAAACTAGATAAACACCCTTTGATGTAACAAACTAATTATTGTATTGCTTTAGATATGTTTTCTCAACTAAAGTTTCTGATGATTTAGATGTATTTTTTTAAGGTTTGTTTAGAAAATTCTTGTATCACTTTATATTTCATTTGTATGCTCTTTTTGTATTTGGGTTTTGTGACTTTCTAGAGCTTTATCCTTAACATAAGTGCAAGATGTAGTGCTTAGATTATATACAAATCCTTATTGGAGGTAAAAGAAGAAGGGAATGATGAGGAATGACTTAGAAGGAAGAAGAAAATGTAACTTGGGACTAAAAGATGATTATCCAGATGTATATATGTACTTTATGATGTATCAAGGCTTAGTTCATTTATCTATCAAAAAAATTGTAGAAATTATATTTAAGAATTTTTCATTATTTTTATTATAAACATTATATGTGTATTCATGCATGTACACATGTATGTATATGTATATACATATACATATTATACTATAGTTGGATAATCATTATCATAGGGGTAACTCCTATTGAATAGAAGAAAATGTTATAAAACAAAGTGCATAATATGCATTAATCCAACCACCTTAATCATCCTAATCAAATATTTTAGATAGAACAAGTCTTCAAACAAACTTGCATAGTTACAAAAGTTCTCCAAATTTGTACTCTATATATTGTGCATGCATGCATGCATAGCACACCATCCTAAATTATAAGCACTTGTGTGGTTTACAATTTAACTATTGTTTAGCACCTAGTTTATTGTATTTATATTATACATTTGCATTCTAGTTCATGATTACGCTTAATGGACACTCAACTCAAATGCAAGTCCTCTTGTCTCTCCAACTTGTGTAAAATTAAGGTAGGATCTAATTCATAGGCATTCTTCTCTATTTCCCTTGACTCACAGAATTCATTCTATCTCTTAAACCCTACTTCACCAAGTCTTCTAGCCTCAAATTTCAATATTTTCATTAGATTCAACTACACTTTTGGATTTTTCATCTTTGGATTGATTATGACATACATATTGGAATTTAATCAATTTCTTGGGGACTAGTTCAAGTAGGTTATACTTTAACTAAATTAGGTTGATTAGGTTATCCGTGTCCTAGGAGTTTAAGCCTAGATTTAGGGCTTGGGTCCACTCTAATGGATTTTAGAGGTTTCCAAATTTGTAGTTGGTTGTTTAAGTCTAGATCCCAAAATCACTATAAAAGAAACTTAATTAATTCATTTTGGCATAATGAAATCAAATGCAAGGTGAAAACTCCAATTTGGTTACCCAAAGAAATTGCAAGGTGGAAGCCCTAGTTTGATGACATTCATTGAAGCAAGGGTTTTTATATTAAATAATTCATCCATCATCAACATCAAGCATTCAATAATTAATGTATACATGTACCATGGAGCTTCGAATGGGTTGTGAGGATAGCTAGGTATACTTTTTACCTCTAAGACTCTATATGGTATCCTTGTTATTTTCGTACATATGTATTGATACTTCATATTTTCATGTTTAAATTATAGATATATGATCATTCACATACATTCAATTAAATATTATTTTTATTTACATGTTGGGGTTTCATTCTATCACACATAGGATTAGATCTAGGTATCTACTTATGTAGTTTAGCTAATTGAAATTTAGACATACTTTAGCATGGGCATTACACACTTTACATATTCTAACAATAATTTGTAGATATGTACATCACAAAAATAGAGGATTAAATAAGGAAAATCCCTATATAGCCACCTATACACACATTTTTAAAAATTTGTAAACTCCAAAAGTTTAGATCTAACTACAAATATAGAAATAGGGTATCAAGGTTGTATTAGATTTGTTATGCAATTATATATAGAAATCCTTAAGACTAGGCTAACTTACTCAACCTAGCATCAAGGCAAGGTCAACTAGGCCAGCCTTTTGCTCCTATGGATTAGAGAATCTTAGAATAGCCAAACATAGATTCTAGGTTGCTAGATTTGAAATCTAGTCAAATCTAGGATTCTAATAGTCAAAAAAATTAGGTTTATAGGGAAACCTTTTTCTTCCTATTTCAATAACACTCATTCTTATCTTTATTATTTGAATTTACTTTCATTGATTAGATGTGTATTTACATTTACATGTCACTTACCATCTCTCTTGTAATCAATCACAACCAAGCCTATAAAACATAAATAAAGAAATCCAAGAAAACACAACAAAGGAGGTTGAAATCTATGTTGATGTTGAACTATGAAGATTTCAAGGAAATCATAGATAGATTTCATAGACAAAATTTAGAAATCATGTTAGTAAATTTTTGGTCCAAAAAAGAGTAGAAACACAATTCAATTTCTAGACTTTGAATTTCTAGGATCCAATTTTTAAGAATTTCAAACTCTAAAGTCTAAAGAATTCCAAAGTGGCCAAAAGTTTAAAAATCAAGTTACAAACTTAGCCATTTTTGGACTTCATTTTTTTTTAAGTTAGAGTCAAATCCAAATTTTCTAGACAGTCACATTTTGAAATATAGAATCTATTTTTGATCAATTTGCATGCAACTTTGGGGTCATTTTTGCATGTCTTGGAGTTGACAATCAGTTGCATACACATAAGATTTCTCATATTAAGAATTCAAAGAGATATATCCAAATTCAATTTCAAGTAGATATGAAGAATAATGGAGATACAACTTATTTTCCTCCATATTTAGATAGATTTTTAAGTGTGTATCAAAAAATGCAGGTTGTAAACAAGGGATGCAATCGCCAAAGTCCATGCATTGTGGTAGATTTTATGGTAAGAGTTAAGTCAAATTGTACATTTATCTATGAAATTGAAATGGAATTATAGATGTCATGGAGAACTTTTAATTTTTGAAGACCAACTACTTACTTAGAAGCTTAGATGTTTACATAATTTAAGAATTGCTAATTATAGATGGTTTTTTTAATGTATTCAAAGAAGTAAGTTATGTCATCGACAATTGATGAGGACATCTAAAAATCAAATGAAGACGTGCATCTTTATAGGTTCTATGAAAAATAATTATTTTTTTAATATTGTTATTCTAAAAGAGTTGATTTAGAACCTAAAAATATCTATAAATACTACATCATTTTTTTTTCACTCAATCTATTTAAAACTATCCAGTCAAAACTTAAATGGTTAAATGGTTGGACATGTGCATTTTCCCAACGAAATCCATATAATAACACTTGTGTAAAATATCTTCATGTTCACACTATCCTCCATGAAATAAGGAAATACATTTCATAAAAATATCAAAAAGATGTGCAATAGATACCTTTTGTCTTTATTTTGAAATGTTTTTGCTCAATATAGTATTCCATACACTCATAATTTTGAAGAATATAAGTACTTGTGGGGGATGGTCAGCTTAGATGTGATTTCTTAACAAAAGGTAGATGAAATACAATGTGGAGTAGAGATGTCCCAACTATAAAAGAATTAAAAAAATTATGGTAAGTTTTTTTCCAACAATCTAATCTTTGTAATCATATATTCTTTCTGTCTAGGTGGTTCCACACTCAGTGATTTGAAAAAGCTATTGATACCATTAATTTTCAATTACCAAAAGTAGACAGTTTTGTGTGCTTTTAAAAGCCAAACAATATAATAGTTAAAGGGAGCAATAAGCAACTATAAAACAATATGCAACCTAAGTCCTCATATGAGAAAAATAATGGAAATATTGATTCATCTTTCCATCACATAAAATCCCAAGAAGATTGTTAGTTGTGGTAATTGCGGTTTTAAATATGTTATAAATTAAAATGGTGTTCATTTTTTAAAAATATGATAATAAGATTGTGTAACAATGTTTTATAATTCATATTAATAAATAAATTATTTTATTGAAAATAGTATGAATTTTTTAAATAGCACATGAGTTAGTTATTTATTATAGTGGGTCACACGTGTTTGTTTTCCATCTACAACTTGCCAAATGGAAACATAAATGTAGCCTAGTGAAACATAGAGCTTCCTATCATGTGGCAATTGTGGTAGGGAGATTGCTTTCTCTACTCCACCATACATTTTTTGAGCCACGTGGCATCTCTATCTATGAGCACCTATGTAGAATTAACTATTTTGTGCCAAGAATATAGGATCATTTTAGTGCTTGTCATGAGATGCAAAACCATGAATATAGTGGTTTATTCAATGCAAAATGCAAACCTTCATCCCGGGCATCTGGACAGTTCATCAATGTCTTTGTTTTTCTATTTAAATAGTCAATGCCATTAAAATGTGTTTGAGATTGGTTCATTGTAAACCACTACAAATTTGGAAATTAGATCACTGTCAAATGACATAAGACAAAAATATGATATTTTCGTAACCTTTTATTTGTGATCTCTCAAGTCAATATCTATAGCCATAGGTGGATAGTGGGTTTGGTCATGATGCTTTTGAATTTCTTGTCAAAAATAATTTAGTGACATACAAATCTATGACAAAGAAGGTTGTGTGTGTATATCCATTCATAACTGCTTTTGGAAATTTTAAAGGTCAAGAGGAAGGAATGGAGAAGATAGTTGAAGAATTAGGTTGGTGTTCTCTGAGTTATGAATTTTTGTATTAAGCCGTTTCCTTTTTCATTTTAATCATAAGAATCCCTTTCAATTTGGTCTTCTAGTATGATTCAATGGATAAATTTCAAGATGTTTTGTGTTTTCTATCCTTCCCTTGAAGTTACATATAGTGTAGTCCATGTGTGCTCAAGTGTGGATTCTCTCAGATGGGTAGAATGGAATTTTTTTAGTTTATTTACTAGCATGACTAAAAAAATTGTAAATGAAGAGCCAACCAACTCTATAAAAGTATATTCATATTGTCATGTCCAAAATAAAGGGGCAAAAACATACAATTTTTATTTTTTAAGGTTAATTAATCTACTATGTTAGAACAAGTTTGACTAAACACACACACAAAGCACATTTAGTTTTCTAGGGTTTCATATTTTGTTTCATGTCTCAGTCTATCTCTTAGTTGAACAAGTTACATCCTTTCAGGACATTCGTTAAGTTGCCTTGTTACTTGTTCCCAATATTAAAAAGGACTTCTTAACTAATTAAACTCATTAATTGTTTGAATAATAAATTATTCATGACTCCCATTTCATAGGTTAAATCAACATATGAATATAAATCTAACTTTGTCTTATTCTAATAGATTATTGTTCCTAGTTTTAAATTTAACTTTATCAAATCTATTTAGTCATAGAAATTAAAATTCCTATTTAATTAAAGGTGTTATTTCCCTCTTTGTTAAAATATTAGTAACTATAAAGGAACAATATTACCACTTTTTTTCTTTTTTTTTAAATAAAGAAATAGCATTGTCACAATTAAATAACATTAATTAATAATAACTATGAATTGAACATTAACTAATCCAATTAATACTTAACTAACATACTATCTCATTTTTTCTAAAAATCAATCTTAAATCTCACTATCTTAATATCAATTAATTTAATGTTTATCAATTTCTTTCTAAATATTACTAATATTAATTAAATCTTTCATGAAAAAAATAATATATATTTTAATTTAATTAAATTAATCTAAAATAATATTATTTTTATTTACCTTTAAAAATATTACAGCCATAAACAACAATATATTATATCTACTAACTAACTAACTACTAGAAACATAAATTAAAACTAAATCTAAATTAAACTAAACTATTTCTAACTTCACTTTATTTACTTAACTTACTAAAGCTAACAAACAACTAACTAAAAACTAACTATAAAATTTAAACTTCGTATATTAATGATAGAAGCAACAATAAAATTAAACTAAAACATTCTTAATAGATTACTAAATCCATTTAATGGTATCATTATGTTTTAATTTTATTAATTTAACTAAAACAATACTAATTAAACAAATTCTTATTTGACAACACAATTAAATTAAATACATAACAACTACCAATCTAATTCTAAGCTATTTCTAGATTTCTTATCTTATCATTTACTAAAATTAACTACCACTCATTACTAAAAATAATAATAAAATAAATATAAATATAAATACCAAGTCTTCTATTTTAATTTCTCCTTCCCACAAAAAGCCTCACCCATAAAGCTTTAAGACATAACTTTTAAAGTTGACATGTTTAAATCAATCAAAAAAAGTAATAATTTCCACCTCCACATGTGATGACATCACCTTCTTTAGTGCTTTGACTATGTGTAAAGTTATGGTAGTAAAGTTTATTAATCTTATGATAGACATTGGATAGTTAGATATTTATTTTATTTATTATTTATTTGTTACAATGTATCTTATGTCACTTATAAAATAAATAAATGGAATGTTACAAAGAATCTTGAAAGAGAAGCGCATCACAAAAGAATTAATTGATTTTCTCATACAAATAGCAAAGAGTTTTTTGCTCTTAAAAATATTTTTAATTCTAAGCTATTTTCAGATTTCTTATTTTATCATTTACTAAAATTAACTACCACTCATTACTAAAAATAATAATAAAATAAATATAAATATAAATACTAAGTCTTTTATTTTAATTTCTCCTCCCGACAAAAATTCTCACCCATAAAGCTTTAAGACATAACTCTTAAAGTTGACATGTTTAAATCAATCAAAAAAAAGTAATAATTTCAACCTCCACATGTGATGACATCACCTTCTTCAGTGCCTTGACTATGTGTAAAGTTATGGGAGTAAAGTTTATTAGGTGAAATCTTATGATAGACATTGGATAGTTGGATATTTATTTTATTTATTATTATTTTTTGTTTCAATGCATCTTATGTCACTTATAAAATAAATAAAAAGAATGTTACAAAGAATCTTGAAGGAGATGCTCTATTCACAAAATAATTAATTGATTTTCCCATACAAAGGGTAGAGCTTTTTGCTCTTAAATTTTTATTTTTGTTTTCTTCAAGTCTTTTTTTTGTAAGATTTGTAAATACAATTTAATTTATATGGTAAGGGGATTTTTTGTCTTTTAAATTCTTAGGATAATTAATAGAATAAATGTTGATGTTGTATTGATGCACTCGAACAGGATTTTTTTCTTCTCAATTATTACAAAATACAAAATGAAGTACCATTCATAAAAATTATTTTTCCTCTAATCCACGTTTGAAATCAAATTGCATAAATTAAGTAACTTCATTGTATCCAATTACCGACAATCATATGAATACAAATTCAAATTAAAGAATACTATAGGGAAAGTAAAACATCATGGCATATATTTACTGATAAACTTATGCATATAAACTGAATCATAAGGAATATCATAAGAAGGAAAAATATTAATTTTTTTCAACATATGTGGGCTAGCCACTTTTTATTCATTTTATTCAATCATCTGATTCAAGGACTCCATTGGGAAAGAACCAGGGAAGAAAATTTGACATTATAGCCATTTTGAAAATAAGTTTAACATATAACATTTTACAACAAGATCATTATCCTAAAGAAAAAAACTCTCAACACATTTGAATTGAAACATCAACTCTGAATTTTTGCTTGGCTCCATAATGAGGTAGCCACTACAAAAACTATAATTTCATCAAAGCAACCATGGAGAAAATGAAACTGATTAGGAGACAGATAGATTTAACACGAAGGCACATTCAACCAATTTACTCGCATCTTGGATTTGCACAATAGGTTCGTCATCGAACCAAACTAGTGAGAAGGTGAATTTTTCTAGGCAGGAGAAGTCAGTCACAACATCATAACAGATGCCCTTTCGAGGCTAATATCACAAGAATTTTCATTCTTTCACAAATGCCCTTTCAAGGCTAATATCATAAGAACTTATGTTCTTTCACTTCTCATTTTTTCAAAACACAAACATAGTTTGTACTGACAAGTAGGGGCCTATAACACCCTACTCTCTCCCTCTACTCATCCTCGGGAGAGGCTCTGTACTATCAAAGCCCAACTAAAGCCCTCCTCCCGTACATGGCCACTTTTGTCTCATCCAAAGGTGAGTAATGCCAACTCATCCCTTAAAAATTTCTCTCAAAAATCAAATGTAAAACACGAAGGAAAATATTTAAAGAAAGCCCATTACAATCTCATCCCAAACATGTTCATCAAACACATGAACACACATATGCAAAAAAAACCTACTTAAGAAATGAAACACAGCATGACGATACGAGCTTGAAGGTTTCCTACCTTCACAATATGGTTATGGCAACTGACATTTGAGAAGAGCTATCCTTCCTTCTCCTTCAATCCTAACTTTGCTCTCTAAATCTAGGGGTTGGATGAAAAACCTTCACTCTCAAATATGTCACTAAAATAGGCTCCCAATTCAACCACCTAAAAAAATGCAATAACTTTGACACTTGACTAGGGTTTCTAGAGTCTTCTAACTTAATCTCACCACTAAGAAAAACTTTAAGGTGGAGTTTAACTTATCAAACTCATGATGAAACTTCAATTTTTGCAATAAAGAAAAAATAGAATATTTTGGTGGTCACCAAAGTTAATAAAAGGGACTAGGGGGTGGATAATGCCCCCAACCCACACATATACCCCTTAGGTACTTAGTTTTCATAATTTTTGGCCTTTAGGACTATTTAACAACCTGTTAAATAACTAGAAATATTTGGACTTTCTAAAAAAATTAAGAATAAAATTTTATCACTAAACCCTAATTAGGGTAAGTAATCTCGATTACTAACTAATTAGTATTAAGTCACTAACTTAGTCCAACTCAAATCCTTAGGTTACTTGGCTAACCCTAATTATCATGCTAAAATGCATATACGAATCACAAGTGTCAAGCGAAACTATAAAATCACTGTTACAGAACATTAACACTAAATGATTACAAAATGATACACATTCAATTTGTGATGCAAAAAAAATACAAAACAATGGGGTCTACATCTTTCATTAGACTCAACCCTAGTTTCGCAAATTGTACATAGGGTCAAGATATATATAAACTTATTTAGAAAATTACATTAATCAAAACATCAACTTTTCATATAAATAATTGTTAGCTCATTTCTGCTCATATATTTAACCATTAAAAGTTGCATAATTAGTATAACATAACATGTTCATTAATTCAAAACACAAAATACTAGGATAATCATCATTAGGCATGCAAATATTTAAACATCATAAACATCATTGATTAAGGAATACTGAATTATCTGAATGTGTATAACCTAATCATTGAGGTACCATAATCAACATCCTCATCATCAGGTAAAAACAGCTCGTATCATCATTAGTGCAAATTAATGTTTCCACAGTTGAGATAACATAGTTCTCAAATCACTAAGTATTTAAAACATAAATGTATCATCTGATCTCAATATTCATTAGGATATCTAAAGCATAAAACATTACTTCATATCCATTATAATATTCTATAATGGATTTATCAGAGAAATTCATATTTGATAAGTGCATACAAGGAGGGACCTTAAACATGTAGGGAAATACATGTGCACAATTCTCATCTTGGTATCTTTGCATATTCTTAGACTAGATTTGCTTAGAGTTGCTTGATTTATTGAGTGATCAATGAATGGTTTAAAAAATCTACAAATCGAGCATGGTTTACACATTAGTTCTTTTAAATTTGCATTCATGAAACTATTTAGTTTTAATATAATTGGTCAATGACTTTTTCTTGTTTAGCATTGTGAATCTTTTCTAAATTTTTTTTGTAAATATCTTTACATGCATAAAATTTATTTAATTTCTTTAGTTTTAAAAAAGAATAAGCAAAATAGAACGTTGTTATTTCTTGAAATTAGATAAATTAGATGCTCTTGAATTGTTGGTCATGATTCTATTGCATGAATTGGTCAGGGAATCCTTGCATTTCATTCTTATTAATTCATGTGATGAGAACCACTTTCCACTTCTTGGACTTCCTTTTAAATAAACTAAAGTTTTATGTACTTTCACAACAAAGTTGAATAAATGAATAGCTAGTTTATTTGATTTCAATGGACCTATAAAATAGTTTGGTAATAGTTCTTATATAAAAGATATACGATTTTTTAATGTTTGCAATGCTTTTGAAGATCTAAAATAAAATTTCTTATGCTATACTGATAAAAAGTAATAAAAACTAGAGCATGAACCAAAGATTGAAATAAAAATCTATTTCATTGATTGTATATCAAATCTTGAAATTAAAGAGTACATTATATAGAAAAACTAAAAAAACTTAACCTTGAATGTTGATCAAGGAAGATAGTGAAAACTATAATAAAAAATCCTAAACAATAACATACAAAGAGATTGCATGATAATAATAGTTTTGCATACTATGTAAACTAATTAAAAATGATGCCTACGAAGCTAACTTTAACATGCAATTTTATTAAGCATGAAATAAATTAAAAAAACAATCTAAATTAAGATGAAATGAACTAGAACTCAACTCCATGATGGAATTAACACATTGTGAATGCATTGAAATGCATAACTTGACTTGAGTGGTGAATGGTGGTTGAATGCATAAGTGCAACACATGCTTTCTTGAGTGGTGAGCGGTGCATGCATGTTCAAGAATGCATGCCTTCAATCTCCCTATGCATGAACAATGGAAATGAGACCGATTTGATTCCTCAAAGTAGTAAAGCTAGTAGTAGTGAGAGATTTGGTGAAGATATCAGCGACTTGCCCATAAGTTGGGCAAAACTGTAACTCCATTATACCATTCTAAACCAAATCTCAGATGAAGTGATTGCGGATGTTAATGTGCTTCAATCTAGCATGAAACATTGGATGCTTGGTCATTGCAATGGCACTACTGTTATCAAAAAAAAAGTTCTAGGATACTCTTGAACCAAATAAAAATCTTCTAGAATCCTTCAAATCCATATCGCTTGACAACTGGTTGTTATTGTTACAATATACTCTGCTTCTACTGAAGAGAGAGCCATAGTTGCCTACTTCTTACTACTCCATGAAACAACTCCAGAACCAAGTGAGAAAACATAACCAAGGGATTATTTTTATTCATTCATTGAATCGACCCAATCAAAATCCATGTAACCAACTAGCTCAAACTTATCATTGGGAGAATAACAAATACCAAAAGTGTGTGTACCACTCACATACCTTAAGATTCTTTTTGCATCTCGTCAATGAGACTCATGTGGATCTTGCATGAATCCAGAGTTGAGGCTCACAACATACATAATATCAGATCTCATTCTAGAAAGGTACATGAGGCTCCCAACCAAAATTTTGTACAATATAGGATCAACATGGGGACTTGGATCATCCTTGGTGAACTTTTCACCAAGGGCTACAAGGGTAGCAACTATCATGCATGACATCATTCTAAACTGCTTAAATAAATCAGCAACATACTTGGTTTGAGAAATGGATATACTATCATGTTGTTGATGTACCTCTACCCTAAGAAAATAATGTATAAGTCCCAGATCTGACATCTCAAATGCTTGTTTCATTTCTTCTTTGAATTTCTCCATGAGAGATGGGTTATTACCTATAAAAATGAGATCATCAGCATAAAGAAAAATAATCAAAATATCATTACCAACATGTTGGATATAGAGGATTGGCTCTAAAGGACTTTGAACAAATCATTTCTTCAAGAAATAACTATCAATTTGTGCATACCAAGCATGTGGTGCTTGCTTCAACCCATAGAGTTTTTTTTTTAGCTTGTAAACCAAGTGTTTTTTTCTTGAAAATTTCATAACCAATGGGTTGATCCATATAAACCTCTTCATAATTATAACCATTTAGAAAAGTTGATTTTATGTCCATCTGATAGACTAAGCACTTGTTTTGAGCAGCAATAGACAATATAATTTTATCTGTATCAAACATGGCATATAGAGCAAAAGTCTCTAAATAATCTACTCTAGGTGTTTGTGTGAATCCCTTGGAAACTAGTCTAGCTTTGTGTCTTTTCATAGAACCATCAGCATGATATTTCACCTTGTAAATCCATTTGATACCAATCAACTATTAATCTTTTGGAAGTGGAACTAATCCCCATGTATCATTTTTTCTCAATAGCATGCATCTCTTCATTCATAGCATCAATCCACATTGGTTCTTTCACAGCTTCTTCATACACAGAAGGTTCAACCTGAATGGAACTTAACAATGCAAAGTTGGCAACGAGATCCACATTAGAACTCCTTTGATATATTTCATTTAAACTTCATACCTTTTGTGAGGAAGTTGGACTGGATAGTGATTTTGAACTTTCACTTGAAGAGAAACTTGGTGGACTTGGTGGACTTGGGCTTGAGCTTCCACTTGAACTTGTGGGAAGAGGAGGGACTTAAACATCTTCATTACCCATGATGACTGGTGTAGATTGTTGAACTTCATTCTTCCATTTCCATACTCTCCCTTCATCAAAAACCACATCTTGACTAATTATCCATTGCTTTGTGTCAGGTTCATAAAATTTATATCCTTTGGTGGAATCAAAATACCCCACAAAGATCCAGTGTTGAGATTTGGCATCCAACTTTTTCCTCTTTTGAACAAGAACATGAACATATGCAGGGAAACCACATACACGAAAGTGGCCTACTTAGGACTTTTGTTCACTCCAGGCTTCCTTTGGAGTGATATTTTGAAGCACTTTTGTTGGGCTTCGATTCAAAATATAAACTATGGTTTCCATTGCAACTCCCCAAAAAGAATTTGGAAGGTTCTTGGACTTTAACATACTTTGTGCCATCTCCGTAATGGTATAGTTCTTTCTTTCTACAATACCATTTTTCTGGTGTTTAAAGGCTACTATAATCTATCTTTGAATGCCATGGATGTCACAAAAATTAGCAAACTCTTTGGAGATGAATTCTCCCCCTCTATCTATTTAGAGTATTTTAATGGAATGCCCACTTTATTTTTCTGCCATTGCTATAAAGTACTTGAAGCATCCAAGTGCTTCAAATTTCTTCTTAAGAAAATAAACCCATGTGTGGCATGAGAAATCATTAATAAAGGTCAAAAAATAGATATTCTTACCCTAGGATTCCTATTGCATAGCATTACACATGTCAAAATGGACAAGCTCTAGAGGAGATTTTTCCTTCCATGACTTGTTCACCAGAAAACTTTCCCAATGTTGCTTACCAAGAGCACACCCTAAACAAACTTCTTCTTTTTCTTGAATGATAGGAAGTCCTCTTACCATGTCCTTTTTATGAAGCAAACTTAAGCCCTAAAAATGCAAATGACCATAACCATGAATCATCTTTGGTTGCCTTAAGAGCATGCATATTAGCAGAAACCAAAGTGAGAGGAAACAATCTATTCTCTATCATACAAGTCTTTTCTACAAGATGGTGCTTAGCCAATTTATCAAAATCTTTGCAACAATTATCCTCAAAAACTTTATAATTTGTTTGTTACAAGTTGCCCAATACTGAAAAGATTATGTTGTAACCTGGGCACATGCAAGGTGTCATGAATATAAGTAATTTCTCCTTGGTTAGTTTTCACTGCAAGGGTACATTGTCCCATAACATCAACCTCTTTATCATCACCAAAATTGACTTGACTTCTCATAGATTCATCTAATTTGACAAAGAGATCATATTTACCTATTCATATGATTTGAGCACCGGCTATCAAGAAACCACATGTCCTTCTGAGGCTCTTTTCCAAATTGCATGTAAAGAACATGGAGAGCTTTGCATCTTCAAGAGATTCTTCAGTATAGTTGGCTCTTGACTTATTCAAATCAGATTTTTATTTCTACATTTAGATTCATAGTGTCCATACCTTTGAAAATATTTGCACTAGATGCTTCTTTAATACTCAGAACTTCTTCCTCTTCCTCTTCCTCTACCATGTCCTCTTGATGTTGAAGACTACCCTTGGGTTTTGTTTGATTGAAAATGTGTTGCAAGCTTTGCTTCAATTTTGACTGAAGATTGGAAGGCTTGCATTAGATTTTGTATTGAGTGATGCTTGTGCTCTTCATGTGATTGCAAAGAACCCATTGACTCTTCAATTTTATAGGTAGATGTATCTTTACTCTATTCAATGGTTATGACCACTAGATTAAACTTCAAAGGAAGAGATCTCAAAATCTTCTCTACAACTTTTTTCTTTGTGATAGTTTCCCCTTGAGTTTTAAGATGATTGATAATAGTTTGAGCCCTTGTATTAAACTCATGAGTGGACTCGACTTCTCTCATCCTTAAATTTTCAAAATCTCTTCAAAGGGTTTGAAGTCTCACCAATCTTATCTTGTCAAATCCTTGGTATGTTGTTTGAAGGGCTTCCCATGCATCCTTTGACTTTGTCATGCTAACTATATGGGGGAGAATAGACATATTCAATGTGGTTTGAATGAGGAAAAGAGCTCAATTATCCTCCTTCTTGTCTTCTTTCAAGTGATTTTTTTGAGCCTATATTAAGGCATTTAAAGACTTTAGGTATACATTCTTTGTGCATCCCCCTTCTACTAATTCCCAAATATGTTAAGATAATAGTACGGTCTTCATCTTGATACTCCAACATTCATAGTTGTCTCCAGAGAACAATGGAAGCTAGAATGGAAAGTTACTACCATTTGTCATTCTGAAAGATCTTGGAGAAAATTGTTACTCTGCCTACGAGAGAACAATATTCTACAACTTGCTCTGATACCAATTGAATATCTAACATACAATCTCTTATGTTATACTAATAATCAAAGTAATAAAAAATAGAGCAAGAACCAAAGATTGAAATGAAACACTATTTTATTAATTGTATATCAAATTCTGAAATTAAAGAGTGCATTATATAAAAAAAACTAAAAAACTTAACCTTCAATGTTGATCAAGGAAGATAGTGAAAACTATAATAAAAAATCCTAAATAAAAACATGCAAAGAGATTCCATGACAATAGCAGTTTTACATAATATGCAAACTAATTAAAAACTATGCCTATGAGACTAACTACAACATGTATTTCTATTAGGCATGAAATAAATAAATAAAACAATCTAAATTAAGATGGCGTGCACTAGAACTAAACTCTATGGTGGAATTAATGCATCAAAATGCATGACTTGAGCGGTGAGCAGTGGTTGAATGCATGAAAGCAGTGCATACATTCTTGAGTAGTGAGTGGCGCATGCTTGTACAAGAATGCATGCCTTTAGTTTTTTAGCTAACATAGTAATATTGGAGGCTTTCTTTTGTCAAGTTGTAGGATATATAATCACAAGTATATACACTTTATTCTGATCATTATCCTTCACAATAAAAAGTATTATGCATGTGCTAAAGCATAGTTCTCAATTTCACATGCTTAACAACACAAAATAAAATATAGTGACAATTTTTGGAGAATTCTTTAGTTGAATTTCTAGCAAAAGGCCACTCCAAGACATTAGAAATGTATGCTTTTTGTATAAGCTCAAGAAGATAGATATCATGCATTATTACTATAGACTCAACTGTTGTTCTTGGACTCAAGGTAGCCTCCATTTCTTTAAGGCCTTTGACTCATTGATTGATCAAATATTAACTATTGTTATGAGAGGGATCCATTTCTAAACTCGATAAAAAAAATTGTGTCAAGATATTGTAATTATATTTCAAGCTATAGGTCGAAATGTCATATATTGAACCTCTTTTATACAAGGTTTTCAATAGGCCAAGCATAAAATAAAACTATAAAAATAGTAAAAGAGTGTATTACTACAATTCCAACAAATCTTTGAAACATTAAAGAAGTCTAATAAAAAAGAAAACGACAAAAAAATAGGACAAAAAATCACATCACAATTTTCCAACTAAATTAAAAACCCATATTTGTCCCCTCAAATTCTTCAGCTTTCTTTAATTAAACTTACAATTCTAATAGTTTTGCAAAAAGTCATATCACAAATTTTTAACTAAATTAAAAACCCATATTTCCCCTCGAATTCCTCTACTTTCTTTAATTAAACTTAATTGAAATTTAAATGTAATTTTTTTTTTACTATTTTTATTCATGTCTTTGTATTGAAAAGAAGCTATTTTGGGTGCGATTATTTTGCTTTCTTTAATTAAACTTACAATTCTAATAGATATGCAAAAAGTCCATCACAAATTTTGAACTAAATTAAAAACCCACATTTCCCCTCAAATTCCTCTACTTTCTTTAATTAAACTTAATTGAAATTTAAATTTAATATTTATTTTTTACTATTTTTTTAATCATTGAAATTTAAACATGATGTTTTTTTAGTATTTTTAATCATGTCTTTGTATTGGAAAGAAGTTATTTTGGGTATGATTATATCACACTTATGTTTATCAATATTGTATTTGGGTCTTCTCCTTAAATAAGCAGGGAGCTCATATTTTCAATTGACCTCCCTATTCATTTGTGTAGTTTCTAAAATTTCAAGTTCTAAAGTTTAGCAAACATTTTATTTTTAAATTAATTTATATTGATTTATTTCTATTTTTTGATTGGTCTGGTGCACCTTTTCTAGGGTTAATATTATTTTACAAAATCAAAAAATAAGAATAATTATCATCAACATTAATTACATGTAATGCCCCACCAAGGGATCCAAAAGAATTGACCTAAAGTTTTACTAAGTTTGCTAAACATCTTTTTTTTTTTTTTAAACAAGAAAGATAAGTCATTCACATCAAACACATAGTAGCGGAAGAAATAACATACAATCATCCATAAGCATACATAATAGGTTACATTTCTTAAGGATCTCAAGATGTTGAGTCACAGTTAAATTTAATTAATTCTAAGTCTAACAACTACCACATACACATGAAAGAATAATTAAAAGTCCAAAGTCCATTTAAATAATATACATTTGTTCTAAATGCCTCTTGGCAGATGAAATCCAGAATGCTCAATCATCCACTGTACATGTCACATGGTATGAAAGGCTTAAAAGAATATACATATGTAGAAATAGAAATACATCATCCTCCTCAGATCCATGATACAAGCACAATAAAATAAATGAAACCATCCACCATACATGATACATCCATTCATCATATAATACAATTATCAATCATAAAACACAACTAACTAAGTACGTGGTTCCTCCCAACTATCAATAGCATCATAAGACCATCATGGGCCCTAGCCATCCCCCATGTGTAACATCCCAAGCCATCGATTAGATCATTAGTACTATTGTAATAGGTACATCACTACTAAAACATGCTACAACCTAAGCATAAGGAAATCTAACATGCTAGAATAAAGCATAAGATGATCCTACAAAGTAGATAACATCACCTATCACATGCTAATCATCAATATAAGGAAATGTGTTAGTAAATAACATCATGTAAACATGATAAAAAAGCATTCCAATGAAAGCATAAATCACAAGAAGGCATACTCTAGAACTTGAAGTACCAAGTGAACACATCCAGCAATGGTCGCACTAGGACAATAGACCATCTCTATACACCAGTGCCTAGCAGTGGTGTAGGTAGCTACGCCTCCCAACCACATGGCACCCATAGTTCCACACCCATCGTGCTGAGGAGATAGTCTCAAGTCCCAAATAGGATATCAAACCAAATATCAAAATACTCTCTAAGTCCAAGAAATCCTAAAGGCATCTAACTCAAAGGTTCCCGCATAGATCGACATCTAGACCCAAAGGAATATAAGACACATAGGAATCTACTATGTAAGCCCACAAGTTTCATCACACGAATCATGCTTGGAGTTACTCGAGTTGTCCCTTAGGACCCCTGGGTTCCTAGTGATCCCTATGTGGCCACTAGTATCCTCTCATACTAACAAGGCATACTATGGAATGCAAGGTCATAACCAAGTGTTCTCTCCACTCCCATCCTAGTCTGTACTAGCACTTGAGGGATGGGCAAGAGCATACAAGACTCTTATTAGGTTCATTTTACTCTCATTTAGTGTAATGTTTTCACTTATTAAACAACTTACAATGAGTTACCCTGGCAGCATCTTAGGGCCCCAGCCCCCATTGCAAGCCACTTCTCAACACTACATGCAAATAACCTACCCTAGGCTCATAAAAACACAAAACAATAGTCATATAAAAATCACCGCAGTCATATACATGTGACTGGAAAGCATCAAAAGATAATTTGAAATAATCACATCAGTTCTCTACGAGCAACAGGAAAGCACCAAAGATAGATCACAATATCCATCGGTTCTCAATGAGCAACCAGAACGTATCCCAATAATATCGATCAACAACTCAAAATGGTTAAGTCAAACATATCACAACATGACATCATCAATAACATAGTAAACACTTCAGTCCTATCAAAGCAACTGGAAAGCAACCCAAGTATAACTAATCGAGAACTCAAAAATGGTTAACTCAGATATCTCATAGCATAAATCTAGCCATCCCATAAGGCACTGAAAATAGTAATTAGCAATATAAACACACTCAATATAGAGCATACCATCACATACTATGGTTAAGTAAAAGTAATCAAGATCGAGTCAACATGATACCACACTCACAAAACTCTCAAGCCTCTAGTATATGTCCTATAACTGTTCAACAATCTAGTCAACCCCAAAACCCCCAAAACATAGACAAGAATTAGAAAACATAGCAGTCTTATAGTTTGAGTTGATTTGAAAGCATATTGATGAGTTAAATGTGAGGTTTCAGTCTGTGTTTCGATGTGCATTTTCAAGTAGAAGAATTCTCAGTTTATTCTACAAGTCAACTCATTCATTAAATTGGAAAAAAATGTAAAATTACCTCTATTTGTACTAAGTCAAATTCCCTAATATACTCTAGGGATAATGTATGTATTTATCTTACAATTACTAAAATAATCCCAATGGATTTTCAATGAAATAATTTGCAATTCTATTAAAAATTGAAATTAAATAAGTTCTCAACCTTATCAACTAATTTTCATTGTTAAATTCATTAAATTATTTTAAATAAATTTATATTATGTTAAATTAATAACTATTATATATAAATAACTATATTTAAATTAATTATTATTATTAATAAAAACATTTATTAATTTATAAAACTATTTTTTTAAACTATTAATAAATAAATCCTATTTTATTTAAAACGTCACATAATATTAAAATTTTAATAAAATTTAAAATTTAAAACAAATTAAATTTTTTTTTTAAATGCATATATTGAAAAGCATTTTTAAAGGCTCATCGGCCTATGCTGCTCTACAGTTGCAAGTGTTTTTGTTTTTGCAGATAGCAGTACTACTTACTGTCGTTGTGCAACAGTACCACCTATCGTGGCAGAGTGGTGGTGGGGCATGGGAAGTTGTAGTGCCTGCCCCTAGGTCGCATTTTTGTTATCATTGTCGAACTCTATTACACTAGTTTTGTGTTGATGATTATTAGTAACATTGTTTTGAGATCATCAAATATTGTTTCAGATTTAGTTTATTATATGATGAGATTACTTGGTACTTTATATTTCATGTATGCATGATGATTATTACATTATTTTCAATTATTGATGATGATTAGATAGATGGTTTATTCTGCATGTGTTTTATTATGGATACTTACCCCATACTTGCATGTGTATGGTGTGCATGTTTGCTTTTGTATAGCATTTCTGATGTGGTTAAGGAAGGGAGTCGTAGTCACCTGCTAGTCGAGATCTACATGATGCACCAGTTCCTACCATTGCATGTTTAGCTTAGTATATATTATATGTACATACATGGTTTTTATGCAGGTTGCAGGTACCGGGTATCGACTTCCCTGAATTGCGAGGATGAGCGTACCCTATCACATTATCTCAATGGTAAGAGAGGGAAGATAAATTCTCAAGTCCAAATCCCAACCCTTTAAGCCATTTTTCCTAATTGGAAATTAGGACAAGTATCTGAGTTGAGTACCCTCTGAATGTGTCAGATGACGTAATTTGTGATATTAACCCTTTTGGTTTGATTTTGCTATAATGGGTTTTTTGTATTTTGCTTTATGAGTCTTTAGTGTATTTTCTATTAATTAAGCCTAATTAAAATATTTAATTAATGGTTTAATTTAGTGAAAAATTAATATGCTATTTTAATACTTATTTTATTTTATTAATTGGGAAATTAATTAAATTTGAAGATAAAAGATATAATTTTAAAGTTCGAATGTGATAATATTTATTTAAGTTAATAAATATTTTATCAATTAAGTTTTGAAAATGAATTTAAAAGGTGGAAAAGATATTAAAATTATTAAAAGATTCTAGATTGCATGATGTATGCATGTGATTAAAATATAAATATATTAAGATAGAACAAGTGGATTTATTAAAGTGAGATTTAAAATTAATAAATTAAATTGAAAAGAGTAAAGTGAATATTAAATTAATTAATGTGCATTATTTTAATATTCATTCATATAGGATTTTGCAAATTCTCGGGAGTTGTCATGTAGACAACACAAGAGTTTGCACTCTAATTATGCACATGTTGTCAACAACACAGGGGTTAGCGCACAAATTGCAAATTCTTGAGAGTTGTCATGTAGACAACACAAGAGTTTGCACTCTAATTATGCACATGTTGTCAACAACACAGGGGTTAGCGCACAGGGGTTATGCACATGGTGTCTACAACCTTATGACTCATCTAGAAGGTTGGAAAAAAGCTCGTGCTTAGTTGTCAACACCTTCTGGTTGCTTCTAGAGACATTCTAGGTGCTTCCTGAGAGTTCTTTATAATGAGGCACTCTTAGAAGCTTAGGGGGAGCATTTTGAGCGTGGTTGGAGGACCAAGAATGTAGGAGAAGGAAGGAGCTTTCTCTGCTAATTCTAAGGAGAAGTGATTTAGCATCAGTGTCTAGGTAGACACTTGTGACTTTGCTTATGTTATTTCTACATCTTGCACTTCCTATCTTCTTCGTGTCTTCTGAATGCTTTCTGAGGATTTTTCATATTTTGCTTGCATGCTTTTGTTATGGGTAGTTAAATTCTATATAAGAAATTTTCATATGCGTAGATCTGAAGAAATTATGGGGCTAGGGTTTTCAAATGCCTATGGACAACCTATTAAAAGGATCAATTAGGTAAATCTAGAGATTAATCATTATAGGGAGAATTCTTAATTCATAGAATTTAAAAAGCCCTATTTATTAAAAAATTATGTCTATGTTCGCAGACAATATTGTAAATATTCTCTTTTGAAAGTATACATATATATTTTTTAATCTGCATATATATATATATATATATATATATATATATATATATATATATATATATATATATATATATATATATATATATATATATATATAGACACACACACACACACGTTAATAAAGAAACTACTATGAAATCATAGTAAAGAAAGAGAAAAACATCTTTTTAAAAGTCGTAGCGCGGAACGATTGTTTGAATCATTTTTAAAATATATATTGCATATGATAAAAAACGTTATAAAAAAAAAAAATTTAAAAAGTTGTATTGAGGGGGGGCACAATTTGTATCCCTTACCCTGCGGGTGGCAGAGGCCTACCGTCGCAGGGACTGCGATGACAAGGGTACTCTGTACCTACTGTTGGTGTAGTGTCTGTGACAGGAGGTATTGCGTACCGCAGCCTTTATTATGCTTAAAACATATGATGTGTGTGCAATTTGATTATTGTTTTATATGATATTAAATATTAATAATTTTTATATAATACTTATTATATTATATTATATGTATATATATATATAAATGTATATAATAAATTATATATATATATATATAATTATATATATAATTTTAATATTCAAACTAAAAAAATTTTAAAACAAATAATATAGTTTTAAATTAATCAAATTACTCAATTAGAATTTAGTATAATTAAGGTTAATAAGAATGTTTTAAATGAAATAATTAAGTTATGAGATTTTTAATTGAAACGATTATCGGTAATATAGATTAAATGGAAGAGATATTAATGTTTATTTGATATTCATTGAATGGTTGATTAAATGAATGATGAATCTAATTTGAATATTGATCATTGAAATTATTAATGAGTTTATTATTTATTAATAATTGTTAAGTTTAACAAATTATTAATGAATGATAGTATAGTTAGTTTTATATAATTATTAATTAATTCAATTTAATTCAATTTAATTGAGATTAGTTAATAATTGAAGTATAGTAATAAGTTATTGATCAAATCTAAATAATTGGAATTTAGTTGAGATCGAATTAGGTGGGAAGAATATAATGGAAATAAATTCATGTTATCATGATGATGGTTTGTGATAAATCAAATCAATGAGAGATTGTTAATTCAAATATTTTCCCCTAGTTGATTTCTAGAAAGGTTGATGGGGTTAAACTTTAATTGAATCAACAAGCATTATCTGATATTATATAGTTAACTATTTATTACTAAGAAGTTAATATGGATATTATATAGTTATGAATTAATTAAATTTAATTGATAATTAAGGGGAATTGTTTTTTATTTGACATGGTTATCAATGATACCGATTCTAAGGAAATTGTAAATCATTTGAAAGTTGATAGGTGTTAAATTTATTTAATACTGATTTTTTAAATTAAGTCATTGATTATTACATCTTGATAAATCAGCAAGTAGTATAATTTAAATAAATTATTACTTGTTGATTATTTTGGGGAAATTGACTTATTACATTGGGGTAAATTCTACCTTTGACTCGAATAAACAGGTTGACTTGCAGGTCAAATGATTAATCTTATATACTTGAAGTATACTTGCAAACAGAAACTGAAACCTTCACACTTAATTCAACTATGTGATTTTAGCAAACCAAAAACATGTGCTTGCATTGTGTTTTCTCTATGCTTCCTGTTTTGGGTTTTTGGGTTGACTAGTGTTGACCAGTTATAGGACATCTACCAGAGGCTCAAGGGTTATGATTGTGTTGGCATGTTGATGTTGATATCGATCTTTTCTAAACCCAACCATGGTAATGTGATGGCATGCTCTATGAGATGTTTGTATTTACTGATTGTTATTGCTCATTAGTCTTCTTGAGTGAAGCTGAGTTATATGTATTTGAGATACTTGACTTAATCATTTTTGAGTCATCGATCAGTTATACTTGGATTACTTTCCAATCGCCATTATGGGACTGAAGTGTGATTTATTTCTTGATGATGTCATGTTGTGACATGTTTTGACTCAACTATTTTGGAGTCTTCGATCAGTATTACTTTGAGATACTTTTTGGTTGCTTGTTGAGAACCAATGGATATTGTGATTCATATTGGAGATTATATTTATGAGGTTCATTTTGTGGAGCTTTTATGTGTTCTTGGATGGGAGAACCATCTTATGATCAGGTTGCCTATTAAGGAACTAAGTTTGATCTTTATGAGTGTTTTGGTATGGGAATAGACTGTGGATTTATGTGCTTAGGAGAGGTTGTCTAGGTACATGACTATGGGAGTGGCTTGCATAGGCATCTGGGGCCCAAAGTGGTCAGTACCAGGGTAACATAATGCAAGTTATGTAATAAGTAATAATCTAGTAATTAAAATTTATGGGGGGGAAACAAACTAAAAAGATAAGTTAGAGATATTTAATCCACCCATGCCTTGAATGCTTGTATAGAATAAGGATGGGAATGGGATGAGTGCCTCATCTTCTTGAGAGGGATTTTTGGTTTCCACATGTGCCACGTTGAGGGTCAAGGGTTCAGAGTAACTAGTCCAGGGTAACTCAACGCTTGAGGGTCCAAGGTCTATGAGAGACCAGTCCTATAGTGCCTACCCTCATTTACATCTTTTCTGGACATTGTTTCTATTATTATCAGACTATGACAGACTGGTTTTATGTTGATGGATTAGTGGTATTTTTTTGAGACTATCAGACATTATGTAATGGATTCAGTGGTTACATGATGAGAACATTTAGACTTTACATTTCATGTATGCATGATGATCATTACATTGCTTTCAGTTATTGTTGATGATTAGTTAGATGGTTTATTATCTCATGTGCTTTGTTATGGATACTTACCCCATACTTGCATGTGTATGGTGTGTGTGTTTGTTCATATTGTATGGCATTTCTGATATGGTTAAGGAAGGGAGTCGTAGTCACCTGCTTAGTCGAGATCTACACGATACGCCACTTCCTACCATTGTCTTTTTAGCTTAGCATTATATATATTTTATGTACATGCATGGTTTTTCTATAGGTTGCAAGTACCGAGTATCAACTTCCTTGAATTGCCAAGATGAGTGTACCCTATTATACTATCCCAATGATAAGAGAAGGGAGATAAATTCTCAAGTCCAAATCCCAAACCATTAAACCAATTGTCCTAGTGAGGTAGGAAAAGTATCTAGATATTTTACCCACTGAATGTGTCGGATGACATATTTCGTGATTTTTAACACTTTAGACTGATTTTGTGTGAATTGCTCTATGATGGGTTTTCATATTTTATCTTGGAGGTCTATGGTGAATTTTCTATTATTTAAGTTTTACTAAACAGATTTCATTAATAAATTAATTATTTGAGAAGATTAATATTAAATATCATGGGTTTTGATATTTTGATTATAATTAATTAAATGAGAATTAATTGAGGAAAAAGAATTAAATAAAAGAAAATTAGAAATTAAAATTAATAAAAATTATAAAATAATAATAAAGTAATAAATAAATAATAATAATAAAAGTTATAAAAATTAAAATGAAAGTTATAAAAATTTAAATAGAAATTATATAAAAGTAAATTGGAGTTATAAGCTTGCCTAGGAGTTAACACACCTTTTCATTTCTCATATGTCAACAACACAGGGGTTAGTGCATCAATTAAGCACATGGTTTCTACAACCCTATGACTCATCTAAAAAGTTGGAAAAGACACATGCTTAGTTGGTGACACCTTCTAGCTATTTCTAGAGACATTCTAGATGTTTCTTGAGAACTCTTTATATTCAGGCATTCCTAGAAGCTTAGACATAGCGTTTGGAGAGCATTTGGAGCATTAAAGGACTCAAGAATTCTAAAGAAGGGAGGAGCTTGCTCTGCGGGTCTTCTAAGAAAGAGCGAATTAGCATCAGAAGCCAGGTGGATTCTTGTGATTTTACTTATACTATTTCTGCATTTTGCATTCCCTGTCTTTTTTGTGTCTTCCATATGTCTTCTAAGGATTTTCCTATCTTAATTGTATGCATTCTCAATATGGGTAGTTAAAATTTATTTGAGAATCTTTTATGCATAAATCAGAAAAGAACACTAGGCTAGGGTTTAAATTCATAGCCAAATCCATTAGATTAATATTTGGATAAATTTGAGATTTAAAGTTTATAAAATTTTGAAAATTAGAATTTTTAAATAAACTATTTATATTTTTAAATTTGCATACACATATACAAATATATATACAATATATATATATATATATATATATACATATTTATGTCTTGTGATATTGATTAACTTTGCGTGTATATGTATATATATATATATATACATATACATATACATACCTTTATATATATATATATCGAATACCATACCATTGATCGAATATGTTATAAAAAAAAATGTTAAACTTTGTTAAAATCAAAATCGCATATAATAACCGACAAGTTGAAATTGCTTATGTGATTTTTAAAAAAAAGTAATATGCATAAAATGGAAGGGGACGAGACCCGCACCCCCGTGCCCACTGCGGTCGCAGTGTACCGGCTGTCGTAGGTACTGTAACGACAGGGGTACACAGTACCCGCTGACGTCGTAGGCCCTATGACCGCAGGGTCTTGTGTACCACCGGTAGAATATAATTATATATATGTGTTATAACAGTTGTTTCATATGAAATTGATTTTCATTGTTATTAAATTTTTATATGTTATATTGTATCAATCGAAATTATTAATTCGATTTTATAAAATGTAATAATAATAATTATTTATATATTTATATATGTATGTATATATATATTTATATATATATATATATGTATATATATATTTTTATATATATATATATATATATATATATATATATATATATATATATATATATATATATATATATATGTATGTATGTATATGTATATATGTAATATGTAAATATGTTATTAATAAATTTGAATTATTAATTGATAAATGATTTATATCAAAGGTTCATTTTTATGGTGAACTCTTGTATAATTTTCAACTATTAAGATTTAATTTAATTGTTTTAAATTATTCAATAAAGTATATGAAATTTAATTGATAGTTTGGTGAGGGACGTTTTCAAATAAATCTTATAATTTGAAAATGGATTTTAGACCTATTATGGAAAACTTTTATTCATCCAAAACAGTACATGGAAAAGCATACAAAATGTTCCTCCATTCATTCTCCAAACTTGGAAACATAAACTGAGACATCTACATTTAAATTCAAGTTTGTAAATTTAGCAAAACCAAAACATGGGTTTGCATTGTGTATTCTTTATGCTATTGTTTTGGGTTTTGAGTTTACTAGTGTTGACCAGTTATAGGACGTCAACCAAAGGCTTGGGGGTGATGTGATTGTGATGTCATGATGATGTTTTAATCTTGATCTTTATAAACCCAACCATGGTTATGTGATGGAATGCTCTATGTAATGTTTGTAATTACTAATTGTTATAGTTGAGATTCTTATGTATGAGACACTTGACTTAACCATTTTTGGTTCTTCGATCAGTTATCCTTGGTTATTTTTCTAGTTGCCATGATGGGACTGAAATGTGGATTTATTCTTGATGATGTCATGTTGTGACATGTTTTGACTCAACCATCTTGGAGTCTTCGATCAATATGATTGAGATATATTTTGGTTATTGAGAACCAATGGATACTTTTGATTATCAGTGATACTTCAGTTGCCAATAGAGAGTTGTTGTGATCATGATTTTCTATGGATGTTTGCTCATGGAGATTTGATGCTTTTATGCATATTTGATGATTTTTATTATGGATTATCTTTTTTGATTTTGAGATTTATGATTCCATGAGCTTAGGGTAGGATATCTGCATGTAGTGTCGGGAAGTGGCTTGCAATGGGGGCCAGGGCCCTAAGAGGCTGCCAAGGTAACTCATTGTAAGTTGGATTAATAAGTGAAAATATTCACACCTAATACTAACTGAATGAACTTAAAAAGATAAGTGTTTTGGTTCTCGCCCATGCCTTGAGTGCTTGTATAGACTAGGATGGGAGTGGAGAGAACGCATGGTTGTGACCTTGCATTCCATAGTATGCCTCGTCAGTATGAGAGGATACTAGTGGCCACATGAATTCAGTATGGACCTATGGAGTTTAGCTAACTGCCAGGGTAACTTGTACGTGATAAATGCGATGACACTTTCCCGATTGCATAGTATGTTCCTACATGTCTTTGTGTGCCTCTGAGATTAGATGTCGGTTTTGTGATGGAACCTTTGAGTTAGTATACTTTTAGGATTCCTGGACTTATAGAGATTTATGCTATGTGTTATTGGATAGCTTGTTTGGGACTTGAGATTATCTCCTCAGCATGGTGGGAGTGGACCACTTAGGTACCACGCGGTTGGGTGGTAGTGTTTTTCCACTCTTATCATTTGAGATTCATTGAGACATCATGGCTAATGCGTCCTTCATGATGATGGATATGTATCCTTTCATTGATGATTAGCATATGTTAGATGATGTTATCTTATGCTTATATTTGCATTACTTTTTTCATATGATATAGTATATGTTAGGAGTGACATTCCTACTATGTTAATACCGATGATCTCTTCCATGATTTTGGAATGTTACGCACGGAGGAATGGCTAGGGCCCACGATGGTCTAATGATGCTATTAACAGTTAGGAGTAAGCGTGCATTTAGTTTATTTTGTTTGATCTTTATGATGGATGATTATGTCTTCTATGATGATGTATCATGTGTATCATGTGATTATCTTTACTTTGATGTATCATGGATTAGAATAGGATGATGTATCTTATTTCACATATGTATATTCTTTTAAGCTTTTCATACCCTGTGACATGTACAGTGGATGATTGAGCATTTGGAAATGTAATGTATGAACATTGGACTTATCAATATTATTTCATGTGGTTGTTATATTTGATGGATTCAATAATGTTAGTTGATTTAGATGTAATTCAACATTAAGGGATCTTTAAAGAATGTAACCAGTTGTGTATGTTATGATTACTTTTAGATGGAAATTTCTATTACTTCTGTTATGGTGCATAAGTTATATATGGTATTTATTTTCATATTTAAAAAAAAAAAATGCTACCAAACTTAGTGAAATTCTAGGTTAATTCTTTGGATCCCTTGGCAAGGCATTACATTTGGTATCAAAGCCCGAGTTTCTACATTGGGAGTGTGGACGCTCAAAAATGGTTCACATCTACGACTTCATCACTTCTTCATACTAATTTCTCCCATTTTCTCATTCTTCTAACTCTGATCTTTTGGCCAGATTGAACATATTTTGTCAACTCAAAACCATATCAAATCAACTCGAAATCATATCAAATCAACTCAGAATCACCCCAAACCAACCCGAAATCACTCGAAATCAGTCCTAATCAACCCAAAACATATCAAACATCTCAAATCAATCATCATTTATCTGCTCCTAGGAATTTTTGTGGCTTTCATTTCCTTTGAAACCTATCAACTTATCAATCTTATCAATCTGACCTTAGTACTATCATGGCTCTCAGTGCTAGGTCAAAATATCATTCATGTCATTCAATATTTGATGTTGTTGAGGCTTTCAATGTCAAATCATGGCATCATCAACCATTTTAATAATACTGACAATGTCCGTTAGTGTTATTATGATCGAACCTTATCAATCAATTTCAATCCTGTAGCATTTACAATGTCGATTAAATGTTACATATCAACCAATTCATGTCATGTGTCCTTGGCATGTTATCAACTTCAATCAATCAATTTGACCATGGCTTTGGTCTATCTATCATCATCTTATTCCATATCCATCATCATTACATTTTCATCAAAGGATACGGTCGCATTCATTTAATCAATTTGGCCAATTATCTCTTAATTTTCTATATAGGATTAAATAACCCATAATTTAATCCTATTCTTTCTAATTATTCTTCCCAATTATCATCCTCAATTAATTAATTTTATTAATTAATTGATTCATTATCTGCAAACCATGGAAATTCTTAATTTCTTAAGTTCCATTTTTTATCATTAAATCCATTTTCTACTAATTCTTATTTTGTGGAATAAGAGGATTTTTAATTCAAATATTCCATAAAATATTGCATCATCATGACATTTGGATGTGACACCTCATGGATCCTCCATTGACACTTGGCTGAGATTTTTCATAATCAAATATTATTACCTCTTACGCATGTTCCTATTTGGCTTATTCGTCATAGATTCTTGGCTTTAAGTGGGTTGAGGAATCTTATTACACGTCATAGAGTCTCTTCCAAATTTGACTCTCATGTGTCATAGAATCTTACTTTTGGCATATTTCATCATATGCATCATAGGAATCTCTTGCCACATCGCATGTCTGTGGGTGACAAATCCAATGCCCTCACTTTGAGTGAAAATTATAAAATGGACACCCTTCCTCTCATTTCGGATCCGAATGCTTAAGTTTTGAAAGTCCAAATCTTTGAATTTTTGAGTCTCTACTTCTTTGCATGTTGCATTCTCTCTCACATAAAATCACACTTCAAGTATTCTCATGGCATTATCCACATCATAGGCTTTGGCTTCAACCTTGTGTGCACTATAGGCAAATTGGAGCTACAATCATTTGGAGAAGAAAGAAGAACATGGGAGCTACAAATGAAAAAGGGGGTTTCTATTGCTTTCTTTATTAGTTTGGCTTTCATGGTAGACTAGTGGTTGCTAACATATGTTGATTGAGTTTTGTGATTTTCTCATAGTATGTTATGCATTTAACCCATTTTTTTGGTCCAACATTTGGTGAACCCGATGTGAACATGCATATTTAACTTGGGTTTTCTTGTTTTGTGCTTGTAGGTGCAAGGAAGGAGCTCACTTGGAAGGGTATAACGACTATCTACTCTTCCTTTTCACACCTAGATTAATTAGGGGGTCTAGTAAAATGCTCATATGCTATTTTTTCATGCATTCTATTAGCTTGTTGTCCTAGGGCACACTCTGCTCTGTTAGGGCACACTTGGGACCCCTACGAGCAGTTTTAGGAGCCCAAAAACCACCAAAACCTCTTTCTGTAGTTTCCAACTTACCAACTGCACCCATCTAGGCCCCAACTATGTCATTGACATAGTCTTCACTGTTTGGGTGCACTTGGGAGTGTAGCTTTGAAAATTTCAATTTTTGGGTCTTGACTAGGCACCCATTTCCCCACACCCTGACCTGACTTCCCAACTGTGCCGTAAAACTACCAACTGTGCCCAACTAGGCCCCAACTGCATCATTGACATAGTCTACACTGTCTGGGCACACTTGGGGATGTTCAAAGCCATTTTGGCCTTCTGGGAGCAATTTGCACTGTTGGAGCACACCTAGGTTCATAGTAAGCACATGCACCAATCAATATTTGCATTTCAAGCTCCCATCACTCTATAGGACATAGATTAGGTGATTTTGTGTTACTGATGATCTATTTGTAGCATGTGGCAATCGTTGGATGAAGATATGATCATAACAAACTACTGATGTGTATGCTTTGCAGGACGTTGTCGAAGACTTTGTGTGTCTTTCAAAACTATGTGTGTGGATTTCCTAGATTAGATAACATTTCATTTGGTGCTTAAAAAGAACCTTTTTCTTTTATGCCTGGCGTGTCTATGGTGTTAGATCCCTAGGAGTTGCATTGGATGTATCCTCTCCCCTCACCATTCGTGGATCTTGGGTGTAAGAGAAATCCGTGTAACTTCTATAGGAGGCCTGCCTTAGACCAAGATACTTGATATTGGGTATGCTAGGGGACAACCTCAGAGCAGTAATAGGCCAAAGCCAAGTCAACGTTCCAATCACTATATAAAATTTGATTATAGTGAAAGTTGTGTCTGCGGTATTGTTGCATGATATCTCTCCTCCAGTACCTTTGTGGTACGTCAAACCCCAGTTCTCGAGGCTGGGAGACCTTCTGCGGAAGTTTATCATTCACTTGCTGAATGGAATGCCCTTACTAAAAACTGTGTTTTAGTGGCCAAAATCCTTTCTATCCACTGGCTCAAGGAGTCACCTATGCCCATGAAGACATCCTACATTCTCGTGGTCCTTAGTAGAGGCAACAGTCCCTTGGGAAGTCATGCCCCTTGGGAAGAAGATCTTGGTAGCCCCGAGAAGTGAGTGCATTGTAAGGGGGAGCCTGTGGTGCCAAGATCCTAGGTTGTCCACTCTGGATAAGTGTGGCTAAACTTCAATTCAAGTAGGAATTCAGTGGATACAGTCTTAAAATCCTAGGTTGTGGTGTGTTTGTTAACTTTTACAACAGCTATTCTTGTCTTAATGTGTCTTGCATGTGTGTAAAACATAATCAAGATAAAAGCCAAAATTTTAAATTTACACCTTGGATATCATTTGAACTTGTCAAAACATCACACATTCCCAAAATATTTCAACCTTTTTCAAACTTTGCAAACATTGATTCAACACACTCGAACCTTGGAAAACATGGTTACTTGTGCTCCTAAATGTGATTGGCAAAACGTAGATCCCACACTTGCATAGACTTCACTCACATTCACCCTAGTATAGGCCTCATTCATGCATTGTATAGACTTCATATTGCACCTTTTAGTTCTCATTTAGTATCTATTACCTTTCATATTGCATCCATTTAGGTTCAGTTTACTTTCCTTAATTTTTGCATTCCCGTCTCAAAATCAGCACTTTGCATTCACCGCCTTGCATCTTTGCATACCTATTCATCATCTTGACCACTTTATCCATCATTTCAGGCATCCTAATCATCATTTTGAGCATCCAAACTTTCCCTAACACTGTCCTCTACTTTTTACCTCTCTGTGACATCAATCCTGAAACAATAGCTCCCAGAATTGCCTCAATTTCAGCCCAGTTTACCAACTGTGCCCAAAAACTACCAACTACGCCCAACTAGACCCCAACTAAATCATTGATGTATTCTACACTATCTAGGCACACTTAGTGGTCTTGAGATCCAATTTTGGGTTCCAGATAACATTTTGGGCCTTCAACAATGTCCTTAGGTACCTGGTTAGCTCCCCTTGCACTAGCTTGCCTAGATCTGCATTCTACAACACCTAATCGTCATCACCTTCACTTAAGACATCATTCTATATGTCATAACCTTCATTTTGCATCTCCCAACCCATCCTAACATCCCCCAGCATCTTGGCTTCCTACCATGTCATTTTGGTAACCATACCCCTCAGAATCAGCAAACATTCTTCCTAGCTTACCAACTGCGCCCAGAAACTACCAACTGCACCCAAATTGGCTCCAAGTGCATCAATGACATATTTGGTACTATTAGGGTGAACTTGAAAATTTTAGGGTGCACTTGGCTACTTGCATGACCATTTTGGGCCTCCGAACTGCACTTTAGGAGCCCAAAACTGTATCTAAGAGCCTCTAGACCTCCTTGTTCTGCACTTGACCCAAAATCGCATCTTGCACCCAAAATCCCATTTTGCATCATACTCATTGTCCATATCACATATCCACTCAGCATCACCATCATTTTGAGTCCTCAAAATGTCATTTTGAACCCCCAAAACCTTTGAATTTAATCAAAAATATAGACAAAGTATAAGTCTTAGAGTATCTCCTAGTGTTGACGGATAATGGATCTTGACTAGTCTTTTTACCTCTTTGCTTATCATTTTCTTTGATCAAAATCTATCTATGTCTTGATGTATTTGACCATTTTCATCTTTTATCAATTTGATCTTTTCATCTTTTATCAGTTTTTGGTCAAGATCCAAAGTCCTTTTATCACAAGGTTAAACTCTTAGGCAAAATACTTTCAAAAGGTTTTATCTAAGTTCAAAACTTTCCATATACCCTTGTCATAACATAATCATATCCCTAGCATCCCCAAATGTTATTTTTACCTACCCTAGTGGTATATCCCCTTCATATTGCATTGATCAAAATCCTTAACATCATTTTCACTACCAAACCCTATCAAATTGTCCATCAACCAAATTACCTTCTTGAGCATTTACCCTCATTTTGCATGTCCCAAACGTCATTACAAACCCTAGAACATCATCCTTTGCATGATATACCTTGCATACATCAACCTTTAGCACCCTTAACAAGTCCACAACATAACCCTAATTGAAATTTTGCATACTTTAGAGTCATTTTCATTCCCTCTAGTCAAACTTCAAAATAGCACCTTGCATTTGCATTTGCATAACATCCCTAGGACATTTGCACTTTGCACATTAAAACCATGATTCATCTAGCATTTCCTCACATTTCATAACATTCCTAAACAATTAAAAATCCCAAAAACACTCACATCTTGCATACCCACCACACTAAATCACCCAAAACAATCAAAAATTCCATTGCATTTGCACTCTTAGGTATCATGCCAGCACTTACTAGGGCACAATCAGCTAAGAGAACTGAAGAACTCTATCAACCTTTGTTTTCTAAGGCACAAGAACAACCAAAACCTCATCCAAGACAAAGAAAGAGCAAGAAAACCTAACAAACCTTTGACGAAGACCAAATCAAGGCATCACAACCATTACTAGCAGACCCCTTGAACATGTATCTGCAAGATCCTCATGATCAAGCTATGGAACAAAAAACCTTGAAAAATACACCTACCATGAGATTTCCTCCAAACACTTCCCCTACACATGGGATGTTTCAATGGAGTCTTGACTTTGAACCTATATTCATGCCAATGCCACTAGGAGGAGGAAGTGTACCAACCTCACCTGAAGATGAACAATCACATGCATTTGAATTTAGCCAACCTAACACATCAAACATACAACAAGGTATTGTACACCTAAGTGATGACTCTGACATTGATTATGGCATCACTGATGAAGAAATGGCTAGGGTATGTCAAGATAAAAAATTTTGCAAGAACTTCAAACGTTTGGTAGCACAAGAAATTGTCAAATTTAACCCAAACTTGGAAGGTCCTAGGTCCAAAAATCAAACCAACACAACAATTGGAAACATCCAACCCATGATAAATTTGGACTTAGACAAGGGAAAACAACCTTTGGAGTTTTTGAACATAATAATGGCACCTACAAGGTCCCATCAAGTGCCAGCAATTGAAATCCTCCAAAGTACATTTGAACACATCAATGTTAACCCCTTGTTTGATGAAATACCACCAATCCCTAAACACCCCAAAAGGACATTAAGACTTTTTTTTAGTCACATGATGCAACAACAAGATGCACCTAAAGGGACTCGTGCTCTAGGGATGCCAGACATACCTTCTTTGGAGGCAAATCAACAAAGTACACCTTTGCTTCTAACTTTACCCCGTGCTACGACATCAAACACTATGGAGCCTCTCATAAATACAACATGTGGAACATCAAGTGCAACCATCTCTATAGATGCACAAAGGAAAAGTCTTATTGACATTACGCCCATTCCTAATAGAGACACATCTCATAGTCAAGTCAATATGATGTCGCAAGCAGGAACATCTAAAACACAAAGGTACCAAAACAACAATACAAACATGACATTCAATTTTGAAAGACTTAGTCAACCCCCACGACAACAACAACCTACAATGGTACAAGGACTCAACACTTCCAAGGCATAACGAAGTCTACATCTGCTTGACACACATGCCACATATCAACAACAACATCAAACACAATGAAAACACCCACAAGTGCGGCAAACATCCAACATTCCTAACATGCAATCCCATATGGACCCACTTGACTTACACACAATTTATCAACAACAATTTCAGCAGCAATCCCAACAACAACAAGCAATGTTTGCTAAACAACAAGAGCAACTCAAGAAATAGATGGAATACCAAAGATGCCTTGAGCAACAAATCACATACCAACTACATTTGTTACAAAAACAACATGTGCCACAACAACCTCAACAAATACCTCTACAACAACAAGCACGCACATGGTCTCACATACAACCAATAGAGGTATCCCAACAACAACCACAACACATGGTACAACAACCACAGTAAATCCCACAACAAGTGCCACATCAAATACCACAAAAAGTTCCCCAACAACAAGGACCTTTTTGTCTTCGAGGTGCCAACATACCTCCACCACCTAGCAACACTTCTCAAATTCATCAGACACCGAAATGTCAGAATCAAGTAGACATAGTTCTCGCCATAGCAAACAGTCTACTCATAGACACAAAAGACTTGAAGGAAAGACCATCATGAAAAACCCCAATGAATAACTATTACAACAATTCACACAACTTTCCAAACAAGTCGAGGCATTGGGAGTCCAAAAGAAATAGGCTCTATATACAGAAAGGGACCTACGTCCTAACCCATTCTATAAAAGTTTGTATATGCCTCCATTCCCAAAACACTTTGAGGCTCCAAGGTTTGAAAAATACTGAGGAAAAGGCAACCCTATTGACCACATTAGAGAATTTTTTTCTTCATGTACTGAACTCAGTGATGAGCCCACTTACCTTATGAGATTGTTCCCTCATTCTCTAGGTGGACCTGCACTTGAATGGTACTCCAAACTTCCTGGTAATATCAAATCTTGGTCAGAGCTAGCAGACAAGTTTATCTCCCACTTTGCCTTTAACATTACAAATGAGGTGACACTTTTTGATTTGTGCTCAACTAAAAAAAAGGCAGGAGAGCCATTCATCACATTCTTACTCCGTTGGAGAAGCTTAGTTAGTCAATGCTCACTAGAAATTCCTAAAGAACAACAAGTAAACCTGTACATTGAAAACTTAGTCCCAGACTTAATGTATGAACTCAAAATCAAGAGTCCAAGCACCATTTGTAAACTGATGAAAAAAGGGGCTAGTATTGAAGATGCTCTTATCCGTAAGGGAATCCTCAAGATAAACAAAGAAAACACTAACACGAACTCATCTAATGACAAGGAAAAAAATTTCTCCAAAAACAATAATGTGACTAATGATGGCATTGTGGACACCCGCACGATTAGCACAGCACAACCTCAACTGACTTTGAAAGGTGTAAACCCTACAAATTCACAAACTCCTAATAAAACAACTCCTCAACAATAGAAAACTGAGACTTCCACGCAAGACAAAAGATATCCTAGAACCAAGGACAGGAAATTCACACCATTGGGAATACCACTTGAGACTGCATTACAACAGTTATTGAGTAATAACTTCCTACAACTACCCCCAATCAAAGATGAACCAGTAACTAAAGCAGATTGGTGGGATGACAAAAAGTATTGTGATTACCATCGCACCAAAGGACACAAGACTTCATCATGCTTCCAATTGAAACATGCAATACAAGACCTTATTGATGATGGTGTAATCACAGCTGATCCATCACTGTTAGCATCCAACTCTGATCATACTATTTTCAAAGATCCTTTGGGTAATCATGACAAAGAGAAACCCTCAAGTTCAAACTCAAACTCACAAGGTAATGTGAATTACACATGCACTGGCTATGACTACACCATCAATTTCTTTAATGAGTTTGACTTCCGCATATCCACATTCACATTGAAGGTTGAAGACCCTCGTTGTGCTATCACTACATGCCGTAGCAAGATTACCCCACCTGGAGCCCCAGCTAGACCTACTTCTTCTATTAGACCTGCACCCCCAAGTAGACCTACTACTCCTACTTCATTTGATTATAGCCTTGTTGAACAACTCAAAAAAACCCCTGCACAAATATCCATTTTGGACCTACTGCGTGCATCCCCCCAACACCAAAAGATCTTGGAGCAAGCCCTTAAAGAGTCAATAGTCCCAGATAACATGGATGTTGCCTAGTTCCAAGCCATGGTTCGAAACCTATCTTCATCATAGCATATCACCTTTTCCCCGCGAGATATTCCTAAGGACAAACCTAACCATAATGATCCCCTTTATCTCGAAGTCTTCATCCATAATGCCAAAGTTAGACATGTCTTAATAGATGGAGGAGTAGGACTGAACATCTGTACTGTTAAGGTTGTCAACAATTTGGGTTATTCTAAAGATGATGTAGATCCCTCTCGAAGAATCACGATAAAAGCTTATGATGATGGTGAATGCTATTCCAAGGGCATCATCACATTACTTGTTTGAGTTGGTCTAGCTACTAAAGACACATTGTTCCATGTCCTAGACATTGAAATGAATTGCAACATGATACTAGGATGCCCTTGGCTTCATGCCATGAAAGCAGTCCCTTCTACATATCATCAATGTTTGAAGTTTTCCTATAATAACATGGAGGTTACCATCCCTGGCGATCCAAATCCTTTCCAGTTTTGTGCTAATCTAAGAGATACCACTGCATACCAAATCCCAACAAACAATGAAGCACAACCCACAAATTCCTCTAAGTATGTGGATGCTAATATACTACTCAGTAAAGCCAAGGAAAAGATGAATATTGAAGACAATGGGTGTGGAGAGTACTTTATGTCTCAAGTCTCTCACATTAGGGAGTCACCACTTTCTCCCATCAGTACAAAGAATGATACTTCTATCAATGAGAATACATCCGTATGTATTGAGAAAGAAAAAGCTGAATGAGAACCCACTTTGATATCTCCTAGCAAGTATGGACTTGGGTTTACCATCATGCAGAAACAAGGCTATGATGGCTATAGTGGTCTTGGATCTCAGAAACAAGGAATCATTGAACCTATCACTATAGAAGGACAACCTCCTAGTTTGGGGCTTGGATTTAAACCATTACGAATAGGTCCTCCTAGTACCATGGTACCTACATGTAAGACTATGGATGTTTTGAAAAATGAAAAGGCATCTGAGGATATCCCACTTGAAACCAATAATCCCCTAGCCTCTGAGCATAACCCTAATGACCCAGTTGAATCAGTTACCCATATATCTACCTTCAACCAAAGCCATTTCAACACTAATGATGATATCTCCTCAAGTTATCCTGAACCTTTGGATTGGGACCAACGTGGACCACCAATTTTTGATCAATTCGACGATGATGAAACTCTCATAATAGACTTTGAAGGCATTATGACTCAAGATCATAAAGAAGCAGTTTCTCCTAAAGAGAACACATTGGCATACTTTGGGGAGCCTCTTCCACCTTCTAGTTACAAAGCAAAAAGAGAAAGAAATAACAAGCATAGGTCTCTTGGTGAAAATCGAAAGGCACCATTAGACTATAAAAAATCAAAAGCTAAGTAGCTCCCAATGATACAAAATGAAAAATATGATGCCATGAATTTCAGTGTTCCAATGTTCAACATGCCACAAAGTCTTTTGAAGCTCTCTAAATCAGTGTTCATGCGGAAGGTCATTGGTCTCAACCCTCCCAACCCTCCCTTATATCCATTTGTTTATCCCCAAATCCAGCTACCTAATTTGTCCAACAACCAAAATCAGTCCTTTATCCAACAAGCCTTTGCATATGTCATCATTAGTGACATCCCACATGACATTTCTATTGACCCAATTATCCTTAGATGTCTTGATTCGCAAGAGACAGACATTGTCTTACATATGGTACATCATGGTATATCTCGAGACCTTTCTAGTGGTTTGATTTTAGCTACAAACTCGGAACAAATCCTATGTAGTTATGGTCAGTCATGGATTCAGAGCTCATCAACTAGAAACATCAACAACAGATATCTTCTCAGCATTTTTCAGTGACATTCTTGATTCCATATAAAAGTCATGAAAAAATATCAAAATAAAAATTGCAAAAAGTCCTGAAAAAAATACCAAAAAAATAGTAAAAAGTCATGAAAAAATGGATGCCTTGATGAAAACCTTGCAAACAAGCATCTTGGCACAAAAATTTGAGTCAAGAGAAAAATTTTGTCGAAAAGTGAAAACCTGGCAAATAGGCGCTTTGGGCAAGTACCATGGTGAAAACCTGGCAAACAGGCACCATGTGTAATCAATTATTGCTCCTCCATCTATCAGGATTCCATCTGATCTTTTCCCCCTCTATCATTCCTTGATCATATCCTTCATATTGCAAGACATCCTTGGTTCCTTATCATGGCTCACGAACTGGTTAATGTCCTTTGTTACCTTGCCTAAGCATCACCGGTCTGCACACACACTCTATCATTGGCCTTTGTACATAGTTTGCGTCTTGTCAAGGGGCATATTACCTACATGGTGCATGAGTTTGAATTTGAACTGGGGGCATACCCCTAAGTGCTTTTTATTCATTGGATCTATCGCATAACGAATTGGAGCTAACACTTGTATATGCTTATACGATCCTAAAAAAATCCCTAAAAATCATAAAATGTCCTAAGAAAATCTACAAAAATCACATAATGTCCTGAAAAAATCCTTAAAAATTCAAATACGATCCTAAAAAAATACTAAAAATCATAAAATGTCTTGAAAAAACCCTAAAAATCGTAAAATTTCCTATAGAAATTAGTCACGCAAAAACATCAAATATCCCCAAAAACCCTAAAAATCACAAAACCCATCAAAAATATGCAATGAACCTTGTACATGTTCACTATGGATAACCACCCCTTTTTGCGTAAACACTTGCACTTTTCAAATTGAAACTCAAAGCACTACACTTCAATGCCAATCACAATATCTGAGCAACATGAACCAACAATCAATCCAACATGTCACTACGAACCTATCAACAAAATCCACAAACAGTGCTATCACATTATCATCCTGTCGAACACCATCTAAACACCTAACACACTAAAAAGCAAGTAATAATGGACAAGTATAGCTATTGGCTCACAATGTTTAGTGAGTGATTTATTTTTTGCTTTGTTTTTCTTTGATCATGTTCCTATGCCACTCGATGATATAAAACTAATCTATGAGACTGGCTGGGATGGTTCATGGTCATCTTTTTCTATTTTTGTCTATTAGAATGTACCTTTGAGAGTCTGGGGCATGTACATATGCCTTAGGAAGGACAAGGTCATTCTCTGTCTGCATCGTGCTTGTTTACGCAAAAGGCTTGCATTTGTGCTCTGGCCCCTTATGCCATGATGCATTGCATTCCATTTGCCATATCAAAATAAAGCTCCATTTGACATATAGTGCACTTTCTAGAAGAAAAATTCTTTCCATCATACTAACATCTCCTCATCTCATCTTTCTTTTCATTCTCCATCACTATGATCATGTCTTTTGATTCACCAAATCATCTTCATCTCACATTCATGCATTCTTGCATCATCCTACACTGTCAATCAACTTTCTATGGCTTTCCACTTGGTTCAACCTTAGTCTAACATTTGTCTCATCATGTTTGACCAAATATGACCATTTTTTATTATTTCCCTCATGTTAGGACATCTTTCCATCATTTTGGGCATGCACACATAGTTTCGGGTCATTTCAAGTCCAATCGAGCTAATTTTGGGCCCCAGAGCCTTTTAGGGCATAGTCTACACTTTCAAGGTGTAGTTGGGGTTCCCAACTGTGTCATTGATGCACTTGGTCATGCCAACTACATCATTGATGCACTTGGTAGAGTTTGAGCACAGTTGGGGACCTAGGATACCTAGAACTGCTCTCGGAGCCCCTATGTTGCACTCCGGAGCCCATAACTTTTGCATTTTAACTCAAAATTGCAATCTGTCAGTTGTGTTGGATTCATATCTTTTTTGTGGAAAACATGAACTATCATTTTCATCATTTTGTGTTATTCTTGAATGGTAACCCATGTAATCACTCTCGGGCTCCTGATTGACCCTATTTTGCACTCTAGACCTCATAACTTTCACATTTTAGCTCTGATTTTCATTCCATCAGTTGCTATGGTTTTGTCTTCTTGTTGTCGATAAATTGACTTATCATATGCTTATCTTAGTCAATTTATCAGGGGGCACCCATATATATCATCCCTACTGGGGCATGTTGTAGCTTTCTCATGAGATATTCTTTGATACAACGCTCTAAATCACATTGTATCAAAGAGGGGTAAAATGTAGATGCTCAAAAATGGTTCGCATCTATGACTTCATCACTTCTTCATACTAATTTGTCCCATTTTCTCATTCTACTAACTCTGATCTTTTGGCCAGATTGACCATATTTTGTCATTTGTATCCCCTTTCACATCAATTTCATATCAACTCAGAATCATATCAAATCAACTCGGAATCATATCAAATCAACTCAAAATCACCCCAAATCAACCCAAAACATATCAAACATCTCAAATCAATCATCATTTATTTGCTCCTAGGCATTGTTGTGGCTTTCAGTCCCTTGGAAACCTATCAACTTATCAATCTGACCTTAGTACTATCATGGCTCTCAGTGCTAGGTCAAAATATCATTCATGTCATTCAATATTTGATGTTATTGAGGCTTTCAATGTCATATCATGGCATCATCAACCATTTTAATAATATTGACAATGTCCGTCAGTGTTATTATGATCGAACCTTATGAATCAATTTCAATCCTGTAGCATTTACAATGTTGGTTAAATGTTACATATCAATTTATTCATGTCGTGTTCTTGGCATGTTATCAATTTTGATCTATCAATTAATTTGACCATGGTTTTGGTCTACCTTTTTATCATCTTATTCGATATCCATCATCATCACATTTTCATCAAAGGTTACGGTTGCATTCATTTAATCAATTTGGCCAATCATTTGCTATTTTTTTTTATAGGATTAAATAACCCATAATTTAATCCTATTCTTTCTAATTATTCTTCCCAATTATCATCCTCAATTAATTAATTTTATTAATTAATTGATTCATTATCTGCAAACCATGGAAATTCTTAATTTTCTAAGTTCCATTTTTCATCATTAAATCCATTTTCTACTAATTCTTATTTTGTGGAATAAGAGTATTTTTAATTCAAATATTCCATAAAATATTGCATCATCATGACACTTGGATGTGACACCTCATGGATCCTCCTTTGACACTTGGCTGAGATTTTTCATAATCAAATATTATTACCTCTTATGCATGTCCCTATTTGGCTTTAAGTGGGTTGAGGAATCTTATGACGCATCATAGATTCTCTTCCAAATTTGACTCTCATGTGTCATAGAATCTTACTTTTGGCATATTGCGTCATAGGAATCTCTTGCCACATCACATGTCTGTGGGTGAAAAATCCAATGCCCTCACTTTGAGTGAAAATTATAAAATGGACACCCTTCCTCTCATTTTGGATCCGAATGCTTAAGTTTTGAAAGTCCAAATATTTGAATTTTTGAGTCTCTACTTCTTTGCATGTTGCATTCTCTCTCTCACATAAAATCACACTTCAAGTATTCTCATGGCATTATCCACATCATAGGCTTTGGCTTCAACCTTGTGTGCACTATAGGCGAATTGGAGCTACAATCATTTGGAGAAGAAAGAAGAACATGGGAGTTACAAATGAAAAAGGGGGTTTCTATTGCTTTCTTTATTAGTTTGGCTTTCATGGTAGACTAGTGGGTGCTAACATATGTTGATTGAGTTTTGTGATTTGCTCATAGTATGTTATGCATTTAACCCATTTTTTGGTCCTACAGGGAGCTCTAGGTATTTTGGAACAACTAAAACTTTGAACTATTAAGTGTACCTTTTCAAACTTGAAATTAGGTGAACTGAAACAGAACTTGAACTGTTACTTATGTATTTTTCATACTTCAACACTTAGTTTTCAAAATTGGAAATTTTACTTAAACCTAAACATAGATTGAACTTAGTCTATTGCAAACATGTGTCTTTTGATTGTAATAGTACTTTATACTGTTGTAGGATGGTATCTGGGACTAGGTCTTCTGTTAGAGGCCGTGGTAGAGGCCGTGGTAGTGGTAGAGTTATCAGTGTCCATGAGTCTGCCCATGAGGGATCGGCTCATGTAGAGAGCAAAGGAGAGCACGCTAGTAGGCAGTAGGAAGGGAGCCATAGAGAGGACCAAGCTAAGTTTGAAGAGGTTGGTTTGAGATAGCTGATCCAGACTATTCTTGAACATCTACCTCCTGTACAAGAACAGCCCAAGGCACACCAAGCTAAACAAGAGCATAGACCCAGATCTAGGAGTCCTTGGAAGGATCATCAGAGGTCCATTGTGTCCACTCAGATGAAGGATCTTTCAAGATCCAAGGTTAGGCCTTGCAATGGGCAAGGTTCTGGTTATGTGGCTGAGCAGTGGCTTATTTCCCTCGACAGGATTTTTTCCACGCAAGATTTTGACAGCAATGTTAAGGCAAGATTTGCGATCACTAATTTAGAGAATTTTGGGGCCACTTGGTGGATGATTGAGGAGAAGAAGCTGGGAATCGGTATGAGCAGTGTCATGTGGGAATTATTCTTAGAGAGTTTTTGTGAATGATTCCTACCAGAGGAATGGAAACAGCAAAGGGCAGATGAATTTCATAATCTCAGGCAGTACACTATGTCAGTGACCAATTATGAGCATAAGTTTTATGAGCTCATGTCTTTTTCAAGGTTCAGTGAAAATTCAGCTCAGTTGACACAGCATTTTATTAGGGGTTTGAATAATCGTATAATTGGGGATGTCAAGGTATTTGAGCCAAAAACCCTCAAGGATGCAGTACATCAAGCTATCCTTATTGAGAAAAGTGTCAACCTTGGTCAAGGAAGTTTTGTAGGAGTGCCAGCAACATCAGGATCTAAAGGCAACTACAATTCAGGTGGTAACAAGAAGTCTTCTTTCTCTAAGGGGAAACAATATCAGCAACAGTCTCAGCAGACACAGCAATAGAAGGGATCAAATTCTAAGGCTCAAGGTGGTGGCAAAGGTTCTAATTCCAAGAACAATCACAATGCTCAATGCAATAAACAAAATCAGCCCAATCAGCCAACTCAAAGTAGCCAGTCTTTTATTAGCAAGAACAGTCACCAACAATTAAATGTACCACCTATGGGTAGAGGATCTGGCAAAAATACATAATGTTTTTCATGTGGTTAGATTGGACATTATGCAGCTCAGTGTCCATAGCAAGCACCTCAATTTTCTAGACCTAGGCCTACAATTTTAGAGCCTACAGTTGGTGATGCAGGTAGAGCTCATAGAGTATTTGTAGCAATAGATCATCGTCAAGCAGATCATCAGGGAACAGTGGTTAAGACCACAGGTGTTATTCGAGGTATATCTCTTTTAGTATTGTTTGATTCAGGAGCTACAGATTCATTTATTTCACCATCTATAGTTTCTAATTGTAAGCTAGATGCGGTGAAGTAAGATCATGGTTGGCAAGTGGAACTAGCCTCAAGCATTAAGATCTCCATAGATTCGGTAGTTCATAAGTGTGGGCTTAGCTTAGGAAGCTTTGTTATTGCACTGGATCTTTGAGTCATACCCCTTGGTTCCTATGATGTGGTTTTAGGCATGGACTGGCTTGGATCTCATAGAGCCAATATAGATTGTAGGAAGAAGATTATTATGTGCCAAGATGACCAAGGGAATGATGTGAAGATAGTTGGGATGCATAGACCTATATCTCTGCGGATGATTTCTGCTATGCAATTGAAGCAAAGTTTTCGTAAGGGATGTCAGATATTTGTTGTTATGGTAAATTATCTTGATGAGGAAGATCCTATGAGAAAGACTTTAGATCACCCGATTTTATAGGAGTACACAGATGTCTTTCCAAGTGAGGTTCCAGGCATACCTCCGAAGAGGGACATTGATTTTAGTATTGATCTGATTCCTAGAGTGGAGCCTATCTCTAAAGCTCCTTATCGCATGACTACATAGGAACTGGGTGAGTTACGTCTTCAGCTAGAGGAACTTCTGGCCAAAGGGAGAATTCGACCTAGTGTATCACCATGGGGAGCTCCAGTGCTCTTTGTGAAGAAGAAAGATGATTCTTTGCGCCTTTGTATTGATTATAGACAGTTGAATAAGGTGACTATTAAGAACAAGTATCCTCTGCCTAGGATTGATGACTTATTTGATCAGATCAAGGGAGCTACTATATTCTCCAAGATTGACCTTAAGTCAGGATACCACCAGCTTTGCATTAAGGAAGCCGATATTCACAAGACCACTTTTCGAACTTGCTATGGGCATTATGAGTTCACAGTGGTACCTTTTGGATTGACTAATGCTCCATTAGTTTTCATGAGGTTGATGAATGGTGTGTTGTGATCTTATCTGGACAGGTTTGTACTTGTGCTTCTTTATGACATATTGATATATTCTAAGACTTAGAAGGAGCATGAGGAACACCTGCGATTGGTATTGTAGTGTTTGAGAGACAATCAGCTTTATGCCAATGCAGCTAAGTGCGAATTCTTCAAATCAAAGATTCAGTATTTAGGGCAAGTCATTTTAGGTGATGGTATTTTAGTGGATCCTGCAAAGGTTTAGGCGATAATAGATTGGCCTACACTGACTAATTTGTCAGAGATTCATAGTTTCATGGGCCTAGCTAGATATTATGGCAGATTTGTCCAGAACTTCTCTAGGATAGCACATCCTATCACTTCTCTTTAGAGGAAAGGAAAGAAGTTCATATGGATAGAGAAATGTGAGGAAGCTTTCCAGAAGCTCAAGGGGCTTTTGACTAGTGCACCGATTTTAGAAGTAGCGGATTCAAAAGGTGATTTCATGGTGTGTACAGATGCTTCTCTTGAAGGGATTAGGGTAGTGTTGATGCAGAATGGACGAGTGATTGCATATGAATCACGCAAGCTCAAGGATCATGAGTTAAACTATCCTATGCATTATCTTGAGTTAGCAATAGTAGTTCATGCTTTGACAAGGTGGAGACATTTCTTGTTGGGGCATAGATTTGAGCTACATAGGGATCATCATAGTCTTCAGTACATTTTCACTCAGCCTAATTTGAATGCTCGCCAAAGGCGATGGATGGAGTTTCTATGCGAGTATGATTTTGAGGTTAAGTACATTCAGGGTAAGGAGAATGTGGTGGCGGATACTTTGAGTCACAGGAGACATGTGGTATCATCAATGACTCTTAGTGTGGATTTGAGGAGTCAGATTCTTCAAGCACTTCCTACAGATTCTTGGTATCAAGAGGTGTGCAGAGAGATGGATTCAGGAAGACCTCTGGAAGGTAAGTTTGCAGGTTACATTCGAGAATTAGATGGTGTTTTGAGACATTTGGGGAGGATTTATGTGCCATTACTGGATGAGATTCGCACCAAGATTCTAGCATAAGCCCATTGTACACCTTACTCAGCACATCTAGGTGTCAAGAAGATGCATGCTGATTTGAGACGTTTGTTCTTTTGGTCTGGGATGAAGCGAGATATTGCTGATTTTGTGGCTAGGTGCCTTGAGTGTTAGAGAGTTAAGGCAGAACATCAGCACCCTGCTGGACTTTTGCAGCCAAATCTCATTCCTTCTTGGAAGTGGGATATCATCTCCATGGACTTCATAGTAGGATTACCTATGACTGTTCGTCATCATGATGCTATCATGGTCACGGTTGATCGGTTGACTAAGGTGGCACATTTTTCACCGATCAGTTCTTCCTACATTGCAGCTTTTGTAGCTAATATCTTCATGCGTGACATTGTGAGATTACATGGTATTCCTAGAAAGATCATTTCTGATAGGGATCCTGTATTCACATCTACATTCTAGACATCATTGTAGCATGAGCTTGGAGCGCAGTTAAACTTCAATTCAGCATATCATCCAAAGACTGATGCCAGATAGAGAGGGTGAATCAGGTTTTGGAGGATATGTTACAGATGTATGTGATGGATAGGCAAACACATTGGGAGGACTATCTCTACCTAGTGGAGTTTTCTTACAACAACGGGTATCATAGTTCTATTGGCATGGCACCATTTCAGGCATTATATGGACGTCCTTGTCATACACCCTTGAGTTGGGACAGCCTTGAGGATCGCATCCTGTTGGGTCCTGAGATGCTTCATGATATGGAGCAACAGGTAGTGCGTATCCGTGAGCACTTGACTACGACATAGGATAGGAAAAAGAAGTATGTCGATGCTCATAGGACTGATAAGCAGTTTTCTGTGGGTGATAAGGTTTTCTTGAGAGTGCATCTGCAAAAGAGTCTGATCCGATACGGAAAGGGTTCTAAGCTAGCACCTCGCTTTGTGGGACCATTCGAGATTCTAGAGAGGATTGGCCCGGTTGCTTACCGCCTTGCTCTACTGCCTAGCCTAGCTCGCATTCATGATGTTTTTCACATTTCAGTGCTTCGACAGTATATTCTTGATATTGTACATGTTCTTGATTGGAATGCATTGCAAGTAGAGAACGGGCATCTGGCTTTGGAGCCGGTTCGTATTCTAGAGCAGCGGGAGTTGACCCTCAGGGGTCGAACCATCAAGCAGGTAAGGGTCCAATGGGACCCTACTGATGATTCTTCAGCTACTCGGGAGGATGCATCTAGATTACGGGAGTTATATCCCTACCTATTTGTAGGCTTCTAGGAGTACGCCTAATCCAAGGGGGGGTGGATGTAGTGCCTACCCTCATTTACATCTTTTCTGGACATTGTTTCTATTATTATCAGACTATGATAGACTGGTTTTATGTTGATGGATTAGTGGTATTGTTTTGAGACTATCAGACATTATGTTATGGATTCAATGGTTACATGATGAGATCATTTAGACTTTACATTTCATGTAGCATGATGATCATTACATTGCTTTCAGTTATTGTTGATGATTAGTTAGATGGTTTATTATCTCATGTGCTTTATTATGGATACTTACCCCATACTTGCATGTGTATGGTGTGCGTGTTTGTTCATAGTATGGTGTTTCTGATATGGTTAAAGAAAGGAGTCATAGTCAATTGCTTAGTCGGGAACTACATGATGCACCACTTCCTGCTATTGTCTATTTAGCTTAGCATTATATATATTGTATGTACATGCATGGTTTTTCTATAGGTTGCAAGTACCGAGTATCGACTTCCCTGAATTGCCAAGATGAGCGTACCCTATTATACTATCCCAATGATAAGAGAAGGGAGATCAATTCTCAAGTCCAAATCCCAAACCCTTAAACCAATTGTCCTAGTGAGGTAGGACAAGTATCTGGATATTTTACCCACCGAATGTGTCAGATGACATATTTCATAATTTTTAACCCATTAGACTGATTTTGTGTGAATTGCTCTATGATGGATTTTCATATTTTATCTTGGAGGTCTATGGTGAATTTTCTATTAATTAAGTCTTACTAAATAGATTTAATTAATAAATTAATTATTTGAGAAGATTAATATAAAATATCATGGGTTTTGATATTTTGATTATAATTAATTAAATGAGAATTAATTGAGGAAAAAGAATTAAATAAAAGAAAATTAGAAATTAAAATTAATAATAATTATAAAATAATAATAAAGTAATAAATAAATAATAATAATAAAAGTTATAAAAATTAAAATGAAAGTTATAAAAATTTAAATAGAAATTATATAAAAGTAAATTGGAGTTATAAGCTTGCCTAGGAGTTAACGCACCTTTTTATTTCTCATATGTCAACAACACAGGGGTTAGTGCATCAATTAAGCACATGGTGTCTACAACCCGATGACTCATCTAGAAGGTTGGAAAAGACACATGCTTAGTTGGTGACACCTTCTAGCTGTTTCTAGAGACATTCTAGATGTTTTCTGAGAACTCTTTATATTCAGGCATTCCTAGAAGCTTAGACATAGCGTTTGGAGAGCATTTGGAGCATTGGAGGACTCGGGAATTCTAAAGAAGGGAGGCGCTTGCTCTGCGGGTCTTCTGAGGAAGAGCGAATTAGCATCAGAATCTGAGTAGATTCTTGTGATTTTACTTATGCTATTTTCGCATCTTGCATTCCCTGTCTTCTTCGTGTCTTACATATGTCTTCTGAGGATTTTCCTATTTTAATTGTATGCATTCTGAATATGGGTAGTTAAAATTTATTTGAGAATCTTTTATGCATAAATCAGAAAAGAACACGGGGCTAGGGTTTAAATTCATAGCCAAATCCATTAGATTAATATTTAGATAAATTTGAGATTTAAAGTTTATAGAAAATTCTGAAAATTAGAATTTTTAAATAAACTATTTATATTTTCGAATTTGCATACACATATAGATATATATATACAATTTTATATATATATATATATATATATATACATGTTTATGTGCTGTGATATTGATTAACTCTGTGTGTACACACACACACACACATATATACATATATACATACATACGTATCTATACATATATTTATTTATTTATTTAAAAATTGAAAATCATACCATTGATCGAATATGTTTTTAAAAAAAAGTTAAACTTTGTTAAAATTGAAATCACATATAGTAACTGGCGAGTTGAAATCGCTTATGCGATTTTTTAAAAAAAGTAATATGCATAAAATGGGGAGGGACGAGACCCACGCCCTCGTGCCCACTGCGGTCATAGTGTATCGGTTGTCGTAGGTACTGTGACGGCAGGGGTACACAGCACCTACTGACGTCGCAGGCCCTACGACAGCAGGGTCCTGCGTGCCACCGACAGCATATAATTATATATGTGTTATAACAGTCATTTCATATGAAATCGATTTTCATTGTTATTAAATTTTCATATGTTATATTGTATCAATCGAAATTATTAATTTGATTTTATAAAATGTAATAATAATAATTGTGTGTGTGTGTGTGTGTGTGTGTGTGTGTGTGTGTTTAAATATGTTATTAATAAATTTGAATTATTAATTGATAAATGATTTATACCAAAGGTTCATTTTTATGGTGAACTCTTGTATAATTTTCAACTATTAAGATTTAATTTAATTGTTTAAAATTATTAAATAAAGTATATGAAATTTAATTGATAGTTTGGTGGGGGATGTTTTCAAACAAATCTTATAATTTGAAAATAGATTTTAGACCTATTATGAAAAACTTTTATTCATCCAAAACAGTACATGGAAAAGCGTACAAAATGTTCCTCCATTCATTCTCCAAACTTGGAAACATAAACTGAGACCTCTACATTTAAATTCAAGTTTGTAAATTTAGCAAAACTAAAACATGTGTTTGCATTGTGTATTCTTTATGCTATTGTTTTGGGTTTTGGGTTGACTAGTGTTGACCAGTTATAGTACGTCTACCAGAGGCTTGGGGGTGATGTGATTGTGATGTCATGATGATGTTTTAATCTTGATTTTTATAAACCCAACCATGGTTATGTGATGGAATGCTCTATGTAATGTTTATAATTACTGATTGTTATAGTTGAGATTCTTATGTATGAGACACTTGACTTAACCATTTTTGGTTCTTTGATCAGTTATCCTTGGTTATTTTTCTAGTTGCCATAATGGGACTGAAATGTGGATTTATTTTTTATGATGTCATGTTGTGACATGTTTTGACTCAACCATCTTGGAGTCTTCGATCAATATGATTGAGATATATTTTGGTTATTGAGAACTAATGGATACTTTTGATTATCAATGATACTTCAATTGCCAATAGAGAGTTATTGTGATCATGATTTTCTATGGATGTTTGCTCATGGAGATTTGATGCTTTTATGCATATTTGATGATTTTTATTATGGATTATCTTTTGTGATTTTGAGATTTATGATTCCATGAGCTTAGGGTAGGATATCTGCATGTAGTGTCAAGAAGTGGCTTGTAATGGGGGCCGAGGCCCTAAGAGGCTGCTAGGGTAACACATTGTAAGTTGGATTAATAAGTGAAAACATTCACACCTAATACTAACTGAATGAACTTAAAAAGATAAGTGTTTTGGTTCTCGCCCATGCCTTGAGTGCTTGTATAGACTAGGATGGGAGTAGAGAGAACGCATGGTTGCGACCTTGCATTCCATAGTATGCCTCGTCAGTATGAGAGGATACTAGTGGCTACATGAGATCAGTATGAACCCGTGGAGTTTAGCTAACTGTCAAGATAACTTGTACGTGATAAATGCGATAACACTTTTTCGCTTGCATAGTAGGTTCCTACATGTCTTTGTGTGCCTCTGGGATTAGATGTTGGTTTTGTGATGGAACCTTTGAGTTAGTATACTTTTAAGATTCTTTGACTTATAGAGATTTATGCTATGTGTTATTAGATAGCCTGTTTGGGACTTGAGATTATCTCCTCAGCATGGTTGGAGTGGACCACTTAGGTACCACGAGGTCGGGTGGTAGTGTTTTTCCACTCTTATCATTTGAGATTCATTGAGACATCGTGGCTGATGCGTCCTTCATGATGGTGGATATGTATCCTTTCATTGATGATTAGCATATGTTAGATGATGTTATCTTATTCGTATATTTGCATTACTTTCTGTATATGATATAGTATATGTTAGGAGTGACATTCCTACTATATTAATACCGATAATCTCTTTGGTGATTTTGGAATGTTATGCACTGAGGGATGGCTAGGGCCCACGATGGTCTAATGATGCTATTAACTGTTGGGAGGAACCATGCATTTAGTTTATTTTGTTTGATTTTTATGATGGATGATTATGTGTTCTATGATAATGTATCATGTGTATCATGTGATTATCTTTACTTTGATGTATCATGGATTAGAATAGGATGATGTATCTTATTTCACATATGTATATTCTTTTAAGCTTTTCATACCTTATGACATGTACAGTGGATGATTGAGCATTTGAAAATGTAATGTATAAACATTGGACTTATTAATATTATTTCATGTGGTTGTTATATTTGATGGATTCAATAATGTTAGTTGATTTAGATGTAATTCAATGTTAAGGGATCTTTAATGAATGTAACCAGTTTTGTATGTTATGATTACTTTTAGATGGACACTGCTATTGCTTCCGTTATGGTGCATAAGTTATATGTGGTTTTAGTTTTCATATTTTTAAATATATAAAAATGCTACCAAACTTAGTGAAATTCTAGGTTAATTCTTTGGATCCCTTGGCAGGCCATTACAAGTCCAGAGTAACTCAAGCAGCCATGTGATGACACTCCCTAGTATGTAGCCTGAGTCTCCTCTATAAATTTTGTGTACCTCTGGTGGTGTGCTTATTGTTGTGACTCTGGAATTAGATGTCGTTTTGTGATTGGAACCTTTGAGTTAGTATACTTTTAGGATTCTTGAACTTAGAGAGTATTTATGCTATGTGATTTTGATAACCTGTTCGGGACTTGAGATTATCTCCTTAGCACAGTGGGAGTGGACCACTTAGGTTCCACGCAGTCGGGTGGTAGTACTTTTTCACTCTTATCATTTGAGATCCATTTGAGACACCGTGGCTGATATATTCTTTATGGTATCTATCTTCATTCTATTCATGGATTATGATGGTGGACATGTATCCTTATATTGATGATTAGCATATGTTAGATGATGTTATCTTATGCTTTATTTTGCATGTTAGATTACTTTATGTATATGATGTAGTAGGATTTAAGAGTGACATTTCTACTATGTTAATACCGATGATCTCTTCGGTGACTTAGGATGTTACGCATGGAGGGATGGCTAGGATCCACAATGGTCTAATGATGCTATTTACGATTGGGAGGAACCGGGCACTTAGATATTTATGTTTGATGATATATGGTTATCTTTAATGATGGATGTTTATATCTTTTATGATGATGTATCGTGTATAACATGTGGTTTCATTTATGTTATTGCATCATGTATTAGAGTTAGTATGATGATGTAGTTTATTTCACATATGTATATTCTTTTAAGCCTTTCATACCCTATGGCATGTGCAGTGGATGATTGAGCATTTGAAAATATAATTTATGAACATTGGACTTTTCATTATTATTTCATGTGGATGTAGTATTAGATGAAATCATCAATAGTTAATTTAGATGTGATTCAACGTTAAGGGATCTTTAAAGAATGAAACATGTTATGTATGTATGTTTACTTTCAGTTGGATATTGTCATTGCTTTCGTTGCTAGGTTATGAATGGTTTTACTTTCATGTTTTAAAAAAAAAAATGCTACCAAACTTAGTGAAACTTTAGGTTAATTCTTTGGATCCCTTGGCGGGGCATTACAGAAGTGGTGGCCCCGCCCCACTTTAAAATTTATATTTTTTTATTAAATTTATTTTTAAACAAAACCACCCCCAAAAATTTAATATATATATTTTTTAATCAATTTTAATTAAATTTATTTTATTAAATTTTATCAATTATAAAATTGAAAGAAAACAAATTCTCAATAAATTATAATTATAATTTTATAGATATATATATATATATATATATATAAGACCTTTGCAATTTAAGTCTAATAGGAAAAATACAATTAACCAATTGAATTTCTAATTTCTAATTTTATTTTTATTTCAAACCCTTCCTGAATGAAGCACTAAATTCTTTAATCTAGAAAATGAGGGTTTCTAATTACTTTTCTAATCTCCATGTATGCAAAAGATATTGGCAAGCATTTAATAATTTACAATATTTAAATGTTTAAGGGTTCATCACAGAGAATTCAGATTTATAATCCACAGGCACAAAAAAGACAGGAAAGGAAAATTGCATAATTTATCAATGATCAAAACATAAGACCCTACCTGAACCTGATGCTAATACATAACCACCCGAAGATTGTGAGAGAATTCACTTCTATCCAAAAACTTCTCTCTGAAACTCTCCCAAAAATTCCCTTCCAAAATTCGCTTCCAAATTTGCATCCCTTGAAAATGAACCCTCTCTTGGTGATAAGGAGTTCTTTTCTTAAATCGAGGCACTAATTGTGCATTCACCCAAGAGAACTCTCTATTCACCTTACTTCAACTCCTATTAACTTTCCTTTATCTTTCTTTTATCTTTTCCATGTGCATTTATTAAATTATTAATTTTCTTTATTTAATTTCCACTTGACTTCGCTTTTCAATTAATTTATTAGATTTAATCCCATGTGCACTTTATGCAATTAAAATATCTTTATTAAATTCACTTGTTTTATCTTTTAATTAATATCTTATATTTTAATCGCATGCATGCACCATGTGAACTTAATACTTTTAATAAATAAATATCTTTTCACTCTTTAATTTATTTTTGAATGTTTAATTTGATAAAATATTTATTAATTTAAATAACAATAATATTTAGTATTTATTTAAAAATTTAACTAAAATAAATATTATCACGTTCTAAATTTATTCTTATAACTTTTATCTACAAATTTAATTCTTTTTTATTTAATTAATTTCTCAATTAATTAAATATAATTAAATATTAAAATATCATAATAATTTTTTATTAAATTAAATCATTAATTTAATCTTTTAATTAGACTTAATTAATAGAAAATTCACCAAAGACTCACAAGGTAAAATACGAAAACCCATCATAGAAAAACTCATACAAAATCAAACTAAAGGGTTATAATCACGAATTAACATCATTCAACACATTCGGAGGGTACTTGACTCAGATACTTGTCCTAATTTTCAATTAGGACAAATGGCTTAAAGGTTTAGGATTTGGACTTAAGAATCTATCTCCACTCTCTTACCATTGAGATAATGCGATAGGGTATGCTCATCCTGGCAATTCAAGAGAGTCAATACCTAGTACCTACAACCTGCATAAAATCCATGCATGGACAGACACAATATTCTAAGCTAAACAGGCAATAGCAAGAAGTGGTGCATCGCGCAGATCCCGACTAGTAGTGACTACAACTCCCTTCCCTAACCACATCAGAAATACCATACATAAATTAAAAAAACATGCACACCATACACATGCAGTATGGGGTAAGTATCCATAAGAAAACACATATGATAATCCATCTAACTAAACATCAACAATAGCTAAAAAAACACTATAATAATCATCATGCATACATGAAATATAGACTACCAAGTAATCTCATCATATAATAAACTGAATCTGAAACAATATCTAATAAACTCAAAACAATATTATTAATCATCAAACATAAAACTGGCCTAAAAGAGTTTGGCAATGATACCAAAAAATGTAACTTAGGGGCCGGCACTACATTACATTTAATAATAGGTGTCATTCACAACACCACTGTACAAATCGACAAAATTGCTTGTGTCTTAATGGAAAAACCAGTGGCTTGCATAAAGTGTTTAATAGTTGAAAATATTTAATAAGTAATTGGTATTTTGAAACAGTGTTCATAATACGAGTTTTTATTATGCTTATTTTTATTCGTAAATAGATTTGAATTTTTATTCATTATGATTGTTGATATATTAAATGAAATTATTTTTAATTAAAAACAATTAATAAGTGTCTCTAACATTTATTTAATAATGTTCAACATTGTAATAATACAAAAAAAAAAATTGTTAAATTAAATTAGTTTAAAATTTAAAAAACATCAATTTTGTGAAAATGAATTAGTTCATTGAAAAAGTACTAATTTAAACTTTTATAAGTCTTTTGTTTCTAAATTTTATGAAATATTCTTTATACTAAAATAAAGATTTTTAATCTAATCTTACTTATTATTATATTTAATCTAGAATATACAATAAAACATATTCTTCTTTATAAAATATTTAGTCAAAAAAAATTTACAAGATGGTATACATTTTAGGTTTCCTAAACTTGAAAACTAAATAATCTAGTATTGAAATGTTGACATCTAACTCATATTAACCAAAGGAAACCTTTGTATGACTAGACTTAACTTAGTACCCCAAAAATAGTTTTTTTCATTTTTAAATTGCAAAGGCAAGGATAAACTCCCCCAGAGCTATATGACAGGACTATAGTTTTCAAGTTGACTTTTCACAATAGTTCAAACTTTGGATTTTCATGAAAATTGTGTAACATTGATTTTATACTATGGTTGTCAAATATTTGTCCATTAAAATGAGTTCACACTTACAAAATTCATATTTTTCTATTGGTCAACCTACTTTTTTTTAGGTGATCTTTTTAATTTATTGCTTCAAAAATTCTGCATAAAACTCAACTTGACGAATCGCAACAAGTGATAATAGTGGTAGAAAGTGGTGGCAAGCAAGGAGTCCAGTGCGTAGTGGCATGATCCATGCTACTACACCTGTCATTTGCATGTGAATTCCCCTCCAAAGCATTGATTTGCATTTCAATGTTTGTTCTTCTTTCATATAGGAAAGTATTATTGATGTTGAATTAAAAGTCTTCTTTAATTTTCGCATGCACCCGCTTTCTTTGTAATATAAATAGAGAGAGTAGCAGAAAAGTAAATTATATACTCTGAGAAAATATGGGAATGACAAATTTGGTATTTGGAGACCCATGTTTTTCATTCGTCTGCCTCCTTTATTATGCTTCAATCAAAGGTGTTTTCTCCAAAAGGAATGTGATATCTAGAAAAATGAATGAACATTGGGTTGTGATGATGAATGATTAGTTTTTAATATACATAAGTCCAAGATTTTTGCACAAATTGCATCTGATCAAAGAGTCTAACTATTTTTCATTAACTATTTGTCCTAGCTTTACACAACCTTATTTTAGTTCAATGTCCTCACTCTAATTAACTTGTTAATGCAAACTTGTCCTTGTATATCCAAGAACCTTGCAAGAAAGAATTAATCTCTTTAAAAACTTATATAGCATGTCTTATGTAGATCTCAACTCAAAAATCTTTAAGACAACTTATATTACTACTATTTTAGTTCATCATGTCTTTATAGGAATCCTTAAAAAATCTAATTCAATGTAATGATAAGATTTTCTCTAATCTCATTAGTGTTCTGGAATCTTTATCAACCCAAGCTAAATAATTTAAACCTAGTCGAGATTTACATATTTTCTAGCAATAACATTTTTTATCTCATGCTTACAACAAGTTAAAAGATGTATTCCTATCCACTTTGACTATTGGGCTAGCATGGAGATGTATACCATAGAATATTGGGTTTTATCTAGCCTTTGGTTTGAACCACACTAATTTTTGTTTCTCTAAAATAGTTTTGGTAAGTTTTGATTCCCTTGTTTGCCAATGCCATAAATTTTTTATTGTTTTACCGTATAAAGCTGAAAACCCTTGGCATCTAAGACTAATAAAGCAATTTCTATATAGCTTCAAGGGAAGGATGAGAACATTTTGACAATAAGCATGGAGCGCAAGAGGGAGGTGCACCTTGTTAAATTTTAACTTTTCTATTTCCTAGTATATTGTTACCAATTCAAGGTAAATCTTTCCCTTTAGGTTCGTGAGCACTTCAGAATAAACATCTCTATCTATCCCTATTCTCATGCTTCTAATATTCTTGGTCATTTTCAACTTAGTTTGGTATGTTCAATTAGGTTAACAATGTTCTCTTGATTAATATATGATAGCTTTTTGACTAAATGATCTAAAAGATTTGAGACACTATCAAATGCTCTATAGATTGAGTCATACTTTAAATTGGTAATCAACATTAGCTATCCTAATGCTTCTCTATTTCTAGTATCTCTCTTTTCATATCTCCTTATTCCTAGCCCTAGAAAAAAAAGAAATGCTTATAGTCCAAAGCTATTATTAGTTGAAATATCTTAATCAATTTTACCTAGAAAAGTTGGAGCAATATACAAGTAAAAAATTATCAATCAATTACTTACTAGAAGTCAAATTTACTTCCTCCTACCAAACACTATCGATTAGCCACATATTTTAATACACCTTTAAAACTAGGGTGAATTTGAGTTGGGTTTTGTTGCTTATCTCCATTTCTCTACAAATTGAGATGAATTGGTGAATATGCAAGAGTGAGAGCATTCATCCCAACACCAAATTATGTCCTCCCAACTCATCATCCTCCAACACATCTTACAATTCCACCTCTTTATATTCATGCACTATTTGGAGAGGGAGGCTCATCTCAACAAACTTATGTACAAACTTATAGACATACTAATAAATACTCCTTTTGCACCTCATAAATAAAGACATATATAAATAAATAAATACAAATTAAATTTTTATTAGAGCTTAGGTTTTGAGTTCATACTTATGTTTACCTTTGCTTTTACTTTTCTTTTCATTGTACTAAATTATTTTTCAATTTTTTCAAAAAACTAAAAATATTTTTATATATTGCTCCACAAATTTATTCAATTAATCTTTTTCAGAATTTTATTTCAATATTCATATTACTCAGCAAATTATTTTTTTCAAAATTTTATTTCAATATTCATATATTACTCAACAAATGCATTCACCTTTTTAATTGATTTTTTTTCAAAATATATCATATAATTGTAGAACTGTCATAAGAAATAGGATAATAATTTACCGCATAGAGATTAAGGATAATAATTTACCGTATTTGATATTATAAACTGAACAGAATTTTTTTTGAAAATTTCACTTATAAAATTGGAAAAAAAAATCACTTATAATATTTATTGATTTAACTATATATCATATAATCATAGAACTGTCATAAGAAATAGGATAATAATTTATGGCGTAGAGATATGGGGCTTCCTTATTAATTACATTTATGACAATCTTATCACTATTTACTAATCCAAGATACTATAAACAAAACAGAATTTTTTTACAAAATCTCACTTATAATATTTATTGATGGAACTGTATATCATATAATACAGTACAACTGTCATAATAAATAGGCTAATATTTTAGCATGTAGAGATTAAGTCATGGGGTTTTCTTATTAATTATATTTATTATAAGGCATTAACCTTATCGCTATTTACTAATCTATGATACTATAAACAAAACAGCAATACTAATCTAAAATACTATATCAACCTGAAGGCTATTAAATTCCCCAGTTAAAAAAGACCAACACAAATCGTTCCCACAAGAAAATAGCCAATTAACTAAAAGGAGAATATATTTAAAACACCAAAATTCTTTATTAGTAGTCTTTACAGATCACAATGCTTCCAACTATGTTCAGTAACATTCCATAATACCCCAAAACTTTCGAGCTTCGTATTTATAAAACATAATAACTCTTCAGACTTCCGATTCTGACAACAAAAAGCAAAGATCTCTAATCAATATTAACATTGATGACGTTCTTGATCTCCTCCTCCTTGTACTTTTGGACAATAACTTTGAGGACACCATTTTTCATCTGAGCTTTAATCTGATCAAGCTTATACACTTTAGGAGGAAGATCGATGCGGCTGCTGTATTTCCTGCCACTACCGTCCAGCTCTGCATCGGATTGTGCTTCCCCTTTAATCACCAGCGAATTCTCCTCCGCATAAACCCTAACATCTTCTTTTCCAAGACCGGGCATATCCACCCTCAGAAGCAGGGCATCTTTGTCCTCGACAGCATCCCACGGCTTCCTCCCCTCCACGTTTCCCCGTGACGCCACTGAAAAAGGATTGCTGAAGAGATCATCAACTCCGACGCCGAGACCCCTCAGTGGATAACAGGGAACTGCCATTTCACAGTTAGGGTTTCACACTTCATTTAGTAAACTTTCAAATTCCCAGATAAAATTTCACTAACTTACTAGCATTTCACAATTAGGGTTTCAAACGTCATTTATTTACTGGTAATAGTTTCATTTTCATATCTGAAGGGAAAAATAAACGATATTAGGGTTTATCGAGGCATACTGTTAAAAATGTCGGGAAAATCCCTTCGGCGAATATCCACACCCTGTCGGCTTTGACTGTCCTCTTGCAAGGAGGAATCGTCCTCTGGCCTGTATCCTTTCATTGCGGCGGTGGATAAACAGCGGGGCACTTGAACTTCTCCTGCACGGGCGTAACCTGCAAGATGATTCCTCATGGCCGGGATGATTGACCTCCCAGCACTCCTTGCAGCTGCCCTTGTGGCCATTCCTTTTGATAAAACACCTACATCCACAAATCCGAAGAACCCTACTAAAACCGCCACTTTGCACGATTCTAAACGCTAACTAAAATCCCCTAAACATATATTGCCAAATCAATAAAACTTGCCAAACAAAAAATATAATTGAACATCCAAAAATCTGAAGAACTTCTACCCTATCCTGTAATTCATTGCAATGCACACGACACGAAGTTCTCAGGAGACACACCTTAGGAACGAATAAGCTAATTGATGCCAAATCCTGGTTAAAACACAGACTCTAAAACACAACGAGCTTTTGTTAAATCAGTGAAAATCTAACACCCATTTGATCGCTTGAGGTTCATATTTAAACGCAGAGACGAAGAGCCTAGAAGGAAGACTGTGTTCTGTCCCCATGGAAGGATCGAGAATGTTCGGGCAAAGAGGATCGAGAATGTTCTGCTAATGTGGAGGTTTAAGTGCCACTAACGGAAAATAGATGAATATAACCGTTACTTTGAAAAACCGCGATGTCGCTCTACTGCCGTGACAAATGTAAAATGTTTCCTCCATAAGCATTTATATTAAAAAATATATTCTTTAAAGATTTTATATCATTTAAAGTCTATAAGGCAAGGCCCTTGTTGGTTGTTGGAAAATGAGGGGTGGCATAGGGATATGAGGGCCAAAATCAGATTTTGGACATAAAAACACGTGTTTGATTTATTAAGGGTCTGTTTGTTTTGTGGAATTAATAAAATTAGGTTTTGACTCAAAACTTGGTTTTGTCAAAATCAGGTTTGAATTTTGAAATCTAATTTTGAAAAAACAATTTGTCTTGTTTGATTAACATAGAAGATGAGTCGGAAGATGAATCTTCCACATTTGGTTTGTAAAATTAGAATTGAAAAAAAAATTTAAATCATTTTTTTAATTTTTTTTATTTACTTTTAAAAACTATTTTAAACAATTATACCATGGTCTAGCATATTTATCCAAACTTGGCATGAGACAAAATTCGCCTTACTCACAGGTAATATAATCATAGCATGACAAAACGTTCACACTTTATTGAAAATCTAAGTTATTATTAAAGTGATCTACACATCCCCCATTATGGCCGGTACCTATCTATCAAATAGATGGTTTGTGTCATGCCCATCCAACCTAATGTCATAATCTCAAAATTAGGTCCTAACAAAAACAAGTTCATGACTAGCACAGACTGCCATATAACATTGTGCCTAGCAAATCAAAATTGTGCATCACTAGATTTGACATTCTACGAAGCTTTCTAATAAGAGAAGGAACTCCGGGTCTTCTACAAATAGTTGCGTGTTTTTCTGCTGGAGAATCTCATTGACAACTTCATCGCGAAAATCTAAAATGCATCCCACCTTCAACATTTCACACAACCCTGCTTCAAGATCAGGATATTCTACTGATAATACCCCTTTGAGACCACCTCTACAAATTCAGTTGCCAGTGAATATCGCACCTTTAGGTTGTGTAGATCATGTAACTAAATCAAAATCCTATTGTTATGTTTTTTTCATCGCACAAAGGAAGGTGCAGTTGCAATAATATTATATGTACCACCATGCTCTCTTGTAATTGTTAGAGTGTATGAAATTGCCATGGGCTCTACGATTTCAAAATGCATCGGTGCAAACAATGTTTTCAGTCATCTTCATACAAATGGTGAAAATTGCGACTGCACAAAATGAATAGATGCCAAAAATCATTCATTTAAATTTTATCGTAATCCCCAAAATAGAAAACCTTGGATTCACTTCCCAATTCCTAGTATTTAGATGGAAGATTGCTATCCTTGTTTTGGTTCAAAATTAGAAGACTAGTATTCTAATTTTGTTTTAAAGATTTCGACCCAAATGCCCATTTTGACAAAACTGAATTTTGCCAAACCCAATTCTAGTCCAATTCTATGAAATAAACAGGCCCTAAACCAATAACCCGATTTTCACTTTTGTGTTCCATTTTTTGATCAAAATTGGAAGATGCATCTTCCAACGAAATAGGTGAAATTCCAAATTATAACCTGAATTTGGGTTTCTATGAACGCGTTTTAATAGAACCATCAAGTCCGCCAAAACCATGGTTAGGTTTTTAGAAGATGAAAAAGGCATTTGGGAATAGGGTTTCTCAGGCGACATTGTTCTCTTGTGATGGTTGAATATGGTTTCTCTGCATCAACGACGACTATCCATTTTGAATAGGGTTTCTTTGCATTGACAACGGCTGTGCATTTGGTAGTAAGGTTCTTTTTTGTATCTTTGTTTCTCTCTACTTTGGACAACAACAACGAAGGCTTTGAACGACAACTTTGGACTCGTCTCCACGTGCACGATTTTCTTCTCCCACCAATCTTTGCATTTTGGGTTTTTCCTTGTGTGTTTGGACAAAATATTATGATGTTCTGCTCTACCTGGACAAAATATTCTCTTTCCACTTCTCATTATCGTCTAAAAGATTGAAAAAATATAGCATTGCAAAATTTATATATACCTTCACATGCTTGATAATAGTCATAAATTAGCAGACAAGTGCTAAAAACGGGAGAGTCTGGAGTTCTGAAAAAAAAAATGAATTGGTAGATTTCCCACACCTACTTGGGTGTTATTAATTGACTATTCATACCTTAAGTTCCATGTTTTACATGATATAATCCAAAAGCCTCTTTTATTCAATCTAAGGCTAACAATGCATCCAATTGCATAGAAGCATAGATTCAACTGAAATTTTATTTACATTCAAGACATAGATCAATTAAAAATGATATTCCTTAAAGGGCTTCAAACTTGATCCTAATATCAAATTACAAACCCTATACTAGTATGCCATATATATTTATTTAAATATTTGCTCACCTAATAATGGAAACTTGGTAGCCCAACTATGCATAGTTTGTAAAAAATGGTAACTAGCACATCTAAATCTTTACAAAACATAATTGTTAGCTATTTTGCCCTCCCACCAAAATTCATATTTTGTATTTGGAAAAATGTCTAATGATCAGTTGGATATTTGAATTTTCAAATATTTAAACATGAGGTAATAATTTATTCAAAGCGTTGGTTATATGCATTATATCCTAAGTCCCAAGTTTAAGTTTGTGATTTAATACTTCTGTGGGCCCACATCTTCTCATCTGTCAAATTAGAAGGGGATCGACGACTATCGCTTTGTCATTGTCAAAAAATGCAGACCCTTTTGTCATAGAGACAAAGTGACAAATTGCCACTAGCACCATGTGCCCCTTTTACTTTAGTCAATGCAATCCTTAGTTGATCTCTTCGTCTACCATCAGATCTTGCACCATCTACAATCATTGCTTTATCACTTTGCAAAAGTGTGTGGGCTTTACTTCATGTAAGAAAGCGACGGTGTGACATGTGGCATGGTTGTCACTTTGTCACTTTGTAAAGATGCAAGATAGTTAACGCATGTGGAAAAGTGACAAACAAACACGTGTACACAACAGGCCTAGTTTACAGGGAAACGACAATAGTTACTATGGTTACGATTGGTGGTTTCACATAGCTAGTGGTCACGGTTGAGCTTCAAAAGGAAAATGCAATCAAATGAGTGTTTTGATCTTACGATGAAGCCATGTCATAAGATAGCAAGTGCAAATGAGGAAACCACCGAGGTTACGACAAAGGCAAGGATAATTGTTGTCGTAGTATCATGAGGATTGTGGGATTAATTACTGATGTTACGCCAAACCATTAGATCGTAATATTGTGAGGTCAATTAGTTGTTTCATAACATCGTGAGAAGGAAAGAATGGTCTTGCAACTCTACGATATGGAGCTATTGTAAGATCGAATGCCTAGGTGTTGTAGAAGGATCACAAGGAAAGAAAAATGATGGCTTGATGCTATGATGAATGGACGATCATAAGATCATAAGGGTTGGGATTATAAGTAAAAGATGATATGAGGATTTTGACCCTAGTTGACAATCATAAGATCATAAGTCCCAACATTAACCATAATATAAGAGCTTTGTTTGTTCGAGCTAGAATGTAAAAGGCCTTTGACCAATCAGGTTGTGGGAAAGGTACAAATAGATGTTGAAAATGGTTGACCCATGCTTCTATCTAACTTGGTGTGCTGATATAAAAGAATAACAATTGTTTAATGGAAAATTTGATTTGGTCGATCGATTACTAGTTGTTTCAACTACCTCCCACGCCTCTAAATGCAAAGGAGCACTCACTCATTGCTCAGTTATCTATCTTCCCAGTTGTGCATTAATGGTTGTCATTCATGGCTTCTCAGGGTTTTTCTTTTGGAAAAAAATTGGATTTCCATGCATTTGGACATGTGCTAGGATCATATTTTCTCTAGATTTACACGATTGTCCCTTGTAGCTATAATTTTAGTGGTTGAACTTTGCTTCTTTCTAAAGTTATCCCAGTTATGTTTGAACTATGAAAGCAAGTTTTACTACCTTCCTAAGGGCTCTCTCTTTTGTAATTTTCAGAGCTACTCTATAATTTTGCCTCTGCTCAATAGAAATCTTCTCTTCTATATCCATTCTTTGTCAATTGAGTGTGTGTGCATTCTTGTGGCCTCACTTGTCGAATGTATTTTGACAGTTGAAATATCATATAATCATGTTCATACTTGGTGACTGATTAGATCAAGTGAATCCATTGTATTCCTTCTCTAATTATGTTAATCTTTTGGCTTATCTAGGATATTGAGATTGAAAAGGTGTACAAAATGGTATGTTTTGAGAAATCTATTAAGTTATAGTGCATTCACTGGGAAAGAAGTAGATCCATATACTATTTGGTGTATCACCTCCTCTAGATTAGATTAGGTAGATTTTTTTTTTATGCATTCCTTCTCCCTTTTCCTCTCAAGAACCAATTAGATGCATTCTGATAGTGAAGGAAGTCGGCCTTTTCCAAAGACTCAATCTCAAATTGCAAAGTCCCACACTTTTGAGATTGTTTCCATGTTACACAAGGTTTCCTAAGAAGTATTCCCTCAGGCTAGGGTGCAAGCTTTTATGTCAACACTTTTTGGTACGCCCGGTGGGACTAACATATTGAAGCATATTATAAGTTCATTGGTGTCAAGAAGAAGAAGATTTCATGCTCATGCTGAAGAGATAGTATTGCCTTTAGTATTCAAGCCTTAAAAAGGCTCATCTATTCAAAGTAATTGGCGACTCCAAATTTCAAACACATCTGGTTTTCAAAACTAATTTCTTGATTCATGCCCAAACCTCACACAAGGGCATCTTCTAAAGGTAACTTTCAATAATTAGAGCTCTCATTCTCAAATTCTAGAAGGAAAAGAAAGAGTTTTTCCTTATCACTGGTTAGGAGTGTTGCAATAAATCATTCACGTTTAAGGTCCCTTTCCACTCCCCTTATTAATAGGTCACAACCTAGAATACCATCTTCTTATATCAATAGGCCACTTATTTATATGGCTAGGGCACATGCTTTTTCCACCTTCAATGGTGGAAGTCCTCTCCTTTTTGCTCAAAGACATGACATACTAGTATCAAACCTTAAGGGTATACCTGATTTTATTGGTGAGACCTTTATTTCCCCTGTAGAACATGTTCAAGAAGTTTCAAATGTCTACAATATACATGGGATTACAGAAGATGATGTAGCAGTTAGGCTTCTAACCTCATCCTTGAAAGGAAAAACACTCCAATGGTATAGAGGGTTTCCCCATAACTCTATAATAGATTGGGATGGGTTAAGAGAAGCCCTAAGAAAATATTTTGAAGATAAAAGTGACTATCTTTCACTCCTAGAGCAGTTGACTACTATTAAGAGAGCACCCCATGGATACATGACTAACTTTAACTATGCATTTCAAAAGACAAGGGCCTTCCCCAAGTAATGCCTTCTTGCATTATCTCAAAGCCTTTAATAGTGATATAGCCACCATAGTGCAAACTATGGGAGGGGATACTTTACCAGATGCCTATGAAACTGCTATCAGGGTAGAAAATATTCCCATACAAGGTGGGAAGTTAGCTCCAAGGCCTTCAATGCATTTTTTCCCTGACTTACCTAACCATCAACCTTCAATAGCCCCTGCCACCACCACCTCTACAAGTCAATCCCTTGCAGTAGTCCCCATAGCTTCTGCATCTTCTAATGAAGTAATAAAATTGAAGCTATGATAAAAATGCTGATGCAAAATATGGATAAGAAGCTACAAGACCAAGAAAAGAAGATGGAGGATAACACTACAGTGATGCAAATGATGAGTAATGAGTTGGTGACCATCAAGAGGCAGCAAGCTCAAGGTAATAAGGTTCCTCATCTACAATATCAGACTCCTTTAAAAAGTAGGCCTCCCAATCAACTTAAGGTCATGTTCCATATAATCAGAGTAGACCTACTAGTAATACCCCTATTGCCAATACAAATCAAAACAAGGCCTTGGTTCCCCAAAACAATTTTTCTCAAGAGCAAGATTTCTACCCTTCTTGAAACTATTCTTGTGTGCATTGCATGTGCTAGAAGGAATAATCTTATTTGGCATTGACTACCCAAGAGCTTGTAGTAGGGAAATCATACAGTGTTAGTCAACCTACTGATGCTTCTTATTTTCAATAGCAAAATGATTGTTCTTTCATGCACCATCAACTAGAGGAGCATTGTCATGCTAGTCATGATGCTATAGCTCACAATACCATAAGTAAAAGGAGGGCTATCAAGGATGCTACATATCCTTCACCAAATTAGGCTTCAACTCCAGATGCTACTCCTCATGTGCTAGTAATGAATGCCCAACCCAATATTACCCCTCAATAGAAGCAAAACTCAAGCAACAAGGACCTTGTTGAACCTCAATTTACTCAACCTCAGCCACCTGCCATGCAATTCCCAAAGCTTCAACCAAGATAGTCAACATTCCTTTTAATTTGGTGGATCAAATGAAAAGGACTAATGCCAATATCTCTATGTGGGATGTTGTTGCCACAATACCATTGTAGAAGGAATTGTTGTAGAAAGAGTTAGAGAATATAGAGACCAAGGATCAACTAAGAAGAGAGAAGAATGTAGAAAGCTTGGTGCAGCCAATAAAGGAAGGAGATAGACTAGGCCTCCCCCCTTTATGTTTCCTTGATCATAGGAGATAAACTAGTCCACAATTGTATGATAAATTCAAGGGATAGTAGTTCTGTAATGCCTAAAAGTGTAGATGATCTCCTCGGTATCAAGTATGAGCCCATATTCAGGGATGTCCTTCAATTGGATGGTAGCTCTATCAAGACTATAGGGGTCCTAAAAAATGTGGAGATGGCATTGCATGCTTGTCCTGGTTGCATTATAACCCAAGACATATCAGTAGCAGAGGTAGAACTTTATTTTTCTATTTTTCTTTCTAGAGATTTCATTGCACAAATAGGGGGTCATATTGTAGCTGATTGGTCCTGTATGTTCTTTAGGACATGATATGGAGCAAGAGTAAGAGAAAAACCTTTAGCTCTTAATCACATAGAGAATTACACTCCAAGCCCTATAAACATGAATTGTACAATTAGGAAGGAGGAGGAAGTGTACACATTCCATGAGCCTACTACTTCATTAGTAGAGGTTCCTGACTACCTTTTGGATGAGTGGACTACTGCCTATCAGTTTGATCCAATATAAGAATCCAAGGAGACAAGCCTTGGGACATATTGTATATTTGAAGAAAGTGTTCCTATTTTCAATCTCATGAAAACAAAAGAAGATACAAATGGATTGTGGGAGATTTTCTTTGATGGTTAAAGAAAAAAAAATGGTTTAGGGGTTGGTGTTATGCTGATTTCTCTTGAATTGGAGAAGTATTATTTTTCTTATAGGCTCCAATTTAGTTGCACAAATAATATGGCAAAGTATGAAGCTCTGATCCAAGGTCTTCACTTGTACAAAGGAGGGGAATCAAATCTTTAAAAGTATATCAAGACAGTGAGTTGATTGTAAATCAAGTTAAGAACTAGAGTGTCACAAAGAACAACCTCCTCAAGTCATACAAACATGGAGTATGGGATTTGCTTGAAGGATTTCAGGCATTCAATATTCAAAGTGTCCCAAGGAACAAGAACAAACATGCTGACAAGCTTGCAACCATTGGTGCCCACTATGACATACTAGAGCATGTTGCTAATGATAAGGAGCAACAAATTAGAATCATTGTGAGGCCTGTTGTTCCTAATAATTGCAAAAATTGGAAGATGTTTGATTCTAACATGCAAATTGTAAATTTCTTGCAAAATGAAGCAAAGTTTTATGCTAAAAATTAGTCCAAGCTCCAAAGTCAGTATGGAGACTAGATCATGAATTTCAACTCTAATAAATTACCTAAAGGTCTCATTACCTTGGAAGGAATTTTCAATTTTGACGATCAAATTTGAGTGCAAGTAAGGATGAATATACACCCATCACTATTGTTGACGGGAAGACTCTCAACTTGGGGAAGGTATGTATTGAAGCTGAACAAGAAGTTTTCATTAAGATATGTCAAGAATTTAATGATTTCATTGCATGGACATACAAAGACTTGAAGGGTTTTGACCCAATCTTATTTCAACATACTATAGAATTGAATCAAGATGCTAAACTTGTTAGGTAGAAACAAAGGCTAGTTAACCCCAAGATTGAACCATTGATGAAGAAAGAACTATCAAAACTCATAAAAGCTAATATCATTTTCCCTATCAAACATTCCTCATGGATAGCTATTCTTGTCCTTGTTAGAAAGAAGAGTGGAGAAATCAGAATTTGTGTAGACTTTAGAGACCTTAATAGGGCTTCTCTTAAAGACCATCACCCTCTCCCTACTATGGAACAAATCCTATCCAAGGTTAGTGGTTCAAAGAGATTTTCCTTCTTGGATGTTTTTTTAGGCTATAATCAGGTGCTTGTCTAGGAGTTAGATTGACATTATACAACCTTCACCACCAAATGGGTAACCTATGCCTATTGTAAGATGCCATTTGGAATAACTAATGTAGGTGCCACATTTCAAAAGGCAATGGAGATGGTTTTCAAAGGTGTGATGGAGAATTTTGTGTTAGTATATCTTGATGATATAACTATCTTTTCTAAACATGCAACATATCACTTTGATCGTTTGAGGTAGGTATTTGTTAGATATAGAGAATATGGTGTGTAATTGAATACCAAGAAATGTGTGTTTTCCACCAAATAGGGGAAGCTCCTAGGACACATTGTGTCAAGAGATGGATTAACAATAGATCCAGAAAGGATAGAAGCAATTCTTGCTCTCTCACTTCTTGCTCATAGGAAAAGGTTGCAAAGTTTCCTTGGTAGAATTAATTTTGTAAGAAGATTTATTCCAAATCTTCTTGACATGGTCAAGCCTCTTATAGCCATGTTAAAAAATAATTTGACCTTCACCTAGAGGAGAAAGCTAGGAGAAAGATAGTTTTGAATAAATCAAGAAATCAATTGTCTTAGTGCCCACTTTTGTTAATCCCAAGTTTGACAGAGATTTCATCCTTTACTAATTTAGAGGAGAATCAAGTATATCAACAGTTTTATAATAGTTGAATGATAAGAATTTGGAGCAGCCCATTGCTTTTTTTAGTTTAGGGCTTAATGATGATGAGAATAGATATAGTTATGTAGAGAAGTAGGTCCTTTCCATTGTAAGGACTCTTAAAAAGTTTAGGCATCTCTTGTCTCACAAAAAAATCCAACTTTTAGTTCCACATGCAGTTGCGAAGAACTTCCTCCTAAAAAAAGATATCAATGAGAACAGGGCTGGGTGGATTACTAAGGTCATGGAATATGACATTGATATCAAGATCACCAAGCTAATAAGAGGTAAAGGACTTTGTGAGCAAATGGCTTCATCTTTTGAGACACCTGAGGAGACTGCCCTCTTGATTCAAGGTGATCAACCAATAGAGAATGAGGGTTAGTCTGATTAGTTACATGACATGACAACTTTTTTGCTAGAAGGAAGGTATCCCCAAGACTTAAATAGAATAAAGAGGAGACAATTCAAGTTATAGGCTATTCTCTATGTCTTGGTAGATGGAATATTATTTAGAAAGGATTCTGATGGAGTCCTATTAAGATGTATTAGGACTAATTAGATCAGCAGGTTGTTGGAAGATTTTCATAATGGCCCTATTGGTGGCCATTTCTTAGCTAGAATTACTACCATGAAGATAATGAGGGCTGACTATTATTAGCCAACCTTATTTAATGGTTGTTATAAGTGGGTAAGGAAGTGTGAGAAATGTGCTTTCTTTTCTAGAAAGCAAAGAAATGGTTGCCTTTCCCCTCCATCCCATTCAGGTTGATCAACCTTTTGCTCAATGGGGTTTGGATTTTATTGGTCCAACAAACCCACCCTCTAGTGTTGGTCACAAGTGGATCTTGGCAACCACAAATTATTTCATATGATGGACAGAAGCAGTGGCTCTAAAGGATGCAACAAAGGTTTCTATGGTTAAATTCCTTGATGGAATTGTAACTAGATTTAGTATCCCTTCCACAATTATATCTGATGATGTCAAATCTTTTATTGGAGCTCATATATGTTCTTGGGCTCTAGAACATGGGATATATTTGAGTACCTCCTCAAACTATTATCCCCAAGGTAAAGGCTTGGATGAATCCTCTAACAAGAACCTCATCAGAATCATAAAGAGGGCAATTGAAGATAATCAGAGGTGTTGGCATTAGAAATTGAAAACAACTCTATGGGCTGACAGGATTACACCTAAGAGGCCCATTGGAAACTCCCCTTTCATGCTAGTCTATGGAAGAGACACAAACCTTCCTATTTTACTGGAGTTTCCCTCTCTTGAGTTAGCTCATCAATTGGAGCTAGAAGAACATGACTCCATGATGATCAAGTTGGCCCAACTGATTGATTTAGAAGAAAGAAGGTACCAAGCCATATAGACCTTGGAAACACATCAACAACAGATGAAAATGAGCTTTGACAAGAAGGCCAAGGATAGGGTTTTCAAGGAAGGAGACCTTGTTCTCAAGTGGGATGCAAATAGGGAAAAACAAGGGAGGCACTCAACATATGATGCATTATGGAGTGGTCCCTATGTGATTATTGGTTGCAAATAGGAAAATGCTTTTCAGTTAAGCAGGCTTGATGGTGAAATTCTACCTATTCTAGTTAATGGAATATATCTTAAAGCTTTCTTCTGATAGAGATGAATATACATGTACATAGATAATTTTCTTTTTGTTCTTCCTATTTTCCAAGAATTGCGTGAGCACATGGTGTTTTTCAAAGGGTTTTGATTCCTAGTTTCAGTTGTAGAGTTCTTGTTTTCTAGTTGTAGAGGGAAGTTTTAGGATTTTGCAGGGAAGATCTTCATGTTTTTCATGACTTCACAACCCAATGGACATTCAAGTTCATTAGTCAATGCATAGTAGGCTAGCATCCCCTATGAGTTACCAAAATTGTTAGCTATTTTGTCCTCCTGCCAAAATTCATATTTCATATTTGGAAAAATGTCTAACGATCGGTTGGATATTTGAATTTTCAAATATTTTAATGTGAGGTAATATTTTATTCAAAACCTTGGCTATTTTCATTATATCCTGAGTCCCAAGGTTAAGTTTGTGATTTAATACTTCTGTGGGCCCACATCTTCTCATCTGTTAGATCAAAGGGGGATTAACGACTGTTGCTTTGTCACTATCAAAAACTACAGACCCTTTTGTTATAGTGACAAAGTGACAAATTTCCACGTAGCATAGTGGGCCCCTTTTCCTTTAGTCAGTGCAGTCCTCAACTAATTTCTTTGTCTGTTATCAGATCTTGCAACATCTACAGTCATCACTTTATCACTTTACAAAAGTGTGTGAGGTTTACTTCATGCGAGAAAGTGATGATGTGACATGTGGCATGTGGGTCCTATCTTCTTTATGGGACGCAGGAGAGGTGGAAATTTGTAAGGTGAGTTGGCATAATGCAACAATTCTATTAAATGAAGTGCTAACATGTTTCAATATATGTCCGGGCCATGAGATGAAATGAGATCCATGGTTGTTGCTTTGTCGCTTTGTAAAGATGCAAGGTAGTTAACACATGTGACAAAGAGACAAATGAACATGTGTACATGGTGGGCCCAATTTAGAGGGAAACAAAAATAGTTACCATGGTTAGGATTGGCAGTTTCATGTAGCTAATGGTCACAGTTGAGCTTTAAAAGGAAAAAGAAGTTAGATGAGTGTTTTGGTCTTACGAGGAAGTCATGCCGTAAGATTGCAAGTGCAAATGAGGAGACCAATAAGGTCATGACAAAGGTTAGGATAACTGTCATTGCAATATCATAAGGATTATAGGATTAATTGTCGATATTATGCCAGACTGTAAGATCATAATATCTTGAGGTCAGTTAGTTATTTCGTAACATCGTGAGAATGAAAGAATGGTCTCGTGACTATGATACGGAGTTGACGTAAGATCAGATGTCTTAGTGCTATTGAAGGATCACAAGGAAAGTGAAAGGAGATCTTGATGCTATGATGAATGGACAATCATAAGATCATAAGGGTTGGGATTATAAGTAAAAGATGATATGAGGATTTTGACCCTAGTTGACAATCATAAGATCATAAGTCCCAGCGTTGACTGTAATAAGAGCTTCACCCATCTGAGTTAGAAAGTAAAATGCCTTCGACCAATTGGGTTAAGGGAAAGGTATAGATGGATGTTGAAAATGGTCGACTCATGCTTCTTTCTAACTTGGTGTGCTAATATAGAAGAATAATAATTTTTTAATGGAAAATCTGATCTGGTCGATTGATTATTGGTTGTTTCAACTGTCTCCCATGCCTGTTAAATGAAAAGGAGCACTCACTCATTACTTGGTTATCTATCTACCCAATTGTACATTAATGTTTGTCATTCCTATCTTCTCAAGGTTGTTCTTTTGGGAAAAGATTGGATTTCCATGCATTTGGACATGTATTAGGATAAGATTTTCTCCAAATTTGCATGATTGTCCCTTGTAGCTTTAATTTTAGTGATTGAACTTGGCTTCTTTCTGAAGTTATCCCAATCATGTTTGAACTATAAAAAGAAAGTTTTTTTTCCCTCCTAAGGGCTCTCTCTTTTGTAATTTTTAGAGCTACTCTATAATTTTTCCTTTGCTCAATAGAAATCTTCTCTACTATATCCATTTTCTTCTAGTTGAGTGTGTGTGCATTCTTGTGGCCTCACTTGCTAAATATATTTTGATAGTTGAAATATCATATGATCATGTCCATACATGGTGACTGGTTAGATCAAGTGATTCCATTGTATTCCTTCTCTGATTGTGTTATCTTTGGCTTATCTAGGATATTGAGATTGAAAATGTGTAGGAAATGGTATATTTTGTGAAATCTATTAAGTTCTAGTGCATTAATTAGGAAAGAAGTAGATCCATATACTATTTGGTGTATCAACTCCTCTAGATTACATCAGGTAGATTTGATTTTATGCATTCCTTCTCCCTTTTCCTCTCTAGAACTAGTTAGGTGCATCCTGATAATGAAGTCAGCCTTCTCCAAAGACTCAATCTCAAATTGTAAAGTCTCACACTTTTGAGATTGTTTGCATGATACAAAAGTCTACTTGAGAAGTATTCCCTTAGGCTAGGGTGCAAGATTTTGTGTCAACAATAACCATAAACAATAGGCCTAAAATCTTGAAGTTAATGGATCCCCATAAATCATATTCATAGAATTTCTTAAAAACTAAGATCCATTTTACATCTTAAAATAGTCATCTATAAGTTATAACTATTTGAATGTCATATGAGATAAATCCTTGAAGCCTAGGTACATTAAAACCTGCTGATACAAATACATTAATGCAAACAATTTGCAAGAGAATGAGTTGATCTTGTAATTGATAGTGTATAATTTGTCCACATTTTAGGCCACTAATGGATCTTATGGAGAGTATAGAGGTTCAAGGGAACATAGTTAGGAATACCACATACACTCGTATTCTCACAATTCTTTTCTCTTTCATTGCCATAGCCAAAGTATTGGTAGCCTGAGAAGGCAATCAAATGGGTAAACGAGTAAGAAAAGGAAATTCTTTTTGTAGAGACATTATTCATTCTAATGAGGTGGATTGTCATGATTAGATTCAGATGAGTAGGACAACCTTCTTTCATCTAGCTCATATTCTCAGGTTGAAAGGAAGCTTGAGAGATATGATCCACTTGAAGTTAGAGGAACACCTAGTGATGTTCCTCCACACCCTTGGGCACAATTTGAGGAACCACAAGATTGCCCATACTTTTGGGCATTCAAGAGAGATAGTCAATTAGTACTTCCACAAGGTGTTGATGGCTATCTTAGACCTTCACAAGGATTACTTCATACCACCTGGTCCATGTAATCCTCCCAAATTTAGTGGGAAGGACAATTTTTGACCCATTCTTCAAGGTAAATAGTACATTGTTATAAGTTTACTGTCTAGATTTTTATCCTTATCTAATAATTTCTTGAGGATACATTTGATCAGTGTATCATATCCAATAGGATAACATTGGAGCTATTGATGGGACCCATATTCCAATCACTGTCGATGTTGAGATACAGGGTAAATATTGTGATAGAAAAGGGAACCTGCCACAAAATGTTATGGATGTTTGCTCCTTTGATCGTAAGTTTTAGTACTGCCTTACTGGTTGGGAAGGCTTTGCTATTGATAGTCGTGTTCTAACTTCATCTCTATCCAGAGTAGATTCACTTGTAGTTCCCCTTGGTAAGCCAAATCACATTTTAATATACTTAGGGGTATGCTAAATGTTTCAAGTATTGACAATACACTTTCTTTATGTAGGAAAATATTTTCTAGTGGATGTTGGATATCCAAATGCACCCAAATTTCTTGCTCCTTATCGGTGTACACACTATCACTTGAAAGAGTGGTCAAGAGAAAACCTAATAAACTCAGTACATGAGTTGTTCAACCACCAACACTCCTCTCTTAGAGATGTAGTAGAATGTATGTTTGGTATTCTGAAGAAACATTTTCCAATCCTGAGAAATGCAACATCTTATAGTATCATGAAACAATCCTATATCATTTTAGCATGTTGTATACTTCACAATTTCATTATGATAGAGGATGGACTTCCATCAAAAGTAGCTATTAAAGAGGAAGATGATTGTGATGGGATAAAGGTACTAGTGCTTGAGACATATGGGTTGTCTCGAGAGGATTGAAATGAGTGGGCACAATTTTGAGAAGATATAGCAAGTAGGATGTGGGAAGATTATAGATCCCAAGGGGTAAAAGCATAGATCTATGTCATCATTTATGATATCAAAACCCATTTTGGTCAAACCTCATTTCTCTATCAAAACTCAATTTTTTTCAAAAACTAAAAAAAGTCTTTTATAGATCTCAAATTCAATATCATCATTATATAAATTTTTGAGTGTTTTGATTAGTTATAATATGTTATAATCTCAAAATATTATAAGTCGATATTTCAACATTTTAGAAGATGCTCCCTCAAAAAAGGAAAAAAAATAGTAAATCATATCAAAAAAATTTAAAAATTATATTTATCTCAAGAGGAGAGAATCCTCTTCATGAATATGTAATTTTTTTTGGTATAGATTTGATAGGGAAGTTTTGACGGGAGGAAAAAACTGTTGGATTCTGATAAGCTCAAACTTGAGTACTTATAACAAAGAAAAAATACATTATAAATAATTATTTCTTTTTTTGTTTACTAGCTATACCTGTCATCTATAAGATATTTTCAAATCAAAACAAAAAAAGATGATTTGCATATACTTGTTTGACGGAAACTACACCCTATATTTTTTACAGTAAAAAAAGGGACTTCAAAATAAAATAAAATGAATAAATTCTTACTCAAAAAAAATTATAAAAATTATAGACATAAAATTCATCCAATTCTACACATTTCATCAGTTTACATCATCTTCATATTTTAAACACAAATACCATTTTTTGTCATTAATGTTGAACTATCACATTCTAATATCTCGTTTCTTTATAAAAGGTGACACAGGTTTGTGCTTTTACCCCGAGAATAATTGAACTTTTATGGGACAATGTGTTTTATTTGATTAAAGTGAAGTATGTATATATAGTGATGGATGATTTCCTTTTTCTGATATTAGTCCTTGTTGCATTCCAATTAAATTTAAAGAGCATTAACTTTTAATTTCAATAATATTATTAGTTTAAATTGTAATATGTTTATACCTATTGAATATGTTAGCCTCATTGCATTAGGATGTACTAAAAATTGAAATTTAAAGTTTATGATCTTCAATTTTAAATGAAATACAACAAGGAGTACCAAATGATGAAGATTATAAGTCCACTATTAACAAGAGAACAATAAATTTTTTAAAAATTCTATTTTTTCTGATGTCAGTCCTTGTTACATTCCATTTAAATTTAACAAGCATTAACTTTCAATTTTAATCATATGATTAGTTTTAATTGTAATATGTTTAAAGCAATGACAAAAATATATACTTTGTGAACAAAAATTGTAAAGTATGGCATATACTAAACTCATGATGAGCATGGACGAACCCATTAGTGTGAGCCAGATGGATTCTCCCATTAGTTTGAGCAAGACAGATGGACCCCTCAATGCGAGACACATATCTTCTTCTTCTTCAAAGAGGATAATGTGGACAAAACAGATGGAATGCAAGTTTATAGACTTTCTCCTCAAACAAGTTCATCTTGGATCAAAAGGTGAAGGTGGTTTTAAAAAAGAAGCGTGGACCACCGTAGAGAGGACATTCAATGTAGAGATGAACTTGAATCTATAATGGGAAAATTTTAAGAATAAGTTGAAAACATGGAAATTAGGATATAAAATACTGAAGGACTTGAGAAATACAAGTGGGTTTGCTTGGAATGAAGCAACTCAAACTATGGATGCTGAGGATTCTATGTGGGATGACCTTTTGAAGGTAGGATGATCTTTGTACTCATTTTATTGAAGAAATATTGCCTTCTTATTTTAATAATGAAAGCCTAACAACCTAATCCATTTATTTATGTTTACATGCAGATGAGAGAATTCAAAAATGTAAAAATGTATAAGAGGTCATCCTTCCAATATTTCAATGAGTTGGTTGTAATTTTCGGTAATGACATTGTTGCAGGGTACACAAATACAATGCCCCTTGATGTTGAAGAAGGGTACCCTATGAATGATGCATTCTACCTACTTGATGAAGATGATATTGGTTGTGGTACACCTCTTGACAACCAATCAGATTTGGATGAAGATTTATATCATTCCAATCAGTCAAGTGCAAGTGGTAGAGGGACTTCTCCACCATCATCATCAAGGAGGGGAAAGAGGAAGAAGACAACTTTGGCTACATTATTGGATGTGATATTTGAAACTATGAACTCACTCAAAGATGGCCTCAATAAGCCTTAGATTGTAAAAATGGATAAATATGAAGAGGATAATGTTTTCAATGTTTCGTACACTGCTCTCAAACCCATCCCTAAATTGAGTCGAGGTGTTTTCCTAAAAGCACATGACACCTTTGTGTTTCAACGTGAAAGAGATAAAGGGTTCTTGATGATGGATGAGGTGGAGAGAGTGGACTGGATTGCAATGACATTTGGTGTAATTTAGTCATTTTTGCTAGCAACTTCTACTTTCAGATTTTCTTGATTTACTTTGGCTATTACTTTGATGTTATCCATTGACCATTTTTTTGAGAGTCACTTCATTTACTTTTTGTTTCTATACAAATTTTATCTCATACATTGATAGTTACATAGTTTAGTTGTTCATTTCATTGGCATTGGCATGACTACCATATGAAGTAATTCTAGTTTATGCATTGGCTATATTTAATGGTATTGCATTGATCTCTCATAGCATTAAACTAGAACTCATTACTAAGCACATATTGACTATTTTTCTAAGAAGATTGGCAATAAATTCTTACATAGTTTAGTTGTTCATTTCATTAGCATTGACATGATTGGCATATGAGGTAATTCCAATTTATGAGTTGGCTTTGTTTAATGGTATTGCATGAATCTATACATACTTGATCTATCCATAGTTTAGTTATTCATTTCATTGGCATTGGCATGATTGACATCTGAAGTAATTCTAGTTTATGAGTTGGCTTTGTTTAATGGTATTGCATTGATCTCTCACATCACTAAACTAGAACTCATTACTGAGCACATATTGACTAGTTTTCTAAGCAGACTGGCAACAAATTGTTACATAGTTTAGTTGCTCATTTCATTAGCATTGGCATGATTGGCATATGAAGTAATTATAGTTTATGAGATGCCTCTATTTAATGGTATTGAATGAATCCATACATTATTGATCTATACATACTTTATGACCTTGTAAACTATTGATATAGTTGTACATTTTAGTGCTATTGGTATAGATAATCAGAGCTTTAACTATGCTATATAAAAGCAATTAGAGGTAATGACACGAAAGCATTGATCTATACATAGTTTATGACATCATAAAATATTATGTGTAGATGAACTATATATAGATCAGAGCCAAGATTGGCATGGATCTATACATACTTGATCTATACATAGTTTTATTAGAAATAATAGTCCACCAAGATAACTAAGAGGGGGGTGGGTGGGGGGGCGTGAATCAATTATCCAATAATTAAAAAATCTATCAATCTTAAATAATCTTATCCATTCAACCAAAGTAAACAACAACCATGACAACATGCACATAAATAATTACACTAGATATGTTAGCTAGGAAAACACTTGATTAAAGGGAAAATCCTAGTGGGAATGATGCCCTCAAGTTGATGTACTAATATAAATATTCCTTGTTAGAGGATGGACCCTATTAGGAGTCTATTACAACATTTAGTACATATGATTCCTTGTTAGGAAACTTTGAATCCTTCTTAGAAGATTCCAACCTTGTTAGGAGCTATAGAAGATAGAAGGACCCACTATCCAAACAACTTATGGAGCAAGATCACCAAACTCACTGTCCAATTGATCTCTCAACTATTCCTTCTAGAATAATTGTATGTACTATACTTTATCTTCTTTCCTCTGTCCTATCAACCAAACTAATCACTGTTAGACCTTGTAGACCAAGTCACAAACCTCAAATCCAAGTATCCAACTTTTGATCACACAATAAAACCTCAGCAACAAAGTTTCCTTCATCTTCATTCTACTCTACTTATGTTACTTTCCACTCTTTGTGTTTCTTAAAATCATTCATGTTCATCCATATATCCATTCTTATGAAAAAGGAAAATGTCCTTCCTTTATACTAAATCCATAAAACAATTCCCTGAGTTGGCTATTACACCTTCTCAATTAATTATTATAGGACCACATTAAGAACATGTTACACTTAGAGATAACATTAACCTTTTTCCTTGCAACTTAAATAAATTTCTGTACACATAACATTATGATGAGAAAGCTTAGCCACATCATCACCAACATGTCTTCTTCACATCTTTAACTCTAGCTTCTCAAAATAACAACTCTGCTAAGAGATATAACAAGTTTACCAGAACATGCCTCTGTAAACTCCATCTCAGAATAGTCTTCACCAAAACTTGCATAACTTCTTCTAGACTTAATATCTTATGCTTCTAATGTTAGCTATGTAAACTAGACATATTTTATAATCTCCCTTTAACCTCTCTATTGAAAGTACTCAACGATTTGTCTGTACCAACTTGATCTTTACCGCTATTCTTCTATCAGATATCACAAAAAATTGCTATGTTGACATCAATGAAAAACACAGTCATGAATGTAACATCATGATAATGATCTAATCATGTTTCTACAATACTCCCCCATAAGAATATCATCAGCATTCATGGTTCCAACAATCTCCTCCTTTGACATTGATGGTAATGAAAAACATCTAGTTCCAAGAATACTAACTGCAAAAGACTATTAATCTTTCTTTTCAAATCCTCTTCATCAATCATTCTCCCCATTGATATACCTCAACGTGCTTTACATCAAACTAATTTTTCATGTTTTACAGTTTTTCCTAGTGTACTTCTTTCCAACTTATTTTCTGAGCATGTTATACTTATTTTCCATGATTTTCAAACTATTTTTCCATGTTGTACTTGTTTTTCATGTTGTACTTCTTCCCCATTGACATCAATGTCAAAGGCTTCAACAACCATCAAACTCTGGAACAACTATTTCTGACTAGCTCAAGTGTTCAAAGACACTATTCAAAAATAACATCCAGCAAGAGTCCTAGATGACTATGTCAAATTCCTCTTTCATAGCTTATTTCCAATATTCATCTTTACATGCTTCATCTACATTCTTAGGTTCAACTTGAGATATCAAACATAGTTCTTCATTTATTCTACTTCTTGTCATCACACCTTTATCTCTACTTTCGATGATCTGCTTAGGTTGATTTTTTAATCATATTCTTACCCGAAATGGGAGTTGTTATCTCAACTCTTGGCTCTATTGAATGTTCAAAGCTTTGTTCTTATCTTAGCTCTCCTTCATTCTACAAATTATTATTAGTCTCAAAGAATACTTCATCATTCCTCAGTTTAGCAACAACATCATCATCTGAATTGTAATCAACTACTCTTTCTTGTATCCTAAATTTCTCATCAACTCTTACATTTGCACTTTCCATAATAGTCTTAGTTCTCAGATTATAACATCTATAAGCCTTTCTTTTCAATGAATAACCAAGAAATGTACCTTCATCACTTCTAGAATCAAACTTAGCAATATCATCATCTATTTTGATATAGCACTTACTACCAAAAATTTTGGAATACTTAATTATAGGTGAGTGACCAAACCACAGTTCATAAGGGGTCTTGTTTGTGTCTTTCCTGACTTGCACTCTGTTCATACTGTAGACTGATGTATTCATAGCTTCTCTCCAAAACATCATGGATACATCATTCTCATCTAACATAGCTCTTGTTGCTTTTGTTACTAGCCTATTTTGTCTCTCTCCAATGCCATTTTGTTTAGAGTCTTCAAATCAACTCTTTCTTCTGCTCTAGGATTGAATCTTTTCTCTTCAATCTAATTCCCATTCTACAAATCATTGCTAATGATAACTTTCACATTTTCATGGTTAGCCTTTGGATCAACAATAGTTACAAAGGCTATCTCTTCAACTACTTCCTTTTCCTTAACCAATTCAAGCTCATTATAACAATCATTCAAGAATCTTTCCATACTTGTTTTAAATTCTTCATCTTCCTTAGAAAGTGAAATCTTTCTAGCTTTCCTTATTCTCTTAGGGCATGTAGATGAAAGATGACCAAACTTATTATATGTCCAACAAGAAAAAATTTCCATACCTTCTTGTTTTCTTTTCATAAGAAGATCAATACCTTCCTTGATCGTCATGTCTTCTTCAGATCTAGATCTATCTTTACTTGTGATTTTGTTTTCTTGTATACAATAGAAGGATTCTAGATCTAAAAACTTAATGCTTTATTCTTTAAACAAATCTGATAATTCACTAAGAATTTCCATCATCTGGGTGTCAAAATTTCCTCCATCAAATGTAGAACTATCTTTTTTTAATATGTTCACCATGGATCTTGCAAAGTTGTTAAACTTTATCTTCAAGGACCTGAGGCTCTGATACCAATTGTTAGAAACAATAGTTCACCAAGGTAAAAATGCACACAGACAATTATACTAGATATGTTAACTAGGAAAACCCTTGATCAGAGGGAAAACCCTGGTGGGAATGATGCCCACAAGATGATGTACTAATATAAATATTCCTTGTTAGAGGATAGACCTTGTCAGGAGTCTATTACAATATTTAGTACATATGAGTCCCTGTTAGACTTTGAATCCTTCTTAGAAGTTTCCAACTCTGTTAGGAGTTGTGCCAACCCAGTTACGAGTTGTAGAAGATAGAAGGACCTACTATCCAAACAACTTCTACAACAAAATCACCAAACTCACTATCCAACTGATCTCTCAACTATTCCTTGAAGAATAATTCAATGTATTATACTTTAACTTCTTTCCTCTATCCAATCAACCTAACCAATCAATATCAGACCTTGTAGACCAAGTCACAAACCTCAAATCCAAGTATCCAACTTTGGATCTCACAATAAAATCTTGACAAAGAAGTTTCCTTCACCTTCATGCTACTCTACTTATCTTCACATTCTTGCTCTTTGTGCTGCTTACAATCATTCACTTTCCTCCATACATCCATTCTTATGATAAAGGAAAACGCCCTTGCTTTATACTAAATCCATAAAACAATTCCTTGAGTTGGTTGTTACACCTTCTCAACTAATTATTATAGGACCACATTAAGAACCTGTTACACTTAGCGATAACATTAATCGTTTTCCTTGCAACTTAAATAAATTCCCATACACATAACATTATGATGAGTTAGCTTAGCCACGTCATTACCAACATGTCTTCTTCATGTTTTTAACTTTGGATTCTTAGAATAACAACTCTTCTAAGAGATATAAAAAGTTTACTAGAACATGCCTCTGCAAACTCTATCTTAGAATAGTCTTCACTGAAACTTGCATAACTTCTTCCAAACTCAATATCTTATGCTTCCAAGGTTAGCTACATATAGTAGACACATAATATAATCTCCTTTTAACCTCGCTACTGAAAGTACTCAATGATCTATCTGTACCAACTTGATCTTTACCATTGTTCTTCTCTCAAATACCATAGAAAACTGTTACATTGACATCAATGACAAACAGAATCATGAATTTAACATATCATCATGATAATTATCTAATCATATTTCTACAATACTCCCCCATAGGAATATCATTAGCATTCATGCTTCCAAAAAGTTTATGACCTTGTAAAAATTTGGTACATTTTTTCATTTCATTGTTATTTAGAGCTATAGTCAAACTATACTTATGTGAAATACACCAAGGAGTAGAAAATGATGAATGCTCAATTGTAGTACTCGAGAGCATATGCTGATAGAAATGTGTTTTGGTAGATGATTGTATAGTTCATGATTATATTCCATGTTATATGTATATTCCTAATTTTCTTGGATATTTTTTTATTTCTTATAATTTTTTTCCTATTTGGTTTTCTATTTATGTGCTTCCTGATAGGATTGTCAACAGTATTGACAAAGTCTCTTTCTTTTGTGTTTTACTAATTGATCCTAATTTGTTGATATTGTGAGATTACAAATGTTGATAAAAAATGAGCTATCTAATGATTTCTTATTGTTCATGTTTGTAAATGGTCAATATTTCTGATGTTACTCCTTGGTGGATTCCATTAAAATATAATCAAGTTTTATTTTTTCAAGCATGTTTAGTTTGCATATGTAGGTTTGACCATCTAACAATACAAATAGTAATGGGAAGATTGAGCAACATATGAGGGTTGCTCACTGAATGTGGGGCACAAGGGTGCAGAGCATGGATTTCCCTACATTTTTATATTTAAAGGTGTGTTTTCACACCACCATTTAGATCATAGATATTGTTTGTGTAGAGTGTGTATTTCCCTGCGTTTTCATATTTAACAATGTTTTTTCACACCAGCATTCGAATCATGGATATTGTTCTTTCCCATTAGTTCATGGATATTATTTTTCCATCTTCTATCTCATGCTACATATGTTACTTTGAATTATATGTACCAATAGCAATGAAATGTACAACTATATCAATTATGTTATATCAATGAATAGTTTACGAGGTCATAAACTAGAGAGTTTATAGGAAAAATGGTTATTGATGATTGAAAAATAGAGGGATTTTGTCTCCTTTTCTCGTCTATGTTTAATTAACATAATAATATGATAGCTTTTTAAAAATAAATAAATCTAATTGAATTTATAAAGATTTTTTATTTTATTGTAGGTTACAAAGATGTAAAGGTAAAATATATATATATTGTTTTTCTCTTTAGCTTATAAAGAATGCACAAAATTCTAAGAAAGCCAAAAACAAAAGCATAAGATACTGTAAAAAAATTATTGAGTGTGGATTTAAATCAACTTATGAAAATGATAACAAAATTAACCTGTATGAAAAATCTCTATGCTAATAATTTGCCTATAAAATGAATTTGTTATAGTTTGTTATGGATTCAACCAATTTATGTCATTTAAATTGAGTTCAAAATGATTAAGGCTCAATTGTAATGAATAAAGTCAATTGATGTTTTTTATTATAAAGATTCTAAATTAAAAAGGGATGTCTAAAAAATTAAGGCGACTCTTTTGGTTGAAGGGAAATTATGTTTCTACTATAGATTATTTTAACACAATTTTTATCTATCTTATATTATTAACAAATTGGAACTATGTTTTACAAGGTTCTTTGCATTCTTTAATACATTTGTGAGAATTTATGTGGTGTCAATAACAAATTCAATATAATGTTAAATCAATATTCTTCTTTTATGGATACTATGAACTTGTCTATCTCTTATTCTTTACAAATAATTTCAATTTTTTTTGTTTTATATTTTAAAAGATAAATAAGATTCTTTCAAATTTGTGTATGATTGAACATATTAAATTTTTGTTTATTTAAAATAATAATAATACATTAAGAATAATAATTTAAATAAATTTATATCAAGGTTTTCTTTATATTCAACATGTGAAAATATATTAACATAACAAATACCTCAAATCACAATACTTATCTGAAGAAAAACTAATATATTTTCGGCCATATACAGTTGTAAAGATTCAAGAATTCTTAGATGGATGAAAATATTGTGCAGTTTCATGCATTGAATTAGGAGCTACATCAATGAGTCAAAGATCGAATAAATATCTTTCTACTCGTTTGACATTCACAGGTTAAAAATTGTGGTGCATTTTCATGCCTGTGCAAGATCGTAGGATTGTTTGAAGCAAAAGGACTCCTTGTTGCGATCTCATGATGTTGAGCAGTTTTGTGCATCAAAGGAGATATATTGAATGAGTCAAATATCAAACAAATATCTTTCTACTCATTTGAAATTCACTATAATACCTAGCGATTGTTGGCAAGAGGAAATTAAATATAGTCATCTTGGCAATGAGTGATAAAGATATTATTTCATTATATGTCTCAGTGATAAGTGTTTTTGGTGATTAAAAAGGGGAGGATTGTGTTGTGGTGATCAACGATAGAAAATACATGATCACTATAACTTATGGCGATGGTAGTATAATCTCTCAAAACATCTCTATATAATATAGCAATGGGTCAAAAGGATTACACATCGCATTTGGAGTAAACATGACATAGCAATAAGTGATGAAGACATGTGTATCACTATGTATTATGATGGCAAAGAAATATAGGTTGCTATATATTATAGTAATGGGTTAAAAGGATCACATGTCGCATTTGGAGTAAACATGACATAGCGATAAGCAATGAAGACACACATATTGCTATGTGTTATGATGATAAAGTAGTATAGGTCATTATATATTATAGCAATAGGTCAGAAAGATCATGCATCATGTTTGGTGTAAAGATGACATAGCGATAAGTGATGAAGAGAAATATATTGCTATGTGAACTCTGATGACAAAGAAGTATGGCTATAACAAGGATCGCTACAGATTATAGTGATTAGGCAACTTTGATTGTAGATCTCTTTTACAAGAAAATGGATATGTTGATGAGCATTAGGGTTATCATTGTTTCTATAGTGATATAAGTGAAAAATGTAATAGAGCTCTATGATGAATTTGAGATAAAGTGATCGATGGTGTGTACATGTTTTTTTTCCAGGAGTTATAGTGATCATTTATTTGAATATAATTTTCCTGGAGCGAGTGAATAATGACCAGAAATGATTGTTGACAGCAATCTCATGATGTTGTACAATTTCCTTTGCCAAAGCAGATACATCTAATGAGTCATATATCAAATGAATGTGTTTTTTTCATTCAACATTCACAGATCAAAAACTGTGGTGTATTTTCATGTTTGCATAGGATTGCAAGACTGTTTGAAGTGAAGGGACTCCTTGTTGCAATCTTGCAATGTTGTACAATTTTGTGCATTGAAGGAGCTACATCAAATGAGTCAAATATCAAATAAATATCTTTCTACTCATTTGACATTCACAGGTCAAAAACTATTGTGTATTTTAATTGTAAAATAATCTTAAAATGAGAAAATAATAATAAGATAAAATAATAGTAATTGGAATTTTTAATAACAATATAATTATAAGGGAAGGATTCTCTTTTAAAACTAAATTATCCAATCCATGTGCGATGAATTTCCATTAATCAAATCATATAGGATGAAGTTGGTATTTGTTTATAATAGTTGTGTTTCATAATAAAATAAGATTTAAAAAATCTACATCAAATTCCAATTCAATTCAAAAATAAACAACCAAACGCAAGAAAAGGATAGTCCCAATCATATTCTATTCCAATTCTAGTTTCTAAATTGGAAACCAAATGTAGAATATGAATTTTCATATTCATCTTCCATGTCAACCAAACAATCCAACTATCTTCCCAAAACACAAAACCAAGTTTTTGAAAACATGGTAATGAAATAATAAGGTTCTGAGCCAAATTCATCTTGCCCAACCAAACCAGCCCTAAGATTGATAAAAAATGGGGTGGGAATATAAATACTAAGGGTGTGGGCTTTAGGATCTATTTTATAGAGTAGAAGGTCCCATGAAGTGAAAAACAAAATGCTATAGGATTAATTGGAATATTCTCCTTAAACATAGAAGTCCCAACTTTTTAGGGTACAAGTTTGATCAGGTGGTTAATGTGGGGCCCTAGAAATTACCCCACTAGCTTAGATTTTTTATCTGCAACTTTTCAATCATATATATCTTTTAATTCTTATCAATGTTATTTATTATTTAGTGATGTAAATTGATAATGTTGAATAAAAAAATTCATGAGACCACCTGCTTCCATAAACTATGGAGATTAAATTTTTAAGCATAAACCCCACTTTGAAATTCATGACCACTTTAAAATAACCCCAAAACATCTCAATAAAACTCGATAATTTTTCTTAGGAAGCCCCCCTCACAAGACCGCATAACAAGAATATTATAGTTGATTACTATTTCTAATTTTTAAGAGTTTTAAAATATGATTATTCTCTTTTTTCATTGATTAAAGCCAACAAAAAAATTATTTCTCTAGGAAAAAAAATTAAAATTTATCAACATTAATCTTAATCAAGCCTATGCAATACAAAGGCGGTGACTTCACCATTGGAAATGGTACTGAGGTGAGCCCTTCTAAGGCATAAAGTTTATGGATGAGATCTTTCAGAAGAGGCATATTGGACTTCGTATTGTATCCATGGCTAATGTTGGGAAGAATATCAATGGCATCCATTCTACAGGATGTGCACATTTCATTTATCTTCAAACACTCAATTTCCATGGGCCTTTATATTGCTTAATGAGCTTTGACCATTGTGAAGTGCATTGTGAATTATGAAGTTAGTGATTTTGATGTAAAAATATTAATTGTAAGTGGTTTTCAATTTAGCTTCCATTTTCATCTATTCATTATTTATATGCAAATAATGCACACCATCAATGACAACATTGACCCTTCTTAGGGTTTCTAATTCTTATGCATTTTCTCATCCTATATATCCTGGCTGCAATTTATCATTCATGGTGTTCTCTTAATCAAAATAAGCACTTTCTATCTAAATACAATAGGAACTATAGGGAATATCCTATCTCTAAACCCTAATAGGCATTTTAGGGATTTTATCCCTTCTCAAAATCAATACAGCTATGAAAATGATAATGGACGTGAGGTTCCCAATTATGTCAATATGGTCAAAATTTGTTGGAAATATAAGGTAGGAAAGGTTAGTGAGAGGGGAGGGGTGAATCAAAAACCAATAAATTCTTTCTTCTTCTTGTTTCACCAATTAATCATCCATATAATATTTTGATCTAATTGCATGCGTGAAAGAATGAAAGAAATATAACATTCATAACACTTTACACAAGATATGGTAACCCAGAAACCTTCCAAATAGAAAGAAAAATAGGGGTGGGGATGATACCCACAAGCTCTAGTACTATAGTATAAAGTTGGCCTATTAAGGCTTACAATTGATCATTTCTGGTGATCTGCCATGTTAGGAGAAATAAGGATTGTGAGGTCCACCTTGTAAAAGGATTTACAAAATATACAATGAAGTATGCACTTGGTAAGGATATTTTACATGAGACTATTAAGTCTACCTTGTTAAATGATTTAACTGATACATCTATTAGGATGAACTAGTGGTTGATCTTTGATCTACAACTCTAATTTGCTAGTTGAGATTTCTTGAATTGTAATGATCACCTTGTTGTGATAGATAAATATTTGTTGTCCCTTATATTGATTTTAACCTTCTTTATTCACACTTTTTCTTATTTCATGCTCATGTTACTTATTTGGATATGATACAATACTTTACATATATACCAAACCAAATCATAACTTACTGAAGTCGACTACAATACAAGTTTCATCAAAATCCACAAAGTCAACCCATCTTTTGTAACTTGAATTCTGAAGACAAACTTAGTGATGTTATGATGCTCAACAACCACTCTCAACACTTGACATCATCTGGCACTTGGTTGATGAAGAGGCTTGGTTCATACTGATCACTTTTAGGTAGCTTAAACTTGGTCAATACTATGTGACTCGATGAACACTACAAAACTTGTCATAAACTGAATCACTCAATTGACACTTAATGGCTCGGTCAACACTAGATTCACATCGCTAACACTACAAGCTTGGTAGACACTAGAGAACATGGTTAACACTAAATAACTTGGTTAACACTATGTAACTTAGTTGACATTGTGGAGCTTGGTTAACACTAGATTTTCCATCACTTTTACTGGACAACTCAATAGACATTGCTATACTTGGCATGAACTGTATATAGGTTCTAAAGCTTTCATGGCAACTGTGTATTGACTACTTGGTTCAGGAGTAATTGAAGTACTTGGTTAACATTACAAACTAAAAGATAAGCTCGGTAGCAACTATAGAGCTCGGTAGCAACACAACCAATTGACTAAGAGTGAGTCACTAATAGACAAATTGACCTTAATGTCAACAATCACCCCCTTTAGCATTAATGACAAAACACTTATCATCCCAAAAATTGAATACTCAAAACCACAAGTCAAAACATTCTTTTATCACCCTTCTTTGTCTACAACTCGGTAACATACTCTCTTTTTTAGATATTCCAAAATTGCTTTTGTGAAAGATCTTTTATGCTTATCTATTCATGTATATGTATAGTGTTATACTTCTCACTCATACATAAACCTTATATATCTGGAAGACTGCTCCCCCATACATATATACTTTACATGTCTTTATATATACTTCTCCCTCTTTATACATATGTACATTCATCTATGATTCTCCCCCTTTTTGACATAAATGCCAAAGGTGTATACTATATGTTAATACCAAAATGTGACTAGAATTTAGAGTGTACCTTCAAGATTAATGCTATTATCTTGTCCCAATTTTCCTGTAACACCGTACTTGTACAATGCAATCTAAAGTTCTACTAATAACTCCATCATGTGATCAGCTATGGAGAAATTATTTTTATGGATGACTATCTTAGCATGCACAATGTGTGTTTGTAATGGATCCATGTTTGGTAGAATTGTGCCTTGGATTTTTGCAAGTGTGACCTTGATCCTAGCTTCTTCTTTTAATAATTCTACTTAGCATCCTCTTCACCTAACTTCAATTTCTTCTTGGACTTTGGTGCCCTTCTTATGAATACTATAGTGGATGATTTAGTAGGTCTGGTTATGATAATCTTACCTTTCTTCCTTATAGGCTCTTCTTCCTCAGATTTGGTTTCCTCATCTTCATCCTCTACATTATCTTTTTCCACATCATCACCCTTTTTTTTGTTAGTAGGAGAGTAGAACTTGCTTGTCTGAGTTTTTCTATCCTCTTTCATCATTTCTCAACTACTTGAGGAAGCTTAATTTCAAGTTCTATTCTTGCCTTGGTTTCTTCATAAGTCCCAAAATAAGGTGTTTTAGGATCCACAAGCTCATTTAGCAGTGTCTCAATGATATCTTTGGTGTCATCAATGTTAACCTCATACTCTAGAGGCATAACCCATGCCACTCTAGGTCTGACTATCTAAATATACACTTTGTCACAGTCCACCATGAAATAGATACCATTCTTGTAGTCTTCTTCAAGCTTCTTAGGTATCTTATATCTATTTTGCATCTCCTTTTTGAATGATTCAAAGTAGTTGTCCATGATGTTATCAAAGTTTTCACCCATTTCTACTATATACTCATTTATTTGATATAAAACAAGGGCATCTTTTCTCCATACAACTAAACCTTTAGTAGGGAAGAATTTTTGCACAAAGAAGTATAAACAAGTCAAGAGTGAAGCAAACTTACATTGATTGTTCTTAGAACCTTTGATGCTCTTTGTGTTCTTACTGAATTGATTCAATAACAACTCGACAAGGTCAAATGCCATGTTATTCTTCACTACTTTGAGAGCCAAATCAACTACCTCATATGATACACTATTGAGATGACTAGAGTTATAGATCTTATGTGTGATCATGTGAGTTCCAAATTTTAGTTCCATGTCTGTTATTCTACTTATCTTCATTCATCTTCCATCCCACTTAGTAATTCACTTCACTAGTTCAACCTGACCTAGGGTTTTGGTTGCTTTGGCTTTGTTCAACATTGGAAGAATTTTGATTCTGTGAATCATTTTCTTCGATATTTGAATATATTTCTCCAAGCATAACTGTCCATTATGCACATGGCTTAGAATATATCTCATCCATTTGACTTGAAAGTCTCTTGACATATGTGATATGTGTGTTAGGCCCTTGGCTTCCAAATGTTGATTCTTAGGTTTTAGAATGGCATTCACACATAAATCATTCAATGCTTCATTCATCTCATGAGTGCCTAGGTCTTGAATAGAATAATGATAATATGAATGGATATCATGCACAAGAAGTACCTTGGGTAGAATTTACAATTGTGCACCAACTGGTTCAAGTACTTCTACAATTTTTGGACTCAACTTGAAGTTTGGTGCCCTGTAATCAACTCCTTGAACCAACATTTCAGACCCTTTCTAGTTTTTGCTATTAGGGTTTCTAAAAACTTGAATTTTCTTTAACAAAAAGCACTCAAATCGTTCTTCATAAAATAGCTCTTGAAATTCATTATGAAACAATGCATTCAATTTCTTCCTTTTTAATGAATTTCCTATTTACAATCACCATTAATGTTTGGTACATTTACTCACTTGGTGATAGGCTATTTTCCACTTGGTTCAGACTTTAATGCTTGGCAAACATTCATAGCTCAGAAAAATCATTATCACTTAGTAGAGTCTTCAACAACTTAGTGTCCACATACAATACTTGAGTATATCTTGACCTTGTTTGGCAGTGTCTTGCAACCCGACCTAGCTCGGTAAGGTCTTGAATTTCTACAACCACTCAGTGATCCTTGTGCATCTTGAATGTTGCAATGGATCTCTTCTTCTTGTTGGCTAGGATTGATGAGGGATGTCTACTTTAGAATCTTAGTTCCAGTTATTCCCATAGGGATTCAAGTTAAAATTCTTGAGTCACCCAACTCTTGAGTGACATCTACTTCATGACTAGGGCCCATTAATTTAAAACCCATTAATGCCCTCTTTTGAGATAGTCCAATTTTACCTTTTTGGTCAACCCCTAATTCACATTTTTGACCTAAAATTTAACCAAGAATAACTTTTTCACATGAGATCCTTTTTCACCCATTCAAATTACACCAGGTTCAATTTTCAGAGCTCTTTGTATGCATCCTAAATTTGAGATATTTTGAGACTATGAATTTTTCAAGTTCTCTAGATCCATCTGGATTAGCTTTCTAACTTCTTCTTGAAGATTGGAATTCTTTTCTAATAGATCTTTGATTGCTTCATCAGCTTCATCTGAATTTCTTTCAGGGTGTATATCTTCAATTCTTTCTTCAATGTGGTGATTGTCATTCATTTGTACTACAAGATCTTTCCTTCTTTTCAATGATTGAGAGAGTTCCTCCTTTTGTTTCTTTTGTTTCCTAATGGCCAATTCAAGATCCAACTTTTCATTGTCAATAGCCTTATCTAGCCTATATACCTCCATTGTCTCTGATCTTTTCTCAAGTTGTTAAACTTCTTCTATGAGAACCACAATGCTCTGATACCAATTGTTGAAAATATAAGGTAGGCAAGGTTACCTAGAGGGGAGGCATGAATAAATAAATAAATAAAATCTTTCTTCCTCTTATTTCACTAATTAATCATCCATCTAATATTTTGATCTAATTGCATGCATGAAAGAAAGAAAGTAGTAAAACATTCATAACACTCAACACAAGATATGGTAACCTAGAAACCTTCCAAAAAGAAAGTAAAAATGGGGTGGGGATGATACCCAAAAGCTTTAGTACTATAGTATAAAGTTGGTTTATTTAGGCTTACAATTGATCACTTCTGATGATCTGCCCTATTAGGAGCAATAAGGATTGTGAGGTCCACCTTATGAAATGATTTACAAAATATACAATGAAGTATGCACTCGGTAAAGAGATTTTACATGAGACTGTTAAATCTACCTTGTAAAAGAATTTAATTGATACACATGTTAGGATGAACCAATGGCTGATCTTTGATCTGAAACTCTAATTTTTTGGTTGAGATTCCTAATTGTAATGATTGCCTTGTTCTGATAGATAAATATTTTTTTTCCCTTATACTTCGTATAGCCTTCTTGATTCACACTTTTTCTTATTCCATGCTCATGTTACTTATTTGGATATGATATGTAATGCCCCGCCAAGGGATCCAAAGAATTAACCTAAAATTTGCCAAACAAATTTTTTTTAAAACATGAAAGTAAAACTATTCATAACATTTGCAGAAGCAATAGTAACATCCAACTAAAAGTAAACATAACATAACAAATTACATTCTTTAAAGATCCCTTAACATTGAATCACATCTAAATTAACCATTCATCTAACATGTTCTTAACAATATACAAGTGTCCTTTTTGAATTATATTTCAGACTGCTCAATCATCCACGGTACATGTTACAAGGTATGAAAGGCTTAAAAGAATAAACATCCAAGTAAATAAAGCACATCATCATCCAATATTAATTCATGATGCAATTAAAGTAAATGAAACCACATGTCATACATGATACATCATCACAAAATATATAAACATCCATCATAAAAGATAACCATATATCACAAACATAAATAACTAAGTGCACGGTTCCTCCCAACTGTAAATAGCATCATTAGACCATCGTGGATCCTAGCCATCCCTCCGTGCGTAACATTCCAAAGCACCGAAGAGATCATCGGTATTAACATAGTAGGAATGTCACTCCTAAAACATCCTACTAACATGTAAAGTAAAGCATAAGATAACTTCATCTAACATATGCAATCATCAATATAAGAAACATACCAATAAATACATCCATCATAAGGTATATCATCTATCATAATGATCCAAGAATAGAATGAAGATAAATACCAACCAAGAATGCATCATCCATGATGTCTTAGATGGATCTCAAATGATAAGAGTGGAAAATACACTACCACCCGATCGCATGGAACCTAAGTGGTCCACTCCCACCGTGCTGAGGAGATAATCTCAAGTCCCAAAAATAGAATATCAAATCACATAGCACAAACACTTTCTAAAATAGGAATCCTAAAAGTATACTAACTCAAAGGTTCCATCACTCAAAACTGACATCTAATTCCCAGAGGCACAACAATAAGTACACCACCAGAGGTACACAAAATCTATAGAGGAGACTCAGGCTACATACTAGGGAGTGTCATCACATGGCTGCTTGAGTTACCCTGGACTGGTCTCTCATTAGACCCTGGACCCTCAAGCGTTGAGTTACCCTGGACTAGTTACTCTGAACCCCGGACCCTCAACATGGCACATGTGGAAACCAAGAAGCCCTCTCAAGAAGACAAGGCACTTCTCCCATCCTTAGTCTATACAAGCACTCAAGGCATGGGTGGTTTAAATATCTCTAACTTATCTTTTTAGTGTGTTTTCCCCCCATAAATTTTAATTACTAGATTATCACTTATTACATAACTTGCATTAGGTTACCCTGGTACTTACCACTTTGGGCCCCGGACCCCTATGCAAGCCACTCCCATAGTCATGTACCTAGACAACCTCTCCTAGGCACATAAATCCATAGTTGTGTCCCATACCACAACACTCATAAAGATCAAACTTGGTTCCTTAATAGGCAACCTGATAATAAGATGGTTCTCCCATCCAAGAACACATAAAAGCTCCACAAAATAAACCTCATAAATATAATCTCCAATATGAATCACAATATCCATTGGTTCTTAACAAGCAACCAAGAATATCTCAAAATAATACTGATCAAAGACTCCAAAATGGTTGAGTCAAAACATGTCACAACATGACATCATCAAGAAATAAATCAACATCTCAGTCCCATCATGGTGATTGGAAAGCAATCCAAGGATAACTAATCGATGACTCAAAAATAGTTAAGTCAAGTGTCTCAGATACAAATAACTCAGCTTCACTCAAGAAGACTGATAAGCAATAACAATCAATAATACAATCATCTCATAGAGCATACCATCACATAACCATGGTTGGGTTTATAAAGATCAGAATTAAGACATCATCATGACATCACAATCATAACCCCTAAGCCTCTGGTAGACGTTCTATAACTAGTCAACACTAGTCAACCCAAAAACTCAAAACAAGAAGCATAGAGAATACACAATGCAAACACATGTTTTGGTTTACTAAATTCACATAGCTGAATATTGTGTAGAGGTTTCCAGTTTTAGTTTACTTCAAGTGTATAGGATTTATCATTTGACCTACAAGTCAACCCATTTGTTCCCCAACAGCATTATCCTTCCATTACTTTACAATAATATTCTAAGAATAACTTAAGGGTAAATACTTTACTCATTAAACTAATCATCATTGACCCTTAATTAAATTGTTCTCTTTATTTAACTAAGATCCATATTCTTATTGATTAACTCTTCTTTAATGTTACTTCAACTTCCCAACATAATCAAAGGATCATTATTTGTTTAAATTATAAGAGAGTCAGTTATCAATCTTTGAATAAGAAGATTATAACTTTATTTATCTCAATCAATTAACACAGGTACACAATCCATGACCTTTTAACCTTCTAATAGTTCTCAATTGAATATTACTAAGTCTCACCATTAAAATATCTAAGGTCATTATTCAAGTCATAAGAATAAGACCTACCAACTTTGATATCAATATTTCTACAATCTCGTTAAAAGAATTATATCAACTAAATCCAATTAACTCTAGTTAATTGATTTAATTAATAATTTACACAACCATACCATCAACCCAATGAATATCAGTTGGCTTATAATTTGTACGTTAAAAGTCAACTATAACTCAAATCTCTAATATTCATATTAATAGTTCAATAACGGCTTGTTATTATTTAATAGCAAGTTATAGGAAATCTATAATGACCACATTCATCAACATTCCCTTCACAAATTCATATTATCATTACCCATTTCAAATAAGGCTCTATCGCATAACTTAATTATTAATATCATAGTTATAATGTTAACTCAATGAATATCAATTGACTAAAAATCAATTATAATCCAAATCGAAAAATTAATATCTTTTACCAAACTTTAATCATCAAATAATCTCCTCTAGATTAACTCTAATTGAATTTATTGATAATTATTTAAACCATTATTTGTTAATATTTAATAACAATACCAAATATTATCATTTCAAATAAATTTCTTCCAAGGTACGCTAATTATAATTTAATTAACTATTTAAGCCATTAATACCATTATTTATTAATAGTTTGTTAGGCCTATCAAACATTAATAAATAATGAACTCATCTATAGATAATCGATCTAGAGAATCCTTCTGTAAACTTCATTAGTTAATATTTTGCTAACCTTTAAGGTATATCAATAATTTATAAACAATATAATAATAATTCAAATCGTAGCTATGTTATAACAAGGTCATAATGTAACAATGACCCATTGTTAAATATCAATAGAATTTGAGTCACTTAATTTAAAATCATCTCGTAATATAAAATTATCATAAAATATATCTCTTTCCATTAGTTCTATCTACAACCGTTTCTATTAAAATCCTCCATTAATTCATCTAGAACATTCTTATTAGTCTTTTAGACTAATTAAGTAGTTATAAATTCTAACTATATTGCTTTATTGAGATTTCTATACCATGATTAATAACTTAAATTCTTCATTTATAACATTCCCCTTTAACCTTAATTGGATTAAATTCCAATTAAGTAAATGAATCAATTTAAAACTATATATATTATTTATAAATCTTGAATATTAAACAAATCCATTAATATTATATATATATATATATATATATATATATATATATATATATATATATATATATATATATATATATATATATATATATATATATATATATATATAATATTATATATATAAACTCATAACAAACTTTAATATATTAAAAATCGCATATGAGATAATTAATATCTAACATCATGCGTATGATTATAAAGCTGAATGTTTCAACCACACATCTAACGGTGGATGAATCACAACGCCAGGCGATTGTCATCGCGATGCGACCGTGGTCGTGCGCTAATGGCTACTGTCGCAGTCGGCCCTACGACCGCAGTCGTAGGTACAACTATGTCAGCAGTCCGTGGCCGGCATAAATAAAAGGAACAAGGGGTGGGGTGGGGTAAAACCCCTCCCTCCCATATAATTTTCTTTATAAATGTTTTTAAATATCGTTCAAAAACAATTTGCATATAACATTTTTCATTAAAATGTTTCCATGCGATTCGAATTCAATATATATATTCAGATTTAACATTTACACAATTTTATACATAAATATATATATATATATATATATATATATATATATATGTATGTATGTATGTATGTATGTATGTATGTATGTATGTATGTATGTATGTATGTATGTATGTATGTATGTATGTATGTATATGTATGTATATATACGTATATGTATATATGTATATATATGTGTGTGTGTATACATATACAGATTGTAATTCAACACTATTATTTTTAAGATATACAAATTTGAACATATATGTATTTCTACAGAGAACATATTTATAACTTTTAAATAAAGAGGGTTTTCTAATTCTTTTAAATAAGAATCTCTCTAAAATAATTGTTCTCTAAATATGATCATAATCCATCTATAAATTTGAAATCATCATTTTCAATTTGATTCTAATTCGAACCCAAACCCGTTTAGATCTAATTTCTTTCTCATTTGGAACTAGAGTTTTCTAATGTTTTCTTCTCAACCAAATAAAATATCTAGATTCCAATTTCAAATTATAGATTCAGCCACAAAAAGTATTCAGACACATATAACAGACACGATGAAGATAGGAAGAGAAATAGTGCAAAGAGAATATGTGAATATCACGAGTGCACCTGGACACTGATGCTAATCTGCCATGCCTCAAAAGTCCATTGAAAGTCTCTTCCTTCTTCTCATACGCAATTCCTCCATGACCCAAGCCAACCAAATCCTTCAAGTGACTAGAAGTGCTAGAAGAAGCATAGAAGCAAGTAGAAAATATATAAGCATATGAATCTTCTCCAATGCATGTAAGCTTTGAAGCTTCCATTAAGCTTGTCCAAACACACTAGGAGAGCCTCTATTTAAAGGCCTCTAAGATGCATCTAGAGTGTCTTTAGAAACAACTAGAAGATAAGCATGACAACCAAGCATGGGTCTTCTCCAACCTTCTAGATAAGTCTTAAGGTTATAGACACCATGTGCTCAAATAAAATGCTAACTCCTAAGTGTAGACAACTTGTGCATTCTTAGAGTGCAAACTCCTGTGTTGTCTACATGACAACTCTTGAGAATTTGCAAACTCCTAAATATTAAAATAATGCACAATCATTAATATAATCTTTAATTTACTCTTTCCAATTTAATTTATTTATTATTAAATCTCATGCACTAACTTCAATAATTCCACTTTTCAATCTTAATATATTTATATTTTAATCACATGAGATTTAGAATCTTTTAATAATTTTAATATATTTTTCACTTTTAAATCTCTTTTTCCAAAACTTAATTGCTAAAATATTTATTAGCTTAATAATATTATTATTTAATCATTTATTTGAAAATGAGCTCCAAATATATTATTATTAAAATAAATATTGTCACATTCCAAATTTAAACTTATAACTTTTATTTTCAAATTTAATTATTTAATTTAATTAATTTCTCAATTAATTAAATAAAATAAATATTAAAATATCATATTAATTTTTTATTTAATTAAACCATTAATTAAATCTTTTAATTAGGCTTAATTAATAGAAAATACTCCAAAGACTCACAAGGTAAAAATATGAAAACCCATTATAGCCAAAATACATACAAAATCAAACCAAGGGTTTATATCACGAATTGCGTTGTCCAACGCATTCGAAGGGTACTCAACTCAGATACTTGTCCTAATTTTCCAATTAGAACAAATGGTTTAAAGGGTTGGGATTTGGACTTGAGAATTTATCTCCCCTCTCTTATCATTGAGATGATGTGATAGGGTACGCTCATCCTGGCAATTCAAGGAAGTCGATACCCGGTACCTGCAACTTGCATAAAAACCATGCATGTACAAGCACAATATATACTAAACTAAATAGGCAATGGCAGGAAGTGGTGCATCGTGTAGATCCTGACTAGCAGGTGACTACGACTCCCTTCCTTAACCACATCGAACACGTCATACAAAAGAAAACACGCACACCATACACATGCAAGTATGGGGTAAGTATCCATAAGAAAACACTTATGATAATAAATCATCTAATCTAATCATCATCAATAACTGAAAGCAATGTAATGATCATCATGCATACATGAAATGTAAAGTCTAAGTGATCTCATCACATATCAACTGAATCCATAACACAATATCTGTTAATCTCATAACAAAGCTGCTAACCATCAACAAAAAACTAGCTCTTAAAAGAGTTCAACAACGTTAGCAAAATGCGAACTAGGGTAGGCACTACATGATACAATGCTTTACATATTTAACAATCTAAATCATAACTTATTGAAGTTGGCTACAATACAAGTTTCATCAAAATCCACAAAGTCAGCCCAACTTTTGTAACTTGAATTTTGAAGAAAAACTTAGTGATGTTCTGATACTCAACAACCATTGTCAACACTTAGTTGATGAAGAGGCTTGGTTCATACTAGTCACTTCCAAGTAGCTTGAACTCAGTCAACACTTTGTGACTCGATGAGGACTGCAAAACTTGTCATATATTATATCACTCAATTGAAACTCCATGGCTCGGTCAACACTAGATTCAAATCACTAACACTACAAGCTTGGTAGACACTAGAGAACATGGTTAACACTAAATAACTTGGTTAAAACTATGTAACTCGATTGACACTATGGATCTTGGTTAACACTAGAGTTTTCGTCACTTGCACTAAACAACTCAGTAGACACTGCTTTACTTGGAATGAACTGTACATAGGTTCTAAAGCTCAGTAGTAGCTGAGAAAATTGGTAGTAACTATATTGACTACTTGGCTTAGGAGAAACTAGAGCACTTGGTTAACATTGTAAACTAAAAGATAAGCTTGTAAGTAACTATAGAGCTTGACATAGCAACACAACCAATTGACTAAGTGTGAGCACTAATAGACAAATTGACCTTAACATCAACAATCAGCCCAATTACTTTGTTTCTCCTCCAATGTTTTGTGGTCATCTTCTAGAAAAGCATCAAAGGCTCCCTCATAGTCCTTTTGCAAGAAGTGAGCCACCCCCTAAATGCTTTTTGTCTGAGGCATGTGACTTATATCATTTTTTTCTATGGTCGTTGTGATCCATTATCACTTTTGTAGAGATACGAGAATTACTATCTTTACTAGCAAGTGTATGATCACAAAAAAGTAATACCAAAAGAAATCAAAATATCAAAATATAGTTTCCTAGAATGGAGTGGATGAATGTTAATGGCAATTGATGGTGCTTGGAAATTGGGAACCCAACATTCATCAATTTCTTTCAAAGTTCTAAGTCATGACAATGTGTGCATCAACATCAGCACAAAATGTCATGCAAGTATACACTTGCCCTGATGATGCCACACCACCTAAGAGCTTATTATAGCTTAAATTCACAAAAAATAGGGTTTTTAGTTGCATTAAACTAGGTGAAATGGTGTCATTAAAATAATAAGGAGACCTAAAAATAGATCCCTATGGAACTGAGCTAGGAATAAGCTAGGATAAGTAGAGGCATACACTTTATTACCTAGCTACAAGGATGTTGCCCATAGAGACAAAGACCCACATGCATGCACAAGGGAAAAATCATTTGAAACATGAAAATCGTTGTAAGTGAATCAAACATCCTTGTATGAAATTAATGGAATAAAATTCCATTTTGACATAGGTGAAGAGGATCATTAATGACTTCTCTATCTAGACTACATTCTGGTTTAGTTTCTTTTATACCATTTCCAATATTTTAACTTCATTTTTAGAAGCATGTCATAATTCCTATAGAAACATGCACGAGTAGTGGGAAAATAATATGAAACCCATGGTCAATGAGGAGCACTAATGTGTAAACAAAAGTAAGGCTTTCAAGTTTTTCTAACTCTATTAATTTAACAGTAAAGTAGAATAATGAATTGTGCAATGTGAGAGTAGAGAAGCACAACCCTTATATAAATTCACTAAGATCTTTCCTTGTCAATATGAAAACTTTCATTCTAAAGAAAGACAACCTAGATGACAAAAATTATTAGGTTTTCTCAATAAATTTTTTGATGATTTTTCTTAGTTGTCATTTCTTATAATGGTTTTTATCTAGAACAAAAGAAAATAATCTTATTAGAGACCCTTAGTGTGCATGCTTGATTATAATACTCTTGTAATGCAATCATTCAGGAACGAATCAAAAATCAAAGCAAGAGAGTTTTCTTATTGTCTAGTACCTAAAAATAAATCATGGAGAAAAACTCACACCTATGAAAGCTATTTAGAAAAGAGATACGACATGCAACATTTGTTAGGGTATTAGGAAAGATTTTAGAAATCCACTTCATTATTGTTTTTGAAATACACAAAAGTGGAACCTCCAATATAGATAACAAGAAAAATTTCGAAGAGATTTTAAAATAAATGAAGCATAAAATAGTGGCCATAAACCCAAGTAAAAACCATGGTTTGAAACATGACATAGAAAGATTTTAATTCTTCCAATATGTTGATAACATAAATATTTGGTCAAATAGCAGGAAAATGAAGAAAAGGCTCAATATTACCTTTGAAGTATTTTGATTAAGTAAAAATGTTTTGAAAGGACCCAAAACATTTTACAAAGTACCAAGAAGATAAGTATTGAAATCCCATGAGAAACAATGCATCAGTACCAAAAAACTAGACAAGCTAGAACAAAAAACCCTAAAACATCAAATAGGAACAATGACAACAAAAAGACAACATCAAGACAACTATAAGTTCTTCAATAAGTTAGCAGCCTGATTAGCTAGGATGTTCATGTTCATAGTAGAGGTCGTCAACTCATCAATCTCTTTATCATCCATAACCTCTACCTTCTTTGAATTTTCCCTTGTACGTTTTTTGGGGTCGTGATCATCTTTCATATCCTTTATACCCTGGTTTCTCCCCTACTCCAGCTTATCCAACAAATTCTTGATATTCTCCATGATAGCTTTCAATATGGAGAAACTTTGATCTGCAAATTTCTTTAGCCCATTCTCAACATTGTCAACTTTGTTCTCCATCTTCTTCTATATGTCCTTCATCATTTGCTCCATATCTCTATTTTTGGCTTTAAGAGGTGGGACTCTCTTCATCAAGTTCTTAACTTCTTTAGCATTCCCAATCACATTTGAGAGCCTATCCAGATGCTGGCCTAATGTCATCTCACCTCTATTAGTCTTGCTAAGATGTTCAAACTCCCTTCTGATATCCTATATCTAATCCTTCATCATGTTAATGTCCCTTCTCATCTCACCGAGGTTGCCAAAAACACCCTTCATATACCCTTGATCATGTTGGGTACTGCTCTGGTTTAGATTTTCCTCATCATTATCTAGATTATCTTTTTGAACATCAACATCCTTAATGGCTTTATCCTTAGTCTTCCCTTCAATCAAAATCTTCTTTCCTTTTAGGTTCTTCTCTTTTTTTTGGATCAGGAGATCATCATCCGAGAGGATATTCACGTGTTTCTGATTCTTCTTGGAACTATTTCTCATTTTAATTCTATTACCAATTTTTCCCTTATTCTTCTTCCCTTTTTGCTCTTCAGAATCCTCATTTGTCCCAGTCTCTATCTCATAATCCACCTCATTTATTTTCCTTTTCTTAGATGATGAGCCCTTAGGAGACAGATTTTTTCTCTTTTTATCCATTGACTCAACTTCTTCATCCTTAGTTTCCTCCTCATAGGCTTTATTTGAGTCACTCCCCTTAGTATCACATTCCTTAGTCTTTTTACTTAAATAGGGTCTGTCCACTTTTTTGGATTTAAGAAATACCTTTGAAGTGTTAAGCTTATTTGAAAATCCAGTATTTATAAAATCTGATCGATAGTTGCAAAGAGGGGTTTTCTTTGTTTGTAGTGAAATTTCTAGTTTTTTTTTTTTCCTGCTTGACTTGTTCTAAAATTATTATCTAAGGTTAAAAGGTTGATTTGGTAATTCTTACAATCCTTAATATTTTCTTGTTTAAACCATATTAGGTAATACCATAAATTTACAAGGAAAGGAATGCTAATTATAGAAACCCCATTAAATTGGCATCTAGGTAGTTGAGATGATTGATGGAATTATTTTTTGTTGTATTTTTTTGTAGTGTATAAGTCATGAAAGTATCCTAAGTCTAAGAGAAAGGCAATTTATCATAGCTCCCATTATTCCACATGTGTGCCTAGCAGAGGGCATTCTAGTCATGGATCCTTTTAAAACATAGCTTTGGTTTTCTGTCTTCTATGTTTCATGTCAATGATTTCTAATGAGATCCTTTGTTGAAATTATAAAGATTTAGAAGGCTAACTAGAGCACTTAAAATTCTAAAGAGATGTCTTCATCTCTTTGTCACCATTTGATATTTTAAGTCTTTGCTTTCAAGAAAATGCCATTAAGAGATCTTTCCACATAATATTTTTTTTTTATCGGTGTGAATAGAAGAATACCAAGATATATACAACACAAAGATCCAATTGAGAAACCTAAGATATTACATATTCTTGGCTGAATATGAGGATTGAAAAAAAGGACTACACTTCTCTACATAAGAAATTGTACATATATCACATTATGACTGCTATAGTGAGTGATAATATATCCCTCTCCTCATTAGGATATTCTTATGAGAAATGTTGTTGCATGGTATGAATTTTAATTCATCATTTTGACAATACTATCCAACATCAAAAGGATTTATTGATAGCCTTAATAAGCTTAGTTAAATGAGGTAACATTTAGAATGCATGAATTTCATATCAAAAATATTTTTTAGAAGACTCATACTTGTCGTATGTAAAGTCTAGTTAATCTAGGGAGCAAGCTTTTTGTGATCCTAAATTTGAGATAATTCTATGAAATGGAAACTACTACTAAGGTAACACTTTACACTCTTTCATTGCATCTCATATGTATTGCATCTTGCTTATGTTTTCCCACAACATAAAGTAGAGCCATTGTAAAATTTCTCAATTGCATGCCCCCATTGTGGGTAGGGCTTAGAATTAATAGTTTTTAGTTATCTATTTTTGCATTTTCTATGTTCTTCAAAAAATATTTTTTAATAGTATCACAACCTGCAAGATGATGCATCTCTTCAGAGAAATTCCAACAAGAATTATAAGACCAATTAGTAATAAAGTTGGCATCCATGCAAATGGACCACAATATAACTAGTCATCAGATTTAAGCCATTTTATGAAAGCCTTAAAAGTTGTTGCAATATTAGTTTATTCATTTTTACCTTTACTCTAAACTATATGCTAATTCTTTCTTTCAACGAGTCATTGGGAAAATATTGCATATCAATTAAGCTAATGAAAGAAGTCCCTACAATGGTGATGACCCTTGAATAAGAGTTGACATATAAAAGATGAGCATTTGAAAACATTAAAAATACATATGCCTAAACTTCTATTAGTTGTTAAGATCTTTTCCTATGATGAATGCAGACTGCTTTATTTAGAAATTCCTTTTGTGAGGCATTACATAATATTATTTTTCTCCATAAAATTTAGAGTTAAGTTTCTTAATAAAGAAATAGCATGGCTTGATAATATGTCTTTAACAATCAAATTAATAATTTAAGTGGTAAACATAAAAACTAACCCTTTGATACTTCTATTAGGTGTCCTTCACACAATATGAAAACTAAAATTCTTGCCTCAAAATTTCATACAAATTATATGTTAAAACTTATATGATCATCCAATATAACTTTATCATGTCCACAAATCATATGTCATAAAACACATTCCCAGTTTACCATGTTTTACTCCAAAAAGAATCATGCTATACATAAGAACTTTGACACATGTGTCTCTTGTTGGAGAAATGATATGTGTGACACTTCTTATGGTGTGTTCATAAGAGTCTCTCAACTTCATGAAGGGTTTAAGAGTTAATAATTTTATGTTTAACTATTTCTTATAAGTTTTTCTTTCGGTTGACAAAAGGAAATTACCCAAATTTTATTAATATCAAAATATGTACAATAATTTTAACCACGTTCAGCTACAGACACTATGGGAAAAAGAATAGGGAGAAGAAAACCCCTGGTGTAGCTCGAGACTGAAGTTTTCTATAAAAATTATAGTTTCCCACTAATAGGTCTTTCAGGGGTCATTCCCCCGTATTTACAAAAATAACAGAAGAGGGCATACCCTCTTTTACAGAGATGTTGAAAGAAGGCATTCCCCCTAATACAATTGAATAAGAACATTTGAGAGAAATATGTGGTTAGGGATTATATAATTGATACATTAATTAAATCAGTTCAAATAGACCAAGAAAGAGCTCTGATCTAAGGTATTTTTGTAAGGAAAGGGATGTGCCAACTTCTAGGAAATCTTGAGAATCAACTTTGTAGGGTTCTATTGATGTCTTTACCCTCTAAACTTTTGAAAGACCTACAGAAACCTACTAAGGGAGACTACAACATAAATTATTAATCTATCCATAGATAATATAACAACATTAACCAAATAAAATGCTCAAATACTTAGGGAAGAAATTGTCTTTAGCATTAATCAAAGAGACCCCCATCAAAAACCAAACAAGGAGGAACAGAGGGGAGTTGTTTTAGCCTTATACATTAAACATGTCAATAGATGCTCCAAGGACTCATACAATTCCCTCTTAACTAGTCATCATAGAATATATGAAATTGTTGACACTACAATTCCAAGGCTCATTGATTGGGATATCCTCCCAAAAACCAATTATTATTCCATTACTTATAATGAAAAGAACATAAGAACTAATTTTGAATGAGGGAGGATCTAACAACTACATAATCAATAACATAAAGAAAGCATTCCTCTACTTTGAATGTGGCTAAGTCATCAAAGGCCAAGATATGGGTTTAAACCCAAATTGTGAACCTTTCTTATGTAATTGAATTCTTCAAAGATAGTAGCACATATTAGACAATATAATTAGAAAGAAGTTGCAGAAGTAGTTGAATAAAAGGTTTCCCTAAGAAGTCCACTAATTAGTTTTAACCAATTTGCTTAATAATCTTATTAAACTAGTCAAGAGAAAGATAATAGTAACAAATTTTAATCAATATAAAAAATTCCATAAGTAATATTTCCACAGAGTACCATGGAATAACCTATAGCCAATTCCTCAAGATTATGGCTACTTCAAATGGAAGGAGCATTTAAGAGAAACAAAATCACCTATGAGGCTACTGAAGAAAAATAAAACTAACAATAATATACTTAAAGCTGAAAATGCTCTATTGAGCTTCATGGTAACCTAACAAGCATGGAGGCAACAGAAACATAGATTCTTTAAAAAAATGTAAACTATCTTTAAAAGGCTTAATATATATGTTGTTAAAGACAAAATAACCAAAATAACATGTCCCATAAAATCAAAAGTAGACTTTTCTCCAACTAAAATTATGTATTTTCATTTATAGAATTAAGTAGAGTCTAAGAACTTATATCAATTTTTTAAAAAATATTTTCTTAAATGATAGTTCAAAAAAGAAAAGTTATATTTCTAAGAAATATGCAAACTAAGAGACTAGTCATCCCCAAAAGCCTCACATAGATCTTCTATAGCCACCCTTAGGAAACGTTCATGTAGTATCCCTTCTTCTTCAAGGTAATGTTCAAACCAATCCTCATCTATGGGGTCAAGAATGGAAAAGAAGAAAAGGAGAAAACTTAAGTTCCTATTATAAACTCCCCTATCCTCCTAGAATCTTGTCGAGTCTTCTGTGAAGATAATCAGGTAGGTGGGAATTGGAACACCTCTAATGTAGAGCATATTGTAATTGACAGCTAAGGGAATGGTAATGTCCCCTCTAATATTAATGAGAACAATATCAATATCTCCCAACAATTGTCCATCAAATAGTTTGCAATAGAAATTAGCAATAAGCTCATTGTCCACATAAAAATGATGGGCAACTACTATAAACATACTCACAATATCCACATTAGAGTGGAATCTATTACGATAGTTAATATATTGGGTTTCCAAGTTCTGTAGAACATTCCTCCAAATTACTTTATTCCTAACTGAGACAATCTACATAGTTATTTATATCTTAATGGGTTTGTCAAAGGCCATGAGATGAGAAAGAGAACTAAGTTGTGTATCCATGATTACTAAATGCAAAGAAAAGCAAGGCATTCCTCAATAAATAATTGAAGGAATGAGTTGATTACCAAGTTTTCTCAAGAAGATAAATGTAGTTAAGTCTCCCACAAAGAATACAATGAAAGATGCACGACAAGTGCATGTGACCTTATCAACACATTAAATCAACATTAATTTGAAAGTACATCCAAGATTAAAATTTAATGAAGAGAGGTTACTAGATAATAAAGAAGCCCAAATATTTTATGAGAGATTATATATCAATATTATATATATAAGGTAGGATCATTTTTAATAAGTTATTTAATTTAAAATGTTGAATGATAAATTAATTAATTTAGAAAGTTTAAATAGTAAGTTCTATATCTAAAACTATTCTCATTCTTCAAGTTTGACTTTTTTATGCATAGTGCCTACATTGGGGTACCATGGTTCTGTGCCTCCTATTCCTCATGTGATTTCTTATGCAACACTTGTGTTGTCTTCCAGGGTCCTACTATAGAAATCATTGTCATGCCCTAATGGATTTTTATGGATTCATCCTTGACTATCTCTAAGATGCATGAAAGGGTGAGGCTCGACACCTCCACCTTCTTAAGTTGTCTATCCATGAAGGAAAACGATGATGTATCTATGGGGACTAAGAATTTGGGGCATGTACCCCCTAGTGGCAGCCCAAAATTCAAGGTTAGAAAAATGTGCTCCTCAATAATCAAATAAGGCAAGGACACCATAAATATCCCCTCAGAACTAATGAAGAACAATTATTAGGTTTTTTAATTCTATGATTGAAATAATCTTTTTCTCCATGATTATTGCTCTACTAGGGAAGCTGTTCTCTTTTCTTCCAACCATCAACATGGTGTATTATCGAATACATATTGAATGGGAAATAGCAAAGAGCATCACTACCATTGCTATGACGAGTGGTCTTTTTCTCTTTAAGCTTAGATATGAGGAATGCCATATTATGAATCCCACTTTAGGTCCTTGGTCTTATATTAAGCACCATATACCACTTTTTTGATGGAAGACTAGTTTTGATCCAACACTTGTTTGGGTGCATCTTCTAGGCCTCTTGCTTGAGTTCTGAGATGAATAGATTTTCAAATGCATTAGCAACTATTTTGGGAATTATATCTCCACTAATGGGGTGATCAAGGCTAAATTAAAGTTACTATTTTCACTCTTTTGTGTGAATGTGTATATTGGGAGGTATTTGCACTTTTTTCTATGAATGTGAATATTAACAAAAATCTTCACAACTTTACATCACTATAATCTAAGATAAGGAAATAGATCCAAGCCATAATGTGTGAAAAAAAAATTGATCCCTACCAATACTAGAGGGGTGAATCAATTTGAACTATTTGACTAGTCAACTGAGCTATCACAAAGTATATTATATGCACCATTTGTTTAAAAAGTAAAAGTAGTTAAGTAAAAGTATATAGGATCAGACACAAATGCATACATCAAGTGACACAATGATTTTGTTCATGGAACTCCTTGATGAGAGGATGAAAACCATGGTGGGAGTAATATAGTCACTAGTCTTTATAATGCATGTAAAGGATTTCCCAATTAAGAGTTATAGTTGTTCCTTCTAGGAACACATTCTTTAAGAAATTTCTATAACCTATCAAGATTACAAAAATCCTACAAGAGCTACCTAGTTAGAGGATTTACAATCTTTTGATTCCTAAGAGATACCTTGTTAGAGGAATTAGAAAAGCTTGCTACTAAACCTTTCCCTATTAAAGGCTTACAAATAGATGCAATGGTGAGGAAGAAATCTGAGTGAGCTTTGAATAACATCATGTTACCTTGTAGATCTCTTTTGTTTATGCTTGAATATGCATTGGACTTCTTCCTTACTTTTCTTGCCCTATCATCCCTTCTTTACACTATCCTCTGTAATTATGCTCTTCACTAGCTTGCACTTCAAACAATACTACCAATACTATTTTTTGGTAGTAGAAATGCTCTTCTTCACAACAATATCTTCACTAGTATAAGTGCTTTTATACACTCTATAATGTCATGGTGTAGTTTCCCAAAACAAAATCCTCTTCATTTTTTAATTTGAAATTCATTCTTGAGCTATTCATAGAAAACTCATGATTCCTACTAATAGGGTCTAGACTAGTAGCCCTACTAGTCCACCTATGAGCCTATATGTAACTTTTGTCCTTGAAACCTCTCTGACCTATATCCATGTCACATCAACTCTGATTGACCTTGTATTTTGTCACATCTATGGTGACTCATCTTAGATGATCTATAATAAACAAACTTTTATGGATGAATGTCAGTTGTGGCTTAGACTATATTACCATACACATATATATCAGTCCATTCTTCTACTACTAGAAATGCTACCTATAGCATATACATCTTCCTTGACTAGTTGCCAATTAATGACAACACTAATTTACAATCTTAATTCTAATGAGACTTGTAATTCCAACAATCTTCCCCTTTGGCATTAATGAAAAAATAAAATTGAACCATCCTTTTAAACCAATCTTGTCTCCTTGTTCAGACTACCTTTTTGTTTGCATTCATCCAACTATACTAGTAATGAGATTTAAATTGATGTGTGGAATTAGTCAAATTATTATGATTGTCTCTTTCAAATATCACTCTCTAGGACTATCACCTTGATCATTCTTCCACTTGCTTCTTAGAGTTTTCTACTCTATACTTTTCCCCCTTGGGTCATTTTCTCCTTTTCTATTCTAATTCTCCTATTCTTTTTTCTTTTACACATTTCATGTTCTTATATTTCTATTATGTCACTCCTATTTTATTTGATAATCTTCTTGTTCTCCCCTTTCTTATATTTTCTCCGTCATTGAATTCTACCATTTTCTTTAACCTTATTCTCTCCCCTATCTACATTCTCCCCCGTGGTACTTACAAGTGTTCTTTATTTGTTCTTCTTTGCCTTATCTTTATCTTTTCTATTTTACATTTCTTTGTCTCTTCTCCTCCTAACTTTTTCATCTCTTATGTCTTCTTCATTCCCCCCTCCCCTTTTTTTCATCAATGAAAAAGGGTTCATAGGTTATCATATACATTCATGCATTGACTCTATGTACAAGCAAGATGGGCTTGCCATTATACCTTGAGATTGGTGAGATAAATCATCTCACTTCTTATGTTTGTTAGGATCTCTTAAAGACCATCTAGTGTACCAACCAGTGCTCTATTGATTAGCTTCTACATCCTTAATATGTGATTGTATTAAACTTGTCGGGAGTGACAATATGCTTTGCACTTTTGGAAGCCATGCAATATTCTTTTCTTGTTCTACCTTATCTTGTTGAATTAAGTGTAGTTGACCTTGGGTCTTAAAAATATATTCTCATGCATAATAAACCACTATATTGAATGTACTTTACATTGAGTTAATTTCCTAGTAATATTTTTATATTGTTTTCTCTAAGTTAGGTGTGAATGAGCTTGGATCATAAATCTTTTGTAGTACTTGTGCAATGACCTTTAGTGTCTCAGTCATTTCATCATTTATCTCTTGTAGTGTGGCCTTTTTTTAGCTCAATTAGTCTCATGAGCCTCTCCATTCTCTTTACTTCCATATTCTTCTCTACTAAGACCTAAACATCTCCTAGTACTCCTTGATATTGTCAACTAAAATAGTAAGTTGATTGATCAAATTTGTATATGAATCATATGTAGCATCTGATCCTATTTTTGCAATAATATCTCTGATGATGACCAGTGTTCTTTCCCTTTGTTGTCTTTTGATCCATTTTCTGAGCTTCTTACACCTCTTCAAGAGTTTTGTGTACTCCTTGAGTTCATTTAGATCCATATATTTTATTATTGGATTATTTTCAGCAATGATGGCATCCAGTATTTTTTTTAATTCTTTTGTATCTACATCCTTTCTAAAGAGTTCTTCTTCATATTATGAGCTTTAAGAAGAAGAAGATGATGATGATGATGATGCCAATGATGAAAATGATGATGATGATGTAACATATCTACTTTTTCATCTTCTCTTATGGGCTTATTTGCCTCCTTCAATTCTGGAAATGCTCCTTGTACTTCTTTTTCTTTTATGTCCAAGTGTTTTACTCTCTGACACCTTGGATCTTGAAGAAATTAGCCTTAATGTCCTTGTATCTTCCTCTTCTTCTTCTTCTAGGGCTTATTCAACTATAGAATCATATTTATTCTTCTCTAGTGACTTATGTTGTACTTCTTCCCTCTCTAAAGATGTGTCTTCTTACACTAGTTCCTATGTCATATCAAGGTGTTCATCTTTCTCTGCTTTCATTCTAGAGATGATTAAAATGTTATAGTCATCACTCTGATGGTTTCATTAATCTATTGTTAAATCATAGCATTTTGTGACTTAACTTTATCCATACTTTCTTCCTCTTTGAAGTATCAATTTCTTGTTCATTGTCATGTGTGACTGGTGGGATACTATCATTTTCTGTTTGAGGACTAGGTGTGTCTTCCTCTCATCCTACATTAGCTATGCATGTCTCTATGCCAACACCTTGTTCTTTAGTCCTTCCTTCTTTTTCTTTATTTTTTTCCTCATCTCTTGAACTTGATAATTCTTTGATGCCTCCTTGTGGTTGGTTCTTTTAGATCTACTTATCTATTTCATGATAAAATTTAGGCTACTACTTATCTATGTTCTCTTTAGCTTCTCTGATGTGACCAATTAGCATGTCAATCATATTTTTCTATATGCTAAACTTTCTCTTGTATACTTCTATACATATCCTTTTGTGTATCTCTTCCATTTTTTGCCTCATTTTGGATAAAGATTCATATAAATACCTACCAAAATTATATTTACCTATGATGCAATTTTTCATATAGTGTTTTCCTTAGTTGCTTGGGTACCACTATACTAATGTATTCTAGTTTTTCATTGATTGTTTTCATGCTTTTAAGGACTGCACTTATGACTTTATTTTTGTTCTCTTTATAACACTTAGAGACTATGTTCTTCAATATAGCATAATCATTTTTCTTGACAATTGCATCTAAAATGCCATCAATTAAGAGTGAGATATATTTCATCTTACATTTATTCTCTATTTTTTCTACCACTACATCCATCTCATTATTTTATGAATCTTTCTCCCATTGTTCTAGTGGTGTTCCTTTCTCCTCCACTTATTCTTGAGACAAGTGTAAGGAACCTCTTACAAGTTTTGCTTCCATTTCTTTCTCACCCATTACTTCAACCAATGCATACTTGGATGGTTTTGCAACTTGGCTTCTCATTGCCCTCTTTAGTATGCTCTCCTCTTCTTTCTTCTTTTACCTAACAAGTTTACCTCTTATTTCTAAGAAGGTGTCAAACCTTTGTAGAATAGGGATTTCTCACATAGTTAGTGGTCTTTCTATGTGTTTCTCATCTACTTCTTCAATTACTTCATATGTGAAAGGTGTCAACTGGTGAGTCCTTGGTTGTATAACATGAATAATACATTTATTTGTACTTGCTAGAAAACATCTTTCATTCTTATATTTTTCAACCAAGATGGAAGGGATTATTTCTCATTAATGTGTTTCCTTTTGAAATTTCTTGAAATATTCCAACAAAACAACATTTCCCCTTCCTTCTAATTTCTTGTATAGCTCATTGATCTGTGCAGTGTGTGAGGCCTCGCCCCGACCCATCATAGCATAGTGATACATTACCCTTATTTTTTTGTTATTCACGACTCGAGACGTCGAGACATTATCTGATGCTTAGAACATATTTTATTATTTCATGTTGTGTGATGTTATTTCCAGATATATTTGATGATTGTCATTTAATGTTCATGTATATGTATGTTGACGAAATCAGTAGATGGAGGATTGAGATTTGATTTACGATATTTCAAATGGTTCAGAATTATGAAGGATGAAGAAACTTTATTGATGTATGTTTTAAATTATGAAAATTTCTAATATGTATACATATATGTACATGTGATTTTACAGGACTACTGATGTGTGCAATGAGTGTGCAGATATTTAGCTGAGAAACCCTATGGAGGAACAAAACTGATCTCCATGTGCTAAAATTTGGAAACCCTGTTGTTTGTAATTATGTTCTTTCAGTGTCGCTTGACACTCGTAAAATGTTATGTGCTTCGGTATGCTAGTTAGGGTTAATTGTTTAACCTTTGGTTTCAAGTTAGTGTCAATTTTCTATTAGATTCTTAATGAGGGTTAGTCATCCCTAATTCGATTTTGTGCTAGATTGCAAGTTAGAGTTGTTAGATAGACCTATTTTATTCCTAGATTTTATTTTGTCTCTAAACCTCTTTCCTAAGGCTTTTAACATGTTTTTATTCTAACCTAAGGGTATAGGTATGGGTTAGGGGTCTTTTCCAACCCCTAAGCCCCTAGCTTTGACTTTTGAGGGCACTCAAAAAGTCCCTTTTTGCCTTTGTGCGAAAATTGCAAGTGGTTGTCATGAGTTGTCTTACCCCACCTCCTCTTAGGGTTTAACCATGGTGTAGGTTGAGTTAGGAGTTTCTAGTGTGGCTAGTGGGTGGAAATAGTTATTGCTCCTTTTGGGTGGTTGAGTTGGAGGCTTATTTAGAGGCCTTCCTTGGTCTAGTGGGGGGTTGCCCATTCTCTACATTTAGAGAAGATTTCTTGAAGCTTGAAGGAAGGAGGGATACTCTACTCAAATTTGTTCATTGCCATTACCTCTTTGAGAAGGTAGGAAACTCCCATCTTCCTTATTCAATTTTTATGTTTTGTTTCATGTTCTTGTTACCTTGTTGTTGTTTTACTATTATATGGTTGTGGGTATGTTGGGAAGATTTGTAAACCTTGTTATTTTGGTTGTTTTACTTTCTTGTTTATGTTTGCAATTTTGAGTTCCTTGCATGGGTGTTTTGGTATTACTCACCCTAGGAGAGAGCAGAAGTGGCCAATTTTGGGAGAGGTTTGTTTAGTTGGACTCCAACCTATGTAGAGTCTCTTCTAAGGATGAGAAGAGGGATAAAGGGTAGGGTGTTATGGGCCCCCACCCATCAGCACAAACCTGGTATGAGTATGGCAAGTTAAAATGGAAGAACGGAAGTTCTTGGTTATTGGCCCCGATTGGGCATCTGAATTGGTGTTGTGCTTGACTTCTCCAGTTGGAAGAATCCACCTCTCCCTAGTCTTGATTCACTGTGAATCTTATTGTGTAAACCATGTATGATTATGCATGCTTGATGTTCTTTTGGTTCTGCTTGGTTGTCACCTGATCAGTTATTGGTTTCCTCCATGGTTCTTGAAATGAGATTCAGAAGACATTACAAACTCCTTGATTTTGATCATGAAGAAAATTTAATAAAATTATTGAAAATTGGGATTGAGATCCTATTGTAAATTGTTTTTTTTAAACCTTATTATATATGGCAACGAAGCCAGGTTTTCTTCCTGATTCTTTCCCGGCTGAGCCTTGAATCAGGTTGATAATAAAATAAGTGATTGAGTAAATTTACTTCTCTTAAAATTTTCGTATTCTATGTTGTCATATGAATGTGTATCAAAGATAAGATGCAACAATGATGTTCAATTATACATGATTCAATTTGTGATGTATGGTGATGCCTCTATTCATATGGACAGTAGAGAGAGATGTTGCTAATCCATGTAAATGTATGGTGTCTTTATCAAGTTTGAAATGATTTAGTTCATGGTTGATTGTGTTGAAAATAAATTTGCAAGAACATGTAGGAAGAATTATGTCAAGAGATCCAAGCTAAAATTGAAACATGATAGAGAAATAACTTTGTGTATTTTGATACTCCTTTCAAAAGGAATGGAGCATTATCATTTTGATCTCTTATTTTCTCAATTGCCTTAAGACTAGTTTAGTCATTATGTTGATCCATTAGTTTTATTAGATAGTTAAATGAATGTAGATGGTTATTTCATGAAATGTGGTTCCATGGAAATGCATGGCCATTTGAGGTTCATGGAAATAATGAATTAGAAATTCATAAGGGAATGTATACACCTATTGTTGTAATATAGTTGCAAAGAAATATACATTGAGTTTCAAGAGAGAGAGAGAGAGAGAGAGAGAGAGAGAGAGTAGACAAATTATCAAATAATCCACCTATAGGATGTTGGAGTTTGTATGAGAGAATGTGATAATCCTTGTTTTGCAATAGAGAATATTCTAAGAATCTTTTAGTGTTTAAAATTTTAAAAGAAGAAAAAGCATATATATAAATGATATCTAATAAAATGCATAAATTATTAAACCTTAATAACTTAAATATCCTAAATTTCTATCATCTACCTAATAAACTTTTTGCATTTATGTTTCCTTTTCAAATCCTCAAGTTGGGACGCAGCTTTTTGATTGGAGTTGATAGGACTTATGCTTGCATTGTTTCACAAGTCAACTTGCCATCATTTAAGATGATGTCACCCCCTGTCCCTCCTTCCTCATTCGTTGGCCATGGCTTGGGGTAAAGCGTTTTGAAAGTTTTAAAAAAAAGACATTTAATGTAACTCATGTTGGGCGGCCACCCTGCACTGAAGTATTACTGACACAAGGTCAGTACTTGGCAGCGCGCTTTACAAGTGCTTAGGGAAGCGCATGGGCTTGAGGGGAGTTTGATGGGATAGGTGGTAGGGTGTAGGGTTAGGGTAGAGTTAGGTGTTAAGGGGTGTGGTTAGTAAATAGGTTAGGGGGTTAGTAATTATTGTTAATTTAATTACTTATTTATGTTATTTGATTTAGTTCAGGTTAGCATGTAGTAATAATTTAGTGTAAATTATTAAATTGTTGTTAGTTAGTTTATTTATTTGTTGTGTAAGTTGTTATTAGTTTAAGTTATTAATATTAGTATATTAAAGATGTTAGTATTTAGTTAATTTAGTTATTTTATAAATGTTAATTAGATTTTTAGATTAATTTAAGTCTATTAAAATTGTTTTTTAGTTGATAAAATTCTGAATGTAATTAGTTAATTAGTTTAAATCTTTAAGTTATTTTATTTTAGCATGTTAGTTTAGTTAGTTTCTTTTTATATATTGTTTTTAATTTTTAAATTGTTAGTTTTAAAATGATATTCTAATTTGTTAAATTGTACTTAGTTTAATTTAGTAAAGTTTTAAGTTAGTATTACGTTGAAATTTTTATAATCATTTAATTATTAAGTTAGTTGATAACTATGTTGTTTAATTGTGAGTTGGTTTTAGGTTATCTGTTTTAATATAGTTAGTATAAATTTTAAACATTTAAGGTTTTAGCAAATTCATTTTGAAACTATCATCTGTTTCATTACGTTAGCATATGTTAAAACCAATAGAAAATGCTGGATTGTTTCCTTTATCTTTTAGTCAAAAGTTAAGTGTAACTTACACTGTTAATATCTTTTGATATGTTTAATTCTTAAATGGCATAACTTAAGATTGATATCAATCTAGTAACAAAAGTTTCAAAATCTTAACAATGTAATCGCCCTCATGTTTATAACCTTAAGACGTAAAGTAAAGAACCTGTACTAAAACTATTATCAATCATTTCAAACCTAGGGCGTGTTTAATTATTAATTCAAAAAAAAATTGTGTGTGTTTTTGCCTTCAAGTTTTTGGGCATGACACAGTGATAGATTAATCTTATTTCTATTTGAAGAGTGAGAAACTTGGGAATTCTACTCTAAGGTAGAAGAGTATGCAAACCAAAATTGAACCAAACTTTAGAATTTTATCTTTATGATCCTTCTTGATCTTGTCTAAGTTTTCCATCATTTGATCATGTAGACATTTTCTTAGGTAAATCATTAATTGATCATGAATGGCTTGATGTGCTCTATGGGTTGTGCTACTAGCGATATAATTCTCCATTCTTGAGTGGTACATTTTGTACCCTATTACCATGGTTGAAAATATTACTCCTAGGTCTCAGATCTCCTTAATTGTGCATGCCCTTACATATTTAGTTAGACAGTCCTTTGTGATTCCTCTTGCTTGTCTCATTGATATTACATTCATGAACAAATTAGTTGGCACTGAGTTTGGTTACCTTCCATATCTATGACTTTGTGATTTTTTAGGGCTTATCCAACTACATGTATTAATCATGGACTTGACTCAAAGAAAATTTTATCCATTGTTCATGGAATAAATAAGGTATATCTACTACTCTTCTCAGGGTAGACTTATCTAGTTGTTTTTTCTCTTCTTTCAAGACTCCTTTAGAGAAGAATGAGTTGTATGAATCACAAATTGCTTTGTCACCCAAGTCTTCTATTTCAACATCTAGATATGCACTTAAATCTTCTATAAGGAGAACCTCATCATGTAGGGATGACAATCATGCTCCCTCTTCTACATCCTTTCCTTTCAACAATATGCCCTCATATCTAAGACGGTCAATTTTGTTTCTATTGATCAATGTTACCTTGTTAACCTCTTCCACCTTTGGATTCTTGCATCTTACTCTACTTTTTATTGGTCTATGTTCTTTGATTGTTCTCTTGGACTTCAATTCTTTCTTACTCACAATACTTCACAAATCCACTCAAAAAGCTAGGGTTTCACAATATTGAGAATGAAATTGATTTAAATCTTACAAAATGACAAAGGAATCATAATGAATCTATTTATATCTAAGATTTGTAATGTTATGGTTACAATAGTTAGAAAAAGTTTCACCTACCACTAGACATGAGTAATTAATACTTTCAATCCATCAAGAAATGGTCACTTTTCATCCTCCATCCTATGAGCTATAGGTTGTGATTTCTTGTATGTGATTTAATCACTCAACATTGCCAATCAATGTGACTTACCATTTTAGACTGGGGTATCAATGTAGAGCTTTTCTTTTATTTCCTAACCCCTTTAGACTCTGGCAAGCTTACTTTGTCTATGAGGTCTCACCAATGACTGGTGAGATTATAACCTCATCTGGCTTGACTACCTTTGGTACTTCTCTCTTCTTTCTCCACATTTTCATGATGGCCTTCTCATATTTCTCTTTGTTTACAACTTTTCTCTTCCCTTTTCCAACTATGGATTTTTCTTGGTCTTCTACTACTTCTACAATCTCTTGTTAAATGTCCAATCTTGTGACACTTGTGGAACCTTACTTTGGTACCTCTCCATGATCCAGTATTGTTCATTTAGTTAATCCTTTTCTTGTAGATATTTTTGGATGGTGATCTTTCCCATAGGCTATGCAAACATATGCAAGGAACTCATTGTTCTTAGTGGGACTCATTACTTTAGGAGATAACTGGTTAGATCTTGCTCTCGATCTATAGTTCTCAGCTGAATACCCATATTTATCATAGTAGTAGCAATGTCACTATATTATTTTCACATTAAATTGAGATATGCATATTGTATTATGTGGCCATATAGATGGTCATTATTGTAGTACTCATCAAAGGCCCATTTCTTAAAAAATGTTATCTTCTTAAACCAACACATGCTAGAAGTATGTCCCTTCTTACCACAACAATAATATGTAGGTTTGACAATTTTATTACCTTTTGGAGATGTAAATCATAACCTTATGTAGTCCAAGTTCTCTCTTCTTGAGATTTTACCTTCTTTGGTCTAATTATTATCTATGTAACCAAGACTAATTGTACTCTTGTTTCTTCTTTGAGCTCGTAGTTATTCATCAATCTTCTTTGAGATCTCATTGAATTTTCTCAACTTCTCATTCCTTTTATTTTTAGTCTTTAGTTATACTATTAGCTTGAGTACTTGTTTAGTTAGTTGCATGAACTACTCTATGTGAGTATGACTATTCTCCTCTTTCTTTTGTGTGTCCTTTCTTCTTGCTAATACTTTGGATTTATCTCTTGCTGAGATGGTATTGTATATTTCTTCTTGATATTTTCTCACTTCTATTATCATCCCTTCTTTCTCTCTCATCATTTCTATAATGGTTTCCTCTAACTTTTCATTTTTTAGCCATTAGATGAGATATGGCTTCTTTTGTCTCCTCAGATTCACTATCATCCCCCTTTAACTTTTCATTTTCATCTATTAGATCATATATGGATTTTTTTGACTCCTTATATACAATGTGATCCTTCATGGCTTTTACTTATCCTTTTCATTAGCTTGTTCTTTTTGGTCACATACTTTCTCATCTTGTCCTTCAAATCCTCAATGGTGTTGAGTGCTTCATCAAGCTTCTTTTATTTCTTCAAGTTGTTAAGCTTGTCATTTATAGGGTCCAAGATTTAATACCAATTTTTTGTCCTACTAGTACTAAGAGGGGGGTATGGATCAATATGAAATTTTCTACTAATCAATTGAGCTATCATAAAGTATAGCACCGATTGTCTAAACAATAATGCAATAGTAAAAGAATAAAAGCTCGCACACAAATGCATCCATCAAGTGAAATAGTGGTTTTGTAAATGGAAACTCTTTATGAGTGTATGAAAATCATGATTGGAGTAATATACCTACTAGACCTTATAATGCATGTAAAGGATTGCTTGATTAAGAGCTAGAGTTGTTCCTTCTAGGAACACATTATGTTAGGAATGTATATAACCTATTAGAATTAAAAAAGCCTATGAGAGCTACTTGGTTAGAGGATATACAAATCTCTTCTTGAGAGACACATTGTTAGAAGATTTATGAAAGCTTTCTACTTAAGCTTTCCTTGTTAAAGGCTTACAAATAGGTGCAATGGTGAGAAAGTAATCCAAGTAAGTGATCTTTGAATAATATTATCTTGCTTTGAATAATATTATCTTGCTTTGTAGATCTTCATTGTGTATACTTGAAGATACATTAATTTTCTTCCTTGCTCTTCTTTCCTCATGATCCCTTTAGTCTCACCTTAGTCTCATTGTTTAGAACAACATGTCTACTATTATGCTATCCTCTGCAACTATGTTCTTCACTAGCTTTCACTTCAAATAACAATGTCAATACTTTTTTTTTGCAGCAACAAAAAGAACCTTATTCTCAACAATAAATTCACTAATGAAGTTTGAGTTCCTTTATACACTCTGCAATGTAAGGGCACAACCCAAAACAAAATCTCACTCATTTTAAAATTTGAAATTTGTGCTTGAGTTATTCACAAAAAACTCATGAAACCTACTAGTAAGTTCTAGACTAGCATCCCTTCTTGTCCATCTATGAGCCTATATATAGAGTCTATCCTTGTGTTCTTCCATCACTTCGACATGTATCCCTAACTAGCTTTGCATTTTTCCACATCCATGGTGACTCATATTTGATGATTTGTGATCAACTAACCTCAATGCCTATCTGTTGATAGTGGCTTATATTTTATTACCATATCCATGTATATTGGTTGATTCTTCTATCAGTATTAGTGTTACTTTGTAACATCTACATCTTCCTTGAATATTAGGGACATGAATGGGATTGTTTTACCATTTATATATCCTTGTTGGTTGGTCCCTCATCATAGATGACCACAAAAGGATGAGCTTTCACTCTATTTATGTAAATAATTATTTAGAGAATTTTATTTTCATTATGATGTAGACTATACAAAAATATTGGGTTATGTTGGGAAATGCTTGTGTAGATTGTTAGATAGATTTAGACCTAAAGATACTCCATTTTCCCTCTAATAAATGGGCAAAGGTGGTTCCAAACCTTTTCATTATGCCAAAAGCATGGAGATGGTAGACTGTTCCATATGATACAATTAGGATTCAGATGTATTCTAGTATTGTCACTATTGCTACACAAGTGTAGGATATATTATTTGATTTATATGGGAGATATATGTTTCATTCTCGTACTACCATTTTGATAGAAATATAGGCCATATCCTCTAGTGGTGATGTATATGAGACAAAATACATAATATCTCCACTATAGGTTGTCACTTTATCATATGTGGATTTATGGCATCTTATTCAAGCATGTTTTGATAGTGATCTTATTGGTGCATATCAAGCCTTATCGACAATCACTGGTATTTATCTAAGTGAAATTTCATCACACATCACCCACATTAAGTCATAGACACCAAAGTCACAAGCTATATAGTGAAAGGAGGATATTCATGCACCTCCTACAACTCCTTAGAAAATTGTAGTCCATGAGGATATTCCTGCATCTCCTACAATACCTCCCCTACTTAGGCCCCAATAGCACATCAAATATTCACCACTATGCTTATAGATGAGATGCTTGGTCTAGATGCCATATCACTGTGTGATTTGAACATGAGTGAGATAAAGAGAGAATTACATGCTTCTATAGTATGCATATGTTTAAATTTAAATTAATTTTTTATTTGAAAAATGTGTGCTTAGCTTAAATGTACCTACATGCATATCTAATTCAAGATAACTTATATGTGTACATGTATTGTAGGGTGAGTATGATAGTATCTTACACTTTGAAGATGTACAAACATCTAGTGATCTTGGGCAACATGACTTAGAGGAATGTGTGTATGTGTGTAGAGACATGAAGTAGAAATATGGATAGTTTAAAGACATGATATTTTCTTGAATTTATGAATAGGAATGGTAAAATGTAGTAGCTATACATGCTGATAAATGTTTCCCTACCTATGCTATGTTAATTGGACTTGCAAAGTGTTAATTGGAAATTTACACCTTTTTCCTAATATTGATGATGAGAATATATATGTATATGGAAGGTTGTGTGTGCATTGATTATTTTGTAGATGTTTATTGTGGGAATTCAAGGACCAACATTATGGCACTAGAATAGTCAAAACCAACCATGGATTGCAAGACCTTTGCAAGTAGAGTGAATTAATTATTAATTTATATTGCATGTAGCACACAGATGTAGTTCCCTCAACATGATATATTCCTAGAGGATTTATTTATGTTTAATGTTGTTTCTATTTTGAAACTTTATGAGTTTGTAACTGATCCTCATTAATGGAGTGACCTTAGATTTAGAAGGTAGTTGTAATTTTTCCTTCAAATAAACAATTGTTGTAACTTTTTAAGAGTGAATTCAAAGGAGTCAAATGAGTTGATTTTCATAATAGAATTATTGTGATACTCTTTTTCAATCAAGTGTATTTTTTCTCCATGAATGAATAGAATGTACAGCTCAAGTTGATATCTCTTATCTTGATTGTATTTTATGTTCACTCATCCAAGGGGGCCCACTTGGTGAGTGAATTGTTTTGTTAGAGTAGAATTCATTTTCCTATTCATTTCTAAGGTAGAACTATGTTTCTTCTATAACCACTGATAACAGAATTGATGGACTGTTCCTGTAGCATAGGCAGCTAAAGTAACTCCTACCCGCAATTACATTCTTTGTTAGAGAAATTTCATTTACTAATTTTAGCTTAGTTTTCCTAAAGCTTAAGCATTTGAATTATGTAGGTTAGTCCTAAGATTGAGAGAGTTTAAATCATATAATTTGCAAATTCCATTCCAAGTTTACGTCCCTGGTCAATAATTAAACGAGACTGAATAATTCATTTATAAACCAATTAGGGTGTCCAATCCTGAATAGGTAATCAATTGTTGTAGGTTTTTGATACCATTATTTGGCCAAGCAATACATGTAGGTTATTTTGTCATATGTTATGCTCATGTTTATATATATTTATGTTATACATATGCACATGTTCATGTTATGAATGTTCATATTTTTATTAAAGCATAAATTAAAATATATGTACATAATCTAACATATTAAATTAAATAAAAATATGAACTTATTCTCACTAATTTAGGAAATCTAGTTCGCTCAAGTAGATTAAGGGGATGAACCAAAAATTAAAATCATAACATATCAAAATTACATTAAAAAAATTGAAAATAAAAAATAATTTACCATGCATGTCAAAGATATACAACAAAAAAAAGATGTATCATGGATAGAACAACAAACAACAAGTGGGATGAATGGAGCACTTAGCAACTACAACTTTTCCACCCAATCTAGATTTTTATTTTTATGCACATTCATGACCAATGAGGATCTTAAACCTTTGATTTAATCCCTCCCATTTGTTTGGTTCTACTCCTAGTGCTCAGATCTAGTTTTGGTTCTCTAGGAGAGGTGGATTCTGGTGCTTTTAGATTGAGTGCATTGGTTTGCAGAGTTGACTCTTTATATACTAACTCTATTGGTGATTCTTTGAAGGATGACTTGGATTTCTTAAGTGTGTCTTCGAAGTGTCCTCCTGATTTGGAAAAAGGGGAATCTAGGAAGCATGTTGATTGCAAGAAGAGCGATCATGTTGGTAAAACCACTTTCTCTTCTCCTATTGAGGATCCCAAGATTTGGCATGGTGTAGAAGGTGCAAAAATCTTCTTCCTAGATAGTGTGGTTGACAATATCTCTTCTTCATTGCAATTTTTTTGGTTGGATTGATTTAGTGCCTTAAGGCCTTCAATTGAGATGGTCTAGAAGAGGGTTTCTCAAAAATGAAAAGTGAAAGGAATTGTTAATGTGTTAGCTATGGCTAGTGGTCTATTCCTTTTAATTCACTAGTGTAGTTGATATGACAATGGTTATCTTTGGGACTTGGCATTATGGGAAGAATAGCTTGGTGGTTGTTAAATGTCACCCATTTTTTGACCAATCCTTGGAACTATATTGGTTAGCACTATTTTGGGTAAGATTACCTAGCTTGCCTTTAGAATTTTGGGATGAGGAAAATTTAGGTAGATAGGGAACTCCTTTGGACATTAAGTCTCAACTGACAACGTTACTTTAAAAAAGCTGAGAATGGTGTATGTTTTCTTCTTTGTTAATGTGGTGATAAAAAAATCTCTACCTAACTTTATTACCCTTAATACTAAATGGGGGAAGAAATAATAATCTATAGTGTATGAAAATGTAGGACTTTATTGCCAAAATTGTTCTAACTTTTTTCATGTTCTTGTGAATTGTAAGGATCTCCAACATAAGAAAATGAAAAAGGTGGGCTTTCCATGGATTATTATGGAGGTGATGGCGTTGGGTGAATCTTCTTTCTTCTCCCCCCCACTCCCTAGTGTTGGAACAAATTCGATGGATAATTCTAACAATCAGGTTCTTCTGAATGGAGAAGAAGGCCTCAAGGAGAACACTAAAGATAATAAGATTGATGACTACCCTTTTTTACAAGGGATTGATTATTTGCTAAAGATCCCTAATAAGGAGGAAAAATGGAAGTCTTTGAAGAAGATCATCCTTTTGGATGAAAGAGAGATCCAGGGACCGAATGCTGAGAAAGATGGAGGTGGTGAAGTTGGTAATTTGAGTATCAAGATGGAAGTTGGCACTTCTATTGTTGTAAAACAACATAATTGAGGGGGGGACAATATTTTCCATTCTAAACCAAAAGTAACTTTGGTTCTTTAAACTCCCTTGGAACTACCAATTAAGGATATGACTAACCTTGTGGGTGGAGATATGTTGGGATTGCTCTCTACTTCCTCCTCTCCACATGGAAGTGATGTCAAGGAGTGACAAGTCCAAAAGAGAAAGACTAGAGGAGGTAGGAAAGCAGATGTGGGCATTGAGGTCAAGCAAAGGAAACTAACCACTAGAAGCATGAGGACAAAGAAGATAGAAAAGGACATTGCTAGTGGTAGACAATAAAATTTGGATAGAGCCTCAAGAGGTAAGAAATGAAGTTTATTTCATGGAATATGAGATGGTTGAATGGCCCTTAGAACTGGATCCCCCTTAAACAAATAATTTTTTATTTGAAGATTGATATTTTACTTATCCAAGAAGTAAAAATGTCTTCTTTTTCTTTCTCTAAATTAGTTGAAAGATTATGTGTTGGAATAATGTCTAGTTATATTGAATTTGGTGGTGCTTTAAGGGGGGTGACCACTCTCTGGATAGAGTTATTTTTGGGAAAACTCTGATTAAGAATAAAAGTTTTATTTCTAATTGAACATCATTTTAGTAACACTTCTTGTTATATAATTAAAAATTTATATCCCCAATATGAGAATAGGAAGACTTGAAACTTAGGAGTAAATTTATACATATATGACTATTAGTAAGATTAAGAAGGTCTTATGCATGGGTAATTTTGAGTCCTCACTTCACCCTTATGAGAAGTTGGGAGGTGTGAATAGTTTCATAGAAATCATGCAAGTTTTGGTGGATTTTATAAATTGAAATAACCTTATGAGGCCTATTCTTGTCAAAAAGGGATTGTGGATGTGATAAAATAAAATGTTCTTATTTAGGCCCTTCCAAGTGTGATGGAGGAGGAGGATAATGAGGTCATCACCAATGTGGTTATGGAGAAGGAGGTGAGGAAGGTAGTTTTCTCAATGAAAGCCTATAAGATTGTAAGATTGAATTTTTTCCCACCTACTTTTTTTTACCACTTTTGGGAGACTATTAAGAAGGATATAATATGGCTTGCAAGTGATTTCTTTAGAACTAGTAAGTTAATGAGGACATTGAATAATACTGATACTGTCATGGTGCCTAAGGTACCAAATCTGAAGGTACTTATTGATTTTAGATCCATTAGGATATGTATATAATTTATAAAGTGTTCTCTAAGATCCTTGTGAATAGGCTTAAACCTTTATTGGGAAACTTCATTGGCTCCCCCTAGAAGGGTTTTGTTATGGGCAGATAAATTCTAGATGTAGTGATAATTACACATGAAGTGATCCACTCCATGGATAAGACTAGATGCCCTAGTATGGCTCTTAAGCTAGACATTTCTAAAGCTTATGATAAGGTTGACTAGACCTTTCTCTATGAAGTCCTTAAGAGGATAGACTTTAATAACTAAGTTATTGGGATGATTAAAACTATGATTAAAATTGTCAATTATTTCATTCTTTTTAGTGGAACTCCTTGGAGTTCTTTTAGTGGTGGTAGAGGCCTTAGGTAAGGAGGTCCCATATCACCTTATCTTTTCATCATGGTTGCTGAAGTTATGGGTAGATCATTCTTTAGATTGGCCAGTTCTAGAACTAAATTAGGAGTTAGAGTTACCACCTCCTTACCTCCTAAAGTCATACAACAGTTCATGGATGATACTTTTTATATGTTTGTTTTTTAGTGGTTGAAGCTAAGGTTTGGCATAACCTTCTAGATGATATGTTTCTAGTTTGGGACAACAAATAAACTTTGGCAAGAGTAAGATATATTTCTTCAACATAGATTAAAACATGTAGAGATGTATAAAGAACATATTGGGTTACTAGTCAGTTGGTCTTCTTAAAACTTACCTTGGTTTTCCCCTAATGGTGAAAGAATTTTCTAACCAATATTGGAATATTATATTGGAGAGAATACAAAAGAAATTAACTATTTGGAAGGGTAAGTTATTGAGTAGTGTTGGGAAGCTAAAATTACTAACTACTTCTCTTCAAGGAGTTCCAATGTATTTTCTCTCACTCTTTTTATAATATCCCAAGGTATGTTGGAGAAACTTGAAACATTTCAAATGAATTTCTTATAGACCAAAAATGAAGAAATAAATAGAATTATCCTTGTTAATTGGGAGATAGTGTAAAAACCCAAAGACAAGGTGCCTTGGGAATTAGAAAGATTATGGATTTGAGTAGAGCTCTTCTTCCTAAAATTGGGTGGAGACTAGATGAGAATTAGGCTAGGTAGTATAGAATTATGAGGGAAAAGTATCTTGGAAATATCCCCTATGTGCATTGCCTTATGGAAAATGATTGTTTGTTGGGCTCCAAAAACTAGAACAACTTGTTGAAATATAGTAAACTTCTTAACAAAGGGTTGTGCTAGATGGTGGGAAAAAGAAATGAAATAGGATTTAGGGAGGATAATTTCTTAGGAGACAAACCTATTCTCAAAGTAAATTTGGACAACTGGAGATGACCTTAAAGAAGAACTTTTGTGAGAAAGTTAAGTGATTATATTATGAGACAAAGGAAATGGAGAAGCATCTTGTAGTTTTCCCCTTACCACTTAAGATCTCCTGTTGGTGAACTAATGGTGACTATGATTCTTATAGGGTCATAGAGTTCTTGGGTGAAGATAAGTCTACTTTGGATAAAACTACTAATGGGTTTTTTAGTTAAGTCTGCTTATTGTATGTTGATTGATAGAGATCAAAGTCCCCCTTGCTAGAAAAAGGTTTGGAATAATCCCTAAAGTGAATAATTTTTGGTGGAAAACTTTATGTGTAAAATACTTACAATTGATAATCTAAAAAAATAGGTTTTCAAATACCTAATAGATGTTATCTTTGTAAAGGGAGGAACAATACACAAAAATCATTCCTTCAATGTCTTTTGCTATGGGAATTCACTATTCTATAGTACAAAAGTTTCCTAAGGAGTGGATTTTCCAAAATAATTTGTAATAATTTATTTTGTGTTGGGATTTCCCCTTGTTACATGCTCTTATTAGATTGATGTAGAAGATAGCCCCTCCTCATATTTGTTGGAGAATTTGGAAAGAGAGGAATAGTCATATATGGAGAAAAAGTAGGAAGTGGTGCTCAATATTATTCTTAAGTTGTTGAAGGAGAAATTGGAAAAAAGTAAGTGTAAATCCCCCCATGTCCCTTTGTCAATCAATGAATAGAAAATTTCTATGAATTGGAAACTCTCGAAGGCCTTCACATGTATGACAATTCCAAGTCTCTATCTAGGAGGAACAATAAATGAAATCCCCCCAACCATCCCAAGGTGAAGCTAAACTTTGATGGTATTGCAAGGAATGGATGTTCTATAGAGGAGGTATTCTTAGGGAATTATCTAGTAGACAATTGATAGCTTATGCAAGAAACTTAGGAAATCCTTCAAACAATGTGGAAAAAGCTATGATACTCTTTTGGGGGATAAAATTGATTATCAACTCAGGCCCTTATTTTAAGGGAAGAAAATAATATACCAAGGGAAAGATGAATAATTTTTAAAATGTCATTTATTATTGGCTTATGTGGGTGGTGCTTACATTTAAGTGGGATGTTTATTTGAACCCATTTTTAAATCACAAAGTGATTGAATGGTGTAATATCAATGATTATATAGGGAATTGGAAATTTTACTATGTTGTCATTATGAGATTTAATAGAAGGGTGAAAGAAGAGATTATATGCAATTTTTTTAGAAAAGACATGGTAAGGGAATTAAAAACCCTCTCATTACCCTTTTAGCTTGCTTTATTAAGCATGATCTTTAGAAGCTTACTTGTTATTTAAGTGATGACATGGAAGCTAATACACACATGTTAACCTTCCATCAAAGGGACCAATTTTTTACTATCACTATATGTCATAATTATAACAACTTGCATATATTTTTAACTTTATTATTGAGCAAACCACAAGAACTCATTTTATAAAACAAACAAAAGAGAGTAAGAGAAACTTTAGATTTGGCAACCTGAAGTTTTTAGAGAATTCTTGATTAGGACTCTAAGATGGAAGGTGACATGGTGCACATTGAGTCATCTAAGATTGAATATTGTGCTAGAAAAACTTGTAACTAGATGACTTTTTATAAGGGGGCCTATTTCCTTTCATGGAATCCATGGTGGGGTATGGTGATAATGTATCATCATAATTTATTAATTCCTAGACAAATAGATGAGTCACTATTAATGGCATCTCCTTTCATGTGAACAAGGATCTTATTGCTATGGCCATTGGTTTTTCTATGGATAGATGGAAGTGTTAGAAGGTTATGACGGTAACTGATGAGACTAGCCTGAAAAAATTCTTTTGAAAAGATGAAGAACCTACGAGATTTAGAGGTGGGTTCACTCGTTAAGACCTCACATCCCACTAGAATGATGTATGTTTTGTTCTCGTGAAGTATCTAACTCTAGAATGTAGATTTGGTATTTGTTACTATTACCATTTTCTACTCTTGAATCATTTTGGACACCATGATGAATTTTCTTTTTCGTTCTTTATTTTACATGATCTTGAAGCTACTATGTCTAAGGTTAAAGATAGATGGAAAAAGGGAAAATGTTGCACTATTCTGCATCAAGATCTTATATTTCACCTTTCTAATTTCCATTTAGCTCTTGCTTCCCCCTATTGTGTTGGCTTAGTTAATAACCAAACCCCACATAACTCTAATTTTAATGGTGGGGGTTGATCTACAACCCCCACTCCCTAGCCTTCCCCTTCTCCCACCCCCTCTTGGAATCCTTTTAAAAAAAACTATTTTGGATGGGACCCTAAATAAACAAAAAAAAATTTTGCAAAATTTGGTAAAAATTGACCTGGTTGGTTTTGATGATGAAAATGATGATGGTTGTAGGATGTCAGGTAGGTTAGCCAAATGTAGGGCTATGATGAAATAGAAGGACAATAGAAATTTGGAGATTAATGAGGAGGTGATAGAGTCAAAAGAAAGTGAGAAGGAGGGTAATGAGAAAAAGAGAATGGGGAAGGAAGAAGAGAATGAGGAAGTGAGGATGGAGGATAATAGCTCTTCTTTGGAGGAGGTTAAAATTAAGAAAAAGAAGAAAGTCAATCAGGACACTACTCATGTGTCCACTAGCTTTACTATGAACACTATATGCACTTTAGTTATAATGTCATTCCTTCTCTTGGAAAATCTAAGGATACCTTGCTAATGATGACTACCTCCCTTGTGAGGATGGAGAAAAAAGATAAGAATATATTTTCTACTAACCCTATTATGATGCAAGTTCAAATTTTGGAGGTGGCCAAAGGAAATTGTGGTGGGTGCCAAGAGCTATCTGGCTTGGTTAAGGACACTATATAGGAGATGGAAGCACTCAATACCCATTTCAATTTTTTGGATGAGATTTTTACTACTCTCTCCAAGTTTTTATTGAAAGTGACTCATCTTGTTGCTACTAATCTACAACTATTGCACTAGAAAAATAAAAATGAGGGCCTTGGTGAGAAAGAATCAAAGAAACTATATGGATTCCTTTCTAAAGATTGGGTTAGTGTTCTATTGGTAAAGAAGGGAAATGGAAATGACAAATTTTATGCCTTTGCTTTATTTTACCTTATGTCATTCCTTTTGGACTTGCATTGTTGGTATATGCTAGATTTTAAATACTTTTTCTAGTCGATGGGCCTTAAAGACTTTTATATTTTTAGGAAAAGAAATTATAGTAGATATGATTTTGATAGTTTATTTTTTATGTGAATATTAATTTTAGATGGAAAAGCAATATGTGTTCTACTAGTAATTTTGTTTTCATTACTAGTAGCTAGGATGCTTTGTTAGTTAATATATGGTATAGTTTTACTAGTATGGGGAATGTATTTTTGATATTAAGGGAAGGGTTATTGAAGTGTTCATAATCTTTTCTAGACATGTATTATAAATAAATGGTTTATCCATAGTGTTGTACTAAGGGACAATCCCCTTATTTTTTGGTTTCTTTTAATATCAAAAACATGTCAAATATATAGATTAGATTATCAAATATATAAAAAATATAATACATGTAAGCCATGCAATCATCAAATCACATGTAGATGTATTATATACATCAAAAAAATGTGTCAAAAATATAAATTAAGATAATAAACCACATGGGTACATACATTTACATAGGCATACCATCTAATGCACACATAAATTATATAATCATAAAATGTACATGTATTTTTAACATCAAAGTTATACATCAGAAAAGAGATATATTAATAAATAATCCAACTAATGTCATATTAAAAGGATGTCTTAAAGGGAGGTCATGTAAGTAATCTAACTAGTATCTCAATGTGAGGTCATGTGTAACTAATATAAATGATGTAAAACTACACCTCTATGACATCATACATACATACATACATACATACATACATATATATATATATATATATATATATATATATACATATATATATATATATATATATATATACATATATATATATATATATATATATATATATATATATATATATATATATATATATATATATATATATATATATATGTATATATATATATATATATATTGTATGCAAGAAAACCTACCTATTGGAAGTAAGAGAAAACAAGAAAACATTAGCTACAATAGAATCTATCAAGTATTCAAAATAAAATGAACCATAACTAACACTTGCTTGAGTTTTGCAACTCAAAGCAACCAAAAGACCAAGTCCTCATGCAACCTCAAACAACTCAACAAAGGAACCCATGAGAGGCCCTGTTGGTGTGCTCTCCCAAAACACAACTATATTGAATCTCTTGATAGGAAATGCAAATATGAGAATGAACTTATGCTAAATGAGTGAAGAATACTTCAAACAATGGCTATGGAAGTAGCCATGTTTGAGAGCATTCAAAGGATATGGATGTGGAATGCAATAAAAAAACTAATCTAACAATGCAAGATGAAATGAAATCTATCAACTACCAAATGGTTAGTAACAAATGCAACTCTAGAAAAAATCACTAAAAAGCTCAAATGACAAACTAACATGATAACAATGCATATGAGGGAGATAGCAAATGCTTGAGACAAGGGCTCTATGTATAGGCTTGAGAGAGGCCTTGGTGAGGTGGCATCTATGTGGCATCCACATAGGTGCCACATGGGAGACATGTAAGCAAGCCATGCAAGTGGTCAACATTCAAAGTTTTCTCACACATGTGTGAGCAAACGTGAAGAAAGGAGTGGGGGGAAAAGGTGTAAGAGGTGTGAGGGGTGTGGAAAGTGTGAGTGTTCTTCACACATGTGTGAGCACACACTTAGGATTAAAAAGGGGTTTAGCAAGGTTTTTAGGATAATTAAGTGAGATTAAGTAGTAGGTAGGCTTAGAAGGATGAAAATGATGGGTGTAGACTAGGTTTTGGGATAGGTTTAAGATTAAATTAAATAGGATTTAATTTGATCATAGGTTTAGAGAATTTAATGGAATGGAGGGAATTAAATAAGTAAGATTTATTTAAAAGAGGATTTATGGGGGATTAGGCATTAAATAAATTGAACACATTAGGGATGGAAGTATTTAAATTAAATTTAAATACATTAGGAAGGTGAACCTATTTAATTAAATAAGTAGAAGAATATGACAAGTATAATTAATTAATAAATAAATAATAAATAATTAATTATAATGTCAAGGGAAATATTAAATAAATTAATATAGTGTTTGGGATGATTTTAAGCGTCTACATATACATACATACATACATACATAAGTTGGGACAACATCAAAATTATTCAAAGATTTAGTCGTAACTTTTACAAATGAATATATATCACAAATTCATTTTATGAGATTGAATATGAATCTAAGCAAACAAATTTTTCCAAAGTTACAACCCAAACTAAAAAGTAGAATAAAATAGTTATTCTTTTTCCAAAATTGCTTATACAAAAATCAGATTCAAACCAATCTGCACTAAAATGACCATAACTTTTTCAAATCATAATGAAATTAAACCAAACCAAAACTAAATTAAATACAACACAAATAAATTTCCAAAAATATAATTTTTAGGTATATAGGTATTCATATGCCCTCTTACTAACAAAAATAGTTGGATTTGTAGAAATATAACTCGGAACCTTGAATAAAACTTACAAAATTGAATTTCTTTTTATTTCAATTCTCCTCCAAACTTATCCAATCATTCAAACATGTGAATCATTATCAGCACATGATAATTTGATATTTTTTAATTCCTTTAACCTATTTGATACCTCTTGTGACTATTCACCTTCACTTTTAAATCAACTTTTTCATATCATCAATATTTTATGATTACAATAGTTTATTACAGATTTGACAAATTTTGTATTTTCCTACAAATGACCTCTAAAATTTATTAAAATAGTACTAACATTAAAAAAAAATACTATACATAATATTTTATGACATTACTACCCTTTCAAGGCCTTATTTTTATAATTTGACCGTACTATGCAACTTTGACAATTCTTTACAGATGGCTTTATTTAGCCTTATCTATTGACTCAAGTAGATTCAAAATACATTTAAAAGATCATAATAAAGTCCTTTATGCTCATGGAGCCTCTTTGTGTGTCTTTTTTATGGGTTTTTTTCCACCATATCCCAAGGATAAAAGAATCCAAGTCCCTTGGATTGTCCTTCCTCTTTCTTATCTTCTAATTCTTTGGTATTTGTTGCTTGTACTCTTGTCAAGTACCCAATTCAATTTGCATATCCTCGTAAACATATTCCACATAAGAATCCAAGTATAACTCCTATAAATCTCCAATAAATTAATTATTAAAAATGAATGGGACCTCATCATATATCAATTCATCAATTTGGTTCACTATAGGAACTCTTTCATCCTTTTGTTCAATATCTTCATGTTGCAATATCTCCATACTTGGAGAAATATTTATCACTATTTGAGCCTCATCTATTCTCTTGGCTTCATCACGAGCCTTCTTCCTTACTACTAATATTATCCATTTAATAGGCCATACCACCTTCTTACTTATTTTCAAATGACATCTCATCATATCCATCACTTTCCTATCTTCAAGATCCTTCGCATCATAAGGTTCATCAAAAACTATCTGCTACTCTTTTTTTATATTAGAATCCACTTGTTAATTTTTTCCTTCCAATGCAAAAAATTTCTCTTATTTTTTAACCATGATCTCCATCCCATATTCAAATATTGTTGTATCCTCAATAAATGGTTTCTCTAAATCACTATTTTCCCTGTCCATATTTTTCTTCAATTTGTCTTTTAGCCTCTCTAACTTCTCTTCATTTTTTTCAAGTTCCCTCCTTAGGATTCTCATTTTCTCTTTTATCTCTTGTTTCATTCTAGTTGCTTCTTGTTTCCTCTCTTCTTTTTCTCTTTCCTCCTCTCTTCTTTCTTTCTCTTCTTGCTCTCTCTTCTTCTTACCATCTTCCATAAGCTTACTTATCAACTCTACTAAATCTATTTTAGACTTTGTAAAATCCATTACCCTCTCTTCTCCCAAATATTTTTTGTATATGATACCAAAATTATTTTGAAGTTACACCTTTGGAACACTTCTTGTAGGATTAACACTCACGAAGTTTCAACAATGGGCTTTTATGCATCAAGAAGGGAAATTTGGACAAATTTACATCTAGAAAAAAATTAGAATTCTTCAAAGATTTACTAATAAATTTCACAAATGAGTAGATTAAAAAAAATGTGATTTAAGATGAATGAGTTAAAAATATTTTTCCAAAGTTACAACCAAAAATAATGAGTAGAATAAAATTTATTACTCTTTTTTCAAAACTGCTTACATAAAAATTAGATTATGACTATTCTGCATTAAAATGACCATAACTTCTTCAAATCATAATGAAATTGAAAAAAATAAAACCTAAATTATATATAAATAAAATAAATTTCCTAAAAACTATTTTTTTGGTATGTCTCCTTTAATATTAGTTTGTAACAATATAAACAATAGTCAAATTTATGGAAATAATACACATAATGACCAATACATTATATTTTAATGCATTTTTGAGACCTTTAACCTATTTTATACCTCCTATTACCATTCACCTTCACTTTTATATCATCTTTTTTATATTGTCACATTTTCTGACAATATTATATTAAGTATTTAACAACTTTATATTTTCTTGCAAATGTCCTCTACACTTTATAAAATGCTTACTAACATATCAAAATAGACTATATATGAGATTTTATAACATAACTACCCTTTCATGGCCTTATTTTTATAATTTGACCATACTAGGAAACTTTGACAATTTACTACAAATGGCTTTATATAGCCTTAATAATTACTCAGGTGGATTCCAAATAGATTTAAAAGATCATAATAAAATATCATATCCATATGGATATTCTTGTTGTGTCTTTTTTGTAGGTGTTCCTAAAATAGTAACTAATATCATAAGAGGGTGTCTTAAGGGGATTTCTTAAGAGGATATCTTAAGGGGATGTCTTAAGAGGATGTCTTAAGGGGATCTATTGGGGGATGTTTTAATATAATTGTACTATCTAAAATTGGATACACTTCAATTTATGACCTTTTAGATCCTCTAGTTTATTTTCATTTCACAACTGCACTTTGAGCACACCATTTCCCTCTTTTCTCTTCTTTCTCCTAGGTGAAATTGAGGTAGGACCTAACAAAGCCTCTTGATTTCCCTTTTTCTCACACATTGGATTAGGTAGGATCTAATATCTTGATATTCTCCTCCTTTTAGGCCTCATACCCTAGATATGATCTCAATTCATCAAATGTTGGCATTTGTTAGATCCAAAACTTTTGCAAAGCTGGAAATTGGAACACTAAGACCCTACAGTCAAACCTCCTACACTAGGTCAACCTAGGTCAACTTGTTCTAGACTAAGTTGACCTAGGTTGACCTATTCTAGGAGAACCTTTTGATTTGGGACGAATGTTATTTTATACTCCTAGTAAAATCAATCTCATTGAAGTCATGTCCTATGGGATAATTTTAGGAAACTCACTATAAAAGGACATCAAACCTCTCATTTTGCAAATGAATGAAGAAGAAAAGCAAGAGGTAAGCATGAATGGACACCCCAATATGACATAGAGAAATTTTTAGGTGGAAGAAAACATATGGTTTCTTATTCTTCATTGCAAGTGAGGTTACCATTCAACATCAAGTGTTCAAGCACGATATATTAATGTGGAGGTACAAGGGGATCGTGAAGATGGTAGAGTACTTTAACCTTAGGGGCTTGGTATGATTTCCAAAATATTTAGATATGGTTATTTACACCTTTATAAATTTAACTAGATGATATTATGAAAGAGGCAATAAATTACTTTGAAGAAATATTTAACAATAATGGTAACTAGAACCCAAGGGTACAAGAATGAATCATTAAGAACATCCCAAAGCTTATATCCAAAGAAAAAATTGAATCATGGTTGGGAAACTTTACCTTTGAGAAAGTAAGTGTGGCCCTCAATAAAATGAACCTAGGTAAATCACCAAGGTTGGATGGGTTTGATGGGCTCAAGAAATGGCATAAGTTTATGGATTTTTTATGGTTTTGATGTTATATTTCACATTTAAGTTGAAAGATTTTTTGCTATAATCATTTATATAAACCTATACCTTCCCTTATTTTCTTAGTTTAATGACATTATATAGTTTCTTGGATATACTAATATGGTTAATGGTTTTATAAATAAATGGGAGTGTATATGTGTCTAATTTATAGATGTGAATGTCTTTTTCCTTTCTTACTTCTAATGGGTAGGTTCCTACAACCATGTATTGTGAGCAAGGATTGGTATTTATGCATTAAATATTTATCAAGAATTAATGGAATGAATATGTGTTGTGAAATATTGTATGCATACTAATCTTTTGTAGGAATAAGTCAAAGGAAGGATTGCGTACAAATGAATTAATAACAAGGTTATGCAACCACCTAATATTTATTAACTACTAAAGATCAAGTCATCTTAACTACTAACTACTATGAAAATTTAGAAGTCATTATATCCTATATTTGCTAAAGACTTACATCATCAAGATGTGTACCATGGTGTTGTAATTCATTGCATTGCTAAGTCCTTATTGTTGAGGCTGGATCTTAGGGAGTTATTTTTATAGTTTCTTTAAATAAAGTTGTTGAATCAAGCCCTTGATATAGTTTAGTGGATTTTGTAATTGCAATAGCATTTTTTTTTAGAAATAGACAATCATATTCCAATTTGCACTATTTTATGAGTTAATATCAATAAAATTTGTTACTATTGTGTTCAAGTATTTGAGTTTACATTTGTAGTTGTTCACTAATCCAAGGGGGCCCACTTGGTGAGCAAACCTAGTTGGTAGAATTAGCTTTCATTGTGATAGGATTAAGTAAGAACTATGTTATTCCTATAACCATTGGTAACATAACCAATAATTGTTCCTCCAGCAAAGGAAAACAATGTAGGATCTTGTTTGTATTTCCATTTCCACCATTTAGCTAAGTTTCTTACACTTGCATATAGATTAAGTGTTTTTATTCCTAATTCTATAGGATAGAAATGACAGTTAAAGAGGCTTAAAGCATGTACTTTGTAGACTTCATTTCAAGTTTATGTTCTTGGTCGATTAAGTGAATGGGTTTAATGATTAGTTTTGGATGCTATCTTGGATTAATAATCCATGAGAACAAGCCTTCATTTCTAGTTCAATCATTTAACCAAGCATTTTTGGCACCGTTATCAAGGATGGTGTCAATTTAAACCTTTTTTGAGGGTCATTTTTAGGATTTTGTATGCATAATGAGTTATTCAAAGTTTCATTTAAGTCAAACATAGTATTACTTTATCTATATGCATAGGAAAAGAGACCGTCTTAGGAGATTTCTTCCTCAAAATGAACCATTCCAAATAGAAGAAATTGTGTACCTTGAGAAAGAAGACCAACACCTTGAAGAAGACAAACCCTTTGAAGAAGACCAAGCTATTGCAAAAGAGCCACCATTTGAAAATCCTTTTCATAGCTTACCATGTAAACCTCCCTTCATCATCATCTAACAAATTATTAGGCTTGAATAACCTTTTTTGTGCCCCTATATATCAGGATAATCCTTTATCCATTGTCATTTATCAACAAGGACAACCACAACCACCACCTTTAATGGCTCAACAAACCTTTCCATTTTACATACCAGACCTCCAGGATTTTAAAAAATAGAAAAAATATTCCTGCGTCTACACTTCCCAAATTCTATGGCTTAATTACTGAAGAATCTAAGACCTTTCTCTTTGAATTTGGCATTCTTTGTAGAGGGTATGATTATACCACTAATGCTCATGGGCTAAAATTATTTCCCTCTACTCTAAAAGAAGCAACACTAAGATGTTTCATGGGCTTAGGAGATAATGTTGCAGTAGATTGGGATGGAATGAAGAACCTTTTTTTGGCCAAATATAAATATTATTACAAAGGAAGTTTGGGAGGAGCTAATATATCCAAGATGCAATAGAAGTAAGATGAGACTCTTGAAGACTATGTTTCAAGATTCCTTTATAATTTACAAAGGAACACTAAACATCAACTGAATGAGTCATCTCAAAAGCATATTTTCTTAAGGGGTGTGGAGGAAACCTATGTACAAGCTCTGGACCTCATAGCTAGAGAATATATTACATTAAGTACATGGGAGGATATCAAAAGGTACTACAAGAATTACTCATGGGTTAATGTAAAGAAAGGAAGAGGAATTCATTATAATTCCTTGAAGACTAGTAGAGCTAGTGTATCAAAAATGGATCTTTCAAATTTGTTCTAATTTCAAGAAATTCATTTTTAATATTGTTGCAACCTAGTTAGGTGCAATGCAAGCCAGAAGGAAACATGAATTTGATGCTATGCTAGCTAAGTTCTTCTCTCACTATTGAGAGAAGAAGAGGAATTGCAAGTATAAGATGGATGCTAATTTGGAGACTCAATCATAACATATTCAAGTGGAGTTCAAAGAAATTGATGATAATGGAGATATATTATATGTTTCTCAGAGAAGACCATGGGCTCAGAGATAAGGTATGCCTCAAGATTTTGTCCAAAGTATTTAGAATTTTAATAATCAATGGAAAAATCCTAATTTTTAAAACTCAAATCATTGGAATCCTACTTGGCTTCCTTAGTCTCAACCCATGTGGAATAACCAACCTTGGAAATAGCCTCCACTTGACCAATGGAAAAAACCAAACTAGCAAGGCCCTCCATAATAGCAAACTAGGTAGCAACCTAATCAAAATTGGCAGCCACAATCCAATTAATTGTAAGCTCCACAAAATAACTGGTAATAGTTATCTCAATGGTGGCCCAATCAACAGTATAGTGCCCTACAACAACCTTAGAAACAAGCTTTAATGCCACCTCCTCCTACAACCAGTACCAACCCACCTATACTAACTCAGTTACATGCCTAGCCAACACCAAATCCAAATAACATACCTACTCAAAAGAAAGTTTTTTCTTCTAATGATACTCAACAATAAACCTATTCAATCAATTTTATAAACCCTAGTTCTAGAACCATGCTTCCAAATCCTAAACGTCCAATAATAACTGAGGTTACTTTTGAGGATGTCTCAAATGAAGAATCCCTTCCTATTCCATCACAGTCTCTTGTAGCCAAGTCACCACCATTTCCAAAAAGACTTGCTCAATCATTAAATCCTCTTAAGAATCCAGATGTTGGAGAATTTCTCACTCAATTGAAACAAATGATAATCAAAATACCATTACTAGATGCCCTCGAGGAAATTCTAGCATATACTAAAGTTATTAAAGAATCTTGCATTAAAAAACCTGGTAAAAAGTGTAAGGACCCCCAAACTATCCATGCCATGGATTAGTTATCTAACCTCATGCTAAATAAATTATCCCAAAATATTCTAATCTAGGAAGTCCAATTGTCACAATACATATCAATAGAGTATAGGTATATAATGCTTTGATAGACTTAGGTGCATCTATTAATGTCATGACTAGGGAGGTACTTCTCCACCTTAATATTATTGGTATTAGAGAAACCCCTATTATAATTCATCTTGCTAATAGTTCTATAGTTAAACCTAATGACATGATTAGAGGATGCCATAGCTACTCTGGATAGTATCTAGTGGATTTTGTCATTTTATCAACTAAAGAAAATTTAGGAGGTTATCTTATTATCCTATGAAGGCCTTGGTTAGCCAAAAAAAAATTCTTACATTACTTTCCATTTAGGAAAAATTACCATAGCTAATGGATCCACTATTAATAATTTGGCCTTATATTCTCCTACTAAATCACTCTTGCAAGATGATCAAGTTGTGTGGCCTAACTTAGGAGATGATGAAATTGAGGTAAATTCATTAAGTCAACTTGTGGTGATTGAAAGAAACCCCTTTATGATTCCTCAAAATGATGATGATATCCTCATAGCCATATTGTTCAAAGAATATGGTGAATATTATGCTCTGTGTATTGACCATAATTATTCATTTCAAACAATTCTTCCTCCTAAAGATACACCTAATTTTCTTGTAGCCACTAGTTACCTTCATACCTTGTTACCTCATGAAATTAAGTCTTCAAACTTCAATATGTTAGCTATGCTTGATAAAGTCACTAGAGTTGAACTTAGCCCAAGGAAGGAGCTTAATATTAGTAAGAGTCTTACTTCTAACAATTTGGAAAGTACACTTAGCTGCTATAGGAAAACTAGAAAGCATTTTCCTAGGACTACATAAACATGAAGGGACTAGACCCAAAACTCTATACTTATAGAATTTACATCACACCTTAATGTAATCCTGTCATACAACCTGAACAGAGGGTCAACTGCAAAAAATTTTGAATGTTGGATTCATCTACCCTATTTCTAATAGTCAGTGGGTCTCACCTTTAGTAATTGTGCCTAAAAGGGTGATTGGGTTAAATGGAGAGTATGTGTGAATTACAAATAACTTAATACAACAACTGAAAAGGATCACTTTCCCCTACCTTTCATTGATCAAGTTCTTGAGAATTTGGCTAGGGAAAAGTATTTCTCTTTCTTAGATGGATTTAGTGGGTATAATTAAATACAAATAGCACCAAAAGATCAGGATAAGATAACTTTCACCTATCCCTAGGGCACTTTTCCTCATTTGGCACCACCCTTTAGATTATGTAATACTCCTACTGCCTTTTAGTAAGCAGTAATAAGTAATTTCTCTAACATGTTTGTTGACTATATGGAAATCTATATAGATGATTTCATTTTTTATGGCTCTACTTTTAATGGAGCTAAATCAAATTTGTATAAAGTCTTAAATATATGTGAAGAACACAACCTTTCATTAAATAGTGAGAAATATTAAATTATGATGGAAGGAGTTGTGTTAGGTAATTAAATTTCTTCAAGTGTTATCCAAGTTAATCCTCAAAAGATAGAGGTGATTAGAACTCTACCTACACCTAAAAAACAAAAGGATGTTAGAATCTATCTAGGCCATGTTGGTTACTATAGGAGATTCATAAAAGATTTTAGACAAATACTAGCTCCACTATATAATTTGTTAAAGAAAGACTCTAAATTTTCATGGCATTCAGAATGTCACAAATCATTTCAGCACCTTAAAGATTTCTTGACTAAACCACATGTACTCGAAGGTCCCAATTGAAACATTATGTTCCATATTCATATTGGTGCTTCAAATTATGCTATAGGAGGTGTGCTAGGACAAAAGGAAGGGACAGTAGAACATGTTATCTATTATATCAGTAAAAATCTACAAGGAGCTAAACTAAACTACATTGTCATAGAAAAGGATGTGTTAGCTATGATTTATACTCTTAACAAGTTTAACATTATATAACTGGCTATGAGATCTTTGTGCATACTAATCATGCTATAATCAAGTACCTTATCAATAAACCTTCTATTTCAGGAAGACTAGCTTGCTAGTTATTTCTTGTGTAGGAATGGGATATAAAAGTGATAGACAAATCAGAAAAGGCTGATGTGGTAGTAGATTTCCTTTCATGATTACAAGTTCCTGATGATCCTATAGTCATTGATGATAGCTTCCTAGATGAACATTTGTTCTCTTAAATAGCACATAATCCATGGTATGCTAATATTGCCAATTATCTCACCATAGGGAGAACTCTAGCTCATTTCTCTCTTAATGATAGAAGACTTCTCACTAAAAAGAGCATCAATTTTTCTTGGATAGTTGGTTGCATGTTTTATACTATACTTTATCAAGTTATACATAGATGTCTCAGAGAAGATGGATGTAATGATATCCTACAATCCAGCCATGATGAACCATGTGGGAGACATTTTGCCGTTAAAATGACAACATTCAAGATCCTGACAACTCAATACTATTGACCAACTCTTCATAAGGATGCAATAAAATATACAAAGAAATGTGGTAGAAGTCGACATATAAGAAGGCCAAAAAAATTAGATGAAATGCCCCCCACAAGTAGTTGTTACACCAATTGATCCTCTATTAAAAACTAAATCTTATATTTTGGTATGTACTGATAATGTCACTAAATTGGCTGAACTGAAAGCTATGCAACATGCTAAGGATAATAATGTTGTAGAATTATTTTATGAAGTCATCTTTACACAATCTAGAGTCCCTAGAGAATTGGTGACTAATCAAGGTGCCCAATTCACATCAAATCTCATTACTGCAATCGTAACTAAACAATTCAACATGGTAAATCTTCTCCTCACCATGCTCAAGCTAATGGACAGAATATGATAACAAATAGAGAACTAGAAGCCATTTTAACAAAAAATGTTCAAATACATAAGAAGGACAAGGAAACCAAGGTTCCAAAGACACTATGGGCATATAGAACAACATGGAAGACAACAACAAGATTTACTCCTTTTGAATTATTCTATGGGAAGACAATTATGTTGCCAATTGAGTTTAAGCACAAAACACTTTGCATTGCATTGGACCTCAATATTGATCTCCATGATGCTCAAAAAGAATGCATCCTAAAAATAAATAAACTTGATGAGTTTCAAAAATATTCTTTTCATAATGCTAAGTTAATTCAAACACAGCACAAGAAATGCCAAGATATATTTATTAAGGATAAGCAATTCAATGTGGATGACTAGGCACTCCTCTATGATTCAAGGTATCAACATGATTTGAGAAAATTTCAAACTAGATGGTTAGGACCATATGCAATAGAAGTAGTGTATGATAATGGAGTAGTATAATTGGCAACAATTGATCTAGTTTGATTCAAACTTCTGGTCAATGGTCATCAACTCAAAATCTATAATTAACCATAGAATAAAGAAGATTTCCTAGAGTTGTTTACTTTTATAGATTCTCTTGAAGCAATGGTACCTAAGTCTTCCACTTAGTATGCCCCATTACTTTAGCTTTGATCAAATTTCATAATAAATCATCACTTTCTCTATAACATATACATCTCACCTTCTTTCTTTCTCACCCATCCATCTCATTTCTGGCTCCCACAAATAGGTATGCAATGATACAATTTTTTTCTAACACAAGCATGGGTTCATACCATGAATTTTTCCATCCTTATTTATTTCCTTTAATTTCATGCATTTAAATTTGTTTTCATTTCAATTCTTTGCTCATAGTGCATGGTGGGACCCATGCCTTATTTTATGTTGGGGGGGGGGGGGGAGGGGGGTGTGGAATTTTGTGTTATGTTTATTTTATTTCCACATATAAAAGCTCATGGTCATATGATAAGTAGTATGTCATACTTTGAATAATTATTTGAAGATATGTCATATCATTCCCTTTAAACTTATCAAGTTCATGTGACACTTGCCTCCCTTTTGGAAAGTACATACATAAACTTCATTTATGGAATGAACATAGGACAAAAGGTAGAAGTTTAATGATGGCATGACATTATTATATGGCATATTGTTATATGGCTTTAAGTTTTCTCAACAAATTTAAAGCTTTTTGTTCTCCAATGTCTCTGAAAATACATGCTCTACAAATCTTGAATTTTTCTCTCTATACATGCATCTATTCTCTAAGTGTGGAAGCATACATTTTGGCATTTTACTAGTATAACCATGGGGGTGACTTGATACACCATGAGTCCACAATTCATAACCTCATTCTCTAGGACAATGATTTTCATCCACTATTTGAAAATCATGGTTGGCTCTAGTATTTTTAGAATCTTACGATTTGGAATGAGGAAATTGATTTCTAATTCATGAATTCATTGAGCAATGGGGTAGCCATGGTTTAAGGGCTCAGGATCAAATGCAATGAAGAGACAATCTCTCGAGTCTCAGGGTTACTTTGGAAGGAGAAATATTTGAAGAAGACATGGACCTACATTTAGCAAGGGACCAACTTAACTTACACTTAGGTAGGCCATTAGAAGTAGATAGGAGGCATGGAACAAGATAGATTTAAGTGCAAGAATATTATAACAAGTGTGTTCTCTATATCATGAAGTACATTATAGGTGATGGTAGGTGTCAGTGTTTACATGGTGCTCATTTCAAGATCCTCGATTTTTTGAGGCATGAAAATAGATCTGTCAGTCTTCCACACTTCTTGTTTAGTTTATGAAAGAAACGAGTTGTATATGTGCAAGAAGGTAAGCCTAACGTAGTCTCAAATTATTGTTTGATTAAATTGATAGTAGAGTGGGATTTAGGACATACTTCTACTATTTCTTGGGATGATTTCCTATTGATGTATAGTTTTTTTCCAACATTTGGGGGACTTAGGGGTTCAAGGATAGGAAGAAGGGTTGCTACAACAATCATAACTATAAAAATTGTAGAACAGAGTTTATCTAATGAACCCTCATGTAGTTTTATGTCACCTAGGGAAAAAAAAAGAAAATAGTGTAGAAATCACCATCTATCTCTGAAAATAAAAAGGGGAAGAAAAATTTTGTCAAAGAAAATCCCATTTTACCTCAATTCAAAGCTAGTGCAAAAACTAGGTCTTCTACACATAGGGTTGAAAGTAAACTAGTCTAGGAACAAGAAGAAGTTAACCCATATCACACACAAGAGTCAAGGGATGTCCATGATAAAGTTGTCACTCTCTCACCCTTTTTTAAGAGAAAGAAAGTTTAGAAGAAGACTCCTACAACATATGCTAAAGAAGAGTCTTCAAATTAAAAAAAGGCATTTAAACCTTCTATTGAAACACCTGTGAGGAGAAGTGAATGAATTTCTATAAATTTTGTTCCAAAAGATACCTCTATTGATGAGGTTGCATAAACAAATGTTCCTAAAGTGAATGAAGAAATTTTTGAACATGATAAATTAAAAGGATTTAGAGAAGATCCAGGAAATATGCCATAGAATCCTAACCACTATTAGGAGGATGTTGTTTACATTAGGGATGATAGCAATGGTAATGATTCTAATCATGGTAACTTTGTGTTTTGAAGGAAAGAGAAAAGCCCCCACACTATATATGAATATTAGAATGATGATGTTTTTGTTTTTGGAAATGAAATTGAAGATTTTGTAATTAATGATCCTTAAGATTTGGATTAAGATTTTCCTACAGTCAATATAAATATTGTTTATCAAATTATTGAGAAAATAGTTAATGAAGGATTAGAGACTATAGTTCAAGCTACATAGCAAATCAAAGAGGACCCTTCACTTCAATAACCATCTCTTGAAAATCCTCAAAGAGTCATTGTGTTATGGAAAGAAAAGTCTATTTCTAATCCTCTTGTTGAAGATTCTAATGAAACACAAAATGATGAAAGCTCTAGGTGGCTAGATATCAATAATCAAGGACCAATGCCTCCAAATATTTCCATGCCATTAGCACAAGGAATGAGCCTGTATCAACAATTTTTTTATAGAGAAAGCTATGTGGCTAGAAGAAAATTGGAGGACAAAGTCAATTATTAATAATCAATGGAGGGATTTTTTGGACCATGAGGATAAAATTACAATTTTAGAAGATAAGGTCACTCAGTTGACTACTTTGATGCCTGAACTTCTTCAATGTAGACCATTGACTCAAGTCTATGCTTTGTTCCTTAAAGAGTAGATGTTGAATTATAAGATGACTCAGATTTCTCAAGGTGTTCATTCTTCCTTAAACACTCCTCATGAATTTTACTATTGTTTCCAAAAATCTCTTGTAGCCATTAAACATTTGTTGTGTGAGTTGTATATGCATAATCTAGGTGCTTCTAATGATTGAAAATGGAATCCCTTGATGTATGCGGGGGATATTCATACCTGAGCATTTATGTCTTGGATTTAGAATGGGATCACTAGGGAAAATTAGGCTAATCCATATAGAGAGGTAGAGGAGTTAGAATTTTTGTATCTAAGGCCTAAGGTAAAGGATCCAAGGATATATTATTATGACTTGTTGAAAGTTTCAGTTTCAAAAAAAGGTGAGAAGCATATCGAGCCTCTTAGGATAGTTTCCTATTTTGAATTAGGGAAATGCAAGCAAACACATTACAAGAGGTAGAGAGATCAATCATTCAGAGATGGATAAGGAGTCATCGTGACTTGCAGGTTAAGGAACCACACTCTCCCCAAAATTTTATTATGGAAAGCAAGCATGCATCATGGTATATAATGTTGGGGCAAACTAGGGGTAGTTTTTGAATTCCACTTAGGTTCCAATCTCCTTTACTGATGTATCCACTATTGCGGATTAATGAAGATGTCAATGAACATGATGTAACTACTGAAGTGAGATCCTAGGGATGCCTTAAAGATTCCAAGGGCTATTATTGGAGTTGGTAAAAAGGAGGAGTAGGGGATAGTGTTGCAAAAGATTCTAGATTAAAAGCCAAAATTGGGAACTACATCTTGTCTAGAGGACCAACAAATTTCTAAGTTGGGGGTAATTATGGGATGAAGAAATGGCATAAGTTTGTGGTTTTTTATGGTTTCGATGGGACATTTCATGTTTAAGTTGAAAGACTTTTTACTATAATGCTCTGTATAATCCTATAACTGCCCTGCTTTTCTTCATTTCATGACATTATATATTTTCCTAGATATACTACTATGGTTAATTTATATAGATAAATGGGATTATATGTGTGTTTAATTTATAGATGTGAATGTCCTTTTCCTTTCTTACTTCTAATGGGTAGGTTCCTACAGCCATGTATTATAAGAAAGGATTGGTATTTATGCATTAAATGTTAATTATGAATTAATAGAATGAATATGTTCATGTTTACTAATCCATTATAGGTATAAGTCAAAGGAATGAGTGTGTACAAAGGAATTAATGGCAAGGTTATGCAACCACCTAGTATTTATGAATTGTTCAAGATTGGGTCATCTTAACTACCAACTATTGCGCAGATTCAGAAGTTATTATATCATGTATTTGCTAAAAGAATTATTGCATCAAGATGTGTAGCATGATGTTGTAATTCAAATATTTCTAAGTCCCCATTGTTAAGGTTGGATCTTAGGGAGTTAAATTTTATAGTTCCTTTAATAAATTTGTTGAATCAAGCCTTGGATATAGTTCAATGGAGTTTGTAATTGCAATAGCATTTTTTAGATATAGACTATCATTTTCCAGTTTACACTATTTTATGAGTTGATATCAATAAAAGCTATTACTTTTGTGTTCAATTATTTTGAGTTTACATTTGTAGTTGTTAACTCATCCAACGGGGGTCACTTGGTGAGTGAATGTAGTTGGTAGAATTAGCTTTAATTGTGATAGTATTAAGTAAGAACTATGTTGTTCCTGTAACCATTGGTAATAGAACCAATAGTTGTTCCTCCAGAAAAGGAAAACACTGTAGAATCTTGTTTTTATTTCCATTTCCACCATTTAGTTAAAGTTTCTTACACTTGCATATAGATTAAGTTCTATGTTCTTAATTCAATAGGATAGAAATGACAGTTAAAGAGGTTTAAAGCATATACTTTGCAGACATCATTTCAGGTTTATGTCCTTGGTTAATTAAGAAAATGGGTCTAATGAATAGCTTTGGATGCTATCTTGGATGAAAAATCCATGAGAACAAATCATAGGGTTTTTGACATGCTTATTTCAAACATGCTAAAACTTTATAGGGATGGAGGTAACTAATTAAGGCTTTAGAAGGAGTACAAAATTTGAGAAAATATCCGTACAAAGGTAAATAATACCTTAATCACCCTAATCTCAAAAAAGGATAAATAAATGATCCTTAATAATTATCATCTCATATCTCTTTGCAATACTCTCTATAAAGTATTTACTAAGACTATGGCAATTACAATCTAGAAACTTCTCCCAAATTGCATTAGCGAGGAACACACAAGGTTTGTACAAGGAAGATCTATCTTTCATGGACTAATTATTGCCTAAGAGGTCATACATGCTATTAAAAACAATAAAGAACCTAGTAATTTAATTAAGCTAGATATTAAAAAGGTTAATGATAGAGTGGATTGGGGCTTTTTAAGGATATGACTTGAAGCCTTTTGGTTTGCAAAACAATGCATGATTTTGATCTTTGAATGCATATCCTCCCATAAGTTACCAATACTAGTAAATGGATCACCCAAAGGGTTTTTATGAATTAGTAGGGGACTTAAATAGGGGATCTGATATTCCCTTTTCTTTTCATGTGATGTCCCTAGTTTAGACTAGGTTTTAATAAGAGTTAAATAATAATATTCTATTAATTTAATATATTTATATAGATAAGTATATGATATTAAATCATCTAATACATTTTTTGATATATTGAAATATAATGATAATATATCCTTATTTATTAATATACTAATAATACAATATATATCTACCAATATAAAAATCTTATGATATATATAATAATGATAATAAATAAAGGATGGTACTAATTGAATGGTTAAAACATTATTATGTTATCTAAATGGCTTATATCATCCATAAGCCCAAGGATACACTACAAATATTAAAATTTAAATAATTAATAAATGTTATATATAATAATGTATATTATTAAATATATGTTAATAAATCACTATTAAACCTTAACCATTAAAACTAGGTTAATTATTATTTGAAGGGATGCAACCACTCATGACCATTCACTAGTAATAAAATATATAAATAGGAGAAAAAATGATAGAGTAAGTGATATCATATATGGATTATTATAAAAAATTATTCAAATAAGGAGCGAATAAGGAAATGCCCTAAATGAGACATTACAAGTGGTATCAGAGCATCGAATATGCCAACCTATGGGACATATCTACAAAAGTATTGATCATTTTCAGAGTGGAAAATATTTATCATGTTTTTTTATTAGAGGCATGGAATTAGAAGTTATATGAGGAGCCCTGATAGAAAAAAAGGATCAGGAGGAGATCAGAACTATTATTTATGATTGACGCTAATCAATGGGTCGTATGTGATGCTTCCGTCCTAGAGTTTGATATAAATAATTACAAAATAAATATTTAATAAAATAAATAATATTTCAATTTTTTTGAAGAAGACATTGATTAGCAATTTGAAAACACACTGACTTAGAGAAGTGATATATAATAATAAAAATTACCTGTCACTGGATATCCCTTTTATGATACCGAGGATAATAGCATTAAGATTGTCTTTGGAAATATCATCACGTAGAGACTCGGTATAAATTCATTATATAATCAATGCCCATGGTACAAGTTAGTCAAGAAGGAAATTGGAAAGCATTACAGACCCTTCGCATTATAATAATAAGTAAACAATTGATTTCAAAACTCTAATATGTGCAATGACACCATGCTTAATATCATTGTGATGAAGTGGAGGCCTTAATAATGGATTATTATGCATATAGAATAGTCTAGATTTACTATTGAGCTGCCAGTGAACTACATTAATTACTAAGGAATCAAATTATCTATAACATCATTGGTGGAATTAAAAGGCAAGATTTAGAAGATTAAGGACCACAAATATTATCATGATTTAATAAAGATATTAGTTAGTGAGAACTGGAACTCATTGGTTATTGTTGGGGAGACATAAGGAAGAAAAGGTCTTTGATTCATGTACAATCATGATTTCTAAGAGTTGTCAAAAGATAAAAGGTTTTTTATATGCTAGTCTATGGAAGGAAGTCACATGTATAAAACTCTCTAACACAGCAACCATGCTCTTTAAATATCGCATGCAATATGAATGAAACATTATAAGTCTTATAAGTTTCAAATTCTTCTCTCTAGAATGTGGCTAAAGGCCTACACTTAGGTGAAGAAAAATGTGACTGCGTACATGCCCAAGCACTATGAGAGTTTGAAGCCACCTTGGTGTAATTAATTTGATAATCCTCACTGCACATGAAAGTAATTGGAGTGCAAGCTACAAACTCTTGATATTAATATATATTTATAGTAATAGTAATTTGTATAGGATCTTCTATATACATACATACATACATACATACATACATACATACATACATACATACATATATATATATATATATACAGCCTTGATGGTAGAGGTATCCAATGGAACACAACTTAGTCACCTTTAATGTTGCAAGCATCTTCTGCAAGGTTCAATAATTTTCCTGATGTTTAGATGCATTGGAACTCCCATGAGTTTGAAGATTGGCTTGATGAATATTATTGATGAGATTCGTATGAAAAATGGTGACAATAGACTCCATTAATCACATTCTAAATGACCAAATAAAAATTAATGAAGTAATGATAATCCATTTTGACAAGTGGTTGGTTGGATGTTTAAATTACAATTTTTTTATTACAACCCCCTTTCCAACTTACAGTGCATTCAATATACTCTCTTTCATTTTAATGAAAAAGTGTGTTCACATGGGTTATTAAATTTGTACTATATGAAGAAGGATTTCTGCCACCACCTCTATAGAGATAAGATATACATCTAGAATTCTTACATGAAGAAGAATTATTGTACCTGTCTCTTAAATTAAGAAGAGGGATGACTATCTTCACCGTTGTGGTTATGAAAAAGAAGCCAAGTTTAAAGAATGGATGCTACACTTGATAAGGGAGAAAAGGAAAGGATGGACAAGATATCTAAGCATAATCCTAAATAAAATCAAGAGAGTAATGAAGATACAAAGGACCAACAAGAACTAGATAAGCTACAAATTTAATGGTGATAAAAATTTAATAATTAGTAAATCAGATTACCTCCTAAGTAGACCACCTTGAGGGATGTCAAGTGCTTCCATCAAGGCCAAGAGGGCCCAAAGTTTCTCTCTTAGGATTAGGTAGGATATTTAAGGAGAATAAGATTACCTCCTAAGTAGACCACCTTGATGGATGTCTAATGTTGCCATCAAGGCCGAGAGTGTAATGCCCCGCCCGGAGATCCTTGGAAACAAGGATTCAAATCAAGCCAAGAATTTTTTTTTTACAAGTATGAATGCACATGACAACATCATACAGGGATCACAATGATCGCAATGGAAGACTTCACCACAATCCTGGCAACCAACAGATCTTCGAATGCCACTACCGACTAACACACGCAAACAAAAACCAACAACCACCACAACAAGATGAGGGCTCAATAAATGACCACTCATCAAAAAAACACCAAGATGGGCTAAAATGGAGAATCCTAAAATTTGGCTAAGCCTAAAATCCTAAAGCCCTGAAAATTGGCTAAGTCTAGATTTCTGAAGCCCTGAAATTTCCTAGAATCTATAACTTATCTCCAAGAGGTTTGAAACCTATCTCAAAAGATTTGTCGCATATAGTAAAATATATCTTAAGTATAATAAATTAAATATATGTCAACTTATACTTCAACAGAAACACAAAAATTGGATTTCAAGAGAAACCAACTGAATTCAAAAATATATTTTAAACCCCAAGAGACTAAAACAGAAACATGAAAATTGGATTTCAAGAGAAACCAACTGAATTCAAAAATATATTTTAAACCCCAAGAGACTAAAACAGAAACACGAAAATTGGATTTCAAGAGAAACCAACTGAATTCAAAATGCAACAGCATAGGGTTGAAGAACACCCAAAAGGGTAGCCAAATCAACCCTCAAAAAGTTTGGAACATGACGAAAAGTTCTCGCTGTCTACTTGTGCAAGTTTTTACAAAAAATCGTGCGACACTTCTTAATAAGGGAGGGCAACACTTCTCCTTAAGGCATGTGACACTCTTCTAGTGTCGTACGACATTTCTCAAGAAGGCGTGCAATACTTTATAGGATCGTACGACACTTCTCAAGAAGGCGTGCAACACTCTTCTAGTGTCGTATGACATTTCTCAAGAAGGCATGTGATACTTTACGGTATCGTACGACACAATTTGTATGGGCGTGCGATACATTATTATGTCACACAATGCTGACAAAATGTCACCCATAGAAATAGGAAAACACTTAAAGAACTCAAAAAAAGGGAAAAACACAAAGAAAAACCTCCACACTGAGGAGTACCAGATCCACGTAAATCGAGGAATGAACACTTGAAAGCACTAACAACAAGGAAAGAGGAACATCTATCCATCTAAACCATAATAGTAAGGAACATACTAAAAACAACATCGTAGTAAACATAAATAATATCACAATTACAAAAAAACCAAATTAAGTACGCGATTCCTCCCAACCGTCAATAGCATCATAAGACCATTGTGGGTCTTAGCCATCCCCCATGCACAACATCTCAAGCCACTGACCAGATCGTTAGTATTGTTGTAATAGGGACATCACTACTAAACATGCAACAATATATGCATAAGGAAATCTAACATGATAGTAGTGAAGCATAAGATAATCCTGTAGTAGATAACATCATCTATCACATGCTAAACAACAGTAAGCAATAGATATACTACTAAAGCAAATCACATCATCTAATCATATGCTAAACATCATGATAAGGGAATGCATCAAATAAACTAACATCATCTAAACATGATATCCAAGCATTCCAATGAAAGCATAAGTCACAAGGAAGCATACTCTGAAACCCGAAGTACCAAGTGAAAGCATCCAGCAATAGTCACACTAGAACAAAGATCGTCTCTATACACCAATCCCTAGCAATGGTGAAGGTAGCTATGCCTCCCAACCATGTGGAATCCATAGGTCCACACCCACCATGCTGATGGAGATAAAGATCTAACCACAAACACACAAAACAACATCCATGGCTAACACTCATGCCAGATAGTATGATGGCTACAAACAAGAACCTAAGACAATGCAAGGAGTACAGGTCCTGGTCAGACACTCAAAAAGGCTACTAAGTAGGGGCTGACATCATGGAGAGTCACTTGGCATCAAAAGGCCCAAGCTTGGATCTATGTAGCTCAACTCCCTCAATGGAAGGCCAATACACCATGTAGCTCAACTCCCTCAACAGAAGGCCAATACACAAAAGTACCATTTTATTATCTTAAGTTTTATTACCATTCACACATTTTATTAGTTATCACTTATTTAAAACTTCCTATCCTTTACCAACCCTATGGGACTAAGGTCACCAGGTTGTGAGATAGAAGCCCCCTCCATATGCTACCCTACCCTACCCATACTCATCCTATGACAAGTGCCTGTGGGCATGCATACTCCCATCCCAACCCCAATGATCATAACTTCTGAAAGTACCATGGAAGATCAGCCTCGCAAGTCATTCGACAAATGCACGCGGATGTACTCATGTGTGGCGCACCACCATCACGAAGATCATAACATAAGGACGAGAATGAGAACACAATGCAAAGAAAACACCCAATTGAAAGCAACATGGCAAGGATGGATTCTACACGAATCCCAAAGCCAATAAAACCATACATCATGAAATCACTCAACCGGTCTCAATCCAAGAGATTGGATTCTACATGAATCCCAATGATGTAACAAGACCAAATGTCATGAACTCACTCAACCGGCCTCAATCCGAGAGTATGGATTCTACACGAATCCTAGCGTTCACCAAACAAAAGCAAAGGTGCAAGAGAAACCATAACAACAGGTAACAAATCACTCAACCGAACACAAAGTCGGGAGTATGGGTGCGATACGCATCCCAATGCAACAAAAAGTGCAATAGTGGTTTGACTAATATCCAAACGGATCATCTAGTTCCACAACCCACATTGTGCCAAGAAAACTCGAGAAAATAGAGCGGCACACAAAATGAGGTAAAAACCCCAATTTTTAGAAAAATTCTAAAATTAAAACCCATTTGGCCTTTGGGTTCAAAAACCCCAAAAATTCAAAAATAAATGGAATTGGACACTGTATGCAAAAATGGCTAGCATAACAGTGCAAAAATCCAAACCCTCATCTCAAAAAATAGAGAAATGTTCATACCCACCCAACCGGGTAGAACTAGCATACAAAAATAGAGGGGAACACTAGTTCTCAGCCTCCAAACAAACAGCTACCAAAAATAGAAGCAGGAACAATAAAACAGGAAAGCCCTACCTCACAGCCAAAAGGGAAAAAAGGGAATCTGAACCAAAAAATAAATATCTTGTAGAAGTAGCTGAAAATCGTGGCAATCCAAAGTTTCTCCGAGCTGGATCCAACGAGCCCAACCTCGCGACGATCCCATGCCCATATCTCGCACAACGAAAAAAATAGTAAATCCTCATGAAGAGGATTTTTGGGTTTTACTCTCCAACTTTCCAATTTGAAAGTGAGAAGTGAGGAATTAAATTCCTCTTTAGATACTTATTCACTTTTCGGGTGAATAATCGATTAGGGCATTTAACTAGCCAATCTAGTTAAACCCCGAATTGACCCAAACAAAAACAAGCTATATTTATAAATAGGAATTCATCTATGGTAAAGCTGCCAAAAATTAAAATAAATCAATTAAAAAGCTCGAAAACCCAAAAACACATAAATCTCCTAAACAACTTTCGTGACAAAGCGAAACTCTAAATGCATAGACTTGCTCACTGGTCTAATCACAAATGCAAATGAGTTCAAATTTAATAATCTCCGAAAGTTTTAATTTAAACATTAAATTAAGGGTACGTCAACCATATAAGAGCAACATTGGTAAAATATGAAAGTCTGAATCACTAACTCCATGTGCCCCTGCCAAGGATATAAATCCTACACACTAAACAACACGATCAAGTGCAATTGCATATAATAACATAGCTGAAGCACTAAATGCATTAAATCACCTAATTTAACCATTTAATTAATTATATTAAAATAATCTATTTACATCACTCACGTTCACATAAAGCATAAAAATGCAGGAATGAAGTAAATAACCATAGCATTAAATCCATCACATAACATAATTAGAGGTATGTCCAAAAACTAGATAACCAGATATCATCATAAAAACACACCTTCATCTCAAAATGGCATCATCATGCAATATGATTAACTGAACAACATAGTAGTCTAATATCTATGATATTGGAATCAAGGTGCAACATTTGACCCTCAAGTCCTCTCAGATATAAAGCATCACATAAGAATAGATATCTCTCTGATCAAAATATAACAAGGTAAATGTCTGCAACACACAACCAAATAATGCAACATGAACAATCCATTCTAATTACTTAAGCATTTAATAATGATTGATTACTCTGCATAAAAGAGGCATTTAAAACACATAAACAACCATAGTCATAAACATGACTAACCAATGCTACAGGAACCTAGTCCAGTGTAACATGGTAAAAGAACATAGTGCAATCTCTGCACACATCTCAAGGTAATCATGAAACAACCTCATGATACCACATTGATCTTGGTAATCATTGGCACAAACCTCAATGAACCAAAATCACATCATAATCTCATAGATCAGTCAAAAGCATAAACAAAGCAACTGATACAGAAACATAAATTGAAACACCTCGACGGTGTAGACCACTCAAGGTCACAATCATGATCCTATCTCAACAAAATATCAACAAGGTTGCATCCATCAGGATGACTTACAGAAGTCAAATCGAAGAGGCACTACAGAGAGGGTGAAAGTTTCATTCTTGGGCTTAGGTAGGATATTTAAGAAGGAAAAGAATTTTCATCTAAGTAGATCACCTTGATAGATGCCAAAGTGCTACTGTCAAGGCCAAGAAGGCCAAAGTTCCACTCTTGGGCTTAGATTGGGAAAAGAATGTTAAGATAGACACCTAAGTAGACCACCTTGATGGAATGGTAAAATATTTTCATCAAGGCCAAGAGGGCCAAAGTTTCACTCTTGGGCTTAGGTTTGTCAAGTTAAGAAAAATTTGACATCATGTCAACTTAATTTAGTTAAGAATGTGCCAAGTAGACCACCACATGGGATGACTGATGTCTTCCATTGAGGCCAAGGGAGCCAAAGTTTTTCTCTTGGGCTTGGTAGGATATTGGTTTAGAACCAATTTATCATGGCTCATCTTTTCTTTGGAGCTATTATATACATGTACATACTAATAATTATTTGTGCATGTAGGATCCATGATCAAAAAGCATACTAGGGAAGTATATTTTATAAATCATTCCCTTTACTCTACTTCATTGTGAAAAATAAATTATAGGGAATCAATAAAGAATGTATGATTTTTCTACATCATGTATGCTCTATGTCTTCATCTGTCTGCACTATGTTTGCTGCGTGTTTTCATTCATTAAGATGTATATTTCATAATTTTTTAGGACTTTTGTATGCAAATATGTTTGTATCTATGAAGGAGTTGTGTATGAATGATTTTTATTAAGGACAAGAAAATTTTGAGAGGGGAGGACTGTGATGTCTCCATTTTAAACTAGATTTTAATAAGAGTTAAATAATAATATTTTATTAATTTAATATATTTCTATTAATTTAACATATTTATATAGATAAATATATGATATTAAATCATCTGATACATTTTCTGATATATTGAAATATAATGATAATATATCCTTATTTACTAATATAATAATAATACAATATATATCTACCAACATAAGAATCTTATGATATATATAATAATGATAATAAATAAAGGATGGTACTAATTGAATGGTAACAACATTATTATGTTACCTAAATGGTGTATATCATCCATAAACCCAAGGATACACTACAAATATGGAAATTTAAATAATTAATAAATGTTATACATATATAATATATAATAATGTATATTATTAAATATATGTTAATAAATCACTATTAAACCTTAACCATAACAACTAGGTTAATTATTATTTGAAGGGATGCAACCACTCACGACCATTCACTAGTAATAAAATATATAAATAGAAGAACAAATTATAGAGTAAGTGATATCATATATGGATTATTATAAAAACTTATACTAATAAGGAGCGAATAAGGAAATGCCTTAAATGGGACATTACATTTCATCTATGGAAAAAGTGTTAGGATGATCAATGTCAAGTATGAGAAGACTATTAAAGGAATAAGAATCACTAGTGACCTAGATTTGACAACCTGCCAATAGTTTGTTGATGACACTGTGCTTTATGGAAAAAGTACCATAAAGAAGGAAAAAGAGTTTAAAATAATGTTAAATCAATATACTAGTGCATTAGGTCAAGATATTAACCCCAAGAAGTCATAAATCTTCCTCTTTAATAACCATCCTAATCTGGAGCAATAGATTTGCCAAATTTTGAATTTCAAAAGAGGAAGTTTTACCTTGTAAATACTTAGGTCTCTCTTTAGAAAAAGGGGCACATTCTACAAAATTATATGATCAAATAACAAAAAAGATCAAAAGAAAAATGGATTCCAAGAAAGGAAAATGGTTCTCTTCTGCAGGTAGAGAAATGATGATACAATCTATCCTTTCAGCTCAACTCATTTATTAATTACCTTGTATTGATCTCCCTAGGAAAAATAGAGACAAAATCAATAGACTCCTTAGGAATTTCTTCTAGAAGGGAACTAGAAAAAGAAAAAGAAAATCCCTATTAGCTTGGGACAAGGTATGTAGACCAAAAGACAATGGAGGAGTAGGGATCAAGGATATAATATTGATGTAGGAGCATCCTAGATGTAAGGGAAATCTTCACCCAAAATATTCTTGTGTAGAGTTTCTATTTGTGGGATCTTGATAGTTTTATTAATTTGATCTCATGTGCTTAAATTGTTTTATTCTCATATGTGGAGGTACACCTTAGACATATCAGCCTACTAGATGAGTTTTATTATCATATCATATGTATTATTGCAGTTATTGCAAATTTTTAGTATGAATTTTGGCTATCCAAATTTTAGGTTCAATGATGAAGGCCTAAATAGATCCAAAATGACATGAAACCTTGGGTGGTGTACACTCACACTATCAGTCATTGTAGAACTTTAGCTGAGGACTCTAGAATGAGGTTATTATAGCCCATCAGGTGAACAATTTTCTAGTTATGGTCTCTAGAAGAGGACCCATTTGAAAATATAATTTGTAATTTGTCTTGAGATGACTCTATGTAATAAATTGTAATAAAATAAAATAATATGAGGTTGGTCGGGCTCAAGGGTTAGGGATTAGTGTCTAGAACCTTTCCAGTCAGTGAAAAATGTCTATATAAGGAAGGCCAATAGATCATCTAGGGCAGTTTTGGGTAATACTCACAACTCTATCTTGCAGACTATTGTAAGGAAGGTGCCCATGTGGGTTTTAATATTGTAATTTTGTAGTTTCCTAATTGCAACAATAATAAAAAGCCCATATTTTGTTCTCTAGATTTGTGTTGTTTCTCTATTTTTGTTGTGTGTTGTGGTAATAAGGGGAGCACCCTTCATTAAGTAGCATATGAAAGGGAATTATTTTAATGTGTAAATAAATCATTGATTATGAGGCAATTTACACCAGGACCATGGTTTGGGCTAAGTGTGTAGATAGATCACCGATTATGAGGTAGTTTGCACTAGGCATTCAACAAAAGCGTCGAAATACCTGCACAAAGAGAGTCTGGTGCTAGAGGTGTTACACCTAAGGTTACAAATGTCTAGAGGGATGAATCTTGTCATAATAGATGAGAGTATCAATTAAAGAGAATGAGAGGCACACATTGATTAGGAAGAAGAGAAAGTGTTGAACCTAGAAGAAGAAAATCTTTTTAGGACCATTTCCAAGCTTGGAAAAAGACCTAAGTTTGAGGTTCACACATTTTTGGGAAATATTAACCTAAAGGAATTGATTGATTGGATCAATTAATTTGAAGAATATTTTGAGTATGAAGATATTGAGGATCTTGATAGGGTCAAGTTTTCCAAGGCCAAATTGAAGGGTCACTCAAAGATCTAGTGGTAGGAGATTCAATTGGAACCAAATAGAAGAGGGAAAGATAAAATGACCAGATGGGATCATATGATAGATAGAATTGAAGCAACAACTCATTGTCATAGATTATTTTCTTGATCTACTAAATTAAAATGTAAGGGTTGAAGCAACTAGGAAAATCTATTCAAGAGCATACCAAAGAGTTCTATCAAGTTCTCATTAGAATCAACCATGCAAAAGTAGATATGGAGAAAGTTGCTCATTATATTAATGGGTTGAGATCAAGAATTCAAGAGGAGCTAAGTCTTGTTTGTATAACCATTATTGAGGAGGTATTATTTTTCCCTAAGAGTTTAGAAAAAGCTTAACAAAAAGTTTGATAACTAGAATAGTGGTAGAGGTCATAGTGGAAGATTTGGCAAACTGTCTTTCCGAGGCCAAATGGTGACCAAAAGAGGGATAAGGCTAGCAATAGTGTTGAGCTATCATTTTGTATGATATTTAATGACAGGGATCGTTTCATATTCCTCTCTTAAAATTTTGATCAAGGACCAACTCCAAGGTGTTGGGTGAGTTTTTCAACCAACTAGGTAACTCAATTGAAGATAAATGTTTATGTTCATGAGGAGGCCTTTGCTAGTTTGAACCAATTTTACACAACATATTGTTGTAATGTAACTAGAAAATAGATATATTTTTGTATTTTATGTTTTATGATGAATGCAATTTATCAATGCAACTATATGAATTCCTATTTTCACCAATTATTTGAAAAGAAAATGCAAAGATAGAGTAATGAGAGATTTTAAAAAAAATTGAAAGGGAAATTCCTAATAGACATAAGTCAAAGTAAAAATGTGTCTAAAAATTAAATTATCAAAAGGATCTAGTAAGAAACCAATGAAATTAGGAATAGTGCTTCCTAAACTCCACTAATGCAATTGTTGATGGGAACTTCAAAAATAACAAAAAGATGTTTCACATTTCATCAAATCATGAAGCCATAGAAAGTGTGCTCATGCAAGACAAAATGCTATGCAAGAACAAATATGATCCTTTCTCCAATTTGTCACAACATTAGAATTTGTTAACATAAGGCAAACACCAAAACTAAAAGATTGCACAATAGTAACAACATAATAAAATCATTGGCTCCATTATCATTGTATAAATATGCATCTCCACATTATATTTCTATTAGAAGATATAATAGGATCATTAAAAACTACTTTTTCAACACTGTCTCTTCACTGTTCTTTGTAAATAACATATAACTTTTGTATATATTTGAGTTAGATTAGCACACTTGATCTCACTATCAGAACAAACTATGGAACATGTCCTTAACCATACATCTCTAGATAATCAAAACACTATCCATATGACCACAATCTCTATTTTCTGCTCTACTAGCCTTCATAGAATTACTACTATGTTGACATCAATGACAAACACAGTCATGAATGCAACATGTCAATCATGCTAATCTCCCCAAGTGTTCTACCAATGCTTAGGATACTCCCCCAAAGGGATACCATTAGTATTCATGCTCAAAGTTTATGCCTCTTGAGTGTTAATGTCATCACCATCTTTTTTGAGACCAGACTATTAGTGCTTCCACCATAAATTATCACATCAAAATACTTATGTTCACATTTTCACCTTGTACAAAACAATCTCCTCTTTTGATCAGGTTCATTCTCACCACTCAAAAAGACTCTTTTGTTAACTAGGACTTCTCCTCTTTCAACATTTTTAGAATGTGATTATTTGGCATCTTCATCAACATGCACAACTTTGGCCTGGCCTTTAGTTCTCAGAGATGTCTTTCCTTTGCATTGTGGACATTGAAATTCCCAATGTCCTTCTCCATAGTTAAAATAAGTTCTATGAAAACCACCTCTACTAGATCCTTTCTCTCTTCCTCTTCCTATTTGATATCTATTATTTTAGTCGTGGAAATGATCATTTCTCCTCTAAGTTTGATTGCTACTTGTTGTGGTCTCACAACATACACCCCATTTTTAAATAGAAAAATGGGGGCCCCCTAATGTCAATATTCCCAACAAGGTGTCTAGTTTAGAGCTTCAGTCATTTTGGACCCTCCCATAGGTCAAGCTCAAATCCTAGTCTCTAACCACGAAGGGTTGAGCAGTCAGACATACGCAAAAACTCAATATTTTTTACTTTATTGTGCTTTAAGTATGCACATGTGCACTTTACCCTGCTCTGAGGATGTGCACATGTGCACACCCTCAGAGGTGCACATAATGCCCCTCTTGGGAGCCTATATAACATCTTGTACCCTCTCTCTTTCCCTCACTTTAGCCTCACCTCCAACTACAAGCACACCTCCACATGTCCCTGACCTCTACAGCTGTGCTAGTCTGGTCCCCCCTATACACGCACTAAGATAAAGATGACCTCCACGAAGTGTGAATGTGTGCACCTTTGTAGGCAATTAAAAACTTAAAAAACTAAAGTACTCCCCCCCCCCCCCCCCCCACCCTCTTCATTAACACAATGGATGATGTGCATGTGCATAGTTGTGCACATGCTCACCATGCGCACCTATCCAAGGTGTGCATGTGCACTAGTGTGCAACTACATGCTTAGCCAAACATAGGACAATAAGGTGCACATTAGCACACCCTATGCACCTACGAAAGTGTTCTAGGTGTGTTGGTGTGAAAAATTGGTTATTGGGGGGAAAAATTTTATGGTTTTCATTAGTTTGACTGGTGTTGACCAATTTTATTATCAGTTTGGTCCTAGTTTAGACTCTTATTTATGTCTTCTGATATCTATAGACTAGTATTTTCTCCATTTGTGTAGATAAAATGATGTCATCAGCATCTTCCATGGCTAATAAAATGACACACAAACCTATTGCATTTAAATACTAAGGAGCACCCAAGAAATCTAGATTCCAAGATGAGCATGCAAAGATCCAAGATACAAAGCTTGTTCACATCAACTAGAATTCAATTCTAACAATATGCAACAAACTAAAGGAGAGGTATGTGATGATATCTAAGTTGATCCAAAGTGGGTTGGTAAAAAATGCATCACATCCTACATTAGTTCAATCTTTTGAACTAATTATGACATTGGCAGAGAACTATGTGATAGAGGTGAAGGTTGTAAAGAGTGTCATAGGAGAGATAGTCCTAGACCTCCAACCACAAAATATTGAGAAAGTATTCCACCTCCCTAGGTAGACCAATACCTTTAGATATCTTACAATGGATCAGAAAGGTGGTACAAAGAGAATGAGAAAGAGGGAAAAGAATTGGTATAAACCTCATTTTTGATTGACATGAAACCTCTGGGCTGAAGATTTCAATGTGGAATATATGGTAGTTAATGATGGGTTCATTTTTTCCATCATCAGGTTCATTGAGGGAGATTATGCCAAAAGAATGTTAGTAAAGGTGATAATGAGAATAACTAAAGTAGGAGCCTATTACGTTCAGTTCAAAACATTCACATATCTCTGGGTAGATATTACTCTTCTCTACTCTAGAAAATCCCAATGTACCCTTCAGATCGATTGATACTTTTAGAGATAGCCTGCCAACTCACTTTTGTATATGTAAGAGTGAGGAAACAACATAAGAAGACCTAGGTCTAGATAATTACCATTGGCACATTTGAGGTGAAGCAAAAAGCTATGTAGTAACAATAGGGTGATCTCTTCTTGAACTCGGTACACCAGCAAAATTTGTAAACATGTGGCAAACACCACAATTAAAAGATTGCTCAATCAAAATAATGCAACAAAAATATTGGCTCCATTACATTCACAAAATATAACACACTCTGAATGAGAGCACCAAAAGCATATATTATTGCATCAAAATAGCGGTAGCCTGGAATACATATTACATTCCTAAATTTATAAGAAATCTTCTCCTCAATTTGTGTTGAGAGTGTGAGATCTCTTCATGAAAATATATGCTTAAAACTAATCAAACAAATCTAAATATATACAAATTGACTCTCTAAGAGGTGCTAAGTAGGACTCCACCCTTGCTCTTATTATTTAACGAGTGCATGAGACTTTACATGTCTTAGAACAAAGAAATCATGAGATAATAAGAAGAAATAAGTTTTCAAATGATGTAAGAGTATTTGGAGATGCCAAAAATAGAAGCTCAACCTTCTCTAGATGTTTTTAGGAGTTGAACTATCGTCAAAATGCATTTCTGGTGCATGGAAAGCTCTAAATTTGGAATTGGAAGTTTAATTATTGGCACATCTTGGGCTTCTTCAAAAACTTTTGGTGCACCTCAAAAGAAGCACACCTCAAAAGAGGTGCACCTAGCATGCCTAGTGTACCTCAAAAGCTTGTGCAGCTTGGAAGCTTGCAAGGTGCTCAATTCATGAAAAAATCAAAGTTCTCCATTTTGAAAATGGTTTCTAGGTTTTTATCAGATAAGATTTGGGAGAATAGTAGTGTACTTAACTTGCACTTTTTGATGATTTATACACTCTTTATAGACAAACACTTTCATACATTTGAACTCCTTCTACTTCTTCTATCTGAAATTCCAAGGCACTTGTGTTGAATCTTGTCATTAATAGTTGCATAAGATGAGAAACCTATTCTGGTTCATGTGTCCAACCTCTGTATCTTTGTTCTTTACTATAAATTGTTCAATTTTTCCTTCTCTTCATCTGCCTAATCCTTCCCAAATAGAGACTAGGTGATTAAGATTATCCAGAATGATCAAATGTTTGAAAAAAAATCATATATTTTTAAACAAGATTTTTTAGGCATTTTTAATTGGCTTTTTTGGAGATCTTCTTCTCAAAATTTCAAGTTGAAACTTTTGTTGGTCCCTAAATTAGGTAGCCAAAGGCTCACTATTTTAGGGATTGAAATTAGATTTTTAGTTCTTCTTTCCAATAGTATAAATGGTTTTGAATTATGAGCTGTAGATCAAGAGTTATGAGCCTGACAAGTTAAGGATGTCTTTTCATCTACACAAAGAAGCAAACATTAATTAGCTCGTGTTAAAAAACCAAAAAGAGGACTCCCCAAGACTTAGACTAACAAAATTGGGTAAAAACTAGTCAAAATAGATAATTTTCCCCCAATAAGGTAGTTTTTTGTGCACTACTTCACCTAGCACACCTTGGAAGGTGCGCTAGTGTGCTAATTTGCCTTGCAAAATTGGCAAAGTGCACAATTGTGCACTAGCGCACATGCGCACCTTGACAAGGTGACCATGTTGTGCATGTGCACAACTGTGCACATGTGCAAGTGAGAGAGGGGGTGGGGGTCTTAAGTGTGTACCTCTATAGGTGCCCACCTCCAAGGGTACACATGTACATGTGTGCATCCCTAGAAAAAGGTGAAGTGTGCACTTACACACTTGGCACACCTACACACCTTGTCAATGTGAACATGTATGCTATTGCACATGTGTGTACTTTAAAAGCACATGAAAGTCTTTAAAATTGAAACTTTTTCTCCTATCCGATTGTCAGACCCTTCCCAATTAGAGATCGATGTTTGACCTAGACCTATGAGAAGGTCCAAAATGACTGAGGCTTCAAACTAGCACATTCCCATTTTGTGACTCAAAATGAGGCATGCATTGTGAAACCACAACACAACTAAATACAAAGAATGTTTAAATGCAACATCATCGATATCTTTATATTCATTCTTTCAGTTAGATTTTGACATGTATCCTCCCATCTAAGGCTTGTTGCAACCCTTCTCTATTTAAGGATTTCCAAGATGTGGAATGGGAGGGGGGATTTTTATGCAAAAAAGTAGTTTTTTCGTGATCTCTTAGGAGTCCTTCAATATATATTTTGTAGATTACTTTGTAACAAGTTTGATGAGTATTATTGTGCTACCTTTGAAGCTTGAACAAATAATAGTTTGGAATCGCTTCTTGCATTTACTTTGTTGTGTAAGCCTTTGATTTGATATAGCTTTTGTGATTTATTTTGAATCCCTGAGTTTGTGTCTCAGTTTTACCTATAAATGAATTTTTGAATATTCATATAGGTTATAAGTTGTGAGATTGTGCTTTCTTTTTAGGTTGTCAACTGTAAGTATCATTATTCTTATTAGCATCTTGTTCAAAGCCTATCCTTCTTGTGAAATATTTGTATATGAGTTTTCTGAGTTCAATATAGTGCCAACCTTGAATTGTTTAGGACAACTTCATCATGTTAGATTGATAGTTTTCTTATTTTAATGTTATCGTGCATCACCTTAGATTCATTCAAATTTACCTTTAAGTATTTATATTTTATGCAAGTAATCCTTCTATCTCTTTTCCCCCAAAGTTTTAAATGTATGTTTGAATATAAAATAGGTGAAGCATCATAAGGAATCAGCCTAGAATCTAGAGATTCACTCCTACTCCTAGTACACCCACTACTTAGGAGTGTTTCCATGTTTCTTGAAGTGGCTAACTTTTAGGATTTAGTTTGGGTGCAACTTTTAGAGACATTTTTATATAATTGATCCACACCCCCCTAGTTATATTGGTGGACTACATATTCTAAGAATTGGTATTAGAGCATTAAGTTCTTGATGAGAAAGCTTAATAGCTTTGGGAGATCGATGGCAAGTCATTTCAGAAAAGATTGTCCAAATTTAGATAGAGGAAATTTTGACACCCAAAAGATAGAGTTTCTTTGTGAGACATTAGAAATGTGAAAAGAACTGATAATTGACTTTCCAGATTTAGAATCATTTTGTTGCATACAAAAGAACAGAAGCCCAAATAAAGATAGATCTAGATCCAAAGAAGACATGAAGATCAAAGACGATATTGATCTGCTTATGAAAAGGGATCCAAAAGGTATGAAAAAAAATTGTTTGTTGGACATGTAAAGATTTTGGTCATTTTTTTCATCCATATTTCCTAAAAGAGTAATAAAATCTAGAAAGAATTCACTTTCTAATGAAGATTGAAAAGATTCTTGAATGACTATGATGATAAGGATAATGAGCTTGAATTGGTTAAGAAAGATTGTGTAGTAGAAGAGATAGCTTTGGTGAATATTGTTGATCCAAAGGCTAACTATGAAAATGTGGAAGTTTTTTTTGAGACTAACAATGATCTACAAAATTATGTGCAAATTGTTGAGCAAAGAGGAGAATAGAGATCTAAACCAAGAGAAGAGGATAGAGTTGAGTTGAGAACTCCTAGCAGAAGTATATCAAATAATCACCCTCCCAAATAGATAATTGGAAACAAAGACAAAGGAGTGATGACAAGGAACAAAGTTAATGAGGAAATATGATTTATTTCTCAAGTTGAACCTAAGAATGTAGATGAAGCATGTAAATATGATCATTAGATTCAAGAATTGAAGGAAGAATTAGATCATTTGTGAAGAATCACACATGGGAATTAGTTCCTAGACCCAAAGACAAGAATGTTATAGTAACCAAATGGGTATTTAGAAATAAGATCAATGAGCAAGGTGAAGTTGTAAGGAACAAAGCTTACTTGTGTGCAAAGGATATTCATGGGAAGAATGAATAGACTATGAGGCTACATATGCCCTTGTAGCTAGAATGGAAGTAATAAGAATGTTCTTGGCTTATGTAGCAAATAAGAAATTCAAAGTATATCAGATGAAAATCAAATTAGCCTTCCTGAATGGAGAACTTGAGGTAGAGGTATACATTGAGCAACCTAAAAGTTTCCCTCTGATAGAAGAAAATGATATGGTATATAGATTTTAGAAAGCTCTATATGGTCTAAAGCAAGCATCTAGAACCTAGTATGCAAGGTTGGACAAGTATTTGGCAAAACATGGATTTGCTAAAGGTACGATAGATAGTAACCTATATTTGAAAGAAATTGAGAATGTTCTTCTTATAATAGTAATATTTGTTGATGAATTAATTTTTGGAGGCAATGATCAAGCAAGTGATAAGTTTACTAAAGAAATGAAGAATGAGTTTGAAATAAGTATGATAGGAGAGATGAAGTTCTTTCTAGGTTTTCAGATTGTGCAAAACAATGATGGAAATTTCATTTCACAAGCTAAGTATTTGAAAGACTTGTTGAAGATATCTAGCTTGGAAAGTTGTAGGCCTATTAGTACACCAATGATAACTAGTCACATGTTATCTACCAAATATGATACACCTACAATTAATTAGAAGAAGTACAGATCCATTATTGGAGGTTTGCAATATCTAACTGACACTATACCAGATATAGCAAATGTAGTTGAGATTGTAGCTAGATTTTAAGGTGATCCTAAGAGTATCATTATGTTGTAGTAAATAGGATATTTAGATATTTGAAAGGAACATCTAATTATGGGATATGGTATGATAGATCAAGTGATTTCACTCTATGTTCTTATACTAATGCAGATTGGGTAGGTAGTATCGATGAAAGAAAAAGTACTAGTGGTGGAGCATTCTTTCTTAGAGGAAGATTAGTTTATTGGTTAAGTAAGAAATAAGATTGTATTTCACAAATTACAGTTGAGGAAAAGTATGTAGAAGCAAAAAATAATTGCAATCAAGTCATATGGATGAAGTAGACATTGAAGAATATTGGGATAGAATTCTCAGAACATATTGTCATACATTGTGATAACACAAGTATAGTAAGTATGTCTAAGAATATTGTATTGCATTCTAATACTAAGAATATATCTATTAAGTATCATGTTTTGAGAGAGAAGGTAGGAAAAAAATAAATCAGATTGGAGTATGTCTATACTAAAGAACAGATTACAAATATCATTACTAAGCCCTTACCTAAAGATACATTTGAGTACCTAAGCAATATTCTTGGGGTTATGCCCCTACCTACTTTAGACTAGATGATGCAGAGATTGCATCAGTCCAATGGTACAAAGTACTATTGTTCGACTAGACTAAATGTTGATGCTTCCTGTATGAGGGAGTATCTATAATGACAAGAGTCATCAAGGATCCTTGGTAATTGGTCTTGTAATAGTGCCTTTGGACACTTTTTCTAGTTGGAGACTTGGAGCAAAGAATTGACATAATGAGGCCTTTTCTCATTGATTTTAATGGGGGAGATATGTACATGAAAAAAATTTCTAATTTATTAGAGAGATTTTAAAAAGATTCATGTAAGGAGAAGGAATATCTCTATGCTGAGATATATAGTATGAAGATTCTTGATGTATGAGGGAGAAGCTGAGAGTTTTTTAGTGTGTGAACAAACAATTCTAATCCTTGAAGATGCATAACATTGATCTCAAATTTTAATGATCAAGAGGATTTGAAAAGATGAGAGCAACAGTAGTAGAAGCAGCAAAGTATTGTTTGGTGTTCTTGGAACCTAGATGTTTTTCATCTATGTTGCGATCAATGCCAAAGGGGGAGGTTGTTAGCATGAATGCTAATGGTATTCCTTTGAGGGATTATCCTAAGAATTTCTAGAATACTTGGGAAGATTATTAGCACAATTTACATGTTGCATTCATGAATGTGTTTGTCATTGATGTTGACATAGAAGTAGTTATGTAAAGACTAGCAGAGTAGTAAATAGAGATCATGTTCATATGGATAGTGTTTTGATTATTTGGAGATGCATGGTTAAGAACATGTTCCATACTTTGTCCTAATAGTGAGGTCAAGTGTGCATAATCTAATTTGAAGATATATGGAAGATATATGTTATTTACAAATAGCAGTGTAGAGATAGGGTGCCTTGAAAGCAATTTTTGATGATCCTACTATATCTTCTAATAGAAATATAATCTAGAGACACACAATTATAGAGTGATAAAGGACAACATGATGATGATTTCAGTGAGTATGCAAGTCCTAGAGTAGCATATGTGAGACTTTGTATAGACTGTGAACTGACAGTGCTATACAATTCTGAAATAATTAATTATCTTATTTTGGTCCTACTATAATTAATTGGGAAAGCCTAAAGGCTGACTCAAGGAATTATTTTGAGGACTTGGTATAAAGGAAAGTATTTTCTTTTTTTGTAAGTGTGTAGAATGTGAAGTGTTTAAGGAAGTGTGGAAAGGAGCAGAGTATTTAGTAAATGCGAGTAAGTGATACAAGGGATTATTGGATGTGAATTTCATGGTCTGGTATTGAGACTAGAAGGAGTAGAAGTACAGCTGATAAGACAAAGAAAGAGGAAGGAGAGGTACAATTCAATTCTATTATTCTAAAAGGAATAATATAGAGATCATTTGGATAGTGGGTTCATAAGTCTTTCCCTTGAAGATTTTTAGACAGTGGTTCCATCTACCTTTGACAATCCTAATAGGGTTGGTACAACTCTTAACAGGGTTGGAATCTCCTAACAAGGATTCAATGTGTCCTAAAAAGGACTGATATGTACTAAATTTATTTCATGGACTCCTAATAGGGTCCATCCTCTAACAAGGAATATTTATATTAGTACATCACCTTGTGGGTACCATCCCCATCAAGGCTTTTCCTCTAATCAAGGGTTTCCCTAGTTAACATAGCTAGTGTTATTGTGCATGAGTGTCTTGTTGTAGTTTATAATTATATTTCTCATATGGTTAAGATTTAATAAGGCTAATAATATGATAATTATTATATAACTAATTCACCCACCCACCCCCCCCCAGTTATATTGGTGAACTATATATTCTAACAATTGGTATCAGAACATCAAGTCCTTGAAGAGAAAGCTTAATAGCTTCAGGAGATCTATGGTGAGTCATTTTAGAAAATATGATCCCAAGTCAAATAGAGGAAATTTTGACACCCATAAGATGGAGTTTCTTGGTGAGACATCATAAATGTGTAAAGAATTAAGCATTGAGTTTCCAAATCCAGAATCCTTTTATTGCATACAAAAGAATAGAAGCACAAATAAAGATAGATCTATATCCAAAGAAGACATAAAGATCAAAGAAGATATTGATTTTCTTATCAAAAGGGAGCCAAAAGGTATGAAAACTTTTGTTTGTTGGACATGTAAAGAGTTTGGTCATTTTTCATCCAAATGTCTAATAGAATAAGATAATCTAGAAAGAATTCATTTTCTAATGAAGATGAAGAATTTAAAGCAAGTTTGGAAACATTCTTGAATAACTATGATGATAAAGATAATGAGCTTGAATTTTTTAAGAAAGAGGAAGTAGAATAAGAGATGGCTTTGGTGATTATTGTTGATCCAAAGGCTAACCATGAAAATGTGGAAGTTTTCCTTGATACTAACAATGATCTATAGAATGATGTGCAAATTGTTGAGCAAAGAGGAGAACATGGATCTAAACCAAGAGAATAGGAAAGAGTTGATTTGACAACTCCTAGTAGAAGTATATCAAGGAATCACCCTCTTGAATAGATAATTGGAAGCAAAGACAAAGGAGAAATGACAAGGAACAAAGTTAATGAGGAAATATGTTTGATTTCTCAAGTTTAGCCTAAGATCACAGATAAAGCATGTAAAGATGAACATTAGATTCAAATAATGAAGAAAGAATTAGATTAGATTGTGAAGAATGACACATGTGAATAATTTCCTAGACCCAAAGACAAGAATGTTGTAGGAACCAAATGGGTATTTAGAAATAAGATGAATGAGCAAGGTGAACTTGTGAGGAAAAAAGATAAACTTGTGTGCAAAGCATATTCACAGCAAAAAGGAATAGACTATGAGACATATGTGCCTATAGCCAGAATGGAAGTAGTAAGAATGTTCTTGGCTTATGCAGCAAATAAGAAATTTAAAATGTATTAGATGGATGTCAAATCAGCCTTCCTATATTAGTAACTATCGATGCACTACTACTTCTTCAAAACTATCAGTGCACCTCTGTAAAAATTGCACCTACACATCTTGGTGACGGGTTCCAATAAATCAAAAAATCTTAGAAGTGTCAAAACTAAATTTCCAGCATTTGGGTTTTCTTCCCCTTTATACCAAAACAATGTCTAGAAGTTTATTCTTGAATTTCTCTATTATCTCTATGACTTGACTAGCTTTAGGTAAATCTAATTCATTATACCAATTCTTCATTATCTGTCAATTCTTACTAACTTCTATCCAAGTCTGAAAAAAATCCTTAAGCTTGGTGTCTAGTTCCAATAATGCTTCTTCAGTTTTGAATGCTTGTTTTATATCATCTTTAGATGAAGCATCTGCAAAATTTCCTCTAATTTATTGGATTATGGATGGCACCACAAAAATCTTGGTCTTTGATTCATCCTCAAAAATCTCAAGGCTATCAATGTTATAATACCTTTTTGCTTCCAAAAATTGCTCTTGAGATTTTTTTTTTATCTCCTGGATTCCCTCATGTAATCCCTTCATTACTTTATTACTCATGGATATCTTTTCTATCCAATAAGTTGAGCTTATGTATCTCCTCTACATCATATACCTCCATTACCATCTAGTACCTCTAGCCCTTTATTGATTTGAGTGCTTGTAGATATTTGGCCTAGGTATGTACTTCATCCATCAGCCTAAAATCTTGGTTTACAAAGGAAACAAACTTGTTGATATTTGATTGGATGTTGTGCAACAGGTTCAAATTACCCTGTATTACCTACACTCCCTTTTCCTCAAAACTATCACACCGTTTCTGACATGCTTCAAAAAAAGAGTCCATCTATGGCCCTACACATTTTATTCCTAGTGCAACTCCAAGAGTGACCTCTCAATTTTGTAGGTCAATAGGTCCAACTACTTCATTTAGGTGGCCTCTGAGTAGGTTTTTTTACTTTCACAATGTTATCAATTTTGATTCATCCTAATTCATGCATTTAAATACATCATTTAATCTTATAGTGATCAACACTTTGGTCATGTCCACCGTGGGCTTTCCCAACATGACCTCCTTTATTTGGTAACTTTTAGGAGTTAGTTCTTTAGTGTCAAGATGAGGAGGAGGAATGGCAATATGAGCCAGAAGGTCCCAATCTTGATTCTTCATGATGAAGGCAAGTGTTCTAGAATCAGCCTTAGGTGGGTTAGGCTTCTTTATCACTTTGATCAATTCCTTCATTCCCTCCTCTTTTGTCAGCTCCAACTACTTCTGTCAAAACATGACTTCCCTCTTTAGCCATGATGGTATCGTCCCCATAGGTGACATCTACTTGGCTAAAGAAGTTGGTCATGAAGGAGGGTCCTTTCACTTATTATTACTCTCTGGTTTCTTCTCATGTCAAGGAAGATCTTTATAAGGAGTCATTGTGCTTTGATGGGCTAAGGATCCATCCTTTGTATCTAGGGGAGTTTTTTGAGTTTCTTTTATTTTCCCTTCTTTTGATACTTCATCGGCATAAAGCTATTGGTATTCTCCCTCCTTGGTTCCTTGACTTTCTAATTCCACTTGTATTGTTGGAGGAGGTAGAGCTATTGACCCTTTATCTAGAATGGTGGTTGTATCCTATGGTGGTAGTGATGGAATGACCAGAGGTTCTTGAGGCATAGGAGGAAATTAATTTCAATCCTCTCCTAATGGCTCACTCATGGGAGTATCTTGTATCTTCTCATCCACCATCTCAGTATACACTAGTATAAAATCAAAGTTTGAGAGGTCAAAGACATTGGTCCCTTCACCCTCCAGCTCCACTATCCACTTCTAATGTTCATCTTCTTTAGTTTATACTTGGATAGGCTCTCTTGGAGTAGATGGAGGTGTTTGAGTAGAGCTTCTTCTTCTCTCTTTATTTGTGGCTTTAGCTGTGTGGATTCTCTATCTTAAGGGGACAAATTCTATCTATTCTCCTTCTTCCTCATCCTTTGCTTTAGGGATGGTCTCTGGAAACTATGGGGAGGGGGTCCTTTTCTTTTGTAATCTCCTCCTTTCGACACCCTACAGAGTTGTTTTTGTTCTTTCCCTCTTTAGCACTAAAGGGGAGGCTTCTTCCTCCATAGTTCTTAGTTGTGTGACCCCTTGTTCCTATGGTTGTTCCCCCTCTTGCTTCTTTGGTTGTGCTTACTCTAGAGGTTTCTCTTGCTCAGCTTGAGGCTAGTCTATTGGCTCTAGCTCTTGATGAGTTGGTTTTGTTTGGGTCTCAGTCAATTTTTTCTTTGCCCTAGGGGGTTCCCTTTTCCTCTTTTTACTCTTGTCTTCCTAAAATACTCAACCTCCTTCTCATGTTGATGCACCATTTCTAGCCTCACTAGTGATTGGGCAAGGTAGGTTGGTATGGTGACCTTAGCACCTTTTCCTTTTTGAGGCCTAGTCGTAGCTTGTAGAGGTATCACCTAGGGAACTGGATCCATCCGAAATGGTTTCCAAATCCATTCCCTTGTCAATCATGACTATATGTCTAGCCCAATGATCTATGTCATCATTCTCTTAACACCATATTTCTACATTCATAATCATCCTATAATAGATTTTTTCCCTATTATACAAAGGTTCCATAACCTCTGGGACTTCCTTCTCTATGACCTTTAAGGGAATTTGCATTTTTAGCACATTCTTTGCTAGATATAGACTCACCCTACAATAGTCCCTTATGTGGACATCATAGTCATCTATTGTGTTCATCCAATGATCTTCCAAGGTTTCTACATGGATGAACACTTTTCCTGCAAGATGTTTGACCATCCCAATATTGTTAAAATATGGCGAGGAGAGTTATAATCTTCCAAGGGATACTAATCCCATTCTAAGTCAAAGGTAGCAATATCTTATTTTTTATTCACCTTGAATACACCAATGTTTATTGGCCATTCCTAGGTCTTCTTATGTTTTTTCCTCACTCTTTCATATGAAGAAGTGAGTTAGCGGGCTATCTCTAAAAGTATCAACCAATTTGAAGGGTATATTGGGACCTTTCTGGGGTGCATAAGAATACTAGCTACCTAGCGATATGTGAATGTCTTGAACTAAATGTAGTAGGCTCCTACTTCAGTTATTCTTGTTGCTACCTCTACTAACATTCTTTTAGCATAATCACCCTCAATGAACTTGATGATGGCAAAACGAATTCATCATTGACTACCCTATATTCCACAATTTGCAGTGAGTGATTCTTCTTAACCAGTTGTGGATAAACCACATAGGGTCAAGCATCTACATCTTGCATGCTTCCCTTCCTGTATAGCCCTAGATAGCTAGTGGTTCTAGTTGCTAAAAAGTACACCATATATGGTTTCATGTAGAAGCAAGAGTCTCTCTTGACCATGACTAATTTCTCATCCAAGTTTTCACTTAGGATGGTATCCCAATCAATGAGCATCTTTGTAGTTCTTATGGTTTCAATGAAGTGGACCATCCATGTTTTTAGGTGACCTACTGCATTGAGACTCATTACTTTGCTAAGGAGGACAATTGAGTATTTGATGTCATCTTTCATGTATCCTTAGGTCATATCCACCTTGCCCACTCTTTGGCCTAGGCGTATCCTATCAATCATAAATGAAGTTTATACCAATTTTTTTGCCTCTTTCTCATTCTCTCTATACCACCTTTTTGAATCCATTGTAAGATATCTAAAGGTATTGGTTTTCCTTAAGGAGGCGAAATACTTTCTCATTATTTCATGGTCAGAGGTCTAGGACTATCTTATCTATGATACTATTTTTGACCTTCTCCTCTATCACATAGTGCTTTGCCAATTTCATAATCCATTTAGAAGATTGAATTGATGTAGGATGTGATGCATCATTTACCAACCCACGTTGGATCAACACAAATATCATCATTGACCTCTGCTTAGGTTTGTTGCATATTGCCAGAAAGGCATTTCATTTGATGTGACTAGGCTCTGTATCTCAGATTTCTGCATGCCTATCTTGGAATCAAGATTTCTTAGATGCTCCTTGGTATTTAAAAGCAATAGGTTTGGGTACCATTTTTTCAGCCATGGAAGATGATGATGACACCATTTTATTTTCACAAATGAGGCAAACATTAGCGATGGATATCAAAAGATAAAAACAAGATTAAGACCAGACTAATGACTAAATGGGTCAAAACTAGTCAAACTAGCAAAACCTATGAAAATTCCCCTTAATAACTAGTTTTGCACACTAGTGCACCTTCGTAAGTGTGTAGGGTGTGCTAGTGTGCACCTTGTTTCCCTTTGTTTGGCTAGGTACATAGTTGCACACTGGTGCACATGCACACCTTGCATAGGTGTGCATGGTGTGCATGTGCATCATGCATTCTGTTGATGAAGAAGAGGGAGGGTGGTTTAGTTTTTTAAGTTTTTGGTTGTCTACAGAGATGCACACATCTCCTCTTAGGGGTGTGCATATGCACCTCTTTGGAGTGCCTTAGCCTTTTTTAAGGTTTTTTTTTCTTTTACATTTTTTGGAGGTGTGCACATGTGCACCTCTTGGAGGTCATCTTTACCTTAGTATATGTGTAGTGGGGACTAGACTAGCATAGGTACAGAGGTTAAGGACATGTGGAGGTGCGCTTGTGATTGGAGATGAGAGTGAAGTTAGAGAAAGAGAGAGGGATTAGAGTGTTATATAGGCTCCCAAAGGGGTCTTGTGTGAACCTTTGAAGGTGTGCACTTAAAGCACAATAAAGTCAAAAATCTTGAGTTTTTTCCTGTGTCTATCTGCTTGACCCTTCTCATTCAAAGACTAGGGTTTTACCTAGACCCAAGGGAGGATCCAAAATGACTGAGGCTTTAGACTAGATGCCTCATTGAGAATAATGACATTAGGGGGTCCTCATTTTCTTTTTGAAAATGGGCATGTATTATGAGACCACAACAAGTAGCAATCAAAAGTAGAGGGGAAATAAAAAATTTCATGATTAGAATAATAGAGATCAAAAAGGAAGAGGTCGAAAGCAAGTTTCTAGTAAAGGTGGTTTTCATGGAACTTATTTTAACTATGCAGAAGAAGGGCATAACAAAATTCAACTTCCCTAATGAAAAGGAAAGATAGATCTGAGAACTAAAGACTAGGCCAGAGTATTGCATGTTGATGAAGATGCCAAATCATCACATTCCAAAGATGCTAAAAGAGGAGAAGTCCTAGTTAACAAAAAAGTCTTGTTGAGTGGTGAGATTGAACCTAATCAAAGGGGGAGCTTGTTTCATATAAGGTGTGAATGTGAATATTAGTCTTGTCATATGATCATCTATGGTGGAAGCACTGATAATATGGTGTCAAAAAAGATGGTCATGAAGTTAAAACTCAAGAGGCATAAACACCCACATCCATACTATATTTTTTGGGTGTAGGATGACCATAAGGTCATGGTTAATGAGAAATGCCCAGTGAAGGTCAAGATTTGAAGCTACCAGGATGAGGTTATTTATGATATCATACCTATGGACATATGCTATATGTTATTGGGTAGGCCATGAAAATTTTATAGGTATGTTGTACATGATAGGTATGCAAATACCTGCACCCAAACAAAGGATGGAGTGAAAGATAATTTGAAGCCATTGAAGGACAAAGAATAAAAGTTATTCAAAGCTGGAAAAATATGTTATTTTTGATCGAAAGTAGTTCCTTGAGGGTATGAGGCATGAGCATATGTGTTTTCTTTTAATTCCAAAATATGGTAAAAGAGAAGTAGAGGAGGCATCTATAGAAGTTGTAGATTTGTTGGAAGAGTTTCTATATATTTTGTTAGATAATATACCTTACAAATTACCCTTAGTGAGGAAGATCAATCTCCATATGGACTTGATTCATGGATCCATTTTTCTAAAAAAAATAATGCATAGAATGACACTGATTAAAAGTGAGAAGTTAAATAGAAAAATTCATGTGTTACTGCCAAAGGGGTTGATTTGAGAGAGTTTTGAGTCTATGTTTTCTACAAGAAGAATTGGTACTTAAGAAGAATCAAGAATGGAGAACATCTACAGATTCTCGAGCTATCAACAAGATCACAATCAAGTATAGCTTTCCATTGTTGTGGATGGCTGATATTATGGACTGTGTAAATGTAATTGTATATTTCACAAAGATATTTTGAAGAGTGGGTACCATCAAAAAAGCATAGAAGGATATGAGTGGAATACTTCCTTCAATATAAGGGAGTTATTGTATGATTCATAAGTCATGCCTTTTGGATAAAAAATACACCAAGAACTTTCATGTGACTCATGAAGAGGCACTAAAGGAGTTTTTGGGCAAGTTTTTTGTTGTTTACCTAGATAAAATTTTGATCTTTAGAAAGACATTGGAGGAGCATGTTATGCACATTCATAAGATCTTTGATAAGTTGAGGGAGGAAAAGTTGTTGATAAATTTGAAAATGTAGTTTTGTGAAAAAGTAGTTGGTGTACTTGGGATTTGTAGTTTTGGAAGGTCTAAAAATAAACCCTTATAAAGTGAAGTCTATCCTTGAATGGACTACTCCAAGGAGTGCAACTGAGGTAAGATATTTTCATAGATTAGCTACTTTTTACAAAAAGTTTATCAAAGTTTTAAGTAGCATTTGTGGATCCTTGACTGAAATAGTGAGAGGGGATAGGAAAGAATTTAAGTAGATTATAGGAACAGATAAGATTTTTAATGTATTGAAACAAAAATTTATAGAGCAACTTATTTTAGCACTTTCAAATTTTAATAAGGTGTTTCAAATAGACTATGATGCTAGTGGTACTATAATAGGAGCTATTTTGAGCCAAGAAGGTAGACCTATTGCTTATTTTAGTTAGAATTTGAATGATGCCAAAAGAAAGTATTATGTTTATGATAAGGAACTTTATGATTTAGTTTAGAGATTGAAGAAGTGGAGACACTATCTTCTTCCTAAGCAGTTTATTTTTTGTACATATCATCAAGCTTTGTAATATTTAAATAGACAAGGAAAATTGAACAAAAGACATTTGAAATGGGTTAAATTTTTGTAGATTTATACATTCATTTAAAACATAGGATTGGGAAGTCTAATAGAGTTGTAGATGCTCTTAGTAGATGATAGATTTTGTTGATAGAGATGCAGATTGATGTAGTTGGATTCAAGGAACTCAAGAATTTGTATTCATAATATCCAAATTTTGGTGAGACTTGGAAAGCTTGTACATAACCTATTACACTTGATAGGAAAAAATGTTATGCTAATCAAAGGAAGTTAGTTGTGTATTTCAAGAAGTTATATGAGAGAGAATCTCATCAAGGAGAAGCATAGTGGAGAATTGGTTGGACACTTTGGTAGAGATGAAACCATTTCTTTTATTGCTGAGAATTATTACTAGCCACAATTGCAGCAACATGTCAAGAAGTTTGTACAAAGTTATAGAAGAAAAATATGAGGTTGTATCTATTGACAATTGGCTAATGAAGATATGCATTTTTTGTCATTTATGGCAACACATGATGTACATGCTTATAGGAAACCTTGGAAATAAAGATACTTAGCTTTTGGTACACATAAAATTGTCGAAGTATGAATTTGGTATACAACAGCGTATTATTTTGTATGTAACTTGTTATTGACATCATATTATGCCTAGTGAAGTTAGATGAAGATAGTATACATGTTGATGATGATGTGTATAATCTTGGAAGTTAGTATAGGCTATATGGAAAAGAGATATTTATATTTTAGCAATGTAATAGGACAATAGAATTAAAGGAAAGGAATTATTTTGTTTACAAAATACTTACTTGTCCAATTAGGGCCAACATCCTAGATGTTTACTCTAAGTTGGTAAAGTGTATTGTGGTCTTAGTTGACCTACCAAAAATTAATGAAAAGGCATAGTACTTATGCAAAGGACATCTTGTGATAAGATGAGTGTGGTAGAGGTGTGTGACATATTGTGATATGCAAACCAATATATGTGAAGTTAATTTTGTGATCCAAGATTGGACTAAGGAAGAAGTTAAAATGCCTACATTCTAGAAGTTTGATTACTTATTTGGGCAGTGAGCTCTTCTTCTAATTGGAAGTGCATGTTTGGGCAGTGGGCTCATCTTGTATCTATTGTACTACAATTCCTAACAGGGTTGGCATAACTCCTAACCGGGTTGGAATCTTGTAATAGGGATTCAAAGTCTCCTAATAGGGACTCTTTATACTGAATTTTATCACTGACTCCTAGCAAGGTCTATCCTCTAGCAAGGAACTTATATACTAGTATATTATCTAGTGGATATCAATCCCACTAGGGTTTTCCCTCGGGTAGGGTGTCCCTAATTAACAAAATATGGTGTTATGAGTTATCTTTATGCATGGTTACTATTAATGTTAAACATTACTTTTTTACTTTTTTACGTATGGTTTAAAGTAACAAATAATATCTAGTTAGAGACTAAAGTTTGTAGATTACTGATTCACCCCCACCCTGTCTTAGTAATTCTTATTTCTAACAATTGGTATTAGAGCTCAGCTACTCAAAAGAGGCTTAATAGCTTGAGTAAGATATTTATGGATATAGAACAATTGATGAAGAACCTTGAAGAGGCACTTGAACAAATTGATCTCCTTACTAAAGAAAGAGATAAGTTGAAGGACAAATATGAAGACTCCAAAGTATACATTATACAATTAAAGGAAAAGATTGAACATCTCAAATCCAAGCTTGAATCTACTGAATCTGAAACTAGTGATGATGATTATTCAAAACCAAAGATAGAGTACAAGATCTTGAAGCATGAATTGAAGATTATGAATCTAAAGTTGACTTTGAGGAATGATCCTAGCAAAGTTGAATCTAGTTTGAAAATTGAGAATACAAATCTTAGAGAAAGTCTAGCGAAGAAGACATCTAAATTTGAAACATTGAAAGAAGATCACGAAGAACTTCATAAGTACAATATTATTGTGAAAGGTGAATTAACTCAGTGCAAGAAACAACTTGAGAAACTTTATTCTAGCAAAGAAAAGCTTGATGGTTCAATGTCAATATAGAGACTTACTTATGATAATACCGATCTTGGTTATCTACTTAACATGTCTACAAAGAAACTTGAGATTAGATTAGATCTGAAAGGAAAAGATAAATCTAATGATAAGATTGAAACTAGTGAATCTTCTCATAAAACTAAAGAAGTTGAAGAAGACAATGAAGTTGAGATATTGGATGAACCAAAGCAAGTAAAATATCTTAAGGAAACCCGGTATGAATTTAGAGGTAAGTGTTTTTCATGTAATGAAATAGGTCATATGAAAAGAGATTATACAAATAAGTCATTTAATCATGTTAAGGACTTTTATTGTCATAATTGTCATGGTATGGGTCATAAAAAAATTGATTGTAGGAAACCTAAATATTGATAGAAGGAATAGTAGAATGTCTAGAAATATTAACCCTACAGATTGAAGAAGATCTAATGAAAGGACATTGAGAGAAGGAAGACCTTATGAAGATAGAAGATAGATTGTGTGTTATAAGTGTAAAAAATTTGGACACATTGCTCAAAATTGTCATGCACCTAATGATCAATAAAATCCTAGAAGCAGAACTCCAGTATGTTAGTTATGCAACAACTTTGGATATATAGCAAAGAATTGCAAAATGGATAGAAACTTTGGAGATAGAAGGAACAATGGAAGAAACTTTGGAAATAGAAGAAACGATGGAAGAAATGTTGGAAATGACAAAAAGAACCATGAGAGGAACTCTAGAACTAAGAAAGACAATGAGGAACAAAGAAATTTCATTAGTAAGCTTTGAGAAGAACTCAATGAGGCATTTGTAAAAGGATTAGACATCTCAAAATAAAAGCTAGAAGATGATGACACAGGAAGATTGAAGTCAGTAATCAAGTTTGATTCAATTAATTTGAATTAAGTTTGTTCATAGAACCAGAATTTCAAAACTTCATCTAGAGATTGAACTAGATGTAGCAAAGTTGGGAAAAGGTGTATCAAGATAAGTTTAGATAGTATCTAAGCACACTTGTAATTTGGAGCTTATCTAAACTAGTTAGAAAGGAATTAAGAGTTACTGTTATTACAAAGAAAGTTAATACTATAGTAGAAGATGAAAACTATGTTCTTGTTGAGAATTTCATGGAGCAAAGTTTTGTGGAGCATTTTCATGATGGAAGGAAGCTATAGGAAACTTTAGGTAGCATCTGAAGATCGGACAGAAGATTTTGAGCAGCTATTTGATTTCAAAATGCAATTGACAATTTTTCATGTTTGTAAAGTATGGAATTAATGAAATTTCAAGTTGAAGGAATAAATGGAGTATAGACTTGATTATCACTTCATTGCGATTACATTAGAAGCATAGAGCACTCAGAAGTGACTTGACAAGGCGGTTTCAAAGAAAACCCTCTTTTTGAAAAAGGTATTTTATCATTTTTCCATAGAATTTATTCGATAAAAGTTCATATTTGATAGAAGCATGGATCATTTAGTAGTTCATAATGTTGAGAATGAAGAGAGACCAAAATTGAAGATTATTTCTATGAAACTTGTAGAAGAAAACCCTAACTTAGCATTATCCATTACTCTGAACAATGTAGTGTATTTGGAAGATATAGGAAGTTATCTTACTAGTAAGATTGAATATATTGGGAGTGAGTGTATAAACAAGGATATGGAATTAGTCTTTAATCATGATATGACTATGAAACTTGGATTTTAACTCTTGAAGGAACTAGACTTGTTCAAATATCATTTTTATCGAGAATTAGACACAGATGAGTGGACACAGATCTTACTAAGTAGAATACATGATGGAAAACTATGGATGGAAGATAGTGTAGTTAATATTTTAGCCGACCTTATTCATGAGGTAACTGGTCTTTGTAAATAAGGCAATCTACCTATAGGTGAGAATTTGGTTAAGAAGAAAATTGAGAGCTACACCAAAGCAATCTATAATGGAAAGGCCATGGTGATCAGCACCACTAAACAAGATGATGTAAGATTCTTGAGTAGAATCATTGCCTACTCTATATGTGCAAGTTCAAAGATTGATGAATTATCACCCAGATTCATCTATATAGCATATAAGATATGTGTTGAGAAGGAACAAGTTAACCTTAGTGAAATTCTAAGAATACAACTTCTTGAGAACCTAGATAAGATCAAAAGGACTAAGAATGGTGTGTTTAGATTTCAATCACTAATCAATCATTTATTTTTTTATGTGCTTAAGTGATTTCCATATTTGTCAATCATAGAGATTATGAGCAATGAGAAGTGTACAATGGAGAAAATCATAGATGTATGTATAAGACACCCAACAGATAAAATATTGGATAGTGGAATCTTGATAATGAAAACATTTCAGAATGAAATGAGGTAAAGATTTAGAATTCCACCTACAATTGTAGATGGATTTAAGGAAGAAATTTGTGTTATGGTTGATATAGACTTTACTTATATTCTGTTGGAAATATAGATGGAGTAACTGAGAGAGGGGGTGAATTAGTTACCACAAAAACAAATCCACAAATCCCTTAGATGTCTGATAAAACTATTTAATGTTGTCACTCGATAAACATACTTAAAATATTGTAACTCGGTGAATGCAGTGTATGTTATACTTTAACAGACCTTAAACATTCACAATGATTAACATGCAAGCATAAAAGAAATAACATTAACACATTAGACACTAGGATTTAATGTGAAAAACCAATATGCAAAAAACCATCAAGTAACTAGCTACTGATTTTCACTCTTCTGAAGTGAGCCCTGTTAGGAGCCAACCTGGTTAAAGGTTACAAAACACACTATTAGGTGTGACCTTGCTAGAGGATTTAATCACCCTTTTAGGAGTGTCCTTGCAAGATGTCTTAAAAAAATTCAATGGCATGGTCACCTTGTTAGAGGATTTACAACTGGCTATTAAACCAAGTTTCTTAAGAGATTTTGGAATCACTGCTACAATGTTAAGAAAGTAACAATGAAATGACCTAAATGAGATGCAACTAAATTGCTGATTATAGATCTCTTCTCTGATTCACACTAGATCCTTCTTGATTGAATATAACTTTGCTTGTCCTCAAGGATATCTAACCATCCTTCAAGTTCACTCACACTTTCCTTCTCAAACAATCAATACACTTGCATACTCGCTCATACACTTAGAGACTCCACTTGATCTTTCATATATACCATCTAGATTATCAAGTTGGCTCATTTACGACTTACAATGAACAATAATTATTACCTCAGTCAGCTAGAAACAATACTTGAATTAATTAAACTTTATTTCTCAAATCAACAAAATCCTTCATTGGCCGACCTTGCTCGGTAAACACTGATCCTGACAAGATTTCCTGTGTTGACCAATGGACACTTGGTTAACACTACAAACTTGAAAAAATCCTTTGGCAACCAACTGAACTCAGTAGACATTGCTTCTAACCAACTTTCCTTTATTAACCATGAGAGCTTGGTTAACACTGTTTTCTGTTGTAATTTCCTTCAATGTCGTAGTGAGCTCAATAAACACTATCTTCGTAGAGTAATCTCTAGGAATGCTTGGTAGACAAGGAAAATTGCTTTGTTGAGCAAGTGAGCTTGGTAAGCACTATCTACTAACATATATAACATTTGTGTAACATCAAATACAACACATAATTAGATAATTGTATCCAACATATTCAAGTATTAGAACCTCGAGAAACATTTCTTGATCCCTTAGGTTATGAATTGAGTGATGAAATAGTAGCTAGATACATTGATTTATTAGTGAAATTAGAGAAGGACCAAGCTAAATATATATTTGGAACTTATGATGAGATTACCCAATCAGCTCATAAGGCATTCTTGGAGAAAGCATCTCACAAGAATATTGAATCAATAATGAAGAAAGCCTTAATAGTAGTCGGTATGACTAAGAGTGAGTCATAGGAAGTTAGGTAGACTGTGAAATAAGGTATATTAAATGTGCAACCTTTGTCAATGTCTATTGCGAAGACATATTTGGAATAGAGCATTCCTTATGCAGCAGTATCAGATGTTCAATCAAGTGAGCCAAAGAGAAAATCAGAGAGATTAGTGGAAGTTGTGACCACCAAGACAAAAAGGGTCAAGCAAAAAGCTATTGGACCATGAAAGAGACAAAAGACATTGTTGACAATTGTTGAGTCTAGTGAAGAAGAACAAGAAGAACAAGAAGTCAAATAGACAAAGAAGGTGTCTAGTTTTAAGAAGCCAGTAGGAAAAGCTCGACAACCCTAGAAGTTGAAGATAGAGAAGATAAATTCAGCTATTGCTAATGAAGGTGACTTTGTTCAGATAAAAAAAAATTATGATTTGTATAAAAAAATTTAGAAATATCATATTGATATCTCTATTATGAGATACATAATAGCCAATAATGTCTTAAAGATATTGAAGGCACAACAAACTATAAAGTCTATAACAAACTCATAGAAAAGAAGGCACCAACTAGAGAAAAGGACATAGAACTTCAAAAGTCTATGATAAGAATAATATGCAAGACTAATGACAAAGAAGAAGGCAAGAGATTGTTGAATTATCTAGCACCTTACTTGAGGAATAAAGTAAGATCATTCCTTTTTATGGTGGGTGAGAAAGACAAAATAAGAAGTGAAACTATGGCAGACATAAATCAAATGATGACAAAGTCCAACGTAGCATGTTCACAAGCACTTAGAACCTCAGAAGTGTTAGTGAGTGGTGACACAATACAAATAGATTAGACCAATGTTACCATTAGCATTTATGATACTAACCCATTTGAAGGTTCCAAATAGAATGAACCTCACACCAAGAATATTGAAGAACAATTGAGATAAATTGAAGAGGAGAAAAGGTAATTAGAGGAAGAGAAGAAGAAAATAGAAGAAACCAAGAATAAATTGCTTGAAGATGAGATGAAAATAAAAGTAGAGGAAGAGAAAAAAGATTAGTTAAAGAAGAAATGAAAAAGAAAATAGAGGAAGATAGGAAGAAAAGATTTGAAGAGGAAGAAAAGAGAGAGAAAGAAAGAAAGGAAAGAGAAGAGGAAGAGGAAGAAGAAAGAAGAGTCAAAAAGGTAGCTGAAAAGAAGCAAAGGGAGGATGACACTAAACCTTATAGTTCATCTAATCCCCTTTCACATGCTAGCCTGACAATTTATAATGATGATCAAACTGACTTGATCTCATCTTTGCCAAAGCTTATTTAGAAGAACAAGATAGTGAAGAGCCTACAGAGAACCTTGATGGAGGTTACTAACTAATTCCATAGTACTCTAGTAGTGCAGCACACAAAGGTAGATCCTAAATAGAGGCCATAGATAGTGCTAAAGTCTTTTGATGAAGAATTCACAAATTTGTCAAATGTTGCAGAAACAAAGGCACAGATCTCACATGATGCTAACTTGTTTAGCACTATTTGTCAAAATATTAAGAATGATTTGATATGTCTTGATACTTGTATCAAGGAACTTCAAAAGTGCCAATAGGATGGAAAGTTATTATACATCAAGTGTACTCTATCTCACTAACTAAGGATATTGACAATCATATTCGACATAAAATGAGTGAGCTAGAGGCTCTATCTAGCTAGTTATAGCATCTTGCTAATAAAATTAATGATTTTGAAGGACAAGCGGAAAGTATTCATAATTATTAGGAAACTAGAACTTTGGGAGGAACAAATTTTGAAGAGAGTATTAGATTTTAGAGAGTCTATTGCTTTGAAAATATCTATTATTGAGAAATAGTTGGAGGAATGTGTCAAGGCCAAGGACACCTATTCTAACTTTTTATACTTTGACCTTAATGCAGTTGAGATTGTATCATATACCCTATGTGCAATTCTCACCTCTACTGAATTAGCCAAAGATACATGGACCAAAGCTATGAATAATCTTAAGGAAAATTTTGATGATTGCATGAAAATACTATCAGTTTAATGTAGATGTTTGCAGAGATTTTGACAACAGATGGACAATTTTTGGACAATTTTTGACATTTTAACCTTTGTCATTAATACCAAAGGAGGAGAAGTACATAATAAAATTGTAAATCAGGTAAAGAGGAGAAAATAATATTTTAAAGTATGAAATCATATTGTAAGGGGGAGACTATGTAAGATGGATAAGATGTAATTTTAATATGTTATTTATTTTAAGTTTTTGATACTTAGCCAATTTTCCCTATTTTGTTGCCATCAATGCCAAAGGGGGCGACTATTGAAAATTGGCTAATGAATATATGTAATTATTTTCATTTATGGTAATACATGATGTGCATTCTTACAAGAAACCTTAGAAATAAAGATACTTAGCTTTTGGTACACAGAAAATTGTCTAAGAATAAATTTGGTATACAATAGTGTATTGTTTTGTATGTAACTTGTTACTGGATTCATATTATGAGTAGTGAAGTTAGATGGAGATAGTATACATGTTGATGATGATGTGTATAACCTCAAAAGTTAGTACAAATTATATGAAAAAGAGATATTCATGTTTTAACAATGTAACAGGATAGCAGAATTAAATGAAAGGAATTATTTTGTTTAGGAAATAATTACTTGTCCAATTAGAGCCAACATCCTAGATGTTTACTCTAAGTTGGAAAAGTGTATTGTGGTCTTAGCTGACCCAGCAACAATTTATGAAAATGCATGGTATTTTTGCAAAGGCCATCTTGTGATAAGATGAGTGTAGTAGAGTTGTTTGATATATTGTGAAATGTGAACTTTTTGTGAAAGTGATATATGTGAAGTTGATTTTATGATGAAAGATCAAACTAAGGAAGAAGTTATAGTACCTACATTCTAGAAGTTTGATTACTTGTTTGGGCAGTGAGCTCTTCTTGTAATTGGAAGTGCATGTTTGGGCAGTGGGTTCATCCTACATCTACTGTACTATAACTCCTAACAAGGTTGGAATCTCCCAATAGGGATTCAAAGTCTCCTAGCAAGGACTCTTGATACTGAATTTTCTCATTGACTCCTAACAGGATCCATCCTCTAACAATGAACTTATATATCAGTATATTATCTAGTGGGTATCATTCCCACTGGGGTTTTCCCTTGGCTAGGGTTTCCCTAGTTAACAAAATATGGTGTTATGAGTTATCTTTTTGCATGGTTATTGTTACTATTTAGCATTACTTTATTACTTTTTTATGTATGGTTTAAAGTAACAAATAATATCTAATTGGCAACTTAAGTTTGTAGATTACTAAGAGGTCATGGGAAGATGTCAACACGGATTTCACTCTTGGTTTACCAAGGACACATCAATGACATGATTCTATATTTGTGGTGGTTGATAGATTTTCAAAGATGACACATTTAGTTCCATGAAAGAAGACTAGTGATGTTGTTCATGTGGGAGGGTTGTTTTTCAAAGAAGTGGTGAGACTACATGGTCTTCCAAAGAGTATAATTTTAGATCCAGATACCATGTTTGTTGGGTATTTATAGCATACATTATGGAAGAAATTGAAGATCGATTTGAAGTTCAGTTCATCAAATCATCCACAAACTAATAAACAAATAGAAGTTGTGAATTAGAGTTTGGGGAATTTTCTGAGATGTTTGGTTGGAGATAAGACAAAAAGTTGGGACTTGATTTTACCACAGGTAGAATTTTCATACAATAATTGTATCAATAGGAATTTCGATAAATCACCATTCCAGATTGTATATGGGAGCATTCCTAGAAATACTTTTGAATTGAGATATTTGGATAAAGGAGAGATAAGTAGTGTTGAAGTAGAAGATTTTATGACAAAATTGAAGAATGTCCATGAGGAGGTGAGGGAGCACACCACAAAGATGAATACATAGTACAAGGCTAAGGAAGATGTAAAAAGGAGGTATAGGGAATTTTAGGTTTAGATAAATTCATGGGTTATCTAAGGAAGGAGATTTTTCCATTTGGTACGTATAATAAGTTGAAAATAAAGAAGTTTGGACCATGCAAAATACTAAAAATGCATGATTCTATGAATTCCTATGAAGTAAATTTGCATGTTGAACTTAATATTTCATCAATATTCAACATTTTATATTTGACATAATATTATGGAGATGGTAGAGATGAAGTTGTAGAAGTACAATAGAGTATTCTAGTAGCTAGTTCATTTATGAGGGAGATTGAGGAGATACTGGACAGTCATGTTGGAAGGAGCACAAGGAATAAAACATATAAAGAATGTCTAGTCAAGTGGAAAGGGAGGCAAGTGGAGGATTCATCATGGCTAGAAAGGGAGGAGGTTGACCATCTTGGTTTCAGTCTGATTGCTTGAGAAGGGATAGGGTCACTTTTCAAATTACCTCAAGTATCTAATTAGTTTAGAGACCCGTTAGGGAAACAAGGAGAACCAAAGGAATCCAAGCATGAAGAAAAATCACTCATATCATGGTGGAATCAACTGGGAAGTTTTAAACCCTATCATGGCATAAAAATGCAAAATATGTAAATCATAGGTCCTAAAGGCTCCAAAAGAGACTAAATGGTCATAAGGATGTAAAAGGGATCATATTGGGATAGGTTAGTATTAATAATTCTTGATAAGACCATCTAAGTCATTTGGAAAGGTTATATTAGTCTAAATGCTTTTTAAAGCCAAAATTTGTAATTTTGTAAATTCAAATTTTTGAATTACAATGGTTAGTTGGATTTAGGAGGGAAAAGTATTTTCTTTATGTTTTAGGCTTTTAATAATTCCTATATTGACCAAGGGTTCTTAGGAAAGTTATATGACATATTATATATTCTGTAGAATTCATTTGTATGGACAAAGAAGTAGTTCTACAGACTGCACACACAATTAAGAAGGAATATCTCTATTTTTGCAATTTTCATTAGTTCATTCTTTTCTTTGTGCATTTTTTGAAAATACATTGGGCCTTGGATGAATCAAAGAGATTTTTTTAGGTTTCTACATTCCATTTCACACTTAGTTTGAAGGTTTTCTAGTAGTTTTGCATTCATTTGTGTTGACTGTGACAAGCATTTTTAGATTTCGCCAAGCAATTTTGACAAATCTCTTTAAGGAATGGTCATTCCATGAATGTATCACCTGGTTCTCATGGAATGACACTAATTTTACTTGTATCATACCCTACTAACCCAGTAACATGTAGTTATGAAGAAAGGAGATGAGTTCTTTGTAATCACCAAGTTGTTTGGAAGGATTTTACATTGAAATTGCTAGGTATGTTGCAATAGTAGCAATTTCGCCTTAAGGAGAGGGCATTTTTTATGTTGGATTTCATATATACATGTTAAACACAAGGTGTTCCAACCTTTAGATCTTGAAGAAATCATTGGGAGAGCAGAGTTTGACAAAGCCCTAGCTTTTGAGGGTTTGAAGGCATAATTTGGGGTTTTTGTATTTGCAATGACTATAGACCCAAATTGGTTGTGGATTCCTCTCAGTCATTTAATTTTATGAGACTATTGAGAGTCCTAGAGTCTAAGAGAAAATTTAAGACACAATTTCTTTGAAAAACCACCTTTTTACAAGCCTAAATTGTTGATCAAATGTTGAAATAGGGAATCTTCTCCAAAGAAACCCTACCTACCCTTTTGATATGTTGAACTATTCAATAAAGGGTATCTGAAAAGGTAATTTTTTTCCTTGGTGTTTTGGGAGTTCCAAGAGTTATGCATTTTTGAAGGTTGCTAGAGACCTAATCAACATGGCTACTAGGCCTAGAATGTGCATTTCCTAGTTTATGACCAAAGTGATTTTGAGGAAGGGTAAAACCAATTGAGTCATCTTATATTTGATGTTTTAAGACCATTTAATCACCTCAAAATATGGCATAGATCTTGGCTAATCATTTTAGGTGTTGAAGGCTTTGTAGGTCATTGCATTACATTAAAACATTGTGAATCTTTGCATATTCCTTACTCTTTTTGTTTTGACCTTCATCCCATCACCATCCACATTGCATCACTGATGCAAGATCATCCTGGGTGTAATGGCAACCTTTTAATACTCAAAAATATTTCTTTTTCTAGTTTTCCAGTTTTGTGTTTTCAATAAGGGTCATTCCTATGCAGATTTGATATTTGTGGGATCTTTCTAATTTTAGTAAGTTTATCTTATGTGCTCATATTGTTCTAATATCATACATGGAGGTTTATCTTAGACATATCTGTATGCGTGAATATGCAACCTCTGTTTAACACACACACTTCAACACAATCTTTGTATGCGGATTCATCCTAGAATGAACATGAGATTGTTCACCCAAGATTTTCCCTGCAAGCCGACTTGTTGCCTTCTATCTAAAGGGATTTTGCCTATTAATATCATCAAAATTGAGGTGTAAGAAACTAGACCCTCTAAGAATGAAGGATTTGATATGCAACTAATCTATGTGAGAATGCAATGTAGTATATGATGAGATATGCATTTAATCTAAGAACAAGTAAAGGAAACTAGATTAACCATATGCATATTATATTAAATGAAATTAAACTAAGGATGCAAGTGTATGAAAAATGTGAGCAAATATGAGCAAATGTGAGTATGAATTTCAACAGCACTTCAATAGCAATTCAATTCATCCTCTCAAAATGAAGAAATGAGGGTCTCTTACATAGATTTTTCTAGAATTCATCAACAGTTGAGATCGATTTCAATCAACAGTCAGGATTGAAGATGAGGTTCAGTTAAGGTGGAATATTCCCAAATTAAAGGGAGTTAACTAACTCAGATCTGAGTGTAAGAGTCAGTCAGCTCAAATAGACTTTAGTGTGGGAGCAAGTGATCTAGATCACTTCTAATTTGATCAGTAGTTATCTAGGAATTTCCATTTTTGAACTCAAAAGTAGAATTAGAAAGAATATTTATTTAATAAAATGAGATATGCTTCCATAAATACCTTTTCTATTTAATTAAATAATTTTATTTAATTAATTAGAGACACTTTTCTTATTTAATTAAATAACTTCATTTAATTAATTAGGAATGGCTTCCTATTTAATTAAATAACTTTTCTTAATTAATTAGAAATAGCTTTTATATTTAATTTAATAATTTTATTTAATTAATTAAAATAGGCATATTTATTAAATTAAATAAATTTAATTCCGTAGTACATTAGCCTTAGGAGATAATTTAATTTAATAAAGTATGAATACTTTAGATTAAATTAAATTGAAATCAAATAAGTTTAATGTGGCTAATATGAGTGTGTACTATAGGAATTAAATAATAAGCATGATGAATGCAAATTAGGGTTTTCTGCATCTGACAATTAAGTCAAGTAGCGAGTAGCAGAATGAGAATTGCCTATTAGAATAGGTCTTAGAATTGATCAAAATAGACCAGAATTGGTATAATGGCAATGAGCCAATTTTGGGGTATTACATTTTTCCCCTCTTTGAATGAATGTGTGAGCAGCACATTTAATTCAAAAAAAATCAGAAAGCATGATGCGAGGATCGAGAAATGAGATTGGTTCTGAAATTGATGATATGAAGACCAATAGATAAGGTTTTAAGGACCATCTCTAGAATAGAGCTTAATCCCAAGGAATCCAAGTAGAATGCCTAGATACCTAAAATTGATAGCATTTAAAAGGTTTCTTCATAACAAAGTTTGACCTTTAAGGATCTAGATAGAACAGTAGATACCTGAGATTGAAAGCATTTAAAAGATTATCTCCAGAATAGAGCTTAACCTTTAAGGATCCAGATAGAACACCTAGATACCTGAGATTGAAAGCATTTAAAAGATTATCTCCAAAATGGAGCTTAACCTTTAAGGATCCAAATAGAAGACCTAGATACCTAAGATTGAAAGCATTTAAAAGATTATCTCCAGAATGGGGCCTAACCTTTAAAGATCCCGATAGAACACCTAGATACCTAAGATTGATAAAAGATAGCAAGATCGAATTATAAGTCATAGAATCATCCCCAGAACGAGGCTTGATCCTTAGGATTCGAGATTTAGATTTTCTTGATACCTGTAATCAAATGATGACAAGATGAAAAAGATGCTAGAAAGAGAGAAACAAGATGCCCCTAGTGGTGAGATACCCCAAATGATGAGGACATAAGATGGGAACGAGATGCCCCGAGCAATAAGTATTCAATGATGTAATCATCCTACCCCCTTGGGAATGAAATCGAAAGATGACACACCAGAAATGTGACATAAAGTAGTAGAAGAAATTTGCGATGCAACAAAATGTTTGAAGAAATTAGAAGAAGATTCAGAGTTAATTTGCAATGATTTTGAGGTCTGAAGACCAAGCTTTGACCAATAGTTGACCAAATTTGGCCACAGTTGACTTGAGTTGACTCTTTCAAAAATAAATTTTGAAAACATGAAGAATTTGGAGTTGAAAAGATTCCAATAATCAGGAAGTATCAGAAGAATTTAGACTGCACAAGCGTTCGATCACGTCGGTCCCAAAATTTTAAAATGCTTTTTTGAGGCACTGAAGTGTGTCAGATTTCGAATTCAATCCCGAAAATAGATTCAAAACGGTTAAAATAGCTAGGGGGTTATTTTTGCGCAAATCAGAGCACTTTGAAAAATTAAGTCAACAACAATATAAGGACCCAAGGGGTCATTTTCAATTCATTTGTGCTTTTTTTCCTTTAGTAAATTGAGCTCTAAGAGAGACATGGTAGTGAACGTGAGATATCATCGTTTTGAGCGCTCTGGATGACATAGTTGGCCAGCAGACTATGAACCACTGGTGAGTCATCGATTTACCACCTTCATAATTTTGCTTTCATGCTTTACTAGGTCATTTATTGCATGTTTTAGCATGTTTTAGGGTTGTCCAAACGGTCTTTGTGTGAGACTATCTTTTCTCACTTGAAGATGTTCTTTCCTCGCACGAAGAAATAGGATGCATTGTTTCTTCACACGCATCAGTGAGATTTCTTGTGCAACAGACACCCACCTATCGCGTGAAGAATGAGATTTTTTCGTGCACGAGAACTTTGTCTCTCACGCAATGAAGAGATTCTTCGCGCGAAAGAGGGGAACTTTGAGCCAGATATGAAGATCTTCGCACGAGAACCTGTGATAGCAGAAGTTAAAATGTTCAATTTTGTACATGAAATTTGCATTTGATTAGCTTTATTCCACCATTTCATTCTAGTACTGATCGTTTGCTTGTTGTTGTTGTTTGTGTGTGTGCGGGAGGTCTTTGATGACATGTCATTCAAATCATACTATCCACCATATGGCGAGTTGTTGCAGAGTCTGGATGATTGGGATTGGGCACATATCACTTGATTGGGTTTATGTTCTTTATGTCAAATCCTAGCCATGATGGTGAATCATAGCTTACTCACAGCTTTGGTGGAGCATTTCCATTCAAAGAACACCTTTCATCTACCAATGGGGGAGATGATGATCACCCTGAAGGACATCTAGAGGATATTGCAGATCCCATTCCATGGAGCTCAAGTTGTTTATGATATGGTGCCCCAAGCAGGTACAGAGGCACTTTCTATTGTGTTTGGGAGGGAGCTAAAAAGAGGTTGAGCTATCAATTGGGATGAGTTGATGCACACAAACTGGGATCTATGCTAGCAATCTTTCTGAGCTTCTTCTAATGCTGAATAGAGGACAACACGAGCTAGAGTGTGGATGGGGAGTTATGTTGTGCCAGATGGTAGAGGCACCTAAGATTTTTGGGTGGGGTCAGTGTATGCTAGCCCACTTATTCCATGAGATGCATAAGATAGTCTTCCATGAGAAGAAGACTATGGCCACATGTGTGTATGTGTTTCAGATTTGGGCATGGGAGCATCTTCCCATATATAGGCCCATTCATGAGGATGCCCGAGAGCTGATGGAGCCATATATGTGCAGGTATTAGGGGCATATTACCCAGGTCTTCTTGGGTAAGATAGAGCACTGGAGGACACGTCTTGATGACCTGGTCTTCATCATATGGTGGCCCTAGTGAGAGACGGAGGATTGGGATGACACTTAGAGAGAGTTGCCTTGGATGTTCAACTCACGGCCACTATTGGGAAAGATGATGCAGATGATAGAGTGGTTTGCGATTTCATGGATGTGGCGGTAGTACGGCTGACCATAGGATATTTCTCAAGAGTACTACACCTACGCCAGACTGGCTAGGTATGTAGGGTGAGGGTGGCCTCCACAGATGGATCCAAGATGATCCATGATAGACATGCACAACCTAGATGCAATTCAGTGGGACTACCTTCTGGAGGTAGAAAATGCAAGGATGAAACTTGCCTATCAAGCTCATTTGATCAGCCATCCATTCCCATGATTTACTGATCCATTGGGGATGGCAGGTCAGGTACAAAGATAGGTGCCCTAGTAGTAGGAGGCATAGCCACAACCATAGGTATAGCCATAGTAGTAGTCATAGGTTCAACACAGGGTATAGCAGACACAGATTCCTCCACATTAGATGGGATCAGACATAGGTGCCAAGGGTAGTGGGACAAGACATGGTCAGTGTCGGAGGCAGAGGACAGAGGAGCAGGCCCCACAGCAATAGGTGCCACCACAGTAGTAGGCACCACCACAATAGCAGGCACCTGAGATGATTGATGAGGATATGTTAGATCAGCCTATAGTTGGGGTATAGGACACAGTACAATGCTACCGAGAGGGGATTCATCAAGCCTCCCGATAGTTGGGAGATCTGCAAATACAGGTAGCTATCTAGGACTCATAGCTGGTGGAGCAACAGCAAGAGATCGATAGATGGAGAGAGCGCGCCGAGACTACTGAGTGGAGAGCAGAGACACTACAAGATGAGGTCCACTTACAATCAGCTCGGGCAACCTACTACTTTGCTGCATATTTGACAGTGGTGCCTGATGAGGCTCTGCAGGTGCAGTGATTTTCACAATATGCTCAAGAGTTGGGAGGTGCACGACCTCCTGCTAAACCTAACATGCCACCACCTCCTCCTTCACCTATAGCTCTTGCTCTCGCTCCTCCTGGAGATGAGAGCATAGGACAGAGTTAGATGCTATATGTATGGCTCTTGATTTTGTTCTCTAGCTATGTATTGATTGGTCTGCCAACACCATTTTGTATCATTTTGATCGATATCACTTGAGTAGTTCCCATTTTTGTACTGACCCATTTATTGATATATATATATATATATATATATATATGAGATTTTTGAGCCGAGTATCAGTGTGTACATGTCATTGTCTATGTCTATTTCACTTTGATGTACCGGAGATGTCAATATGATGACTATGAGATGTATGTTGTACTTTGATATGATGTGATGTGATTATGAGCATGTAGAGTAGATATTATGAGTATATGGATGCAATGCATATGGAAATATACTAACATCTCATGTAGTATTGCATGTTTTTGCTTGACAGTGATAGGTATTCCATTGAGGAGTTCAAATTGAAGAATCAAATGGTTGTCCAGCCATGGAGAAACTTGATATGTTTGAAGATGCCTGCAATCCTTCATCACATAGGAGAGAAATAGAATCACAATCGAATTGTGTGCGTATGCAAGTGAAGTATGTAATGCAAGACTTATGTTAAATGCAACCCTAGGTCTAGTTACCAAGCCTCGACAATTTATCATCACTAGATATAGAACAAAGCTCGTATGTTATACAATTCCCACTGACACTGCAATCATGGGAATATGAATAGAACATACTTTATAGGTTTTTCGAGATGAAATGTAAGCATTCAAGGCATAAGAAGCCAGAATGACCAGAACATTTGTCCCTATTAATATAGCAAGTTAACATAAGCATCAAAGCATAAATGCCAAGATGACCAGAATGTTGCTTGCATGATAGACACACCAAACACACGGGAGATCCATCTTATGCTAAGTATTTAGTATTTATTCTATCTGCAACAACCCTTGCATTCGTAACCTAAGATAGAAGTGTGCTAGAGATACTCCCAGTGACTCATACATTCACTTAGCAGGACAAGTATCAGTATTTACTATAGCATGAAGAGTTCACTCCAACAAACAAAGAGAAGAACCAATGTTATTGATGTATTCATATAAAAGGAGTTGAGGTACACACGGCCATCCAATACGAGATGGAGGCTCTTATAGTGGACACCCCTCTTATAGGAATGTATCAACTTATTGGAACTAAACCACAAACAAAAAGCAAAGAAAAGATCATGCCCCAACTCATTACTTCTCTATTCAAAGATGACATCATTAGGTTGCTTGAGGAGATATGATAAAGCAAAACAAAGCAAATAAAGCAAATGCTCAGCATATCCAAACAATTATATCTTTTTCTTTTTCTTTTTTAATGTTTCTGGGATTGATGTCAAGCGTCAGTGTCTAGAACATATTTGAAAGAAATCTCTTCAGTAGGATGACAATAGTAGACAGGCATAGTCAGAATGACTAGTGACTGAGGTCAAAGAGGAAACTTCAAGATGAAGAACCTAAAGAGGACTAAGTGACAGTAGATGGACATAGCTAGAATGACTAGTGACTGACGCAAGAGAGATCTTCCATAAAGGAATCTGGAGACATGACCAAAGCAACAGTAGGCAAACATAGTTGAAACAACTGGTGACTATTGTGAAAGAGATTCTATGAGGAGAATCTCAAAAATGAGGGACACTAGTGATAGTAGGCAAACACGGTGAGGACCACTGGTGACTCTCGCGAAGGGGATTCTATGAGGAGAATCTCAAAAATAGTGACACTAGCGACAGTAAGCAGACATAGCCAAAATGACTGGTGACTGTTGTGAAGGAGATTCTATGAGGAGAATCTTGAAAATAGTGACACTAAAGGGGAATGCCCTCAACCTGTGACAAGACTCAATCCATGAAAGCGAATGTACATAATAGCTAGAAGATGTGCTAGAAGATGGAGCATTGGGAACAAGAGGTGCCTATTTACCAAGTTTTCACCTTCTTGGCAAGAGTCTCTTTTTTTTTTGCTACCATGATGCCTATTTCCAGGTTTTCATCAATGGCACTTTTCTTGTTTTCAGTTTTTTTGGTATTTTCCTTTTCTTTTCTTTTTTTGTATTTTTGATATTTTTCACTTTTTTTGGTGTTACCAAGGCACCTATTACTAGGTTTTCACCAAGGTAACAATTTTTTTAGGACTTTTTTCTGATTTTTAGATTTTTTTCAGGAGATATAGATATGTACAAAGAGCTTACTGATATTAGATCAACTATAAAACCACTTCAGGTGGAGAGTGTTGATAGGTTCTTTAAGCACTTCTCCTTCAGTTGTGGAAAGCTAATAGGCACCAGATCCATATACTACAATAATTATGTAAGGATCGAGCCAGTTTGGTTCAAACTTTCTTTTTTGTACTTGCTATTGTTGATTCTTAGGGTTCTCTTGGAGGACAAGATCACCCAGATGGAAATCCCATGGCTTGACCCTTTGATTGTAGCTTTTTTCCATTCGTTGTTGATATGCTCATAGATGATCACATGCCACTTGTCATCGTTCATCCAGTAACACAAGCTCTTGAAGCTGCGCTATCCTATAGTCATCATCAGTGATAAGGCCCTTCATAGAGATTCTCAAGGTAGGAATATCAACCTCTATTGGAAGCACAACATCCGCACCATATACCAAAGCAACGGGAGTTGTGCCCATTGGGGTCCTGATGCTTGTCCTATATGCCCACAAGGATGGATTGATCTAGAGATGCCAGTCTGTCCTTGATTTTTTGACTGTGTGATGAAGAATTTTGAGGATCACCTTATTGGATGCCTCAGCCTAGCCATTATCCTGGGGGTAATAAATGGAAGACCAATGTTGTGTGATTTTGAATTTCTTGCATAGTTCCTTGAGGTCTTTGTTCTTGAATTGTCCTCCATTACCAATAATGATTGAGGATGGTACCCCATATTTGCAAATGATGTGATTTGTGATCAAAAGTGCTATAGTTTTGTCATCAGCAACTACGAGAGGTACTACCTCTACCCACTTCATGAAATAATTTGTAGCTGTGATAATGAACTTATGTCCATTAGAGGAGGTTGGGTGGATCTGCCTGACCAAGTTGAAGGCCCATTGTTGAAATGGCCATGTTGTAGTAGAAGGAATCAGCTCTCTGGCTAGAGCGTGGATAACATTCCCATGTAGTTGACATTGTTTATAGGACCTAGCATACTTGATAGCTTCTTGCTCCATGTTGGGCCAGTAGTAACTAGCTCTAAGGAGTTTGTGAGCTAGTGTCAAGCCATTGGAATGAGATCCACAAATGCCCTTGTGAACATCAATTAGTGCGCATTTGGACTCCTCGAGTTCTAAACACCTAAGGAGTGTTTTTTCAAGACCTCTCCTATACAAATCGTCAGTAATAATGACATAATGTGAAGCATTACAGATTAGGTAACGTTTCTCATTCTAGGTCAAACCTTTTGAAATGGTTTGATTGCAAAGGTAGGAATAAATGTGATGGTAGCGAGATGATTCTTGTCCTATAATGAAATAGATCATCTTAGAATCAAGGGTGTCATAGGCTGGGTATTGTAACGCTTCCACCAAGAACTCATCTCTGAGATCATTTTATAGGCATTTGTAGCAGAGAGGCCAGAGTGACCATGGCATCAACCACTTTATTATCTACTCATGGAACTTGCTAGAAGGTGATGTGTGCAAAATACTTCTTTAAGTCATCAACCATGTGCTTGTAAGGAATTAGTTTCTCATCCTTTGTTTGGTACACATCATTAATTTGGTTGATGACAAGCTAAGAGTCACCAAAGATATCTAACTAATTCACTCTCCATTTAGCCACAATTTTCATGTCATTGATCAAAGCCTCATATTTAGCAATGTTGTTTGTACAAGGAAACATAATCATGTATGCTTTGGGAAGTGAGTATCCCTGTGGTGTAATAAAGAGTAATCCAGCACCTGATCCTCATTGTGTGAAGGACCCATCAAAGACCATAACCCATGTGTGGTGCGTTAGTGTCAGAATTGAGTCATCTAGGAAATCAATGTTCATTGGCAAAAGACTTTGTATGGGTGCATCAACTAGCTGATCTAAATTTGCTTGTCCCTTTAAAGCCCTGTGTTCAACATATTGAATGTCAAACTCACTAAGTATCATAGCCCATTTATCCAATCTTCTTGTGAGATTTCCTTACTAAGCAAGTACTTTAGTGGATTTATTTTAGCCATGAGCCATGTAGTGTGGGCAAGCATGTAGTGTCTCAACTTTTGGGAAGCAAAGACAACTACCAAGCAAGCTTTCTCAATAATGTTGTAGTTCTTCTTATAAGAGACCAGTGTTCAGCTCAAGTAGTAAATAGCTCTTTCTTTGTTGTTATTATCTTCTTGAGCCAATAGGATTCCCAAAGATGTTTCAGTGGCTCAAATGTATAAAAGAAAAGGCTTCCCATGAATAGGAGGCATCAGGATTGGTGGATTGACAAGATATTATTTGATCTATATTAAGCTTTGCTCACAATCCTGGCTCCAATTAAACTTTACACCCTTATGTAAGGTCTTTGTGAAGGGTTGTGATCTATCTGTCAATTGTGAGATAAACCTACAAATAGATTGGAGCCTTCCCTGTAGTCCTCTCATCTGAGTGATGTTCTGAGGTGGTGGCATGTCCATTATTGCTTATACTTTCTTCGGATCTACCTCAATTCCTTTTGCAGAAACAATGTATCCCAGAAACTCCCCTGATGTGACTCCAAATGTGCATTTCTTAGGATTGAGTCAAAGATTGAATTTCTCCATACAATCTAGGACGGGCCCCAAATATTGCAGATGAGTATTTTTCTTAGTACTTTTGACCAGGGTATCATCAACGTAATCTTCCATAGTCTTATGCATCATATCATGGAAAATTGTAGTAACAACCTGCTAATATGTAGCACCTGAATTCTTCAAGCCAAATGGCATCACATTCCAACAAAAGGTTCCCCATTTACATGTGAAAGTCATCTTCTCCTAGTCTTTTGGTGCATTTTTTATTTGATTGTATCTAGAAAAACCATCCATAAGAGAGTACATCTCATAGTCATCCATCATGTCCATGATCATATCAATATTAGGGAGCAAAAAGTCATCTTTAGGACATGCCAAGTTAAGATCACAGAAGTCTGTAGAAACCTTCATAGATTTATCATGCTTGGAAATTGGAAGAATATTGGATATCCATTCAGCATAATTAATTGGATGAATGAAACCAGCTTTTAGAAGTTTCTCCAATTCTGCTTTGACGAGCAATGCAACACGAGGATGCATTTTTTGAAGCTTCTATTTAATTGGTTTGATGCCTGGTCCTATGGACAAGTGATGCATGATAAAATCAGGATCCAATCCTGGAATGTCAGAGTATGTCCAAGATAAATTTATTTTCTTTCCTTTGGAAAAGGTAATAAATTCTTCCTTTTCTTTAGGTGACAGTGATTATGCCAAATGTATCATATGAGGATGTTCTTTTATGCCCAGATTAATTGGCTATGTTGGCTCTATCAACACTGATGATCTCTCTTGAAAGTGATTGGGAAGTGCATCAAATATCTCATCTGTGGGCACCTCAAAGAGGTTTTCACCCTTGGATACGTCTTTTGTTTTTTCTTTTTTGGGTTCCAACACTGTCACAATGTGGTTTTCACCATCGGACCTTTTGCATTTTTTCTTTTTAATTGTATGACTAAGATATTTGATGTCAGCCTCAATCATGTTGACACCCTGCTCATTGGTGGAAGATGTTACCAGTTTGATAGCGTTTAGGTAGTAGGTGAGAGCATAGTCATTCTAGAATGTGGGGACTTTTCTAGATGCATTGGGGTCCCAGTCTATAAGCTCAGGATGTGTGAGTGAGAGAGTAGTGGTTGGTTCAATTGCATTCATAGTATAGTCATTAAGTGCTTGGACTAGCAATTTGAGACCTATGACAAACTCATTCATAGGTGTGTTCAAATGCCTCAGAGTACAAACATTAGTAATTAATGACTCTAGGACACTAGTTGGATTAGACCCATGTGACCTAACCCTAGACATTTCACCCACTTCAATTTGGTTTTCATAGACATGCACTTGGTCAATTTCTTTATCAATAGTCGCTTCTGAAAGAGAGTCAAACTCATATTCCTTAGAATCAGTGCTACATGAGGAAAGACTGTAGAATTCCCCAATAGTGATAGGAACATACTCGCCTTCATCTTCTAGGTTCTTACATAAATACTCAATACAAAATGATTGACTAGATTCTCCCTTTTCTAAATGATATTTGAGTTGCTCAATATTGTCTTCAGGAGAATCACTAGTATCATCCATAGTGCTAAAACATGGCACAAAGTCATTTGAGTTAGCGAAGAATTTAGCAAGATCATGAGGAATAGGATGAGGATAGGAATCCTCATCATTAGATTCTTCCTCTTGAGTATCTGACTCAGATTGTGAATCATTTTTAGATGAACTCTCAGGTTCAAGTATGAATTTATTTGATCCCAAATGGAAAGGGACCTTCTTAAATGCTTGGCTAGTTGTATCACTGTTACTTTGAGCTGTTGCTTTGATGAGATCAATTAGGCCATTGTTATTACACCCAATAGGGCTAGCTCCCTTATAACCAAAATGCTTCATAAGCCTAAGACCAGGTCCATATTTCTCAGGAGTGATTTCTTGAACTTGCTCTGTTAGGTCCACTAGAGCCTCTTCTTTGTAAAGCCATGCAGCAATGGCTCTACTTTCACTTTCATCTTCTAAGGGAACTATATCCTTGACAAAAGTGCCATTATACTTGGTCTAAGGTATCAGCACGAATGGCTTCTTTGCCTCTAAAGGTCTCCCATAATGTCGAGGAGACTCTAGGAGAGATGTTAATGATAGCACTAGTTCAATGTGATACTCTCCCATGCTAGTTTCTCTCAATTTGAATGATTGCTCAATTTGTTTCAACTTATTATCATGATAATCAGTGGATTCATGGTTAGCAGGGACAAAAGTTTCAACATCTTTGAGCATATTACAGGTATAGCTAGTAGTGGTAGGAATAGTAACTTTGGAGCCATGGAATGGGAACTTGATGCATTGGTGGTATGTGGATGGTACAACACACATCTCATGTATCCATGGTCATCCTAACAAAATATTGTAAGCCAAGGGAATGTCAAGCACCTGACAGGTGACATCCCTTTCTACAAGACCGATGTGAATGGGTAAAACCACAAGACCTAGAGACTTTCATTCCACTTCGTCATATGCTTTGATAGTGATCTTTAGTCAAGGATCAATAGAGTCCTCAAAATAATTCAATTATCTAAGAAGAGTAGCAGAGATAATATTTAGGCCAATGTTGTTATCAATGAGTACCTGACGAACACGTGTCTGATGGATCATAACCTCGATGTGTAAAGGTTGACTGTGTGGGTGACTCAGCAAGTTGTCATCTTCCTTAGAGAAGGTCATAAGATAAGGTGAGGTCAAGTGACCTACCATGGATTGGAATCACTCAAGATCAAGATTTTGAGGAACATTTGCCTCGGCGAGGGCTTTGTCCAGAATCTGCCTATGAGCAGGTGAGATTTTAAGCAGTTCAAAGATGGAAATATGAGCATTAGTTCATTTCAATTGATCAAGAACACTATAACTAGTTGTTGTCAAGTTTTTTGTGGGTTTTGCACCTTTTCCAGATGGACTAGCAAGGGCTTTGTCTTTGTGTTGTTCAAGATCTAAAGTAGGAGGTGCAGGGCCTTTGAGCACCAACTTGGTGCGAGAGTGAGTGATAGCATTAGCATAGTGTTGCGAGGACATATTATCCATTGCATTGGGAGTAGGGCCCCTCAAGACAAATGGTGTCTTTGGTGTGTCATTATCTTGTTTGCCTTTAATGGTAATAACATCGCAGTATTCATAATCCATAGGTTCTGTAATACCCCAAAATTGGCTCATTGCCATTATACCAATTCTGGTCTATTTCTGATCAATCCCAAAGCCCTATTCTAATAGGCAATTCTCATTCTGCTATTCGCTACTTTACTTAATTGTCAGATGCAGAAAACCTAAATCTACATTCATCATGCTTATTATTTAATTCCTATAGTATTTACTCATATTAGTCACATTAAACCTATTGATTAATATTTAATTTAATTATTAAGTATTTATACTTTAATTAAATTAAATTATATCCTAAGGCTAATGTACTATAGAATTAAATTTATTTAATTTAATAAATACACCTATCTTAATTAATTAAATGTAATTATTTAATTAAATGGGAAAGGTATTTCTAATTAATTAAAAGAAATTATTTAATTAAATACAGTACTTACTTCTAAATAATTAAACAAAGTTATTTAATTAAATGGGAAGCCATTCCTAATTAATTAAATGAAATTATTTAATTAAATAAAAGTGTCTCTAATTAATTAAAGATTATTTAATTAAATAGAAAAAGTAATTATGAGAACATATCTCATTTTATTAAATTAAACATCTCAACAAAATCTCTCTTCAGTTCAAAAAGGGAAATTTTCAGTTCACTATTGATCAAAAATGAGTTAAATCGGTTAACTCCTTTTTCTACTCAAATTAAAACAGTTAACTCCTTATTTTACTCAAAATCAAATCTGTTAACTCCCTTTATGACTGAACCTCATCTTCAATCCTGACCATTGATCTGAATCGATCTCAACCGTTGATGGATTCTAGGAAAGTCTATTTATGAGACCCTCATCTCTTCATTTTAGGAGGATGAATTGATTTGCTATTGAATTGCTATTGAAATTCATGCTCATATTTACTTACATTTCTTGCATACATTCTCATTCTTAGTTTAATCTCATTTTAGTTTAAATTATGCATATGCTTAATCTAGTTTGCTTTATTTGTTCTTAGATTACATTGCATCTTTCATTTTAGATTAATCTGCATACTCATTCTTAGCTTAATTCCATTGTCAAATCTTTCGTTCTTAGAGGGTCTGGTTGCCTGCACCTCGATCCTGAGGATATTAACAGGCAAAATTCCTTTAGATAGAAGGCAACAAGTCGCCTTGCAGGCTAATTTTCGAATGAATAATCCAATGTTCATTACGAGATGAATCTACAAATAAGGATCATGTTGAAGTGTGTGTGTTAGCATAGGCCACATTTTCACATATACATTTCTAGCGCCCACCGTGGGGCACAAAAATCAATTTTTTTGGCCTCTTTCTATATTTTTTTAATCATTTTTTTGTTCTTTGTCTTTACTATTCCATACAGATTCAGGAATCTTCGTGCAAAACTATTCATTTTCACGCAAGGATCTAGAATCTTCGCGCGAAGATTCTTTCCGCATCGCGTGAGAAAGTTCTTCGGCGCGCGAGACCTGTTTCTTCGTGCGAGCTGAGTTTAATTTTGCGCGAGCCAAATTTGATTTTGCGTGGGCCGTAAAACTTCTTCGCACGAACTATCAGGAATTTAGCATGAAACTCTGCTGATAGTGGCAAATTTTTGCATTGATTTGCGTGTTTTCTGATTTTTTTGCTGACTGTTCACAGTTTCTAGTGTTTCTGTGTTTTTTTATTTTTTTCGAACAACATAGCAGTGGTTTGTGGGACAATCGAAAAAGAGTGCTAAAGTTGCCAGAAACAGGTAAAAATCTACTAAGTGCATTGCGAGGATCACCAAGTAATCTTCATCAGCTGATAACACTTCATTTGGATCTAAAACAAACATCTTTCATGTTGAGCTTGTGTGTTTCCTTCTGTATTTTCATTTTACAACACAGGCGTAAATTGATACTAGGGTGTGTTCTTTGTTAGTATTCATTTAGTAGGCTTAGTCTTTAGTGATAGATCTAATTAGCTATCTTGGGTTATTGGACTCGCTAATCCGTCGGCCCCTCGTTCCACCCTGTGGTTGCAAGCTCAGCACCACATTAAATAGAGGAGGGGTCTACAGGACATAAGCGTTAAAGGCTCCACAAGGCAACCCTTTTGTGCTTTTTAGAACTCACTAATTTCTGAGTTGTGGACTCATTTTGGCGTGTGTGAGGGGTTAAATGTTCCATATCTTTGGACTCACCTCACATTAGTTAAAGCATTAAGTGTACCACCTTGTGCTTTTTGATTACTTTTAGATAGATTTTCTTTCGGGAATTAACATCTGCACACACATAGTAATTAAGCCCCCATGAACACTATTTGTGGATCTTGAGGGAGTGGGTTTCTAGTGAAACTCCTCTCTAAGATGTATTCCTTATGGGTGGGGAGGATACTTTGAGCATCTTGTAGATAGATGAATCTTTGACTTGTTGATTAAGGCATCCTTTCTCCGGAGAGGTTGATAGATCACGAGAAGATGATATCATAGATCTTTAAGAGATAATCTTAGTTTAGCGTGTCAAATTAATCTGTCTATTTTGATTGGGCTAAAGGTGAAAAGGTGTCAAAACCTTGAATCTGGAAGCTAAGTCCCCTTGTGGTATACTATTGTGAGTCGGTCACCTTTAGAGAGGGTTAACCATAGCAGACAATCCCTCTACAGGGAAAACTGCATTGATGGAACCTCAAGCGGTAATAGTCATTTTTGCCATGGTAGTGACACCCACTACATAAATGTCCTTGTGGAAGAAATCTCCACGGGTGTGGTTCATTGTGGGTTGTCAGATCTCCCTAGCAGCTCTTGAAGATTAAGTTCTTAGACTGTGTCAAAACCTCGGTGTGCCGGGATTGGAGGTCACCCCTGTGAGTCATGAAAGTTGCAAATTCAAACCATTACTAAATACCTTAGAGAATCCAACTTTTATTTTCTAGGAATGTGTGCAATGATTTCAAAACTCTTTGAAAACATACACAAATAGCTCTCTTAGGAATTAGCACAAAATATGTCACTTGATTGTTCATGCACAAGGTTGCTTTTTCCCTTGCTCATTGTTTTTAGACATGCTTGAAATCACTTGCTTACTGTTCTACGTGCTTGTTTATCTGCCTGGTTATTGGATCGATCAAAAATTTTGTCAAAATCAATCACTGTTGTGGAACTATTCTGTCCTTTCACGCAAAATCATTTTGGTCTCGCGCGAAATCATTTGGCTCTGATGTGAAATCATTTGGCTCTCGCGCGAAGCCATTTTGCCCTCACGCAAAATTAAAGTTCTGTTGTGCATCTTCACGTGATCCAGAAAACATTCTCGCACGAAATTAAAAACTGTTACTGATCTTTGCACGAGATAGAAACATCTTTGCGCGGCCCGTAAAACTTCTTTACACGACCCGTAAAGGTTTTTTACGCGAGACTTTGTATCAGTATTTACAATCTAAGTCTGTTCTAGCTATCTACGGCCTACACGCTATCCTTTTCTACGTTTGTTTATCACTCTTTGTTTGCAAACAGTCCTGGAACAGCGACACTTCACTTAACTGAAACTTGTGTCTTATACCTTGACTAGTCTCATCTCATACATAATCTTGGTCCTCATCTTAATGCTTGTCATACTTTGTGCCACAGTGGTCATAATCTCTGGCTATTCTAGCCTTTAAATTAGACCATTTGTGCCTTAGTGAACATCATTCTTGCTACTATCTTGTCCTTTTTGAGACTCAATTTTAGTATAGTCCTTGTCTAGGTTCTAGCTTTTTGTCCTTGCCTATGACTGTCACAACTAGAAGCGGCAACATGTTTTGTCCTGATAACATTAGACATGGTCATGCTAGGGGTCATAATCATGGCAGAGGTAGCTTACCTTTTGCTGTGCAATCTATATCCAGTTTGGCTAGTGAGGCATCTTCACGGTCTTCCTCACCTGCAAGGTCATCTCAAGTTCAACAAATATTTTCCAATTTGCAACAAATTAGGAATCCTTTTTACCAAAAGGATACTGAGACAGGTAGGAGTCCTAGATTCTCAAACACAATGTATGATCCTTTCTCCACAAACCCTTTTGAAACACAATGTACAGAAACTGAACAAGTTCCTATAATGACTAATCATGAACCTGAACGGGGTAATCATAGTCGATATCAAGAACAACCTAGGGATGACAAGGAGAAAGAGAAAAAAAATGACACTAATGAAGAACAAGAAGAGGTGGAAATCCTTCCTGAACACATAGCAAGATGTTGAAGAGACAAAAACTTTTAGAAGGTCATGGGAATCCTACTCAACGAAGAGAAAGAAAAGTACTTTCTCAAACTCGCCCAAGAGGGAGCTAAACTACCCACACATTTCAATGTGGAGACCATTATCACACATGAAGAAGAAACTGAGACCACTAAAATCCAAAAACAATTGAAAATTATGCAAGACCAATTGGCTCAAATGATGCATGAGAAAGAGAAACCCAAAAAGATATACACATTGGACGCTCTTTGTTCATTTCCATTTGACAAAAGTATAAACATGCTGCCTTTCCCAAGAGGCGTAGAACTACCCAAATATGATAAGTACTTTGGTACTATTGATTCCCAAGATCACTTACGGGAATTTGGTGCTTTGTCTATGGAGTTTATACACAATCAAACGTACCTCATGTGTTTATTCCCTAGAAGCCTAGGTGGTCAAGCTTTGGAATGGTTCTCACATTTACCTCCTGGTATCAAGACGTTTGATGAAATTGCTAATTCATTTGTTCAGCAATATTCTCATAACATTCAACATCCTATAAATATCCAAGATCTATGCAACCTTAAACAAAAGGTTGGTGAGCCTTTTCTCACTTTCCTCCAACGGTGGAGACAACTTTATACTAAGTACTCCCATAAAATCCCAGAAACAAAGAAGCTTGACATTTTCACTAATAACCTCTTACCTAATTTCGGGTATAGAGTCCAACTACAAGGTCCATGTACCTTTGAAGACATGATTATACAAGCTATCTGTATCAAAGAATTTATGGTCAAGAAAGGTGAGCTCACTCTTCAGAGAGACACAAAACAAGGTTCCACTTCCAACAGGGATAAAACTAAACATATCAACAAGAATCGAGAAATTGTACATGATGGGGTTGTTGATAATGTCACACTGAAACCTGCTAAAGTAGCATTTAATCTCACAGACTGCTTTAAAGTGGCCAAAAGTGTTGAGAAGCCCCCTCCTGACAATAAGGTGTCTAGGAACAAACTGAGAAACTCATGGGCAACACGACCCAAGCAAGAGTATACACCTTTAGGAGAAGCTTTGGATGTGGTTTACAAAACATTGCTACAACACAAGCTCATCTCACCAATGGATAACCCTCGTCCCTATGATCCACAACCACGTCCACCATGGTGGAATGAGACCTCATTCTGTGAGTATCACCAAAAAAAGGGACATAAAACCAGAAACTGTATAAACTAACATCATAAAGTCCAAGACATGATTGATGCTGGTGAACTTGTGGTAGATGGACATAACAAAAACTCAGACCACAAGGCATTCAAAGAACCTTTCCCAGCCTATGAAAAAGGAGAGACTTCAAAACTAGAACCCTAGAATAAGGTCAACTATATGTATTCCAATGATGACAATGCCATTCACATGGTTGAACCTGTAGATTATGAATACTACGACGTTATTACCATAAAGGGCAAGCAAGATAATGATAAACCCAAGACACCATTTGTCTTGAGAGGCCCTACTTCCAATAACATGGATAATGCATCTTTGCAACACTGTGCTAACACTGTTACTCGCTCTCATGTGAAATTGGTGCTCAAAGGCCCTACACCTCCTACTTCAAATCTTGAACAACACAAGGAAAAAGCCCTTGTTGGTCCATCCGATAAAGGTTCAAAACACACAACGAACTTGACTGAAACCAGTTATAGTGTTCTAGATTAATTGAAATGAACTAATGCTCACATTTCTATATTTGAGCTGCTTAAAATCTTGCCTACTCATAGGCAAATTCTGGACAAAGCCCTCACTGAGGGAAACGTTCCTCAAGATCTTGATCTTGATTGATTTCAATCCATGGTATGTCACCTGACCTCACCTCATCTTATGACCTTCTCCGAGGAGGATGACAACTCACTAAATCACCCACACAATTAGCCTCTACACATTGAGGTTATGATCCACCAGACATGTGTTCGTCGGGTACTCATTGACAATGGCGCTGGCCTAAATATTATTTCTGTTGCTCTACTTAGACAATTGGATTATTCTGAGGACTCTGTTGATCATCAATGAAAGATCACTATTAAAGCGTACGATGAAGTAGAACAAAAGTCACTAGGTCTTGTGACTTTACCAATTCGCATCAGTCTTGTCGAAAGGGATGTCACCTATCAAGTGCTTGACATTCCCTTAGCCTACAATATTCTGTTGGGATGGCCATGGATACATGAGATGCGCGTTGTGCCATCCACATACTACCAATGCATTAAATTCCCATTTCATGGCTCTGAAGTTACTATTCCTTCTACTACTAGCTACACTTGCAATATGCTCAAAGCTGTTGATTCTTTCATCCTTACTAATCGTGAGTCTACTGATTGTCACAACAATAAGCTGAAACAAATTGAGCAGTCATTTAAATTGAAAGAAACTGGTTTGGGAGAGTACCACATGGAACCAGTGCTATCATTAAAATCAATTCCAGAGTCCCCTCGACATTTTGGGAGACCCTCAGTAGCGAAGAAGCCATTCGTGTTGACACCTCAGACCAAGTTTAATGGCTCTTTTGTCAAAGCTACAGTTCCCTTAGAAGATGAAAGTGAAAACAGAGCCATTGATGCATGGCTTTACAAAGAAGAGTCTTCAGTAGACCTAACAGAACAAGCTCAAGAAATCACTCCTAAGAAGTATGGACCTGGTCTTAAGCTTATGAAGTGTTTTGGCTACAAGGGAACCAGCCCTATTGGGTGCAATCACAATCATTTAATAGATCCTATCAAAGCAACAGCTCGAAGCAACAGTGACACAACTGGCCTAGGGTTCAAGAAGGTCCCTTTCCATTTGGGATCCAATAAATTCATACCCGTACCTAAGAGTTCATCTAAAAATGAGTCACAATCTGAGTCAGGTACTCAAGAGGAAGAATCTAATGATGAGGATTCTTACCCTCATCCTATTCATTATGATCTTGCTAAATTCTTTGCTGAGCCAAATGACTTTGTGCCACATGTTAGCACTGTGGATGATACTAGTGATTCTTCTGAGGACAATGCTGAGCAACTCAAACATCATTTAGAAAAGGGAGAATCTAGTCAGTCATGCCATATTGAGTATTTGTGTAAGAATCCAGAGGCTGAAGGAGAGTATGTCCCTATCACTGTTGGGGAGTTTTATAGTCTCTCACCATGTAGCACCGATTCTCATGAATATGAATTTGACAATCTTTCAGAGGTGACTATTGATAAAGACATTGACCAAGTGCATGTCTATGAAAATCAAATCGAAGTGAGTGAAACATCTAGGGATAGTTCACAGGGGTCTGATCCAACTAGTGTCCTAGAGTCGTCAATTACTAATGTTCGTACTTCAAGACATTTGAATACACCTTTGGGTGAGGTCGTCGTAGGTCTCGAATTGCTGGTCCACACATTTAATGACTATACTATGAACGCAATTGAACCAACCACTACTCTCTCACTCACACATCCTGAGCTTATAGACTGGAACCCCAATGCATCTAACAAAGTCCCCACGTTCTAGAATGACTATACTCTTGCCTGTTACCTAAACACTATCAAACTTGTAACGTCTTCCACCAATGAGCAGAGTGTTAACATGACTGAGGCCGACATCAAATATCTTAGTCACATAATTAAAAAGAAAAAATTCAAGAGGTCTGATGGTGAAAACCACATTGTGGCAGTGTCAGATCCAAAAAACGTAAAAACAAAAGATGTATCCAAGGGTGAAAACCTCTCTGAGGAACCCACGGATGAGATATTTGATGTCCTTCCTAGTCACTTTCAGGAGAGATCATTAGTTTTAATAGAGCCAACACAACCAATTAACCTGGACACAGAAGAACATCCTCATGTGATACATCTGGCGCAGTCATTGTCACTTGAAGAAAAGGAACAATTCATTTCCTTTTTCAAGGGAAAGAAAATAAATTTTTCCTGGACATATTTTGACATGCCAAGATTGGATCCTGATCTTATTATGCATCACTTGTCCATAACCCCAGGCATAAAACTAGTTAAACAGAAGCTTCGAAAAATGCATCCTCATGTTGCATTACTAGTCAAAGCCGAATTGGAGAAACTTATGAAGGTTGGTTTCATTCGTGCAATTGATTATGCTAAATGGATATCCAATATTTTCCCTATTTCCAAGCATGATAAGTCTATCAGAGTTTGTACAGATTTCCATGAACTTAACTTGGCCTGTCCTAAAGACGACTTTCTGCTCCCTAATATTGATATGATTGTGGACATGACGGCTGGCTATGAGATGTACTCACTTATGGATGGTTTTTTTGGGTACAATCAGATAAAAATTGCGCCAAAAGATCAAGAGAAAATAGCTTTCACGTGTGCATGGGGAACCTTTTGTTGGAATGTGATGCCATTTGGTTTAAAGAATGCTGGAGCTACATATCAGCAAGTTGTTACTACAATTTTCCATGACATGATGCATAGAACTATGGAGGACTATGTTGATGATACTTTGGTCAAAAGTGCTAAATGCAATACTCATTTGCACAATTTGGGACCAATCCTAGATCGTATGGAAAAGTTTAGTCTTTGGCTCAATCCTAAGAAATGCGCATTTGGTGTCACATCAGGAAAACTATTAGGATATATTGTTTCTGCAAAGGGAATTGAAGTAGATCCAGAAAAAGTGAAAGTAATAATGGACATGCCTCCACCTCGAAACATCAGTGAGATGAGAGGACTATAGGGAAGGCTTCAATCTATTCATAGGTTTATTTCACAATTGGCAGATAAATCACAACCCTTCACAAAGACCTTACATAAGGGTGTGAAATTCAATTGGAGCCAGGATTGTGAGCAAAGCTTAACACATATTAAATAATATCTTGTCAATCCACCAATCCCGATGCCTCCTATGCATGGGAAGCCTTTGCTTTTATACATTTCAGCCACTGAAACATCTGTGGGAATCCTGTTGGCTCAGGAAGACAATGATAACAAAGAAAGAGTTATTTATTACTTGAGCCGAACATTGGTATCTTAGGAGAAAAACTACAGTATTATAGAGAAAGCTTGCTTGGCAGTTGTCTTTGCTTCCCAAAAGTTGAGACACTACATGCTTGCCCACACTACACGGTTTGTGGCTAAAATAGATCCATTAAAGTATTTGCTTAGTAAGGCAGCTCTCACAAGAAGATTGGCTAAATGGGTCATGATACTAAGTGAGTTTGACATCCAATATGTTGAATGCAAAGCCATAAAGGGATAGGCAATTGCAGACCAGCTGGCCAAGGCACCCATACAGAGTCTTCTACCAATAAACATGGATTTTCCAGATGAGTCAATTCTAACACTCACTCACCATACATGGGTTATGTTCTTCGATGGATCCTTCACACAACAAGGATCAGGTGCTGGAATACTTTTCATCACACCACAGAGATAGTCATTTCCCAAAGTGTACAAGATTTTGTTTCCTTGTACAAATAACATTGTTGAATATGAAGCTTTGATCAATGGTATGAAAATTGTAGCTGAATAGAGAGTAGATTAGTTTGATATCTTCGGTGACTCTCAGCTTGTCATCAACCAATTAAATCATGTGTATCAAACAAAGGATGAAAAACTAATTCCTTACAAATGCATGGTTGATGACTTGACAAAATATTTTGCACACATCACCTTCCAACAAGTTCTACATGCAGATAATAAAGTGGCTAACGCCATGGCCACTCTGGCCTCCCTTCTACAAATGCCAAAAAATGATCTACGACACGAGTTCTTGGTGGAAGCGTTACACTACCCAGCCTATGACACACCTAATTCCAAGATGATCTGTTATATTATAAGACAAGAATCATCTCGCTACCATCACATCTATTCCTACCTTTGTAATCAAACCATTCCAGAAGGTCTGACCCAAAATGAGAAACGTTACCTAATTCGTAACGCTTCACATTATGTCATTATCGTTGACGATCTATATAGGAGAGGTCTCGATGGAACACTCCTTAGGTGTTTAGAACCTAATGAGTCCAAACGCACACTAATTGATGTTCACGAACGCATTTGCGGATCTCATTCCAATGTCCTAACACTAGCTCGCAAACTCCTTCGTGTTGGTTACTACTAGCCTAAAATGGAGCAAGAAGCTATTAAATATGCTAGGTCATGCAAACAGTGTCAGCTACATGGGAATCTCATTCACGCTCCAGCTAGAGAGTTGATTCCCTCTACTACAACATGGCCATTTCAACAATGGGCCTTTGACTTGGTGGGACAGATTCACCCAACCTCTTCTAATGGACATAAGTTCATTATCACCACTACAGATTATTTCAAAAAATGGGTAGAGGCAGTCCCTCTCACAATTGCTGATGGCAAAACTGTAGCACTTTTTATCACAAACTACATCATCTATAGATATGGTACACCGTCCTCAATCGTTACTGACAATGGAGGAAAGTTCAAAAATAAAGACCTTAAGGAACTGTGCAAGAAATTAGGGATTACACAACATTGGTCTTCCATTTATTACCCCTAGGCATCCAATAAGATGATCCTCAAAATTCTTCATCGCAAAGTCAGTAAGTCAGGAAGAGACTGGCATCTCCAAATCAATCTAGCCCTGTGAGCATATAGAACAAGCATTAGAACTCCAATGGGAATGACTCCTTTTGCGTTGGTATATGGGGCGGATGCTATGCTTCCGATAGAGGTCAAGATTCCTACCTTGAGAATCTCTATGAAAGGTCTTATCACTGATGATGACTATAGGATAGCCCGGCTTCAAGAGCTTGTGTTGCTGGATGAATGACGCCAAGTGGCCTGTGATCATCTATGAGCATATCAACAAAGAATGGCACAAAGCTACAATAGGAGAATTAGGCCACGTGACTTCCAGCTAGTAGATCTCGTCCTGAGAGAGAATCCTAAGAATCAACAACAATGAATGCAAAAGGGAAAGTTTGAACCAAACTGGCTAGGTCCTTACATCATTACTACAGTATATGGATCTGGTGCCTATCAACTTTTCACAACCGAAGGAGAAGTGCTTAAAGAGCCTATGAACACTCTCCACCTGAAGCGGTTTTACAGTTGAATCAATCTCAGCAAGCTCTCTGTACATATCTAAATGTCCTAAAAAAAATCCTAAAAATCAGAAAAAGTCCTGAAAAAAAATTTTGTTACCTTGGTGAAAACCTAGCCATAGGTACCTTCGTAAAACCAAAAAAACAAGAAAAGTTCCATTGGTAAAAACCTGGAAATAGGCATCATGGTAGCAATAAAAGGAAATCCTGTCAAGAAGATGAAAACCTGGTAAACAGGTGCCTCTTGTTCTTAATGCTCCATCTTGCAACGCATCTTCTAGCTATTCTGTACGGTCGCTTTCATGCTTTCGCTTTCCTACTTTTCCTGCTCATGTATCCATGGATTGAGTCTTGTCATACCTCGGGGGCATTACCCCCTTAGTGTCACTTTTTTTTGAGATTCTCCTCATAGAATCTCCTACGCGACAGTCACTAGTCATTCTGACTGTGTCTACCTACTGTCGCTAGTATCACTCTTTTCGAGATTCTCCTCAAAGAATCTCCTACGTGACAATCACTAGTCATTTTGACTGCATATGCATACTGTCGCTAGTGTCCCTCTTTTCAAGATTCTCCTCATAGAATCTCTTTTGCAATGGTCACCAGTTGTTACAGCTGTGTCTTCCTACCGTTGCTCGAGTCATGTCTCAAGATTCCTTTATGGAAGATCTCTTTTGCGTCAGTCACCAGTCATCTTGGCTATGTCTATCTACTGTCACTTAGTCCTTCTTAGGTTCTTCATCATGAAGATTCCTCTTTGACCTCAGTCACCAGTCATTCTGACTGTGTCTGCCTACTGTTGTCACCCTACTGAAGAGATTTCTTTCTTACATGTTCTGGACATTAACACTTGACATCAATCCCGAAAACATTGAACCCAAAAAAACAAAAAAAATGGTATACTTGTTTGGATATGCTGAGCATTTTCTTTTTTTGCTTTGTTTTGCGTTATCATATCTCCTCGAGCAACTCAATGATGTCATCTTTGACTAGAGAAGTAATGACTGGGGGGCATGATCTTTTTCTTTGCTTTCTGTTTGCGATTTAGTTCTAATAAGTTGATCTATTCCTATAAGAGGGGTGTCCACTATAAGAGCCTCCATCTCATATTGGATGGTCGTGTGTACCTTGACTTCTTTTATATAGATAGGTCAATGACATTGGTTCTTCTCCTTGTTTGTTGGAGTAAACTCTTCATGCTATAGTACATACTGATACTCATCCTATTAAGTGAACATACGGGTCACTGCGAGTATATCTAGCACATTTCTATCTCAGGTTATGAACGCAAGGGTCATTGCGGATAGAATGAATACTGAATACTTAGCATAAAAAGAATCCCCCGTGTGTTTGGTGTGCCTGTCATGCAAGCAACATTCAGGTCATCCTAGCGTTCATGCTTTGATGCTTATGGTAACTTGCTACATTAAAAGGGACAAATGTTTTGGTCATTTTGGCTTCTTGTGCCTCAAATGCTTACATTTAATCCTGACATCCCAATAACATATGTTATATTCATATTTTCATGATTGCAATGTCAATGGAAATTGTATAACATACGAGCTTTATTTTATATCCAATGATGATAAATCATCGAGGCTTGGTAACCAGACCTAGGGTTGCATTTAACATAGTCTTACATTACATACTCCATTTGCATTAGCATGCAATTCGATGGTAATTCTGTTCATACTCCACATGCATCAGATTCTTCCATGGTTGCACAAGCATTTGATTCGTCAATTCTTGCTCCTCAATGGAATACCTGTGACTATCAAACAAAAACACACAACACTATGTCAGATGTCAGTTCATATATATGCGTTCTATCTAAACACATCTCATGTACATCAAAGAAAAATAAAAATAGACAATGACATGTACACAAGAATATTCAGCTCAAAATCTCGTATATATATATCAAAGAATGGGTCAATACAAAAATGGGCGCTACTCAAGCGCAATCGATCAAAAATGATACATGTCGTGCTGGCACACCAATCGATACATAGCCAAAGATCAAAATCAAAAATTAGGCACAGAGCGTCTAACTCTATCCTGAACTCTTGCCTCCAGGAGGAGCAGAAGGAGCAGGGGCAACAGGTGGCAGAGGCTGTGGTGGCATATCTGGCCTGACAAGAGGTCGTGCACCTCCAGACTCTTGTGCATACTACGAAAATTGCTACACCTGCAATGTCTCATCTGACACGGCGCTGGTGTATGTAGCATAATAATATGCAGCCCAAGTAGACTGGAAGTGGATCTCATCCTGTGCTAGCTCTAGCCTCTGCTCTGCAGTCTTTGTGCGCTCTCTCTGATGATCTGTCTCTCGCTGTCACTCTACCAGCTACACATCCCTAACTGCCAATGCAATCTGCAACTCTCTCAACTACCGGGAGGCCACACGAACCTACTCTCCATACTGTCATACCGCATCCTATACCCCACTTGCCGGCTGATCTGGCATATCCTCATCAACCATCTCTAGTGGAGGTACCTGTGGCTGTGGAGGTACCTGCTGCTATGGGACCTCTTGCTGAGGGGTCTGCTCCTCTATCCTCTTTCTCCTCCACTGACTATGTCCTGCCCCACTACCCCCAGCACCTGGGTCTGATCCCATCTGACGTGGAGGAATAGGTATCTTCTATACCCAGTGCTGGACCTGTGGTGGCACTTGTGGCTGTGCTTCCTGCTAGTGGGGCATCTGTCCCTGCCCCTATACCTTCCCTACCATCCCTAGTGGATCTGTGAAGCATGGGAATGGATGGCTCATCAAAAATGCCTGATATGCAGGTGTCATCCCTGCATCTACTACCTCTGGCAGGTAGTCCCACTGAACAGTAGCCAAACTGCGGATATCTATCATGGATCATCTTGGATCCATCCGTGGAGGCCATCCCCGCTCAATATCTCTCTGTACCCTAGCATAGGCACAGTACTCAGCTGAAATGTCCTGTGGTCGACCGTACTGCCGCCACACTTGTGAGATCATGAATCTCTCTATAACTGATGTCGTCGTACCTGCTAGCGATCAAGAACTAAACATCCATGGTAGCTCTCTTGGGGCATCATCCAAGTCCTCTATCTCTCTCTAGGGTCACCATATAACAGACACCAGGTCATCAAGATGTGTCCGCTAGTGCTCAGTCTTACCCAAGTGGGCCTGGGTAATATGCCCTCGATATCTGTAGATGTAGGGCTCCATGGGCTCCCGAGAATCCTCAAAAATTGGCCTACATACAAGGAGATGCTCCCAGGCCTAGATCTATAGAACATGAACACCCGCTGCCATGGTCTTCTTCTCATGGAAGACGACCTCATGCATCTCATAAAAAAGATGGGCCAACATGCACTAACCCCACCCAAAGATCTCAGGTGCCTCAACCATCCTACAGAGCATGACACCCCATCCACACTCCAATCCATGATATCCCATGTCAGGACATAGGAAACAGCTCAAGAAAATACCCAACACAGATGCTAACCTGTGTATGGGTCCATAGGTATGCATCAACTCATCCCAGTTGATGGCTCTGCCTCTCGGTAGCTCTCTCTCGAATACAATGGAAAGTGCCTCTGTCCCTAATCAAGGCACTGTATCATAGATGACTCGAGCACCGTGAAATGGGATCCTCAGTATCCTCCATATATCCTCTGGGGTAATCATCATCTCACCCATCAGCAAATGAAATGTGTTCGTCTCCAAATGGAAAACCTCTACCAAAGCAGTCAGTAAGCCATGATTCACCATCACGCCTGGAATTCGGCATAGTGAAGACAAACCCAATCGGGCAATGTGTGCTCGATCTGCATCATCCAAATTCTGCAATAACTCTCCATACGACGGATAATGAGATATGAATGAAACATCTCCGAAGACCTCTTACATGCACAACAAAAAATGACAAACAGACGATCAGTATCAAGTTGAAACGATGCATCAAAACAAAATGAAGAGCAATTTCTAAGTGCAAAATTAGAAAACTGTCACGAGATTTTGCGCGAGTTTCGTGAAATCTCGCGCAAGACATACAGTTTCACGCAAAATAGTTCTTTCTTTATGCAAAGAATCTAGCTTTTGCACGAAAAAAGATCTCCTCGTGCGAAGATAGATCTTCTCGCATGAGAAAAGAGGCTCTCGCACAAAACAAGAATTGTCTCGCGCGAAGAATCTCCACCTTCGCGCGAAACCAAAATTGCACCGCACGAAGCTCCTTCGACCTCACATGAAGAAACAACGTATACTATTTCTTCGCACGAAGAAATAAGATCTTCGCGTGAGAAGAGATTGGTCTCATGCGAAGAAAGATTTCACAAACCTAAAACATGCTAAAAATGTGCATAAATTAACTCGAAATGCGTGAAAATGAAAGTATGAAGATGGGAAATCGATGACTCACCGATGGTCCGTAGTCTGTTGGCCGACTATGTCATCTGGAGTGCTCAAAATGATGATATCTCATATTCACTGCCATGTCTCTATCAGAGCTCAAAATCACTACAAGACAAAAGCACAAATGAATTGAAAATGACCCTTCGAGCCGTTATATAGGTGTTGACCAAATTTTTCAAAGTGCTCGAATTTGTGCAAAAATCACAGCCATGGCTAATTGGACCGCTTTGGATCCATTTTTGCGATCAAATTCAAAATTTAACACACCTAAGAGCCTTAAAAATGCATTTTAAAATTTTGGGGACCGACGTGATCGAACACTTGTGCAGCCCAAATCTTTCTGATACTTTATGATTCTTGGAATCCTTTCAACTTTACATTCTCCATATTTTCAAAATTCATTTTGAAAATAGTCAACTTAAGTCAACTTTGGTTGAATCTGGTCAACTTTTGGTCAAACTTGGTTTTTTTTTACTTCGCAATCATTTCAAATCAACCCAATCTTTAGATCGTTCTGATCTCTTCTAGATTCTGCTGACATGATATACTGCTTCAAATCATATTTCTGGTGTGTCATCTTTCAATTTTGCTCGTGAGGGAGCAGGATGATTACATCATTGAATACTTCATGCTCGAGGCATCTTGTTCCCTTTTATCTGGCATCTCTGCCATCTATCACTTGGGGCATCTAATCACTTGGGGCATCTTGTTCCTTTCTATTTGGCATCTTTGCTATCTATCCTATCTTTTCATCAACTAATCAATCTTATAACAACTCTTCTCAAAGTTCGATAGACAGGTATTGGGACAGTCTAAACTCTGACTCCTGAGGATCAAGCCTCGTTCTGAGGATGATTCTACGACTCATGATTGAACCTTGTTATCTTTCTTTTATCAATTTTGGGTATCTAGGTGTTCTATCTGGATCCTTGAAGGTTAAGCTTCGTGCTAGAGATAATCTTCTAAATGCTTTCAATTCTAGGTATCTAGGTGTTCTATCTGGATCCTTGAAGATTAAGCTCTGTTCTGGAGATAGTCTTCTAAATGCTTTATCACTCTCGGGTATCCAGGTGTTCTATCTGGATCCTTAAAGGTTAAACTTCGTTCTGAAGAAACCTTTTAAATGCTTATCAATTTTAGGTATCTAGATGTTCTGTTTGGATCCTTAAAGATTATGCTTCATTCTGGAGGTAGTCTTTTAAATGCTATCAATCTTAGGTATCTAAGTGCTCTGTTTGGATTCCTTAGGATTAAGCTTTTTTCTAGAGATGGTCCTTAAAAAGCTTATCAATTGGTCTCTGTATCATCACCTTCGGAACCAATCTCATGTTCACATCATGCTTTCTGATTATCTTTGAATTGAATATGCTACTCGCACATTCATTCAAAGAGGGGCAAAATGTAATACACCAAAATTGGCTCATTACCCTTATACCAATTCTGGTCTATTTCTGATCAATCCCAAAGCCCTATTCTAATAAGCAATTCTCATTCTGCTATTCGCTACTTGACTTAATTGTCAGATATAGAAAACCTAAATCTACATTCATCATGCTTATTATTTAATTCCTATAGTATTTACTCATATTAGTCACATTAAACCTATTGATTAATATTTAATTTAATTATTAAGTATTTATACTTTAATTAAATTAAATTATATCCTAAGGCTAATGTACTATAGAATTAAATTTATTTAATTTAATAAATACGCCTATCTTAATTAATTAAATGTAATTATTTAATTAAATGGGAAAGGTATTTCTAATTAATTAAAAGAAATTATTTAATTAAATAGAGTACTTACTTCTAAATAATTAAACAAAGTTATTTAATTAAATGGGAAGCCATTCCTAATTAATTAAATGAAGTTATTTAATTAAACAAAAGTGTCTCTAATTAATTAAAGATTATTTAATTAAATAGAAAAAGTAATTATGAGAGCATATCTCATTTTATTAAATTAAATATCTCAACAAATTCTCTCTTCAGTTCAAAAAGGAAAATTTTCGGTTCACTATTGATCAAAAATGAGTTAAATCAGTTAACTCCTTTTTCTACTCAAATTAAAACAGTTAACTCCTTATTTTACTCAAAATCAAATCTGTTAACTCCCTTTAATTTGGGAATCTCCCTTTATGACTGAACCTCATCTTCAATCCTTACCGTTGATCTGAATTGATCTCAACCGTTGATGGATTCTAGGAGAGTCTATTTAAGAGACCCTCATCTCTTCATTTTAGGAGGATGAATTGATTTGCTATCGAATTGCTGTTGAAATTCATGCTCATATTTACTTACATTTCTTGCATACATTCTCATTCTTAGTTTAATCTCATTTTAGTTTAAATTATGCATATGCTTAATCTAGTTTGCTTTATTTGTTCTTAGGTTACATTGCATCTTTCATTTTAGATTAATCTGCATACTCGTTCTTAGCTTAATTTCTTTGTCAAATCCTTTGTTCTTAGAGGGTCTGGTTGCCTGCACCTCGATCCTGGGGATATTAACAGGTAAAATCCCTTTAGATAGAAGGCAACAGGTCACCTTGTAGGCTAATTTTCGGATGAATAATCCAATGTTCATTCTGAGATGAATCTGCAAATAAGGATCGTGTTGAAGTGTGTGTGTTAGCATAGGCCGCATTTTCACATATACAGGTTCAACCATGTTGATGACATTCCCATTATTGGAATATGCATAGTTGACCTTGTTGTTGGATTGTGGTTTCGAAGTCTCTCCTTTTTCATAAGCTAGGAAAGGCTCCTTGAACGCTTTGTCATCCAAGTTTTTGTTATGGCCATCTACAACAAGATCACAAGTGTCAATCATGTCTTGGACTTTATGGCACAAGTTTATACAGTTGCTAGTTTTGTGTTCCTTGTTTTGGTGATACTCGTAGAATGAGGTTTCATTCCACCATGGTGGACATGGTTGTGGATCATAGGGATGAGGATTGTCCATTGGTGAAATAAGCTTATGTTGTAGCAATGTTTTGTAAACCACATCCAAAGGTTCTCCCAAAGGCATATACTCTTGCTTGGGGCGTGTTGCCCATGAGTTTCTAGGTTTGTTCCTGGATGTCTTGTTGTCAGGAGGAGGTTTCTTAGCATTTTTGCCCACTTTGAGTTCATCTATGAGATCAAATGCCACTTTAGTAGGTTTGGGTGTGACATTGTCAATGACTCCGTCATGTACAATTTCTTGATTCTTGTTGACATATTTGGTTTTATCCCTGTTGGAAGTAGAACCTTGTTTTGCATCCTTTTGAAGAGTAAGTTCGCCTTTCTTGACCATAAATTCCTTGATATAGATAGCCTATGTGATCATGTCTTCAAAGGTACATGGACCTTGAAGTTGGACTCTGTATCCAAAATCAAGTAGGAGGTTATTAGCAAAAATATCAAGCTTTTTCATTTCTAGAATTTTGCAGGAATACTTAGTGTATAGTTGTCTCCACTGTTAGAGGAATGTGAGAAAAGGTTCTCCAACTTTCTATTTAAGGTTGCATAAATCTCGAATGTTGATAGGGTGTTGTATGTTATGAGAATACTGCTGAACAAATAGATTGGCAATTTCGTTAAACATCTTGATACCAGGAGGTAAATGTGAGAACCACTCCAAAGCCTAACCACCTAGGCTACTAGGGAATAAACACATGAGGTATGTTTGATCATGTATAAACTCCATAGACAAAGCACCAAATTCCTACAAGTGATCTTGGGGATTAGTAGTACCAAAGTACTTGTCATACTTGGGTAGCTCTATGCCTCGTGGGAAAGGTGGCATGTTTATGCTTTTGTCAAATGGAAATGGACAAAGAGCATCCAATGTGTATGTTTTCATGGGTTTCTCTTTCTCATGCATCATTTGAGCCAGTTGGTCTTGCATAATTTTCAATTTTTTTTGGAGTTTAGAAGTATCAGTTTCTTCTTTAGGCATGATAATGGTTTCCACATTGAAATGAGAGGGTAGCTTAGCTTCCTCTTGGGCAAGTTTGAGAAAGTACTTTTCTTTCTCTTTGTTGAGTAGGATTCCCATGACCTTTTGAAAGTTTTTGTCTCTTCGACATTTTACTATGTGTTTAGGGAGTATTTCCACTTCTTCCTATTCCTCATTGGTGTTGTGGTCTTTCTCTTTCTCTTTGTCATTCCTAGGTGGTTCTTGATGTTGACTATAACTACCATGTTCAGGTTCATGATTAGTCTTTATAGGAACATGTTCAATTTTAGTGTGTTGTGTTTCAAAAGGTCCTCTGAAAAAGGAATCAGACATCATGTTTGGTGATGCAGGACCTCTACCTATCTCAGTATCCTCTTGATACAAAGGATTCCTAATTTGTTGCAAGTTTATGAAAAATGTTTGTTGAATTCAAGATGACCTGGCAGGTGAGGGAGATCATGAAGATGCCTCACTAGCCAAACTAGATATAGATTGTGTAACAAAAGGTAAGTGACCTCTACTACAATTACGATCCTTGGCATGACCTCACCTAGGTCTAAGAGTATAAAACACATTGCCGCTTCTGGTTGCGATAGTCATAAACAAGGACAAGAAGCAAGAACTTAGACAAGGACTACACTAAGACTGAGTCTTAATAGGGTAAGACAAGAATGTCGTATACTAAGGAACGAGTAGTCTGATTTGAAGGCTAGAACAACCAAAGGTTATGACTATCATAACATGGAGTATGACAAGCATTAAGAAACAAGAATCCAGAGAAGTAAAAGGGTAAGACTAGTCAAAATGCGAATCACAAATCTTTGGTTCAGCTAAATACCACTATTCAGAATTGTGCACACATAGAAAAGGACAACTTAGTGTAGGAAATTGACTAGACTAAGATTGCAAATTGGTCAAACTGACTAATTTGATAGTATTAGAGTAGGATTTCCCGCGAAGATCCTTTACAAGCCACACGAGGAAGTTCGCTGGGTTGCGCGAAGACTCATGACAATAGTTTAATTTCTTGTGAGGACTGTTTCTGTCTCACCCAAAGAAATGATAGGATAGCTGAGGACAGAGGTAAGATCTCACATGAATATACGCAAGATCTCGCACAAAGACCTAAACCAGCTCGTGCAAAAAGATGAATTCTCACATGAGAAAGTACAAGTTTGTGCAAAAATCAGGACCAGATTAACAACATCATTGGATTTTGAAGAGATTTTTAGACTGTTTGGACAAATTGGGTAGATTTATTAGACAAATTCAATTGGACAGATAGCAAGGTTGACCTAGTAAGACATTTGGACAATGTTTTATGATTCAATCAAGGCAATGTGTTTGAACAAGACAATGGGAAGCAAGCAATAGTCAAAAATAGTCCTGTCGAGGGTAAAGCAACTCGACAGGATAGGGGAGTCTTGACCTTTGTTTATTGTAGACAGTTTTGGACTTGTTTATGACTCAAGAACAAGCATGCTTTTATCCCTAAAAATAAAATTGGTAGAGAAGGCAAAACCTTTATCCCACATCTTATGCGCATGCATGTACCTCACACAGTTGTGTCACCCCCTAGAGGGTGCCCATATTTTTGGTATATTCAAAGGACTCAATAGTATATGTTGAATGAGCACCCTTGTGGTAGGGGACGAGCACATATACCACCTTCAAATGTCTAGTAGCATGCCTATGGTGAGTTCTATAGGAGAGATTCTTCCCCCTCCTTGCACAAATATTATACCTCCTTTTAGAGGTGAACCAGGTAGCTTCTAACTAAGAGGTTTTTACTTGGCTTCTGTTCGAATTAATCCCCGATGGCTCCACAAGTAGAGTTGAGGCTAGTAGCCCACACCAGCATATGAAAGTTCACACTACTTACTTAGCAAGCTAGGGGCTGGTGTCGACCAGTGCACCAACAGAGCTTCCCCTTGATATGCAATATCAGAAACAAGGGGAAGAAATTAATCCGGCTTTGGAGTCTTTCTCTCTACAAAGCATCTTGATTATAATGAGTTGGAATCTTTGGTGAAAGGAGTGTGCTCATGTGGGTCATTCCCAGAGTTTGGATCACTCCATTAGGCCCTCTAAAGGATTGACTCAGACTGGTGGTTTGATCATAAGGGTCAAAGTTTCTGATTTCCCTCAAGGGGAAAGAGCATTCTCCTCTACATTACTTTCTCACCCAAACACGCAAACCAAGTTAATAATCAAATTAGCTTAATCAATCTCACCTTGGCCTATTCAAAGACTTTGATTCCTTAAAAGAAAATCATCATCCCTTCATTAAAGGCTTCGTTTGGGAGAACCACTAAGTTGCTTGCCTCCCTCGAAATGTCATCTTTCAAAAGCATCTAGGTTTTGATTCACCCTTGGTCATGACCTCCAAGTGGTGAAGAGCATAATCCCCTATTCTTTCATCTTGCACCCTAAGAAGTTCACAAGCCCTATTTAATCTAGTTTGGAAAGCAAGAAAATAAGATGCTATTTTGTGGGTTTGAAAATTGGTTTTTGTCAAACGTATCTTTGGCAATCATCCTACAAACAAACCGTTAGTCCATGTTTGAGAGTTTTTATAAGGATTCTTCATCAAACATCCTGTAGACAACTGTTAGGCTATAGAAAACTAGAAAAATGGAAATAAAGATGCTTCGGAGAAAACATGTTAGTGAAAACTGAAGCTTAACTATGGGAAAATCAAAAATTAACTTTTTTTGTTTTTTTTATACCCATAAAATAGCTTAGAAAAAGTTAAAACCTATGAAAACAAAAAATAATAATTAACTGAAATAAAAATGCTTCAAAGAAAATACATCAGTAAAATTGAACGAACAATGTGCTGAAAAGTAACAAAATTAAATTTTGTGTTTCAAGATCTCACATGAAATCTTGCAAGACCACGTGAAATCTTTCACTGACCTGTGTGAGAAAATAAGGTGTCACGCAAAAATTCGTGCAATAGGGCACTTTTTAATGCGAGAAAGTGGAGAGTGGTGTGCGAAATCTTGTGCAAAGATGCGCAAAATTCTTTTTTGACTCACACAAAATTCTTTTCTAACTTGCACAAAGAAATGACATGTTGCACAAAGACTCACGTAATGGGGCACTTTCTCAGGCAAAAAGGGAAGAATCTTCGCACGATAACCTAAATCCTTGCACAAAAATGGATCATCTCGTGAGAAATTTTGTGGAACTGTATGGAACTATACAGATAGAGAGCTAAAATATCATAAAAAAAGTGTAGAGGAGGCCAGAGAAATTGATTTTCTCTGCCCTACGGTGGACGCCAAAAATGTATGTGTGAATATGTGGCCTTTGTTTAACACACACACACTTCAACATGGTCTTTGTATACGGATTCATCCTGGAATGAACATGAGATTGTTCACCCAAGATTTACCCTACAAGCCAACTTGTTGCCTTCTATCTAAAGGGATTTTACTTGTTAATATCCTCAGAATCAAGGTGCGGGCAACCAGACCCTCTAAGAATGAAGGATTTGATATGCAACTAATCTATGTGAAAATGCAATGTAGTCTATGATGAGATATGCATTTAATCTAAGAACAAGTAAAGGAAACTAGATTAACCATATGCATATTATATTAAATGAAATTAAACTAAGGATGCAAGTGTATGAAAAATGTGAGCAAATATGAGAAAAATGTGAGTATGAATTTCAATAGCACTTTGACAGAAATTCAATTCATCCTCTCAAAATGAAGAAATGAGGGTCTCTTAAATAGATTTTCCTGGAATCCATCAATAGTTGAGATCGATTTCAATCAACAGTCAGGATTGAAGATGAGGTTCAGTTAAGGTGGAATATTCCCAAATTAAAGGGAGTTAACTAACTCAGATCTGAGTGTAAGAGTCTGTCAGCTCAAATAGACTTTAGTGTGAGATAAAGTGATCTAGATCACGTCTAATTTGATCAGTAGTTATCTAGGAATTTCCATTTTTGAACTCAAGAGAAGAATTAGAAAGAATATGTATTTAATAAAATGAGATATGCTCTCATAAATATCTTTTCTATTTAATTAAATAATTTTATTTAATTAATTAGAGACACTTTTCTTATTTAATTAAATAACTTCATTTAATTAATTAGGAATGGCTTCCTATTTAATTAAATAACTTTGCTTAATTAATTAGAAATAGCTTTTCTATGTAATTAAATAATTTCATTTAATTAATTGAAATATGCATATTTATTAAATTAAATAAATTTATTCCATAGTACATTAGCCTTAGGAGATAATTTAATTTAATAAAGTATGAATACTTTAGATTAAATTAAATTGAAATCAAATAGGTTTAATGTGGCTAATATGAGTGCGTACTATAGGAATTAAATAATAAGCATGATGAATGCAGATTAGGGTTTTTTGCATCTGACAATTAAATCAAGTAGCGAGTAGCAGAATGAGAATTGTCTATTAGAATAGGTCTTAGAATTGATCAAAATGGACCAGAATTGGTATAATGGCAATGAGCCAATTTTGGGGTATTACAATATCAATCTACCATATGAGTTTCATTGTCATATCATATGTATAAGTGCAGTTATTGTAGATAATTAGTATGAATTTTGGCTATCCAAACTTTAGGCCTTGGGATGAAGGCCTAATGGCTCTAAAATAAGGTGAAACCTAGGCTAATGGATCTTTTCATGATCAACTACTATAAATATTTAGTAGAGGATTTTCAAATGGGGTTATAATAGCCCATCGGGTCAATGATTTTCTAGTTGTGGTCTCTAGAAGTGGACCCATCCTAAAATGTAATTTTTAATTTGTCTTGAGTCTATTCTATGTAATGAAGTTTATAAATATAATATAATATGAGGTTCGTTGACCTCAAGAGTTAGGGCTTAGTGTTTTGAACCTTCCCAAATAGTAAAAAATGCTTATATAAGGGTCATAGGTTGTTTAGGGTAGTTTTGGGTGATAGTCACAACTCTATCTTCTAGACTATTGTAAGGAAGGCACCCATGTGGATTTTCATATTGTAACTCAGAAATTCTTCATTTGTGGTGATAATAAGAAGCCCATATTTTATTCTCTCATTTTTTGTTGTTTCTCTATTTATGTCATGTGTTGTGGTATTAAGGGGAGCACACTTCATCAACAATACAATGTAAATATTTAGGAGCTAAACTAGTATGGAGAATGTACACAAATTCACACCTCAAGTTGGAAAATATCCCAATACAAAAATATCTAATAAATTTTGATCTGATCAACATATTTAAGGAGCAATAATTGCCTAGAGGATCAAGAATTTGGAGCTTCATGATAGATTGTAGATCCTCTATCTAGGATAGATTAACATGGAACTTGGGATGGGGGAATAAGCTCTTTTCTAGCAAGACTCTTGGGGAGGATATTGTGCTTTGAAAAAGGATGGTAAACTAACCTAATCAAGGTTGATAATTGAAGCTAGGTGGGTACAAAGAGATAAAGATTATGTGACCTTTGAGGATGAAGGAAAAGGTTGGAAATAGAAGGATTTTAAGGACATGAACCTCCCACATAAGAAAGAATAAGATCTTAAAATAACCTTATCAATCAAGAAATAAACAATCAATTTTGGCAAGGATAAACTAATGTGGGATGGAATAACTCAAAGGAGGGGTATAAATTCCTTAGGTCTCTCTAGATCAGCATAAGGCTCCCTCCCTACAAAATTATGTTGGAATAATGCTTTTCTACCAAAGGTGAGATTTTCACCTGGTTAGTTTTAAATAGGAAGGTCCTTACCTAAGAGAGATTTTTAGAAATGGGATTTGAAGGCCCAACTAGATGTCCTTTTTGTGAAAATTAGGAAGAATTCATTGACCACCCTTTTTTGCATTACCCTTATTCCATTCAATGTTAGAAATGGCTCTATTCACAATTGGGGTGGGTATCAACATTTTTAAGAACTATAACAAATATGCTACATTCTTAGCATAAGAAGATGAATGTAGAACAAATTCTATTTAAAATTGGGACTTGTGTCTTTGAACTTACCAATAGTTAGGTTTTAAATAATCAAAATAATGAGGCTATAATGTCTCATTAGGATGAGAAAATAAGAGGCAAGTACATTGGTCTAAACTTACCCCCCTTTATAGAAATATGGGGTAAATTCAAATCAAAAAATAAAGTTGTGCCAATGGTGACCACCTAAGGAGGGACGGTGTAAACTCAATTTGGACATAGCTTCAAGAGGGAATCTAGGTAGAGCAAGCATTAGTTGTAGTATCCATAACTTAGAATGCATGGAGATAGAAAAGTTAGCAAGATATATAGATATAGGAACTAATAATTGAGAAAAATAAATGAATTTAGTTGAAGGACTAGAACTATGCAATATTCTTGAGTGTAAGAATATAGAGATTAAAGGAGATTCTATAATCATAATTAATGCTATAAGAAAATTATCCCTCATTGACTAGAGATTGGACTCAATTTTATCTAGAGTACTCTCTATGTTAGACCTTTGACAATATCATAATCAATCATATTTACTAGGAGATAAATCAAAGAGTAGATGAATCGACTAATATCGGTATAGAAGAAGGTCAAACATAAGAATTCAAAATTCCAATATAGGCACTCCATTTGAATTACAGATGGTTTAGATTTTTAGAATTTTAACCTTAGTTTACATCTCATTATCCTAAGAAAGTTTCAAGGATCTTTCATTAGCTTTTACCCACTACCTACATCTTGCATCCCAAGATAATATTATTAGATAGACAAATTCATTGTGGAATATGGTGTTGAATCCTAAGTTTGAGGTGAATTTGGAGGGTCTGGAATCATCCAGTTTAGACTTGAGGGACATTCAAAATGATGGAGAGCCTCTTTCCACAATTTTCTACTAGTAGAGTAACATAAGCTTATTACTATTGTATTTTAATGTAACTAAGATGAAAAAATACCCTTTGATATAACAAATCAATAATCACATTGCTTGGGATATCTTTTCTAAGTCAAAAAATGACCACTTAACTCTATTAGATGTATTTTTAGATGATTTGTTTGTATTTTTTATTTATTTAAGACAAAAATTTATCACTTTACATTTCATTTCTATACTATTTTTGTATTCATGTTTTGTGACTTTTTAGAGATTTATCCTTAACATAGATACAATATGTAGTGCTTAGAATATCTATAGATCCTATTTGGAGGTAGAAGAAGAAGAGGAATGGCCTAGAAGGAAGGCAAATAAAAATACAATTTGGGACTAAAAGCTAATTATTGTGTTGTATCTATGTACTTTATGATGTATCAAGGCTTAAGCCATTTATCTATAAAATACAATTTAAAAATATGTTATAATTTTAGTATATCACAAATAGGTATAATAACACTATATTTATATATCTCATGGCAAGGGAGTGGGAGTGGGAGTGGAAATAGGAGAGATTGGAAATTTGAATTCTACCTTGGACGGTTCTATCCAGGATGGAGTAGACAAGGGTTCAGATGCCTGCCAGGAGGAGGAAGACCAGGGGAATAAAGTTTCCTCTAGGAATGAGGGCCCACAAGAATCAAGGTAGGTCCCAGGGAAGGAGGATTTGAAATTTGGTTGGACAATGTTGGGCCTACAATCTACTCAAAATGTCCTAGATATGGGTTTCAATGGATGATGGTCTTCTCTCTTTGTTATCAATGCCATAGGTAAGTCATCCTTCTTGGAGATAAAAACATCTTGAACAAAGAAAAGGGGAAGTATGCTATTGAAATCTCGGATGAGCTTGTAGATTATAACATCACTTCAATGGCATCCTATCTGGCTGGGAAATTCATAGGCTTGAGGCCAAATATTGACATTGTGAGGACCTATATAAGAAACAAATGGGACCTAAAAGGTAATATGGAGATTGTGGCTATGGATACAGGTGTCCTCTCCTTTGAGTTCTCTTGCTTAGAGGATGTCACTAAGATTTTGTGTTCTGGGTCTTGGTCCATTGGATGATTGACTCTAGCCTTGCAAAAATGGACATCAAAGTTGGATCTCAATAACTCATTCTTTTTAAGCTCCTGTATGGGTTTGTCTTCTTGAACTTCCAATGGAGTTTTGGTGTGAGGATGTCTTTGATGGCATAGCTAAATCTTTTTGGGAGCTCCTATCCATAGACCTTGACATGGTGTCAAGGACTCGGTTAACATATGCTAGGATATGCATTAGGGTTGGTGATGGTAGAGATATGTCAGAGGTTGTGTATCTCCGCTCTAAGCTGGGTACCCATATCCATGTTAGAAATAGGGATTATTGAGAAGGGGGTGAATCATTAATCTAAAAACTTTAGTTTTTAACTAGAAATTATTTCTTACTTTAAACCATACATAACAAAGTAATAAAGTAACATTGAATAGTAATAGTAACCATGCACAAAGATAACTCATACCGCCATATTTTGTTAACTAGGGAGACCCTAGTCAAGGGAAAACTCTGGGGATGATATCCACTAGATAATATACTAATATATAAATTTCTTGTTAGAGGATGGACCCTGTTAGGAGTTAATTATAAAATTCAGTATAAGGAGTCGCTATTAGGAGACTTTGAAGCTATTTTAAGAGATTCCAAGCCTATTAGGAGTTGTGGTATAGTAGATGCAAGATGAGCCCACTACCCAAACATGCACTTCTAATTACAAGAAGAGCTCACTACTCAAATAAGTAATCAAACTTCTAGAATAGGTCCTATAACTTCTTTGTCAATTGATCTCTGATCTTTAACCCAATCTCGAATCACAAAATAGCTTTCACAAAACTTTGCATATATCGCTTTCACAAAAGTTCACATACAATTGCTCAACATAACAATTACACAAATACTCTTCTTATCGCAAGATGTCCTTTGCATAAATACCATGCCTTTACTCAAATTGATGCTAGGTTAGCTAAGACCATAATACACTTTTCCAACTTAGAGTAAACATCTAGGATGTTGGCCCTAATTGGACAAGTAATTATTTTTTAAACAAAATAATCCTTTCCTTCAATTTTGCTATCTTATTTCACTTAAAACATGAATATCTATGTTTTTTATAGTTTGTACTAACTTCTAAGGTTATATACATCATCATCAACATGTATACAATCTCCATCTAACTTTTCTAGTCATAATATGACATCAACAACAAGTTATAAACAAAACAATACACCGTTGTATACCAAATTCCATACTTAGACAATTTTTTGAGTACCAAAAGCTAAGTATCTTTATTTTTGAGGTTTCCTAGGAGCATGTACATCATGTATTTCCACAAATGACAAAAATTACATATCTCCATTAGCCAATTGTCAACAATATACCCCTTTGGCATTGATGGAAACAAATAGGGAGAATTGGCTAAGTAACAAAAACTACACTTATTATTTTTGTTAAGTGTTTACATATGCTCCCCCTTACAATATACTTTAGACTTTTATCTTCTCTTTACCTGATTTACAATTTTAATTGTACTTCTCCCTCTTTGGCATCAATGACAAAGGTTAAAATGTCAAAAAAATGTTCAAAAATTGTCCATTTGTTGTCAAAAATGTTGTCCTTCTATCTTAAGCTGATAAAATCTTCATGCAATCATCAAAATTTTCTATCAGACTATCCATGCCTTTAGTCCATGTCTCTTTGGTAGATTTAGCAAAGGTGAGAATTGCACATAAGGAATATGATGTAATCTCAACTACATTCAAGTTTGAATATAAAAAGTTAGAATAAGTGTCCTTGGCCTTGACACATTCCTCCAACTGTTTCTCAACAAAAGATACTTTCAAAGAAATAGACACTTTGAAATCTAATATTCTCTTCAAAATCTATTCCTTCTAAGGTTCCAATTTCCTAATATCATTGTGAATATTGGCCACTTGTCCTTCAAAATCATCAATCTTACAAGATGGATGTTATATCTGGCTAGATAGAGCCTCTAGCTCACTCATCTTTCCTCAAATATGATTGTCAATAACTAGTTTATAAGATAGGGTACACTTAATGTACAATATCTTCCCATCCTGTCGACACTTCCAAAGTTCCTTGATACAAGTATCAAGACTTATTAAATCATTCTTAATAGTTTGGCAAATGGTGCTAAACAAATTAGCATCATGTGAAAGTTGTGCCTTTGCTTTTGCAACACTCAACAAACTAGTAAATTTTTCATCAAATGACTTTAGCACTACCTGTTCCCTTTGTTCTAAATCTACTTTTGTGTGCTGCACTACCAGAGTACTATGTAGTCTATTAGCAATCTCCATCAAGGTTTTCTGTAGGATTTTCACTATTTTGTTCTTCTAAATAAGTTTTGACAAGGATGAGATCAAATTATTTTGATCATCATCATCAGTTGCTAGGCTGACAAGTGAAAGTAGAGTAGAGGAACTAAAAGTTTTAGTGTCATCCTCCCTTTGCTTCTTGGCTACCTCTTTGACTCTTCTCTCTTCTTCTTCTTCTTCTTTCTTTTCTTTTTCGTTTCTCTATTTTTCTATCCTTTCTTCCTCTATTTTCTTTCTTATTTATTCTTCTATTATTCTTTTATTTTCCTTCTCTTCCTTTCTTTTCTTCTCATCCTCAAGCAATTTTTGCTTGGCCTCTTCTACTTTCTTATTTTCTTCTTCAAGTAATCTCTTCTCCTCTTCAAATTTCCTTAGTTTGTCTTCAATATCCTCAGTGTAAGGTTCATTAAGTTTGGAACCTTAAAATGGATTAGTATCATCAATGTTAATAGTAACATTGGTCTGATCTATCAGCATAATTTCAAGTCACTCACTGACACTTCTAAGGTTTTGGGTGTTGGTGGAGATGTTGCCTTAGTCTTTGTCAACATCTAACTTATTGTTGTTGCAGTCTCACTTCTTAATTTGTCTTTCTCACCACCCATAAACAAAAATGGTCTCACTTTATTCTATAGATAAGGTGCAATATTATTCAATAACCTCTTAATCCCTTCTTCATCATCAGTCTTACAAATAGTTCTTAGCATAGACTTTCGAAGTTCTAAATCTTCTTCTCTTGTAGGTGTCTTCTTCTTAATAAGTCTATCATAGAGTTTTGGTTTACTATGCCCTTAATATCCTTCAATTTTAGATTATTTGTTATAATGTATCTCATAATAGAGATATCAATCTGATTTTTCTCAAAAAAATAATATAAATCATAATTTTTTTTCATTTGAACAAAGTTACCCTCAATAGCAATAGCTAAATTTATCTTTCCTATCTTCATCTTCTAGGGTTGCCGAGCTTTTCCTCTTGATTGCTTAGATGTTATCACCTTCTCTATTTGTTTGACTTCTTCTTCTTCATCACTAGACTCAACAATTGTCAACAATGTCTTTTTCCTTTTTCCTAGTCTGGTGGCTTGATTCTTAACCCTTTTAGTCTTTGTGGTCACCGCTTCCACTAATCTCTCATATTTTCTCTTTGGTTCACTTGTTTTCACATCTAACACTATTTCATATGGAATGATTTGTTCTAAAGATGTCTCTATAATAGATACTAACAGGGGTTGTATATTTAGTATGCCTTGTTTCATGGTTTGTCTCATTGCCTCAAACTCATTCTCAATCATACTGGCCTCTAATAAAGCTTTCTTCATAATAATTTCTATATTCTTGTGTGATGCCTTCTCCAAGGTTGCCTGATGAGCTAACTTGGTAATCTCATTAGAGGTTGAAAATCTATATTATTCTTTGTCCTTCTCATATTTCAATAATAAATCAATATATCCAACTATTGTATCATCATTTAATTCATAACCTAAAGGATCAAGAAATATTTCTAGAGGTTCTACTGCTTAAATATAAGTAAAATCCATATCAACCATAACATAAATGTTATCTTTAAATCTATCTACAATTTTAGGTGCAATTCAAAGTCTCTGCCCCATTTCATTATGAAATGTCCTCATTATCAAGTTTCCACTATTCAATATCTTATCTGCAGGATGTCTTCTACATACTTTTGTAATCTTCTCCATTATACATCTATCTTTGTGACTAATAAATATGGAAATATTTTAAGCACATGAAATAATATGTGATTGATTAGTGAATTAAATCTAAACACACTATTCTTAGTCCTCTTGATCTTTTCTAGGTTCTCAAGTAGTTGCATTCTTAGAATTTCACTAAGGTTTACTTGTTCTTTCGCAATAGATATCTTATATGCTACATAGATGAATCTGGCTAACAATTCATCAATCTTTGAGCTCGCACATTTAGAGTAGGAAATAATTCTACTCAGGAATCTTACATCAACTTGCTTAATGGTGTTGATCACCATAGCCTTTCCATTATGCACTGCTTTGGTATAACTCTCAACTTTCTTCTTAACCATTTTCTCACCTATAGGTACACTGCCTTATTTATTAAGACCAATTACTTCATGAATAAGGTCAAAAAAAATATTAATTACACTATCTTGCATCCATAATTTCCCATCATGTATCCTACTTAATATGATCTATGTCCAATTCACGGTAGAAATGATATTTGAACAGGTCTAGTTCCTTCAAGTGTTCAAATTCGGGTTTCACAGTCATGTCATGATTGAAAACTAATTACATATCCTTGTTCATGTATTTACTCCCAATAGATTCAAACTTATTGGTAAGATAACTTCCTACATCTTTCAGATATACTACATTGTTCTGAGTAATGGATAATGTTGAGTTAGGGTTTCCTTTAGTAGGTTTCATGGAAACAACTTCAACTTAGTTTTGTCCTCATTCTAAACATTGTGCACTATTGACATAACCATGATTCTATCAAATATGAACTTTTACCAAATAATTTTGTGAAAAAATGATAGAATACTTTTTTTTAAAAAGAGGGTTTGCTTTGAAATTGCCTTAACAAGTCACTTCTGAGTGCTTTTTGCTTCAGATGTATTTGCAATGAAGTGAAAGTCAAATATGTACTTCATTTATTCCATCAATTTGAACTTGCATTAATTGTTCACTTTGCAAACAGAAAAAAGTTGTCAAGTACATTTTGTAATATAACTACTCAAGATCATCTATCTAATCTTCAAATGCCACCCAAGGTTTTCCATAGCCTCCTTTCATGATGACAAAACTCCACAAGTCTTTGCTTCATGAAATTCTTTTCATCTTTTGCTATAGAATTAACCCTTTTTGTAATACTAGTAACTCTTAATTCCTTCATAACTTGTTTAGATAAGGTCCAAATTATAAGTGAGCTTAGATACCATCTAAACTTATCTCAATACACATTTTCCCAACTTTGCAACCTCTAACTTGATCTTTGAAAGAAGTTTTCAAATTATGTTACTGTAAATAAGCTTAATTCATCTTAATTAAATCAAACTTGATAATTGACTTCGATCTTCCTATGTCACCATCATCTAACTTATCTTTTGAGATGTCCAATCCTTTTACAAATGCCTTATTGAGTTCTTCTCAAAGTTCATTGACTACATTCCTTTGTTCCTCATTGTCTTTATTAGTTCCAAAGTTCTTTTCATGGTTCCTTTTGTCATTTTTGACATTTCTTCTATCATTCCTTCTATTTTCAAAGTTTCTTCCATTATTCCTTCTATCTCTAAAGTTTTTGTCCATTCTGTAATACTTTAGTATGTCAAAGTTAATTGCATAACTAACATATTGGTGTTTTTCTTCTAGCATTTTGTTGATCATTAGGTGCATGAAAATTCTTAACAATGTGTCCTAAGTTGTTACACTTATAACACATGATTTGTCTTCTGTCTTAATAAGATCTACCTTCTCTTGATGTCCTTTCATTAGATCTTCTTCTATCTACAAGGTTAGTATTTCTAGACATTCTACTATTCCTTTTACCATTATCATATTTAGGTTTCCTACAATCAATTGCTTTATGACCCATACCATGACAATTATAACAACAAAAGTCCTTAACATGATTAAATGATTTATTTGTATAATTTATTTTCATATAACCTATTTCATTACATGAAAAACACTTACCTCTAAATTCATACTTGGTTTCCTTAGGAGATTCGACTTGCTTTAGTTCATCCAAAATTTCAACTTGCTTGTCTTGTCCAACTTCTTTAGGTTTATCAGAAGATTGAATAAATTCAATCTTATCATCAGATTTTCTTTTTTCTTTCAATTCTAATCTAATCTTAGGTTTCTTCATAGACATGTTAAATAGACAACCAAGACCAGTTCTACCATAAGTAGGTCTCTGTATTGACATTGAATCGTCAAGCTTTTCTCTACTAGAATAAAGCTTCTCAAGTTGATGCTTGCACTAAGTTAATTCACCTTACACAATAGTATTTTACTTATGAAGTTCTTCATGATCTTCTTTCAATGTTTCAAATTCAGATGTTTTCTTTGCCAGACTTGCTCTCATATCTACATTCTTAGTCTTCAAATCATATTCAACTTTGCTAGGATAATTTCTCAAAGTCAACTTTAGATATGTAATCTTCAATTTATGCTTCAAGATCTTGTATTTTGTCTTTAGCTTCAAATAATCATCATCACTAGTTTCAAATTCAATAGATTTAGGCTTGGATTTGAGATGTTCAATCATTTCCTTCAATTGTATAATGTATACATTGGAGTCCTCATATATGTCCTTCAGCTTATCTCTTTCTTCAGTAAGGAGACCAATTTATTCAAGTGCCTCTTCAAGGTTATTTATCAATTGTTTCATATCCATAGGGATCTTACTCAAGATGTTAAGCCTCTTTAGAGTAACTATGCTCTGATACCAATTGTTAGAAATGGGGATTACTAAGGAAGGGGGTAAATCAATAATCTACAAACTTTAATTGTTAACTGGATATTATTTCTTACTTTAAACCATACATAACAAATTAATAAAGTAATGTTGAACAATAATGATAACCATGCACAAAGATAACTCATAACACCATATTTTGTTAACTAGGGAAACCCTTACCAAGGGAAAACCCTGGTGGGGATGATACCCACTAGATAATATATTGATATGTAAGTTCCTTGTTAGAGGATGGACCCTATTAGGAGTCAATGATGAAATTTAGTATAACTAGTCCCTGTTAGAAGATTTTGAATCCCTATTAGGAGATTCCAACCCTATTAGGAGTTGTTGTACAATGTATGCAAGATGAGCCCATTGCCCAAACATGCACTTCCAATGACAAGAAGAGCTCACTGCCCAAACAATTAATCAGACTTTTGGAATAGGTACTGTAACTTCTTTTTTGATTGATCTCTAATCTTTAGCTCAATCTCGAATCATAAAATAGCTTTCACAAAGCTTTGCATATATTACTTTCACAAAAGTTTGCATATGATTGCTCAACATAACATTTACACAAATACACTTATCACAAGATGTCCTTTACATAAATACCATGCCTTTACACAAATTGCTACCAGGTTAGCTAAGACCATAATACACTTTTACAACTTAGATTAAACATCTAGGATGTTAGCCCTAATTAGACAAGTAATTATTTTGTAAACAAAATAATCATTTCCTTTAATCCCGTTGTTCTATTTTGCTTAAAACATGAATATAATTGTTTCGTACATTTTCTACTGACTTTTGATGTTATATATGTCATCATCAACATGTATACAATCTCCATCTAAATTTTCTAGTTAGAATATGATATCAGCAATAAGTTATAAATAGAACAATACACTTTTGTGTACCAAATTCCATACTTAGACAATTTTTTGAGTACCAAAAGCTAAGTATCTTTATTTCTGAGGTTTCCTATGAGCATGTACATCATGTATTGCCATAAATGAAAAAAATTACATATCTTCATTAGCTAATTTTCAACAATCTAGAAGTTGGATTTTGAAAGTGTCTCCTTTGCTTGATTTCATTGTAAGAAGGTAGGCCATGTTGCTAAGCTTTTCCCTACGCTCTAGGAGGAAAAAGCTAGGAAATAGATTCATAATAAGAGTAAGGCCAAGGGAGTAACAAAGGACAAAATAAATAGCTCCAAAGAGGGAGAGTAATTTTGGAGATAGAAGGAAAGGACTAACCACAAAGATGCTTTGGAACAGTAGCATGAGGGAATGGTGGTTACCCAACCATTGGCTATGGTAGGGGTCCCAAGGGTAGAGTTTGTTGGTACCAAAACTAAGACGAATCACAAAAGCTTGTGGCTAGGAAGCATTAGTTAGATTATCAACTAGTAGAGTTAGATAACAATTTAAAATCATGTCCTACAAGGGAAATCTTCTAGTGGGATCCCTTAGGGATAGCAAATATAGACCTAGAAATAGTAGGGGAAATATCAAAGGTCCCTAATTCCTAAGATATGGTAGGAAGTTTGGAGATAGCTCAAGTTTTTGGGCATATCCCTAATGAAATTGGTAGTCTCAGCTAGGGGATTTCCTCTCCTAGGAAGATCTCAAGAGTGGTGGAATTGATAAGATCCTCCTTGTCGGGTCAACTAACTAGAATGGAGGCTCTATTTTTGAGTTGTATTGATGAATGAAAAGGGGAATGGACAACTATTAGAAAGAAAAAAGAAGAGCCAAGATCCTTCTCTGGTCTCTCCAACTACAATAAGAAGTAGAGTGAAAGTTGATGTTGGAGCAAAACCTAAGACTTCTAGGAGAAATAGTCATAGTTAGAACAAGAAAGAGGAGACTAGAAGGAATCTAGTAGATGGGAGTCAAAAGACCATCCAAGAGGCCTACCTTGCAAAGAAGAAATGAAGGTCATATCTTAGAATATTCATGGGCTAAATGGAGCCTACAAACAACAGGTAATAAGAAATATGCTAAGGGACCATAGACTAGATTTCATCCTAATTAAAGAAACCAAAATGAAAAAGGAGTCAATGGACAGAATCTCTTTCAGTAGGAGTTTGGAGGGCTTTGCTATGAATTTAGATGGGGCTTCATGAGGTTTTCTTACTCTTTGCAACTCTAATCTTTTCAAGTCACATGTTTTATATGGTTGAGGTAATATTCTCCTCATTCAAGTTAAAAATATCAAAAATAAAGATTTCTAGTATCTTTTAAATGTGTATGCTCTCAATACTAAGAATACAAGGAGGAAATATTGGGTAAAAATTAAGAATATTTTATCTAGATTCCAAGTGGGAATTCATATTATCATGGGGGACTTCAACACCCCCTTAAGGGATGATGAGAAATAGGAAGCCCTGGCTCTAGATCTAGATAGTAGGTAGGACCTTTTTCACTTTATCAATGAAATGTCTTTGTTGGATGTTGATCTTTAGGGAGGTCTCTTCACTTGGTCCAATAGGAGAGTGGGAAGCGATTGCATTCAATTTTGGTTAGACAAGGTTCTTATTTCTTTAGACGATAAATTCTAACTATTGCAATCTATCTTTAATGGCCAGGACATGATCATATCACTCTCCTATTTCTCTCACCCTAGACCATATTGCTATCAAACATAACTTTCCCTTTAGATTTGAAAGAATGTGGACTTCCCACCCAGATATCTCTTTGTATCTTAGAGTGGTGGAATATTCACATAGATGGATTTTTCATGTTCAAGGTGGCAAAGAAGCTAAAAAACATAAAGCTAAATATAAGAAAGTGGAATAAGTCTAATTTTGGTAACATTTTTTACTCAAAAGCATAAATCTCAGAGGACCTCAACATTATTCAAGATGTCATTTAGAAGGAGAGGTATAATGAAGAGAAGCTAGAGGAAGAAAAAACTATAATAATAGAGCTTCACAACATAATTGGTCAAGAGGAGGCCTACTAGAAATAGAGATCGAGAGTTGTCTAGTTAAAAGAGGGGAACTAAAATACTAGGTTCTTCCTTAATGATTTGAACAATACCCAATATAAATCCACAAAGCTCGAAAAATACTTGCATGTAAAAATGTGTCATAGAGAAGAGAAAGACAAGAAGAGGTGAGGGTTTGCTCTAAAAATATGCAAATTTTATTCTCAAAAATAAAAAAGATACAAGATAATTACAAATGATCTATCCTTATAGAAGGAGATCGAAACCCAAAAAGGGTAACCCAAAAGGTACAAAGGGCAACCTAAAAGGTAAATGCTATTTAATAATTACCAATTAATTATTAAATAAGAATGAAAAAGATGGATAAATTGAAATCTTAAGAAGGGAGAAAAGGTCATTTAATTAATGAAATTAAATTAAATTTTTTCTCTAATAGCCCCCTTTAAGATGAGCAGTAATGTAGCTACAAACAATGTAGAAAGAGAAAGGAAACTACAATGCATTGAGGAAAGAAAAACTTGGGTCTCAGCAACAAGGCCTAATGAGGTACCCAATCACAATCAAAACTCTATGAAATGGAGAAATAGAGAAAATCAAGTGGGAAAAAATCTACTCCAGAAAGAGATAGAAAACAATGCACAAATGAAACATCTCAAGAGAATATCTCAAGACCATAAGTACAATGAAAGCCTCCATGATAGAAGCTTAAGACTCCATAGCCCCCCTAGAATGGAAAAACTCTTGAGTTGATGAACATACCAATGTGGCTATAATCTGAAGGAAACAAAGGTAGTGGACAAGGATGATAAAACCCATGTATGTAAGGTGCAATTGGAAGTGCTAGCTGATGCTTAAAGGAGAAAGAATGAGGATCTTGGAATGGAATCTCCGATGGAGGTGGAATAGCAGGTGTGTTGAATCTATCATCTAAGAGGAGATGTGTGTCCTTTGATATATCCTCAATAACTATAGTAGGTGGCCCGATGACTAGAGCTACAATAGTAGGAAATGTTGAAGAGTAATCTTGTGCAAGAGATGGAATCTAAACAGGAGGTGGAGGTGTAGAAGTCACAACATTGATCTTAGGAACAACACATAAGTTCAAGCAACCTGACTTTACCTTAGTAGACTCTCATAAAAAAAGAGAGTGAGTCTCCAATAGTGGAGATGGTGGACCAAAATGTGAGAAGAAATATAGGTGGGAAGAATGATCAAAAATCCCTTAGCAATAATATTGCATGTATCGCTATCTCTAACATGCACTGATTCTTGTGTAAACTCAACTATCTTCCCTATCCCACTATGTGTAATCTGATAAATAGAGAGAAGGTTAGAGGAAAAAGATGGAACACAAAGTACATCATGAAATGTGCCATCATAAATGTCAATAGAACCTTTCCCACATACAGTCATAACAATGTTGTTCCCCATCAAAATCTGTGGAGTAGGAGAAGCCTCAAAAGAAAAGAATAGATCCTGAGAAGATGTCATATGGTGTCAAGCATCTGAATCCAATAACCAACTAAAAGAATGAGGGATAGTAGTTGCACATAGTGCATGACCCTTTCCCATATATTTACCATCTAACTGAAGTAATGATGATGAAGAAGTTTTGTGAGAAGTAGAAGGAATATCAATGTTTCTCTTCTGAAGTAGAGCAGTCATATCTGTAGCTTATTTGGCATAGAAATATAACTTCTTCTCATAGAAATATTCTTCATCATGGTAAAGCTTATTACAATAAGCACACTTTGATCATTCTAGCTTTGATTTACCCCCTTAGGAGGAGGTGGCCCTAATGAACTGTGAGTGTTGGAATCAATCTGAGACTCTATAGAATGAGATTTCTAAGTCTTCTCCTTCGTCCTTGAAGATGGTTGAGCTACCAATGCATGATTCTATGAGCCCGTGAGAGAATCCAACTGAGAGATCTTAGCTTTCTCTTGAGGCAACCAATCACAAAAAACTTGAAAGGATGGCATGCTAAATCTATTACCTAAAGCATCTTTGGTGGAATAGAAGGTAGAAGAAAAAATCTAAAAGTTTCCTCGAAGCTTAGAAAGAATAAGGTAGATACACTCAATGTCAATCTTCATTTTCCCACAACCCTACAATAAAGATCTCAGTTGCTTGAATTTCATCAAAAGTCCTCAATGGAGGGAAAAGAATCTAGTATAAGTGAGGTAAGCTCTACCTCAATCTAAAATGCCCTGAACTCATTCACTATATCAAACAAGCCTTCAAGCTTGGTCCACATAGCTAGAGGGGTATTGTACCCCTCAAGATGAAATTGTAGACTATCATAGACCTATAAGGTAATCAATCTTATTGCCTCATCCATCTTGTTCCTATGTTGCATGACCTCAAAAGGCCTCTATAAAACTAGTTACACTGCATCTAAAAAAGACCACAACCCTTTTGACCAGAGAATTCGTATCATCAAGGTCTTCCATGTGTGATAATTATGAGGAGTCAGAAGTTATAGATAAGAAGAGGTCTTGGCCATCGTTTTAGAAGGTGTTGAATTGTTTTTGAATGTAGTTCTAGTTTACATAAGTAAATAATAGAAACAATATGACAAAACACCCCCCCACAATGCAAAACGCCAAACCCCAGTTGCTAGAAGAAATGTGTAAATGAGAGAAGAGAAAAGAAGCTTTAGATATGAATCACAAATACCTATTTTTTGTAGGCCAAAAAATGACCAAATGTTGAAAGTACTATTTCCACTCAATATTACTCCAAACTGATACTAGATCTAAAAAGTAGACAATAAATCATGCACTTTAAAAAAAAATAGCACTTGAATATGTGTCCATATGAGCTCGAACGAAGCCTTTAAAGTTGTAAAAATTAGGATTTGTGATTTTTAGAAAAAATCAATAATAAAGATCACCAACAACTTGCACCAATGTGTAGATCACAAAATTCTACCCCAAAACAAAAAAATTGCTCAGAAAAAAGGAGTCTATATGAGTGAGATATCATCATTTGAAAATCACCTTTGTAATTATTTTTTCTAAATCATCATCTTCAAACCCTTTAGAGGGCTTAAGCAAGGATATATGATTCCGTCCATCTTTTTCATTATCTTGGCTGAATATCTAGGAAGGATGATTTCCACCAACAGAAATTTTGGAGCTCTGTCTGGAGTCAAACCTTCTTCTAGTCCCCTAATTTTCTCTCATCAACAATTTTTTGATGACACTATTATGGGGGAGAAAGTCATGGTTGGTGAAGCTAGGGTGGTGAAAAAGATATTGAGTTCTTACTCCAAGGGCTTGAGGTAGCTAATCAACTGGAACAAGAGCTTTGCGTTCTTCATTAATACTTTGGTTGAGAGACAAAGGAAGATTGCTAATATTCTGGGCTATGAATTGGAAAGCCTCCCTTCTTTTTATTTGGGCCTCCCCATGGGACTCAAACCCCCTAATTCTTTTTGGAATAACCTTATTAATAGGTTTAATAAGAAATTGATTGGTTGGAAAGGAGTCACTTTAAGCTAAGCTAGCAAGATTCAGTTAGTCAAATCCACTCTTTAGAATCTCCCAACTTATGCTCTGGGTCTCTATGGGATTCCTAGCAAGTATGCTAATCATTTGGAGAAGATTCAGAGGAGTTTTCTATTAGAATTATTTAGAATAATTGAGAGGGGGGGGTGAATCAGTTATCCAAGGTCCAATGATGTCCAATTAAACTTTTTCTACAAATCCTTAATGGCACATAACTGAAATTATCATGCATGCAATTTAACATTGAACAACCATGAAAAGTAAACATCCATCACACCATAACACTAAGGATTTGATAACCCAGAAACCCTCCAAGAATAAGAAGGTAAAACTGGAGTGGGGATGATACCCACAAAATAACTGGGCAATTGATTTCAACCACTTCTGATGGTCTGCCCTGTTAAAGGCCTACCTTGTTAAAGGCTACAGCACATTGTTAAATGTGACCTTGTTAAAGGATTTAGGAACATTCAACTTGGAATGTCACCCTCTTAAAGGATTTACATAGAACTGTTAGGCTCACCCAAGTCCATGGGATTTTCAGTCACCTTCTCAAAAGAATCTTTCATCCCTCTCTAAGGATCTCCTATTCTCCTCCTAAGGATCTCTTTACCCTTCTCTTAAGGATCACTTTATCCTTCTCCTAAGGATCTCTTTGTCCTTCTCCTGGGGATCTTCTATTCTTTTCCTAAGGCTTATCCACCTAGCTATTAAGCTAAACTAGTAATGTAGGGTTTCAATATCTAATACAATGGTAAGAAAGTATTACAAGGGTTTTGACTTGATATAGATTTGAAACCCTCACTATGAAGATTTTAGATCACTTCTTTAGTTCTCTTCTTTGCTTGGCTTTCCTCCTTTGCAGTGCAGACAGCTTGTTCACCCTTCAAGATCTATCTCCTTGAGTTCTTCCACTCGTTATGCCAATGCAATCTCTGGTCACTTGATCAATTCAAAGTCTTGATGCTCTGTTCTTACTCCTCTTGCTTTGTTCACATTATCACACTTATGACCAATTCCCTCTCTTGCATGTGTATTTGATCTCTGGCCTGTAACTCCTTATAAAGAAGTTATGTACTCGATTTCCCTCTCAAATCTCTATTTGCTCTTGAGAAAATGGTATTGTTTTCCCTCCAAATTGTTTCTTTTGGAAACTTCATGATAAATCCATTTGTGTTCACCTTGGATTGATTTGCATGGATTACATAGAATTCTGTGACATCTACTCATCATTCATAACTTCCAACTACTTCACAAAATTTGATGTAACAACCTTATTGCTGCTAACAACCTTATTGCTACTAATTTGGTGAATCTTGTCTTAATAAATAATGCAGCAACTCAACATTATTTGTTTACTGATGCTCGGCACCTTCTATGTTACTTGACTTCTTAATTTTATTTAATGGCGCTCAGCACCTGAAGCATTTTGTGTTACTTAGCATCTAAGTAATCAGTCGGCTTATAGTGAAGTTGGACTTTCTCGGCTTCAACTAAAAATTTGTTTGGCTCTAACTAGCTTGCTCAGCTCTTTCTAATGAACTTAGTTAATCCTTACATCTTTGATGTATTTCAGTATGTTCATCCTCTGTGTCATCAATACACTATTTCATCAATGGCTTAGCTGATCCTTATACTTCATTACATCATCATAACTTCAACCTTTTCTCTAGGTACTCTAGTTACATCTTATTGATTGCCACCTCCTTGTCAATCAATCCAATTAATATTACTTGGATCAGTAAAGCAATTTTCATTCCTGCAAGTAGCAAGTTTGACATCAATGACAAAACAATGATTGAAAACATTCTTTACCAGTTCCATTATCCTTCATTCATGATCTTTCAATCATTTCCAACATTTTCTTTGGTCTAGATTAGAAGACAATATGAGATATCCCCTACTAGTATGGGACAATGTGTGCCTCCAAAAACAAAATGGGGGGTTGGGTATAAGAAAATTGAGACTTTTCAATAAAGCTCTCCAAGCTAAACAAGTTTGGAGAATCTTTTCTAGTAAGGGGGACTAGAGGGATATCATGGAAAATAAATACCTTCCTAGACCTTCAATTAGACACTTGCTCTATGGAGGGTCAATTCCCAATGGATCAAATATATGGAATGGTATTCTAAGTGCCAAAGAGATGACCAATTGTAAAGTGAAATGGACTGTTGGTAATGGAAAGGAAACCCTTTTCTGGTAGGATAGTTGGTCGATCCAAGGGCCTCTTCTCAACATTCCTAAATATGAAAGATGAGCTTGTATTTTTATCCATAGGTATGGCAGATATGTTAGTGATTATAGACAAGGCTAGGGATGGAGGGACCTTTCATCAATAGCCGGGGACCTAAAACCTCTAATGACCATTCTCCACTCTGTGGTTTTGAATGAGGATCAGGACCATCTTTTTTGGGAGAACACTTCTAATTTCATATATTTGGTGGCTTCAGGGTACCAAGCTATTATGAGGTAGGATTTGAGTCTAGACTAAGCAAAGACTTGGTTCCCTAGCCTTATCCCTAAAATCAACATATTATTTTTGCTTTTACTCTAGAACAAGATCCTAACTTTAGATAATCTTAGTAGAAGGGGTCTTCAAATTCCTAATAGATCTGTCCTTTGCAAAAACTAGGTTGAATTTGTGGATCACTTATTTATATATTACTCCTTCACTAGAGAGGTGTGGTCTATTTTTACTCAAGAATTTTGGGATGAGCTGGTGTGCTCCTATCTAGACCATTGAATTCTTCAAGTAGTGGGTTGACTCTTGGAAGGGATCAGGGCTCCAAGCAATAAGTAAATGGGCTCTACCTTATTTTGGATGGGGAATTTGGAAGGAACGTAAGAATCAGATCTTCAAGCATGTCAACCTTCCTTCCAAAATTATGTCTATTAAAATTAAAATTGCCCTTTTGGAAAATTATATGCTTGATAAAGGATCTAACCCATTCATAGGTGAAATTGGTAGTAGTAATGATACTCAGAAAAGAAGAAAGGAATGTCACTAGTCTTTGCCTATGGAGGGTTAGCACAAACCCAACTTTGATGGTGTGGCTAAAGGTAACCTAGGAGTTGCAGGAAGTGGAGGGGTGATTAGAAATTTCCATGGGTATGGTATATCAATGGTTACTTTCCCTCTAGGACACCAAACTAATTAATATGTTGAGGCTTATGCATCCCTTCAAACAACCAAGTTGGAAAAAGAGGTAGGGGTCAAAAGCCAATGGATTGAGGAGGATTCAAATAATATCATAAAATGCCTAAGGGGTGAACACCCCCCATCATGGAGTATAAAGAATATTATGGAAGAAACAAAAAATATATTACTTACCTTCAAAATGGTTTCTGTGTCACATGTTTACCGTGAGGCTAATGTGGTCACTAACTGGATGGCCAATGAGGCAGTTAGAAGGGACAACTCATACAAATGGCCAAGTGGTGAGGGAATTCTAGCAGCCGCTAAAAGTTTAATTGAGATTGAGAGAATTGAGGGCAAGATAGGTAACATAAAGTGTAACAATGAAAGTTAATACTGTCAATCTTACTTTTAAAGTTATGAAAGCTTGGCATGGGCTGAATCAAAGTTATTGTAATTGGGGAGCTTTATGGCATGCTTTTTGGGAAATTGGTAACTATCATTACAAATTAATTACTGATGAAAAAGGCAACTATAATTTTTGTGAGAAAAATTAGTGTTTGGGCCTTCACACTCAGAGAACACATAATAGTTGTTCTAATTTATGTAATAATGTGATGGGGGAAAGGCAACATAGAGAGTTGGAGGATGAAGTGAAGAAGTGGAAGACGAGATCGAAGGTGTGGGAGAAGCTAAGGGAAGGTGGCATCACGAGCTTCATAGAAAATCTTCATGGCTGGGATCCTAAGATAACAGACCTTATGGTTAATTCATGGAAAGATGAGAGGGTGAAGATAGATGGTATCAATTTCTAGGTCAATGAAGGGGTTATAGAGGAGGTCATTGATTCTCCAAATTAGGGCATAAAGTTCTTTAGGGCTAAGAAAATATCCTTGAATGCAGTGAAAGACTTTACTAAGGATGCCAAGGAAATGAAGGAACTTTTGAAATTGGTGTGTACTATGAACTTGCATCAATAAAGAAACTGTGGAGGTTTGTTTTAGGGGAAATTATCTCTTACATAATGCATGACACTAGGTATGATAGAATCTGCACCCACCATTTTTTTTATCGTAAAGCACTTCAGGTATAGAACAAAAATCTCCATCCCCTTCTATATTTTCCTCTCTGGAAATAAGAATATCATGGGCTTCAAGAAGAAAGTGTGTGCTAACCAAACCTTCCATGAGGGTCTATTGTTACTTATATATGAGCATTTTAGGGCTCAAACCCATGGAAGAGTTGTAGCCCATAAGGCAGAGTCCTTAGAGGATATAGAAAGCTCTTACCTTCCTTTTGATATGGAGGATAGTGCAAGTCTACATTCAGATGACAAAGAGGAGGTGGCTAAAATTATGAAGGACATGGGCAAGAAGAAGAAGAAGACTAGGGAGGATTAAGCCTAAGGTCTACTCAATGGAGGAATACAATAAAGAGGAAGAGGGGATGGAAATAGATGAGGGAAATGTGAAAGAGGTGCCCACTAGTAAGGAAAAGGAGATTAGGAAGAATGTCAACTCAATCAAAAGGAAAAGGCGTGGAGATAAGGAAGTAGAGAAGGCACATGGTAAGGGAAAGCAGACTAATCTTGAAGCTTAAGAGAAGAGTAAAGAGGAGTTGGTTTTAGAAAAAAAAACTACTTGTACTCTTGGTGCAAAGGGTAGGAAAATTTCTTGGAGGAAATTTGAAACAAGCACAGTGAAAATGGGTCAGGTGAGAGAACATATCCATCCAGAGGCATTGGAAGGAAGGGATGATAAAATTCAATTGGAAAAACTCATCGATCTGGCCTTGGTGATTCTAATTGATAATGTGAGGAAAATGGGGATGAACTTACTAAACAATTCCTGCAATAGTATGGTGGAAAATTTTTGGTCCATAAAATAGATGTTCCATGAAATAGAAGAGATAAAGATCAAGATGTAGGGGTAGGAAATGATGGAAGGGGGTACTAGACCATCAGAATAAGCAAGTTGGATGCGTGGGTTATTGGGATAGAAAAAAGAGTGGATAGGATGAAAAGCTCTCTCCATAGCTCTGCTAACCAGGGCCTCAACATTATCAAAGGATTAAATGATAATATAACTCAGCTACGCTCGATGTTGGAGGAAACCAACAGGGGGAAGGAGGAAAATGACAAAGAGGAAATTAGGGTCATAAAAGAAGATGACTTCCTACAGGATGAGAGCCTGAGCAAAAGAAGGACATCAAACAAGAGGAAGAGGTAAAAGGAGGAGTCCCCAAATGATATTCATTTAAAGACTATCACAGCAGAGGCCATGGGAGAGCTGGAGCTCAAGACAAGGGAGCTAGTCAAAGAAATGGTGCCCTGATTAGTGATTCTAGTTTTTTGTCTGACCCTGACTTTTAGTGGTTTTTGTCTACCTATTCCTCTTTGTGGATGTTTTTTATTTTGGTTAGTTATGGTGGTTTGGTTTAACCTATTGTTTTATGTTGCTTTGGTTCTAGTCGTGGACTTTTAGTATTTTGTTGTTAACTAGTGGGTTTTAGGCACCCTTGTAAAAAACTTGTTTTAGTTAATCAAAAATATTAAAAAGACATCACTTCAAAAAAAGAAAAAAGAAAAGTAAATCATGTCAAAAATAAATAAAACTTTATATGGAGAACTAGAGGAGAGAGCCTTCTTAAAGAATATGCAATTTTTTTCATAAAAGTGTAGATTTGATAGGAAAACCTTGGCAAAAAAAAAACTTTCAATTTATGATAAGTTTGACTTAGAGCACTGATAATGGAAAATATATAAATCAAAAACCATTTTTTCCATTTTATAGCACTAGTTATACATGGAAACTATAACATATTCTAAAATTAGAGTAAAAAAAGATCATTTACATATTTTTTTTAGTGGGAATAAAACATTATATTTTCAACATTTTTCAAAAAATAAAAATTGGACTTCAAAAAAATTTAAAATGCAAAAATTCTTACTCATTTTTTTAAAAAAAATTATAGACATAAACTTCATCCAAATTTACACATTTCCTCAATTTACATCATCTTCAAATTATAAATACAACTACCACTTTATGTTGTTAAAAATGAACAATTTGTTTGTTGTCATCCTTTTCCTTTATAAAAGGTGACATAGATTTATGTTTTTACCCATAGCTTTATTCAGAAGAAACAAATATCTTGTTACTTCTGGGAGTTAAAATGACTCCACATATTTTCAAGAACATTGCTAACTATATTTGGTCGAGTGTCTGCTTCATTATTAGTGATGATATCAGTGCCTTGTCATTAGGTGAGATACTACACAACTGGTAGAATGTGTACTTTCTAGCTCTTTTAACAGTTTGATAGTGAATTTTTTTCATCATCAAGGCTTGCGGTGTTTTATCTATATGCTCCTAATAATCATCCCACTTGTAAGGCTATTTTACAAAGCCATTGGATGATTTTTGAGAAATTTGATTTCACATTATACAATTGGTAGGGTTAGTGGACCACATTAGCAACATGAAAAATTTGGAAGACTTCATCAATAAGAGGTTTTTGGGACATTGAATTACTTGGTCAATTTTCCACTTGTTTGAATCATAGAAATATAGATAACCTCTTTCAAGTTAGATTGGATAGATTTTTATGTTAGATAATTGGGGGGTGAATCTATTATAACCATTTATATATCCTGCAGGCCTTAAAAACATTTTTGTGCCAACTTCAACTTCATAAACTTTTAGATCAGTAACTCAGTGATCACATCAAATATCATAATTCAAACTTTTATCTTTCTATTTCTTAATATATGAAATATTAGAGTAATAATATAGCTTATACTGAGTTGCAGCATTAAACAATTATCATGAAATAAACATGCAACGCAATAAGAATTCAACCATTTGACACAAGTATTTGATGTGGAAACCTTGTAAAGGGAAAAACCACTAGGAATTGACAACCCAAATATTTTCACTCTTTTGAAGTGAGCTTTGTTAGGAGCCAACCTTGTTAAAGGTTACATGCACATTTTTAGTGTGAACTTGTTACAGAGTTTTCACCAAAGATCATCTAGACCTTATCACTCCTTGACATTATTAAAGAGTGTCTTTGTCTAAAGGAATTACAAACATTGCTATTGAATGTTACCATATAGAATTTAAAAGACTTCTTAGGTCCACTCAGCTACGGTATTTTTGTGCTACATTGGTAAGAAATAAATAGTGAAATGATTTGTTAGGTTTTAGCACTACACCTTACTTGTTTAGATCTCTTATTTCCTTTATATATTTCTTCTAATATTTTTTAGGTTGATTCACACACTTCACACTTCAACTTAGCACTTCCAATGCTTGATCTTGACACTTTTGTTCTACTATGTTTAACTTTTGTTTCAACTTCACTAATGATCAACAACATTAGCAACAAGAAACATCTTGTTCATCCCTTTAAATAGATAAATTTAATCATTCCATAATCTTCTAGATTTTTCCACTTAGTTACAATGGTATACCTTCATCAAATTTATATTCAATGAATCTAGACTCTCAGGAAATAGACTTCATTCTTGAACTTTGTGCTCCAATAAATCTCCTCCATTAAATCTTCTTTGAATTACTCTAGGTGTTGATCTCATAACTAACTTCATCCTTATCTTTTATACTTCTCAAAAATTATTAATTTTAACCAAATGTCAACCTCAAATTAATATTTTACAAAAAATTTCTTTATGTTCATAATCGATGATCCTTACAACTCGCTCTATCAATACTTGACTTTGTTAACACTGAAATTACTTGGTTAATACTAAACTTAACACTTATTTCTCAGGTGCTTAGTGACAACTATAGTATCTTGGTTAATATTGTATTCATTTATTCACCAACCAAACTATCTTGTGTATACATATTGCTTAAGATCATGTAAACCAATCAAACCAATATTATCTTGTCAGAGTCTAACTCTTTCAAGTGCTCATTGAATACCATACACTTATCAACAATCAAGATCATCTTACTTTCTTCAAATCCTTTTCATCAATAAAATCCTCTTCATCAATCAAATTATATGGAACTCTATTGAATTAGAATAATATCTAACCAACTTAGGCTTGACATCAATGAAAACGTAACAACTGATATGAATTACTCATACATTAACATCATTATCAGTTGGGCTAACAATCTCCCCCTTTGTCATTGATGGAAACACATAAACATAAGATTTTACACTACAAAAACATTACATCATAAGATAAATAAATGTATGTCTTATCAAGAACACAACTCCTCATCTCTCTATCTTTATTTAGGTTCTCTGCAACTGGTTCAACATTTCTAGCTCAATGTCTACTTTGAAAAATTCTCTTGCTTTGGGTGTGCTTCAGTTCCTATTTAGTAGTATCTTAATATCAGATTCTCCCCCTTATGATATCATCTCTTAGAATACTTCTATTTGACAATAATCTTCATACTTTCAAATTATCTCCCTTCATATAGATTCTATCCAATTAGTCTATCACTCCCCCTTTGACATCAATTCCAAGGGTAACTATAAGTTACAATGTGAAACTTATCAAACCATGTATTTATACCTTGTACATTGCATGTCTTTATGAAATTAGTTTCATTGTAGTCTCTTTCACAACTTCAGGAAACAATCCCTAAAGAGTGAACTCTTGCATCAACTCCAGAAATATATATCTATTCATCCATCAATTGATGCAACATGCATCTTTGCTTAATGGATCTTGGATAGGGGAAGGACCCTTAACTTACTATCCTTAGGTAGTAGCTTTGTGAATATGTTTGCAATTTACTCCTTAGACTTCACATACTCTAGCCTCATTTGCTTCTCTTATACTTATGCCCTCAAATAATGATACTTAATAAATATATGCTTGGTTTTTGCATGCACCACATGCTTCTTGGATATGTTTATTGCACTTGTATTATCATAATAGATAGTAACAAGCTCAATAACTTCCTTTTTCATTCCTTCAACTAATCACTTCATCCAAACAATATTTGAATAGTTAATTACAACATCGACATACTCAGCTTTAGTTGTAGATTGTGATATGCAACTTTGTTTCTTTCTCAACCATGTAATCATTTTTATCCTAAAAAGCAAGCTCCACTACTTGTACTTTTCTTTTCACCAACATTTCCAGCCCAATTAGCATTAGTGTAAACTCTTAGTTCAAATCACCTTCTTGTTTGTACCACAATCCATATTTTTTTGTTCCTTTAAGGTATCTAAATATCCTTCTAACATCAATTGTGTGTGTTTCCTTAGGATTAGAGGAAAACCTTGCAACTATAGAACTTGCATGTGCAATATCAAGTCTATTGTGCACAACATATTGTAATTTCCCAATCATTGATCTATATTGTGTCTCATTCACTTCAACAATAGTATCTTCTTTAGATAATTTTGATCCAGTCACTATAGGTGTACTAACTGGCCTTGAATCATTTATAGAAAATGCCTTCAAGATATCCTTAATTTGCTTAGACTAAGTCACATATATGCCTCCTATTTGTTAAACTTTTAAACCATGAAAAACTTGATCTCACCAAACATAGACATCTCAAACTCCTTTCTTATTTGATAAGAAAATGACTAGCATAGAAAATCATTCCCACAAAATATGATATCATTGACAAATATTTTAGCAATGAGTACCTTAATTTCATCTTCACTCTTCAAGTACAAGTTACTATTCTTACTTATCCAATAAATCCAATCTTAATAAAGTATGAATGCATACTTTCATACCATACTCTTAGTGCTTGCTTCAATCCATATAATGCTCAATATGCTTCTGATGTGTCTCTGCAAATCCTTCTGGTTTTTCAATGTATAATTCTTCCTCTAGTATTCCATTTAAGAATGGAGATTTAACATCCATTTGATATAGCTTGAATTTATTGTAAGTTTCATGTGCCAACATAGTTTTGATTCCTTCCAATCATGCTACAAGTGCAAAGATCTAACCATAATCAATTCCTACTTCTTCAATATAAACCTTTACAAACTAAGCTAGCTTTGTTCCTTACAACTTCTCCATTTTCATTCAGTTTGTTTCTAAAAATCCACTTTATTCCAATTAAATTATTGTCAACAGGTCTCCACATTAGTGTTCAAGTATTTTTCTTCTCAATCTAATTTATTTCTTCATTCATAGCATTGATCCAATCTTCATTATCAAGTGAAACTTTCACAGTTCTTGTCTCAAACTTAGCAATCACACAAGTACTATCCTTCAACTTATTTCTTGTCATGACCCCAACACTCTTATCTCCAATTATTTTTTGAGGTGAATGGTTCTTTCTCACACATTTTTCTATGACAAGTTCAACTCTTTAATCTCGAGCATTATGATTGCTCAGTTGGGGCTCAACATTTCGCAAGGGTTGTTGTTTCTTTCACTTGGGTAATGCAAGTTGACACTTAGTAGCCATATGCTACTACTCAAGTTTTGTATCAGGGGTACATTCATATACATAAAACTATTTTTTCATAATCCTCAAGTTCCTTCTTTCTTTCTTCATAATTTTTATTTGTAAACTCATTAGTTATCACATTTGCACTCTCAATTACAATGTTGGTAGAATTATTCAAACATTTATAAGCCTTGCTCCTAGTAGAGTAACCTAGGAATATGTCTTCATCAACTTCAGTATCAAATTTCTCATTCCTTGAATCTTTATGGATATAATATCTTATTCTAAATATTTTGAAAATAATTTACATTTAGTGTATCAGCATACCAAATTTCATATGGTGTCTTGATTTTTCCTTTCTTCAACTAAATTCAATTGAGAGTATAAATTGTTGTACTCGATTGAGAGAATAACTGTAATGCTTATGGCTTCTCTCCAAAATATTTATGTAACACATTTTTCAATCAATAGTGTTCTAGCACAATCAACAATTAATTTGGTTCTCCTTTTAGCAATCTCATATTGTTCTGGAGTCCTCAGTGTAGAAAATTGTCTCTTGATTCCATTCTCAATACAAAAGTTAGTGAATTCATTTAGAAATAAACTCACCACCTCTATTAGATCTCATGCATTTCAATTATTTACCTGTTTCTTTTTCAACTCTAACTTTATACCACTTGAACATTTGAAAAGAATCAAATTGTAACTTCAAAAACATTACTCTCAACATTCTAGAATAATTTTCAACAAGCAGTATGAAATATCTATCTACATAACAGCTCTCAACTTTCATCAGTCCACATAAATCAATATAACTTTAAAAACATTACTGTCAACATTATAGAATAATTGTCAACAAGCAATATGAAATATCTATCTACATAATAGCTCTCAACTTTCATTGGTCCACATAAATCAAGATAAACTTGCTCTAGAATATCACTAGCTGAAAATTGTTTTCTTGAAAAACTAGATTTAGTTATCTTACCAAGTTTACATTGCTTGCACATAGCATTCTTAGGTTTATGCAGATCCGGTAAGCCTCTCACTTTCTTGTTTCTACTTACTTTGACGATATTGTCAAAATTGACATGACATAGTCTCTTGTGCCACAACCACACTTCTTCAACTTTTGCAAATAGACATATACTAATAATAGAATCAAGGTAAAATATAGTTTCTCTTATTTATCCTCCATTAGCAATCATATTTATATTGTCATCATAGATCTTTACTTTTATGTTTTAAAATTCCAAGTTGTGACTGTATTATTCAACTAAGAAATGCTCAACAACTTATACTTTAGTCCTTTAACCCAATAAACATCATCAAATCTGATTTTATCATTTAGCATCAATGTACCTCTACCTTTCACATGACATGGAACATCATTTCCAAGTTTAGTAGCTCCACCATCATACTCCTCTAGCTTAGAAAACTTACTTATATCTCTAGTCATGTGATGTGAACATCCACTATCAATAATCCATGTCTCACTTTTATTAATATGATAAATAAGCGCTTTTTGTTCATCATACCTTTCCTCATTAGGATCTTCTTTAACAAAAACATATACCACTTCTACTCCTTCCTTTTCATCTTCAACATCTGACTCGGTGTTCTCTTCTTCAACAATGTAACATGAATTCTTCCCTTTTTCCTTGTAGTCCTCATTCTTTTTGTATTGCTCCTTCTTATCATTTTTATCACTCTCATTCTTGTTAGTACAACTAGAAATATAATGATCAACTTTATTTCATTTAAAACATATTAGGGGTAGTTTACCTTTGAATTTCCCTTTACCTATTGGTAGCCTTCTTGAAAATAGTGCTTCAACCTCATCCAATTTTTCCTCTAAATCTGAATCACTTTGATCCTTACTATTCTTTCTTTCTTTGAGCTTCCAATGGTTAGTGATGACTTGAAAAAATTCTCAATGTTATGCACATTATTATTATAGTTACTTAATTCAAATGCAGTCAAATAACCAACTAAACCATCAAGAGTAAGATCATAACCAAGCATAGCTTTGAATTCATGAATTGTAGATAATCCTACAACATTAATAGACAATAGTGTCTTGAGAACTTTATTTACAAATTTTTCATTACTAATGATACCTCCAATAACTTTGATAGCACTAACAACTTCCTTGGTTTGGTTGACATACTACATAATATTTTCTCCATCTTTCATCTTCATCTCACCATAATTGCCTCTTAAGCTTTCTACCTTGGCTTTCGACATATTCTCATCTCCTCCATGCACAAGTATCTACTTGTCCCACATTTCTTTAACAATAGCACAATTTTTTACATCATCAAACTCGACATCATTGAATGTAGAAGTTGTTGGTGTAAATAAGTATTTACTTATTACACTTTACTTAAGTTTACTTAGGTTAATGCATTATTTTATTAATTATTTAGGTGAGACACTTAGGAGTTTGTGTACTCTCATGAGTTGTCATGTTGACAACACTGGAGTAAGAACTCTAATTTAGCACATGGTGTCTACAACACTGGAGTTTTCATAATTAACTGAGTTGTCATGTAGGCAACATAGTTGTTCCCACTCCTAATTTAGTACATGGTGTCTACAACATTATTTTGCGTGCTACACCTTTGTAGGCTTATCTTCTCATCATCGCACTTACTCATGTGCTTAATGGAGGATAACCCATATCTGGTGGACATGTACCTAGTTGTATGACTTGTCATGTTGCTGACTTCTATGCATTCTAGATGCATCATAGAGGCCTTTATATATAGGCACCTCTAGTGTACTTATTATATCAATCCATATTGAATGAATACATCATCATTCTGATCATACTCTCTTTGGTCTATTGTTGTGCTTGTGTTTGAGTTCCTTGGTCTTGCGTGAATTTTTCCCTAAGGAAAATTCTTACATGATATTAGAGCTATACCAAATTCTTACATGGTATCAGAGCTAAGGGAGATTCTCTTCACATAGCCATTCAAGACCATTCTTTCTTTAGCACCTTGACCTAGATCCAAAGAATCCGTAGATATTGAGAGCATCTAGAACCAAAGAAAACCTCACCATTGCATCCAAAATGTTGATTTAGTGAAAATTGCCTATAAATTGGCCTGTGTTGGGCCATAGGCAATTTTGAGGCAAAAAAAAATTTGCAAACTAGAACCCGAAGGCCCATTTTGTACAATTGGTATGATCATTTCAGATCTCTAAATTTAAATTTTAGATCTGCATATTTTATCATTTGAATCTCTACTATTTTTTTTTAGATCTGCATTATTTTTTGAAATTTTTTTTGGCCATCAAGCTAGTAGGAGAGATTTTTTATAGGCAAAGATTGAAGCTTGTTGGTGTAAATCAAACATTTGCATCACATTCAAAAGGTCAAAAAACCCCTAGATTGGATTTTGTTTCATCCAAATCAGACATTTAAGGCCAAATCTAGAGCCATTTGTTTTTGGAGGCGTGACGGTAGTTATTCAGAAAAAATAACAATAGAGGTAATTTTCAAACAGCAATATCTCCCTCATATAGACTCCTTTTTGTGAGCATTTTTTTTGTTTTAGGGTATAATTTCATGATCTACACATTGGTGAAGGTGGTTTGAGCTCTTTATTCTTGAATTTTTTTGTAACTTGCAAATCCCAATTTTTGCCACTTCAAATGCTTAGTACGGGCTCATCTAGACACATAATCAAGTTCCATTTTTTTTGAAAGTGCATATTTTTGTGTCTACTTTCCAAATTTTCAATCAAATTATAGGTTCTATGGACAGAAATACTACTTTCATAAATAGGCCCTAAATTGGTAGGTGGCTATAGGGTGCCCAAATCATACATTAGGGGGGGGGTTGATTAACTATTTCTACATTTTGGAGGGTACATTCATTGATCTCATGGAGAATTTTTGTTTCAAATTTTGGTTTGGGATTAGATCTCCATTGACAAAAAGGAACTCTAAAAAATGAAGTGCTTTAGTCATTGATCATCTAAGAAGTGAGCATAAGGAAGTATTTTCTTATTTATGTTCCAATGAATTGATCTCAGACACTAAAGAATAGCCACCTGTTCACAGACTCTCAAATATTATTATACTAAATATGAGTTATGATACTAAGCATGTCATTAATAAGCTCATTCACCCGTATGATATGTGGATGGCTCTTTGGAAAAAATATGGAGATCCCATGGTTCCTCCTTTTCCAGATGACATTCTATCTTTTGTTGCTTCGGTAATGGTTCCTTTACCTCTAGATGAGATCACACCTCCTGATACTCCTATTGATTCTACTGATCCAGTTATAGCCATAGATTCTTAGAATTCGATGTAGTAGGAAATTACATGTCTTCCTACTTTAGCTTCATGGGACGACTTCCTTCTAGCCATTGCAACATTATTCATGGAGTCTCACATTAAAGACATGGGAGACATCATCAATGATATTCCTCTTATCTTTGTTATAGAGACTACTTCATGCATTGTGGAAACTGATCATGACACCAACAATAGTGCTTCAACAAATTTAGATATGTGGGGTCCTATTTATAGATACAGGGAGAGGTCACAGCATCATCAAATTCTACATGCACATATTGCCACAATGATAGGTCCAGCATAGCAGGGTACACCTTGTCTTCCAGCTCCAACATCAATGGATGACTTCTTGACAGATATTTTAGATTTGTTCATGGAGTCACACATAGAAGATTTGGAAGACATCATTGATGATATATATCTTCTCTTTGATGGAGAAGATCCTTCTTCAGTTGTTGCAAGGGCTCACTCTAACCCTCTGTTGGAAAGAGAGATGGAGTAACTTAGAGGGGAGGGGTGAATCAGTTACCACAAAAATATTTCTACAAACCCTCAGATGTCTTTAAAATACAACTGCTGATGACACTCGGTAACCACACAAATAGATGCTGAAACTTGATAGATGTTTTGTTAACTTTATTAATCATTTAAAGTGATTAACATGCATGCATAAATAAATAACATGAACACAAGAGACACTAGATTTAATGTGGAAACCCAATTTGGGAAAAACCACCAAGTAACTAGTTACCAATTTTCACTCTTCTGAAGTGAACCTTGTTAGGAGCCAACCCTATTAAAGGTTACAAAACACACTGTTAGGTGTGACCCTGTTAGAGGATTTGATCACCTTGTTAGAAGTGGCCTTGTGAGAGGTCTTTAAAACAATTCAACTGAATTGTCACCTTGTTAGAGGATTTACAAAATGGCTATCAAACCAACTCTGTTAAGAGATTTTGAATCACTGTTACAATTATTAGAAAGCAACAATGAAGTGATCTGAGATATATGCAACTTATCTTTTTTGAATACAGATCTTTGTTCTGCTTCATTAAATCCTCACTGATCGAATGCAACTCTGCAGCTTCATAGGGATGACAAATTCTTCCTCAACATTCGCTCATGTAATTGCTTATACATTCGCACTTTTATGCATCCACACGCTTCTCCATTAATTGAATTCACAACTTGACCTTTCATACATACCTTACATATTGTCAAGTCGGCTCAATTACAAGTTTACAACAACTGGAAAAACATAAATCAGTCGGTTGCACAAAACAATTAAACTTAATTCTTTAGAATCATAAAATTCTTTGTTGCCCGACCTAGCTCGGTGACCACTACTTCAAAATGGTTTCCCCTTGTTAACCAAGTGAAGCTCAGTAAACACTGCAAACCTTACAACTTCCTTCAGAGACCAAGTTAACTTGGTAAATACTAACCTTCCTTTGTTTACCGAGTGATCTCGATAAAAGATAACTTTTCTTCGCTTACCGAGTGAGCTTGATAAAAGATAACTTTTCTTCGCTTACCAAGTGAGCTCGGTAAAAGCTAATTTTCCTTTGCTTATCAAGTGAGCTCAGTAAAAGCTAATTTTCCTTTTCTTACTGAGTGAGCTCAGTAAAAGCTAATTTATTGAGTAATGTTCAGGAATGCTCGGTAGTCACTATGAATTGCTTTGCTAACCATCTGAGATTGGTAGACACTGTCTGATGGCTGATATGACATTTGTGTAACATCAAAGAAAATACACAATTAACAATTGTATCCAACAATCTCCCTCTTTGGCATTGATGGCAACACAACATGTCATAGCAGAAATGAAATTTGAAAACAAGTCTTTCACTTGTATGGAAACACAACATGTCAATATAACAATTCTCCCTCTAAGATAGAAAACTCTCCCTCTTACAGTAATATCCTTCTATTTTGAACAAATTTCATAGAGATATGACAGTAATAGACTCTCCCTCTTTGACAACACATGCCAAAGACAATTCAAACTCAAATGAATTTTAGTGTACCTTTAGTACTGATTCATATGCAATGTTTCCTGGTTATGTTGCATCAACTGATAGATCTTCAATCTGGTATGAGTTGATGCATCACTAGAACTTTATTTTAGTGAACTTCGGATAGGGGAGTGACCCCTAACTTACCTCTTAGATACAAGAATGCATCCTTAGGTAATGGTTTTGTGAATATGTCAGCAATTTGGTCCTTTGTATGAACATATTCCAATCTGATCTCCTTATCTTGCACCAATTCTCTAACAAAATGATATTTTATAGCAATGTGCTTGGTTTTGGAATGCATCACTGGATTCTTAGATATGTTGATTGTACTTGTATTATCACAGAACATAACAACTGGTTCTTTGATTTCCATCTTCATGCCTTCCAACAATTGTTTAAACCAAACAATGTTAGAGCAGTTTACTGCTGCAGCAACATACTCTGCCTCTGCTGTTGATTGAGATGTACAATTCTACTTTTTGCTTGTCCAAGAAACCAATCTTTTTTCAAGAAAGAATGCACCTCCACTTGTACTTTTTCTATCATCAAGGTTTCCTGCCCAATCAGCATCAGTAAATACTTTCAAATCCAAGTTTTCTCCAATCTTATACCATAAACCATACTCTTTAGTTCCTTTCAAATATCTTATTATTCTTTTGATTGTCATCATGTGATTTTCTCTTGGTTTTGCTGAAAATCTTGCTACGATACCAACTGCAAGAGCAATATCTGGCCTTGTATGAACTACATACTGCAATTTTCCAATCATAGATCTATACAATGTTTGATCTACTTCCTTTGATTCATCTTCCTTGGTAAGTTTTAATCCAGTACACATAGGAGTCCCAACTGGTTTACAATCTTCCATTCCAAACTTTTTCAATATCTCTTTGATGTACTTTGATTGAGTAATGTAGATACCATTTTTATTCTGTTGAATTTGAAGACCAACAAAGAATTTGATCTCACCAAACATAGACATTTCAAATTCCTTGTTCATTTGTTCTAAGAATTCTTTACACAGATCATCATTCCCTGTGAAAATAGTATCATCTACAAATATTTCTGCCAAGACAATCTTATTATCTGGTCGTTCCTTAATATACAAGCTACTGTTATCATTAGTTCTTTGAAAACCAATCTGAATAAGATAGTTATGCAATCTTTCATACCATGCTCTAGGGGCTTGTTTCAGATTGTACAATGCCTTGTGTAATTTGTAGACCATGTTCTTCTTATCTGGATTAACAAAACCTTCAGGTTGTTCAATGTAAACCTCTTCATCCAGTATACCATTGAGGAATGCTGATTTGACATCCATCTGATAAACTTTGAAACTCTTGTGAGCAGCAAATGCTAGTAAGGTTCTGACTCCTTCCAATCTTTCAATAGGAGCAAAGTTTCTCCATAGTCTATTCCTTCTTCTTGAGCATATCCTTTGCATACTAGTCTAGCTTTGTTTCTTGATACCTTACCATCTTCATCCAACTTGTTTCTGAATACCCACTTAGTTCCAATCACATTTTTGTCTTTAGGTCTGAGTACAAGAGTCCATGTCTTTTTTTTCTCTATTTGCTCTATCTCTTCATTCATAGCCTCAATCCAACTATCATTTTCCAATGCATCTTTGATATTCCTAGGTTCAAAATCAGCAAGTAAACAAATACCTTTCAACTTATTTCTTGTCATGGTTCCTTCAGATTTATCCCCAATGATCTGATCTGCTGAATGATGTCTCTTGACATACTTAGCTAATACAGGTTCCTTGCCTTTTGAATGGATTCCATTATCATCTTTTTGCATTTCAACTTCAGGCTCTTTCTGTTCTGGCTCGGTAGATATTTGCTTGATAGATGTTTGCTCAGTAAATACTTGCTTGGTAGATACTGAATTTAACTCAGTTTGTTGTGGCTCGGTTTGAACTTCTTGTAACTTGGTTACAGATGACTTGGGAGCAGAAGTTTCCTGATTCTCTGATGTAACTGGTACTGTATCAGGTTCACTGAAGACAAACCTTTTATAATCTTCTGGTTCCCTTTTGCTTTCTTCTTCAGTCCTTTCTGAAAACTCATCAACTTTCACATGTGCACTTTCTATGACTTTGTGAGTAGACAAGTTTAAACATCTATGTGCCTTACTTGTGCATGATTATTCAAGGAATATACCTTCATCACCTTTTACATCAATTTTTTCTTTTCTAGATTCTTTCAAAATGTAATATTTACTTCCAAATACTTTAAGATAACTTACATTAGGTTTATAGCCATACCATAACTCATAGAGAGTTTTGAATGAGTCTTTCTTTAGCTGTACTCGATTCAAGGTATAGACTGCAGTGCTGATTGCTTCCTTCTAGTATTTGATAGCAATGTTCTTTTCAATCATTAATGTTCTTGCACAATCCATGATGGATCTGTTTCTTCTTTCAGCTATTCCATTCTGCTGGGGTGTTCCAGGTGATGATACCTGCCTTTTGATTCCTCTTTCAATACAAAATTTATTGAATTCATGTGAAATGAATTCTCCACCTCTGTCTGACCTCAAGCATTTTAATCTTTTTCCTGTTTCCTTTTCTACTCTGGCCAAATACCATTTGAACCTTTCAAATGCTTCTGATTTATTTCTTAGATACATGGCTGTCATCATTCTTGAGTAATCATCAACAAAAAGAATGAAGAGCTTTTCTCCAGTATAGCTTTCAATTCCAATGGGTCCACATAAATCAGTATGCACAATTTCTAATATGTCTTCAGACTGATAGTTTTTACTTTTAAAACTAGTCTTTCCCATCTTTCCAATTTGACAATTTTTGCATAGACCAACCTCAGGTTTCTTTATGTTGAGAATGCCTTTTACTTTTCTGAATTTTCTTATCTTTACCAAATTATCAAAGTTTACATGACACAACCTTTTATGCCATAACCAACTTTCTTCAACTTGAGCAATGAAACATGAACATTCACCTAGTTCAAGATAGAACAAGTTACCTTTAGTTTGAGTGCCTAATCCAATCATTTTTCCTTTCCCATCCAGCAATCTTGTTTTACCATGCATGAATTCTACTTTAATTCTATTATTGAGTAGCTGTGTCACACTTAACAGATTATGCTTTAGTCCTTCTACCCAATAGGCATTATCACATATAAGTTCTTTGGTTAGAGGGATTCTTCCTCTTCCTTTTATACAACAAGGTTCATTGTTACCAAATCTTACACTACCACCATCATAGTCTTCAAAGTATTCAAACTTAGTTTTGTCGCCAGTCATATGATGAGAGCAACCACTATCTATGATCCATGTATCATTTTTTCTCATATGAGAAATGAGTGTCATTTCTTCATCACTATTAGATTCATCTTTCACAACAATGTAGACAATCTCATCTTCTTCTTCATCATTAGAGTCATTAGAATCTTTAGCCATAAAACATGTTTTCTTTCCTTTGTCCTTGAATGATTTGAAATCTTTCTTTCCATTCCATTTCTTTTCATCTTTATTCTGCTTGTTTGGACATCTAGCAGCAATATGACCAACTTCTTCACATGAAAAATAGATTAGGGGTACTTTACCTTTGTATTTTCCTCTGCCTCTAGAATATTTCCTTCCTAGAAGGGCTTCAATTACTTCAAGATCACTGTCTGAACTTTGGTTTGATTCATCTTCACTTTCTGATTGAGATTTCTTTTTGCCTTTCTCCTTGAGTGAAAGTTTGGCTTCAAATGCTGATTCAATATTTTTGAAAGCTGGAACATAGTTATCAAAGTTATCCAGTTCAAATGCAGTCAATCTTCCAACTATAGCCTCTAGATTTATCTTATGATTTGCTTCACATCTTCTTTCCTGAATTGCAGAGACTCTAATTGCATAAATGGGAAGTGTAGTTCTAAGAACTTTGCTTATAATTGTCTCTTCACTGATATCTCCTCCAGAAGCTTTGATTGCACTAACACATGCTTTAACTTTTTCAACATATTTTGCAATGTTTTCATCCTCTCTCATCCTCATTTGATCAAATTTTCCTCTCAGACTTTCTACTTTGGCTCTTCTAACATTATCATCTCCTCCATAGATCTCTTTCAGCTTTTCCCACATTTCAAAGGTAGATTTGCAATCCTTGATATCATCAAGTTCTTCATAACTCAGAGCAGATGCTGTATCTATCATCATAATGCTATGAGTCTTCTTTTCAACAATATCATTGATAGATAGTGTACCAGCTAGTTTTGCATATTTTTAATCAAGGTACTTCAGTCCTGTATCGCCAATGGATGCTAGGTGAAGTCTCATCAGTCCTTGCCATGCTGAGAAGTTATTTTTGTTAAGTCTTGGGATTTCCCTTTTGTAAGACATCCTGATCTTTGGCTTAGATCCTTGAAATCTTATCCTGCAAGCACCAAAAGCTCTGATACCAATTGTTGGAAAGAGAGATGGAGTAACTGAGAGGGGAGGGGTGAATTAGTTACCACAAAAATATTTCTACAGACCCTTAGATTTCTTTAAAATACAACTGCTGATGACACTCGGTAACCACACAAATAGATGCTAAAACTTGATAGATGTTTTGTTAACTTTATTAAGCATTTAAAGTGATTAACATGCATGCATAAATAAATAACATGAACACAAGAGACACTAGATTTAACGTGGAAACCCAATTTGGGAAAAATCACCAAGTAACTAGTTACCAATTTTCACTCTTCTGAAGTGAGCCCTGTTAGGAGCCAACCTTGTTAAAGGTTACAAAACACACTGTTAGGTGTGACCCTGTTAGAGGATTTGATCACCTTGTTAGAAGTGGCCTTGTGAGAGGTCTTTAAAAAAATTCAACTGAATTTTCACCTTGTTAGAGGATTTACAAAATGGCTGTCAAACCAACTTTGTGAAGAGATTTTGAATCACTGTTACAATTATTAGAAAGGAACAATGAAGTGATCTGAGATATATGCAACTTATCTTTTCTGAATACAGATCTATGTTCTGCTTCATTAAATCCTCACTGATCGAATGCAACTCTGTAGCTTCATAGGGATGACAAATTCTTCCTCAACATTCGCTCATGTAATTGCTTATACATTCACACTTGTATGCATCCACACGCTTCTCCATCAATTGAATTCACAACTTGACCTTTCATATATACCTTACAAATTGTCAAGTTGGCTCAATTACAAGTTTACAACAACTAGAAAAACATAAATCATTTGGCTGCACAAAACAATTAAACTTAATTCTTTAGAATCATAAAATTCTTTGTTGTCTGACCTAGCTCGGTGACCACTGCTTCAAAATGGATTTCCTGTGTTAACTAAGTGAAGCTCAATAAACACTACAAACCTTGCAACTTCCTTCGGAGACTGAGTTAACTCGGTAAATACTAACCTTCCTTTGTTTATCGAGTGATCTCGGTAAAAGATAACTTTTCTTCGCTTACTAAGTGAGCTCGGTAAAAGATAACTTTTCTTTTCTTACCGAGTGAGTTCGATAAAAGCTAATTTTCCTTTGCTTATCGAGTGAGCTCGATAAAAGCTAATTTATTGAGTAATGTTTAGGAATGCTCGGTAGTCACTATGAATTGCTTTGCTAAGCATCTAAGCTCGGTAGACACTGTCTGATGGCTGATATGACATTTGTGTAACATCAAAGACAATACACAATTAACAATTATATCCAACGCCCTCATGTCCATTTTCTACATGATCAATTTTATCAGGTTGATTTGATTGCGGATTCTTATGTACAATAGTTGCAGGGGGTCTCTTTATCATTTGAGGAGATAGTTTATTCTTTGAGACAGGTTCTACATCAATCCTTGCTAGATATTCACTCATTCTTTTCAATAGTATTGGAAGGAGTGACTATCAGCATCAACACAAGGATGATTGAGTAGGTTTCAAAGACACCCTTCATCATTGGGATTCTTTCTACACAATGGGGAAGTATCTCATGTGTACCTCTGCCATTTTTTCTTCCAAAGGGGAGGAACATTATTCAGCGCTCGTGGATCATCTTCTACATTGGAGTAGCTCTCACTGATCAGCACACTACATTTGGGGGGGGACTACCTTGTCTCCTTCTTCTTTTCTTTTATGGGGGGGACTTTTTCCTCTTATGAGGTTTCATTCTTCTCATACTTCTCTTTTGTATATACTTGATGTATGTCGTAATGGGGGTCTTGATTACTCCATCCATCCATGCATCTTGTCTTTTCATCTCACTTTTTTAGGGAGGGTTTTTCCCATGAGTTTTTCCCTCTTTCTGCACTTTATGAGATATTACATTGCATTGAGTACATGGCTACCTAATATGGCCTAGTAGTCGGGACCCATCTTGTATTTCATCCTAGCTTTCGTAAGCTTAAGTGCATTCCCCTAAGTTTCACTTAAGGGGGAGTGTTGGCGTAAATAAGTATTTACTTATTAAACTTTACTTAATTTTACTTAGGTTAATGCATTATTTAATTATATTACATTATTTTATTATTTATTTAGGTAATACACTTAGGAGTTTGCATACTCTCATGAGTTGTCATGTTGACAAGACTAGAGTAAGCAACTTTAATTTAGCACATGGTGTCTACAACACTGGAGTTGTCATAATTAACTTAGTTGTCATGTAGACAACATAGTTATTCACACTCCTAATTTATCACATGGTGTCTACAACATTATTTTGTGTGCTACACCTTTGTAGGCTTATCTTCTCATAATAGCACTTACTCTTGTGCTTAATGGAGGATAACCCATATCTAGTGGACATGTGCCTGGTTGTATGACTTATCATGTTGCTAACTCCTATGCATTCTAGATGCATCATAGAGTCCTTTATATATAGGTGCCTCTAGTGTACTTGTTATATAAATTCATATCAATCCATCTTGAATGAATATATTGTCATTCTAATCATACTCTCTTTGGTCTATTGTTGTGCTTGTGTTTGAGTTCCTTGGTCTTGGGTGAATTTTGCCAAAGGAAAATTCTTACATGGTATAAGAGCTATACCAAATTCTTACATAAGCAATCTCAATGATGAGACTACTGTGTTCTTTCTTCTATTTCATTTCATCAATTGTCATAGGTCCATTGGGAGGGGTGTACTAGTTTTCTAGATATAATAGTGCATTGTCACCAATCCTAGATAGATAAAGCCTCATCCAAATTTTCCATGAGAATAAATTCTCCTTGTTTAGCTTCAACAATTCTTTCTTATACATCTTTAGCTCAAGTTAATTATGACAAATCTGATACCAATTGCTAGATAATTAAGAGGAGGGGTGAATTATTCATAATCAATTAGCCTAAAAATCTTATTAAAAACACTTTTGTACCAAATTCAACTTCATAAAATTTTAGATTAATAACTTGGCAACCACATCAAACATTATAATTCAAACTTATATGAACTTCACATCAAAATGTTATCCCACTATTTCTTAATTTGCCAAGTATCAGAGTTATCATCTAGCTTATATTGAGTTACAACATTTAACAGTTAACATGAAATAAACATGAAACACAATAAAGGGAAACCCTATAAAGGGAAAAACCACCTAGGATCTTATAACCCAAATATTTTCACCCTTCTGATGTGAGCTTTGTTAAGAGCGTACCTTGTTAAAGGTTACATGCACATTTTTTGTGTGACCTTGTTAGAGGGTTTTCACCAAAGATCATCTAAAACTTACCACTCCTTGACATTGCTAAAGAGTGGCCTACTTTAAAGGACTTACAAACATTACTATTGAATGTAACCATATAGGATTTCAAAGACTTATTAGGTCCACTCAGTTAGATATTTTTCTGCTACAATGGTAAGAAAGTAATAATGAAATGCCCTGTTAGCTCTTAGCACTATACCTTTCTTGTTCATATCTCTACTTCTCTATATCCATTCCTTTTGATCTCTTTTTGTCTAATTTACACACTTCACACTTCAACTTTGCACTTCCTCTACTTGATCTTCACACTATTTTTCTTCTCAGTTCACCTTTTATTTTAGCTTTACCAATGATCAACAACAATCAACATTGGCAACAAGAAACATCTGTTAGAAAGCAAAGTCCACCAACATAACTAAGAGGTGGGGTGGGGGGTGGGTGTGAATCAGTAATCCAAATATTAAAACATTTATTGACCTTATTAATCGTTAAACATGTGAACAATATAATCAACAACCATAACAAGATACTCATACACAACAACACCAGATATGTTAATTAGGGAAACCCTTGATTAGAGGGAAAACCTAGGTGGGGATGGTACCCACAAAATGATTTACTTGTATAAATGTTCCTTTTTAGAGGATGGACTCTATTAGAAGCCAATGAAATAAATTTAGTACATATCACTCCCTATTAGGAGACTTGGAATCATTGTTAGAAGATTCCAACCCTGTTGGGAGTTGTAGAAGGTAGAAGGACCCACTATCCAAACAGCTTCAGGGGTAAGATCACCAAACTCACTATCATACTAATATTTGTATTACTATTTGCAGAATAATAGAAATCTATAGCTCCTTCTCTATCCTATGACTAGATTATCCTCTTATGATCTTGATACTAGATCACCAACTTTGCATCCAATAATCCCTTGGATTGTTTACTCATATTTACCAAATACTTTGCATATATCTTATCAAATTCACACTTCAGCAAAATGAAAATGACCTTCCTTTATACCATATCCTCAAAATAATTATTTGAGTTAGCTTTGAGACTTTTCAAATTAATTATAATAGGACCTCTTTAAGATAACCAATTATTTTACAATTATACAATACTATCGGCTCATAGTCTTTACAACTTCTCACACATGTGACCTCTGACCTTGTGCACTCACTGACATCATCATTAGGTTGTTTATTATCACTGTCTAACTATGCATATTACAATTCTATCTCAATAAAAAGATGTTAATCAATCATTAGAAACTATTTCTCAGGTGCTCTATCTACAAACTGTCCTCTGTAAATCAAGCATATCTTTTGCATGTCTTTGACTCTCTGTATGTGCACTCAACCACTTCATTGAGATACAGTGTAGAACACATCCTTAACTATTCTTGATCTAATCATCATTACTCTATATGTATGACTCTATTCTCTATCTACTACTCTATTAGTATTCACAGAAGCAATGATATGTCGACATCAATGACAAACACAATCATGAATGCAATATGCCAATCATACCAACAATATCCCTGAGTGTTCTAGAAATTCTTAGGATACTCCCCCAGAGGAATACCATTAGCATTCATGCTAACAACATCTTGTTCATCCCTTTAAATAAATAACTTCTGTCATTCTAGAATCTTCCAAATTTTGTTGCTTAATTACAATCATAGATCTCTATCAAATTCAAATTCAATGAACCTAGATGATCGGAAGATAGAATTCTTTCTTGAAATTTTTTCTCCAATAAATATACTCCATTAGATCTTCTTTGAATTACTCTAACCAGTGATCTCATAACTAACTTTGTCCTTATCTTTTAGACTTCTTGAATAATCTTAATTTTTACCAAATGTTGGCTACAGATTAATCTTTTACAAACTTTTTCTTCATGTTCATGATCGATAAACATTACACCTTATTCGATCAATACTTGGTTAACACTAAAATTTCTTCATTAACACTTAACTTAAACGCTTCATTATTAGGTACTTGGTGCAAATTGTAGTAGCTCAGTTAATACTGTATCCCTTCATTCACCGACCAAACTGTCTTGTATATTCATCTTGATTAAGATCATGTAAAGAAATCAAACCAACATTATATTATTAGACTCTAGTTCTTTCAAGTTCCCATTGAATACCATACACTTATCAAGATTCTAGCTTTTCATACTTTGTTCAAATACTCTTCATCAATCAAATAATATGGCACTCTAGTGAATTAGCATAATATCTAACCAAGGCTTGACATTAATGACACCATACCAATTGATATGAATCTTACACATGCATTAACATCATTATCAGTTGGGGCTAACATTTTGGTCTCCTCTAATTGGGATACATGCTAAAACTCCATTTTGAGGGTTCTCCTCTAAATGATCATGTGCCACAACTTTTTTTTACTAGACTTGATTGATCAAGCTAAAAAAGGTTTGATAGATTTCCACTATGAAATAATGTTGTCTACACATGAATACTTCACAATTTATATTCAAAATTGGAAGAGTAGCCCATTGTACAACATGGCCATGTATAGGGTGTCTCATAAAATTGAACCTTATATGGAATAAAGTTAAGGGTTAGAATTATTTTACATTTTAGGGACTTTTTAAAGGGAATGATGTGGTAAGTGTCTAATTTACTAGAATATGAATGAAAATTTGTAATGGTGACCACTTGAAGATAACACATAAGAACATGTCTAAGAAAAAGGTAAAAATAGAACCCTAAAGGGAAGAAATATATTATAAGAAAAAGTCTCAAGTTTAGTGGTTCAAAGGGGCAATAAGATTTGGTGACTTTTCAAAAATCATACCTCAAACATAGGAAGAGGAATATTATTCAATCATCAGGATGAAAATGATCAAACAATTATAAGTGATATCAAATTGGGCAATATGGCTTCCAACTTCGTTCAAAATATTTGTATGGAAATGAGAAGATATTTGTTGACCATATTTTGGAAGACCAATTGTTAATTTGTTTACCCACTACTCTACATTTAGATAGAAATGCTTGCATCATGGCCCTTAACACTAAGCATGAGGTAAATACTACTAATATTTTAATGAGGGCTTTTGAAGTGTCAATGTTGGATGGTTTACCAAAGGTTTCCTTCAAGAATATTGGGAGGTAATAGTGTGTGATATAACAATTTCTACCAAGCACTTATTTCGTACTTGTAAAATCCTAAAAGAATTAAATAGTTTCTTTATTAACTTTATTCTAAATGTAGCCAATCTCTTGAGATTATTATTTTTTAAATTAAAATAATATTTTATTAAAAATAACATGACATATATCTACATATATAATTTATTCATCAATCCACTAAAAATGTGTTTATCTGAATCCTAATATTTGTTCGCTTTGCAAGTTCATCTAGATCAATCCTATGCTTCTAAAATAAATAATATGAACAAATCAAGTTCTTAGGGGCCTTCATCAAAAGTGATACTAGAAGCACTTTCAAGGTGATCACATTAATACAAAGCCTCAAGAAAGGAAATTAAAGATTAAGCATTGCATCAATACATCACAATTTGAAGATTGACACTATAAAGTCACTTACACTTACAATATCAAGGAGTTCTCTTTCTTTTCTTATTTCCAAAACTTTGTATAAGAGTTGTAAACTTGTTATATTTGAATTCTACTGATTATTTTATCTAGAGTACACCATTCATTTCTTTGGACTGATTAGGGCTTATTATTATTGCTTTTCTAATCATTGATTGAGGTATTTTCATATTAGATTCATCTCTTACTAGAATTCACTTCCCATTTTGTTTTATGTATCTTTTTCTACATGTTATTTTTTCTCCTATAGGGTTTTGATTTCTCTCCAAATCAATTGATTGGTACCCTGAAATAATCAAAAGTAATTTTTTGGTGGGTTATCATTGAATTTCTCATTCAAAAATCCACAACAGTAGACTTGTTCTAACAATAATTTGTAGGTAAGAGGTAATATTATGCAGAATATCTCTAAATTTGGAATTTAAAAAAATTGTAGATGAAGAAGAACTAAAATCAAACTAGGAAGTTATTAAGAATATAGTAATAAGAAGCCAAGAATAAATAATACACATGTCATAGAGAAAAAATGGCCTATGAATTATGTTACTATAGATAGAAAAAATAATTACCTTGTTAGAAGATTTAATACATTTATAGATTTATTGACATTTGACTAGATAGAAAAACCATCACATAATGGATTACAAACTGTTGAACAATAGAAGTCATAAATAAATTTAAAGGTTCTATTTTCTGTAGTTGATTAAAAATAAGAAATCACATCAGTGGAATTATCATGAATGGGTAAAAACTAATTATACATGCAACATTAGAGCCCTAATTTTGATCCAACAAAGATATCACCATATAAAAAACTAGTATGAATTTGTTTTTATAATCTCCTAATAGAGTATTGAGCTAGAGAATGTCTTGAAAATATCATAAGAACACTTGACACTTTAATGAATATAAACATGTCAATCATAGAAGGAGATTCTTGTTTATAAGCTAGAATTACAAATTTAGCATTATGTTCTTATTATCTTATCTTGGGTCATATTTATATTTATTTTGAGCTTGTGGTCTTGTCATCATTAATGTGCATACATTTTTTTATCTTCATCTCTTCTCCTCTTTTTATTCTTGGCTTGGTCTACAATCTATAATTTCATTTCTTTGGATCTCTTTCTTGCCTCTTGATGATAGATCATGTAGTGTGATCTTAAAAAATGATGCTAAAAAAGTTACTACACAATCTAACCTAAAAAAAAAAGAATGCATTGATATGGATTGCAGAAACTTGATAAGGTTGAAGAATAAATTTGTTAAGGAAATCAATAATACATCTATTTCTTTATTTCTAAAGAAAAATGTGTGTTTAATAACTACAAAATAATATCCCTATGCATCACTATTTCAAAACAATTTTAAATATTTGAATCATAGAATGAAAAAGTATTGGAATCTATAATATCCTTAGAACAAAATGGCTTCATGCTTGGTAGGGAGATAATTTATAGCATTATTTTTATAGGATAGACAATTCATACTACTATTGCAAATGAAATAAAGGGGATGATGATCAAATTAGACTTAAAAAGCCATACGATGAGGTAAAATGGACTTTTTAATTTATTAGTTATGAAAAAGTTTGGAGTAAAAAACTATTGGTTAGAGATAATTCAACATTGCATTTTATTAGTGCAATATTCTATTGCAATCAATGATTCTTTGTGTGGCTTCTTTAGTGGATCCGATGGCATAAGGTTGGTAATCCAAAATCTTTGTTAATTTTTATCAAAGTGATGAGGCAATAGGGTTAGACACTAAATAAAGATGAGATTATAGTCATTAAAATGTTATAAAAGTGGTCAATGACATTGACACAATTACTCATGGATAGTTTGCATATTAATTAATGTAGTTTGAGAAAGCAAGTATTATGGAATCAAGATTTATTAAGGAAACATTCGATGACCCTCAACATATAACAAGGTAAAATAGAACAAAAGAAAAATATGATTTAAATTTCTCAATACTCAAAAGAGTATTAAACAATTCATGGCAATTATTTTAGGATTTCTTGTTGTGATGTGGAGCTTAATCAGACTCAGAGGTTAATTTTTTCAACTTTGTTTGGTGTAGTTTCTATTGGAAATATAAGATAGGCTAAGTTACTGAGAGGGAGGGTGAATCAATAACCAATAAAACTTAATCTTAATTTACCAATTAATCCTTCATATTTATTCTGATCTAATTGCATGCATGAAAAACTAAAAGTATTAAAACATCCATAACACTTTGACACAATATGGTGACCCAAAAACCTTCCAAATAGAAAGTAAAACTAAGGTGTGGATGATACTTGAACAAGCTTTAGTACTGTAGTATAAAGTTGGCCTATTAAGGCTTACAATGATCACTTTTGATGATCTGCCATGTCAAGAGCAATAAGGACTGCTAGGTCCACCTTACAAAAGGATTTACAAACATACAATGAAGTATGAACTTGGTAAAGAGATTTTAAAAAGACTATTAAGTCTACCTTGTGAAAGGATTTAACTGTTCCACCTATTAGGATGAACCAATGGTTGATCTTTGATTTGCAACCTTGATTTACTGAATGAGATTCCTTTTGAGTGTAATGATCACCTTGTTCTGATAGACAAATCTTTGTTGCTCCTTTAACTGCTTGTAGCCTTTTACTTCGTACTTCTGCTCTTATACATCTTCTTCATGCTCTATACATATATTTGGATGTGATACAATACATTACATATATACCAATCCAATCTACAATTCATCAAAGTTGGCTACAACACAAGTTTCACCAAAATACATAAAGTCAGCCCAACTACAGGTACTTGGGTTCTGAAGACAAACTTGGTGAGGTTCTGACACTCGGCAACCATCGTCAATGCTTAGAATCATCATGCACTTAGTAGACATAGAAGCTCAACTCATACTAATCACTTCCAAGTAGTATGAACTTAGTCTACACTAGTGACTCGGTGAAGACTACAAAACTCGACATATAAACTAAATCACTTGGTTGACACTACATAGGTCGGTCAACACTATCACTACAAGCTCAATATAAACTAAATTACTTAGTTGACACTGTATAGCTCGTTCAATACTAGATTCATATTGTTGAAGCTACAAATTTGGTAAGTGTTGGAGAACTCAGTTTGCACTAAGAAACCTAGTAAACACTATGAAGCTCGATTTACACTGATAATCACCAACCTAGTAGTTATTGCTCAGTGCAAACTGAATATTGTTCTTAGAACTCGGTAGCAACTGTAAAACTTAGTAGAGCCTGAATTACTTGGTTAACAATATTAACTATACAATAAGCTCGGTAGCTATTTACCATCTAATTAAGTGTTTGTGTCTCTAATAAACAAACTTGACTGAAATGTCAAAAATCTCCCCCATTGGCATTAGTGACAAAAACACTTATCAATCAAAAACTGAATTCACAAAAAATGTTGAAAACAATCTTTATTCTCCATCTTGTGTCTTCAACTCAATAATGTACTCTGTTTTTGAAATTTTTTGAAATTGCTTTTGTAAGAGATGTTTATCTGAATATCTGTACATGTATGTATATAATATTATGATGCTCCCCCATACATATATATTCAATATATTGTATACATCTTCTCATCTTCTCCTCTTTTATTGTATCATCACATAATTTCCTCTTTTACATATTCTCCCCCTTTATATATCACATCTTATCTTACATCTCCCCCTTTTTTACCTTTAAAATCAGTGACATTGTCTTGTCCCAATTTTATTTCAACACTTTGCTTGCATGCAATATTTGAACTTCTACTAATAATTTCATCATGTGATCAGCTATGGAGAAGTTGTTATCATGGATGAAAGTTTTAGCATGTGCAATATGTTTCTGTAATGCATCCATGTTTGGAAGAATCATTCCTTATATGTCAAGTGTGACCCTTATTCTGGCTTCTTCCCTTGGTAATTCTACTTCCATATCAGTCAAAAATATGATCTTTGTGTAATGAGTAGAACTATAGCTCAGGGCAAGTGACAACTATTGTGCACTTGCCTTCAAATCTTCATCTATCTTGGAGAGTTTAGCTTTGATTTCCTATGTGAATATAGATGTATCACATAATTTACCAAATAGAGAAGTGATATTATTGGCAAAGGTTTCCTATGAGCCTAGAATAGTAGACAAGTATACTTGATATATTGCAATCTTTTGTGCAACTAGGTCCAATACTTTGTTTTCAAATTTCTTTTCTACTCTTTGCAAAAATTTCTCTTGACCATTCAAATCTTCATTGAATTTATGTACCACTTCTGATAATTAAGCCAAAATAGGTTGAGAAGTATTAACCTTGATGCTGAGTGCATCTGCAAGAATGTTATTTACATCTTCCAGCACTTGAAATTCTTTGTTTCTCTCTTCTCTTAGCTTTTGTTGCTTAGCTTTCTTTTGTAGTAGCTCACCTACTATATGCATTTGATCAGGATTCAGAGTAGAGATATCCCAATTTGGAATAACTATATCCTCATCAAGATCAATATCTTCTTCCTTATCTTTTCCTTTTCTAGAAACTTTTGTTCTCGATTGAGGCTTGCTCTCAACTATCCTTGTACTTATTATTTGCATACTAGGAATAGTAACAATGGTGGAAATTGAAGGACGAGCAACAAAAGTAGATATTGCACTAGTTTAAGAAATACCTTGTTACTGAGTAACCACATCTAATGAAGGAGGAAGCATTAACTTCTTGTTAGATGAAGTGTTGATCACTATAGTCAATGAAGTATTAAGCTGAATGAGTGCAGAGGTTGGTTGAGTGCTTGGATTTGCAATTTTTGTCACAACCAACTTCGTAGTAGCTTTCTCTAAGCTTGAGGGATTTAAAGCTTTTCTTGAAGAGTGAGGAAGAGAGGCTATAACTGCTACTGCAATCTTTTCAAAATCTATTTCCTCAAAGCTTTGAATCTCAAGGAGGTTCTCCTTAGTGGCTTCATGTTCTTGTTCCTCATCATCTATATTGTCTTAATTTGTTTCTTCTTCATCATTATTTCTCTTTTCTTCCTTGTCATCATCACCATCATCATCCTTATCAGTGATATTAACAACAAAATCACTCTACTTATGAAGATTATGGATATTTTTTCATGTAGTGGTCACATTCCTCACCACGTGTTCAATGTTATTGACTAGTATTGAGGAGGTGTTAAATTATAAAGTAAGTTTTACTTCATTCTACTTGATGGACTCTTTCATCTCTTTGTCATTGACTCAGGATGATTTGCCTCAAAGTTTGCTCATAAATATCCTTCGAAGTTTTCTTGGCATGTTCCCATCTTGGCTTGATCTTTTCCATTAGTTCATTGGGAATTTGCAACACAAGTTGGTATGATGAATATTTCCATTTACCTAGTTTAGACATAACCATGTCTTCAACTTGTTGCCTTTACTCTGCATTTCTAGTTTCATACCTCAATGACTTAAAATTTTCCATGCCAACTCTTGCATCAATTTCTTTCAATTTCTCTTGAAATGTGGGTGGAGGCCATTTGAAAATCACATCCTCTACTTCTTCACCCAATTTTAGTTTCTTTCTAGATGTTCTCCTTGTAAAAATTGTAGTAGATGACTTTGTAGGTTTGGTTATAATAACCTTACCTTTCTTCTTGAATGGCTCTTCTTCTTCTTATTTCATTTCATCTTCCTCATCTTTAACATCATCTTCTTCTATATCATCTCCTTTGCCTTCTATCAATAGGGGAGTAGAACTAGTTTGTCTTAGTATTGTTATCCTCTTCTTTCCTTTACTGATAGTCTAAGGAAGATTTATTTCTAGTTCTATTTTGGCCTTGGCTTCATTGTATGTACCAAAATGTGAGGCCTTTGGATCAACAAGTTCATTCAACAATGCCTCAATAATATCCCTAGTGTCATCAATATTTACCTCATAGCCTAGAGGCTTGACCCATACCACTCTCAATTTGATTGCTTATATATATACTTTGTCACAATCTACCATAAAAAAATATCATCCTTGTAATCTTCTACAAGTTTCTTTGGAATTTTGCATCTATTATTGATCTTATCCTTAAATGAATCAAATTAGTTATCCATTATACTAACATAATTTTCTCCCATTTCTGCTATATACTCATTGATTTGATATAGTATAGGCACATCTTTTCTCCATACAACTATACCTTTTGAAGGGAAAAACTTTTGTACTAAGAATAATAAACAAGTTAAAAGTGATCCAAACTTACATAGCTTATACTTCGTTGTCCTAATGCTCTCCATATTTTTGTTGAATTGGTTCAACATCAACTCGGCAAGATTGAAGGACATGTTGTTCTTCACCACCTTGAGAGCGAGATCTACTGCCTCACATAATACACTGTTGAGTTGATTGGAGCTATATATTTTGTGTGTAATTACATAAATTCCAAACTTTAGGTCCATGTCAGCTACACAACTAATCTTCAAACCTCTTCCATCCCATTCAACAAGAATTTTCTTTTCTAGTTCTACCTGACTTAGGGTTTTAGTGGTTTTTTCCTTTGCCAACATTGAGAGCCTCATGATTCAATGAATCATTTTCTTTGTTATGGGAATAGCTTGCTCCAACCATAGATTCTCATTGTGTACACGGCTAAGAATAAACCTTATCCACTTAATTTGAAATTTTTGGGGCATGTGTGGAATGTGGGTCAAACCCTTGGTTTCCAAGTGTTGATGCTTCGGTTTTAACACGCCATTCACACATAGCTTTTCTAGAATTTCATCAATTTCTAGAGTTCCTATGTCTTGAATTGTACAACAAAAATGTGAGTGGATATCATTAACCAAAAGTACCTTAGATGGAATTGTGTGCAAGAAAACCTACCTATTGGAAGCAAGAGAAAACAAGCAAATGTTAGCTACAATAGATATATCAAGTATTCAAAATAAAATGAAGCATAACTAACACTTTCTTGAGTTTTGCAAATCAAAGCAACCAAGAGACCAAGACCTCATGCAATCTCAAATAGCTCAATAAAGGCACCCATGAGAGGCCTTGTTGGTGTGTTTTAGATTGGAGGGATGTTGGCGTGCTCTCCCAAAATACAACTATAGTGAATCCCTTGATAGGAAATGCAAACATGAGAATGAAACTATGCTAAATGAGTGAAGAATACTTCAAACAATGGCTATGGATGCAACCATGTTTGAGAGCATTCAAAGGATATGGAGATGGATGCAAGAAAGAAACTAATCTAACAATGCAAAATGAAATGAAATCTATCAACTACCAAGTGTTAGTAACAATGCAACTATGAAAAACACTAGAAAGTTCTAATATCAAACTAGCATGATAACAATGCATATGAGGGAGATGTAAAATGCTTGAGACAAGGGCTCTATTTATAGGTTTGAGAGAGGCCTTGGGGAGGTGGCATCTATGTGGCATCTAGATAGGTGTCACATGGGAGACATGTAAGCAATCCATGCAAGTGGTCAACATTCAAAGCTTGCTCACACATGTGTGAGCAAACTTGAAAGGAGTGGGGGACAAAGGTGTAAGAGGTGTGAGAAGTGTGAGTGTTCCTCACACATGTGAGCACACACTTAGGATTAAAAGAGGGTTTAGCAAGGTGTTTAGGATAAATAAGTGGGATTAAGTAGTGGGTAGGCTTAGAAGGATGAAAGTGATGGGTGTAGACTAGATTTTAGGCTAGGCTTAAGACTAAATTAAATAAGATTTAATTTTATCATAGGTTTAGAGAATTTAATGAGATGAAGGGAATTAAATAAATAAGATTTATTTAAAAGGATATTTATGGAGGATCATGCATTAAATAAATTTAATACATTAAGCGGGGGGGAGGGCGAGGGGCAGTATTTAAATTAAATTAAAATACATTAGGAAAATGAACCTATTTAATTAAATAAATAAAATAAAATAAGTAGAAGAATATGACAAATATAATTAATTAATTAATAATCAACTATAATGTCAAAGGAAATATTAAATGAATTAATATAGTGTTTAGGACAATTTTAAGCATCTACATGAATATGTGATTGAGCTCTAGTAGGATCAAGTGTTTCTGTAATTTTTAGACTCAATTTGAAGTTAGGTGCCTTCCATTCAACTCCTCGAACCAACATCTCAGACCCCTTCTTGGTTTTTCTACTGGAGGATGCCATCACTTGGTAGGGTTTATGAAAACACAGAAAACTTCAACAATAAATCGCACAAATCACTTGGATGCAGAGAAATTTCTCTTCACATGTAGCTCTTGAAAATTCATAGTGACAAATGAATTCGATTTCACCCTTTTTAACAAATTCCACTTTCCAATTGCCATAAATGCTTGGTACATTCACTTGCTTGATGATAGACTATCTTACACTTGGATTGAATTAATTGCTTGATAGAGGCATCCATTACTCAGTGTTCATACAATGACTTAGTAACTCTCAAATTTTCTTGGCAAGGTCTTGCAACCTGACCTAGCTCGGTAAGGTCCATAATTTATTAAATGCTTGGTAATCCCTTTACATCTTGAATGTTGATATGGATCTTTCCTTCTAGCTAACTGGAACTGATGTAAGATGTCTAGTTCAGAATCTTAGTTCCAGTCATCCTTGCAAGAGATCAAGTGGAAATGCTTGAGTCACCCAATTCTTGAGTGGCATTTTCTTCATTGCTCGGACTTGCATTCTCAATAGATTTCAGAATCCACTACTATCTCATCTACTTTCTGATGTTTTCATCCCTAGCTTTCTTTTCATCTTCAATTCTTCTAGTGTTCATATAGTTCTTGGCAAGGTGTCCAAGTTCTATACAAATAAAACATCTTCTAGTGGTGTCTCTTGTCCTCATTTGATGTTTCACGCAGTTTATTCCAATGTATCCAAATTCTCCATAGTAGTGACATCTGCACCAAGTGTTGTAGTCCCAACCAAATATAGCTTTTACAATTTGTTCTATTAGATTCAATATCTTAGTTTTGCATTTAGAAGATTTGTGCCCATGCTTCTTACATGTGTGACATTTGCCTTCAAATTTAGGTTTCTCTTTGCATTCATTAGTTCTATGACCATGCTTATTGCAATTGTAGCATTTTCCATTGAATTTAGCTTTACCATTACTCCAACATTTGTTTGATGTATGACCTAACATAACACAGTGATTGCAAGTAGGTCTTTAATTCCTTTGAGCTCCTTGCTTGGATGATTCACCTTCTTCTGTATATCCAATTCCTGCTTTGCCTACTTGTCTATATTGGCTTTGATCATTTAATTGATTTATGTCTGCTTGAGATTTTATCATCCTCTCATTGGTTTTATTTTTAGTGTTTAGATCATTTTGCAATCTTTCATTTTTTGATCTTAGATTCATGATTTCTTCATTTGTATTAGTAAGTTGATCAATAAAGTCCGTGTATTGAAGGGATAGATGCTGAATTTCATTGTTCTTTCCTTCTATCTCTTTTTTTGTCTTATTTTTCTCTTCCATGACTTCACACAATCTTATTGACTGTATTTCTTGTTATCTATTTAGCTTTTTAACTTCTTCTTAAAGGTTACTATTCTTTTTTAATAGTTCTTTGATTGCTTCATTGGCTTCATCTAAATTACTTTCTAAATGGATATCTTCAATTCTTTCTTCAGTATAGGGTTTGTCATTCATCCGTATTGCAAGATCTTTTCTTCCATTTAGGGATTGAGAGAGTTGCTCCTTTGCTTTCTTAAGTTTCCCAATAGCCAATTCCAAATCTAGCTTTTCATTACCAATAGCCTTATCAAGTCTGAATACCTCCATTGCCTCTAATCTTTGCTCAAGTTGTTAAAAAAAAAAATCTTTGAGAACCACAAAGATCTGATACCAATTGTTGGAAATATATGATAGGCTAAGTTACTAAGAGGGGAGGGGTGAATCAATAACCAATAAAACTTAATCTTAGTTCACCAATTAATCCTTCATATGTACTCTGATCTAATTGCATGCATGAAAAATTGAAAGCATTAAATATTCATAACACTTTGACACACAATATGGTGACCTAGAAACCTTCCAAATAGAAAGTAAAACTGGGATAGAGATGATAACCACAAGCTTTAGTACTATAGTATAAAGTTGGTCTGTTAAGGCTTACAATGATCACTTCTAATGATCTACTATGTTAGGAGCAATAAGGACTGCTAGGTCCACCTTGCAAAAGGATTTACCGACATACAATGAAGTATTCACTCAATAAAGAGATTTACAAAATACTATTAAGTCTACCTTGTGAAAGGATTTAACTATTCCACCTATTAGGATGAACTAGTGGCTGATCTTTGATTTGCAACCTTGATTTGTTGAATGAGATTCTCTTTGAGTGTAATGATCACCTTATTGTGATAGATAAATCTTTGTTGCTCCTAATATTGCTTTAGGCTTTTACTTCACACTTGTACTCTTATACATCTTTTCCATACTCCATACATATATTTTGATGTGATACAATATGTTACATATATACCAATCCAATTTACAGTTCATCAAAGTCGGTTGTAACACAAGTTTCACCAAAATACACAAAGTCAGCCCAATTGCAAGTACTCAAGTTCTGAAGAAAAACTTGGTGAGGTTCTGACACTTGGCAACCATTGTTAATGCTTGACATCATCATACATCTAGTAGATGTAGAAGCTTAGCTCATACTAATCACTTCCAATTAGTCTGAACTCAGTCTGAACTAGTGACTTGGTGAACACTGCAAAACTCAGCATGTAAACTAAATCACTTGGTTGACACTGCATAGCTTGCTCAACACTATCACTATGAGCTCGGTATAAACTAAATCACTTGATTGACACTATATAGTTTGGTAACCACTGGATTCATATTTTTGAATTTGCAAACTTGATGAGCATTGGAGAACTTGGTTTGTACTAAGAAACTCAATAAACACTATGAAGCTTGACTGATAATCACTAGCCTAGTAGATACTACTCAGTGCAAACTAAATATTGTTCTTGGAGCTTAGTAGCAACTATAGAACTCGGTAGAGCTTGAATTACTTGGTTAACATTGTTAAATGTACAATAAGCTTGGTAGCTATTTACCATCTGATTAAGTGTGTGTATCACTAATAAACAAACTTGACTAAAATGTCAACAGTTTCCCCCCAGATTATTTCTATGGGGGTTTGGGGGCAGTGCCCCTTGCAAGGTCCTAGGATAGAGACCCAGGAGCACTCCTTGTCATAATATAGGGTGGGGTCAACAGGCAATGTCCTCGCAGGAGTTTTCAAGGGAAATGCCCCTAAAAGATCAACTAACTTTATTATTATAAAACTCATCAACTATTATTTTTCTATTGGATGACTTATTCTAACTCTAATTTTTTAAGCAAGAAAAATCTTGTATAAAATGGATTAGGATTAGGGATCTCAAAATGTATGATCAAGCTTAGAACTCCAATATTCACTAGTACTTGCAAAACTACTCATTAAGAGGAAGTAGTGGAGAGGCATAGAAGATAAGTAGTGTCATTAAAAATAAATGGCATTCTATAGTCAAACAAAATGCCATGATTATATATGTGTATATATATATATATATATAGAGAGAGAGAGAGAGAGAGAGTACTAGATAACATCCAAAGCATAATCAAATACAAAAGGTTTCTTTGGGAAGGTGTTAAAGATGATAGGAAAGTTCCATTAATGAGTTGGGAAGATGCATGACAAATTGGGGGATTTTATTGATACAAATGAAGACACAAAATATTCCATTAGGTTCAAAACTATAATGGAGGATGTATAGAGTGCCAAATCGATTATGATGTGAAATACAAATTTATGGATTTCTTGTAGATAAATTGAATCTGAGCAATTGGTAATACATGTAAGAGATTTGATATTCAAAAACTATTTTGCAAAAGCATAAATATAAGTACAAATCAACTAACATGAAGAATCTATAATGGACATAAAACATACTTTTTGGCTTGATTGCTAGAATGGTCACAAAACAATCATTGATATCATCAATACTACAGGTTATGTGGAAATAAGGCTTTTGAAAGGGTACACAATATTTATTTATATGGAAACAAATACTGAAGATAGACTCAATAACTTTTCCAAATAGCATTGAAAAAACTAAATTAGATAACAACAAAGATTAGTAGAAAATAAGGTGAAACCATTTGGTGTGTGTCTAAGAGAGCGGAATGCATGAAAAAGGCTACATAATATTGAAAGTGATAAATGTAAATCACATATAGTTTGATCCATTAGGTTGGAATCTTGCAATTTTACCTATAGCGGAGCATTTCTTTGGATAACTACATGCAAACATATTCTTACAAGATATCACCTTAATAAATTGGCTTCCACTAGCCTACTAAATGTCCTTTCTTTCCAAAAATGAAGATTCAAGCAGTCATTTTCTATTTAACTACTCACATGCAACACAATGTTGGGATTGGATATAAAAAATTGGGGTGGGGCATCCCTTGACATGGAGTTATTATAGATTTCATAGGTAGTTGGCCAAAGATCAAAAGAAAACCTCTTTGTTCTAATTTATGGACCATTACACCATGGATTATAGTTTGGAAAATTTGGAAATAGACGAATAGGAGGATCTTCAAGAAATAGGTAAATGATGTTAGAGAACTAGTTTAGTTTGTTGAAGATAATATTATAAAGTTGGAAATGTAAAGTGGAAAATTTAGAGAAAATGCTAAATTTGGAAAATGTGATAAAGATGTGAAAAATAAATGGAATGATATGAAATAGCCACCAATAATATCATTTCTAAGAATCATAAAGGATCAAAATCCAAATGGACTAATTCAAATAAATAAATATGGAAAATTAAAATTTAATGAAGTAACTAAAGGAAATCTGGGAAGAATCATTTGTGATAGATGTGGTAGATGTGTTTGGGATATCCCCAAAACCTTGTATATGGCTACAAGTAATGGGGCAAAGATGGAAGTCCTTGTATGTAGTTTAAAATTGCGCAAGCTAAAAAAGACTAATAATGTTGACATAGAAGGTGACTCATACTTATGTATTTAGGAATTTAGTAATAAATATTAATCCAATTAGAAGCTCATAATGACATAGAAAATCATGGAATAGATAAGTGATTTTAATAATTTGCATATGTGTGTGTATATGCATGCACAAATAGGGAAACTAATAACTTGAAAAACCATGATGTACTTCAAGAATAACAAGTTAATAAGGTTGAACTCAAGTCATTAAATGGATTAAGAGAGATATATCAAGAAGAACAAAATTAATTGTGTTAAAAGAAACCCTGTGACAAGAGGCGCATTGGTGCCCAATATAAGATAGTTGAATTGACATAATCTATATATTACATGAAGTTTTATTATAACAATATAATCAAGATATAGGTGCTTGGAGAAGGTGTTACATTTTCATCTCTTTGTGGGCATATGCTACCCTTCTCATGGAATCCTTTGATTCTCTTGGCTCTGATTGATGTAATTGGTATCATTTTATGTGTGCTTAGTTTTAGTGTCTTCTCTATTTGTTATGTTTATTTTCTTGAACACTTATTGTTCATATAGAGGATATTTATGGGATTTAACAAAATGGTGTTTCAAATGTTGCATATAATATCACCAAATATTGTGAGAATTCTATAAATTGGAAGAAATGAAAACCATCCTACAAAATAGTGTTATCTATAGAAGAAAGAAGAGTTAAGTGTCCACCATCCACAAAGTTCAATGTAGAATCATGGCCTGTGGTAGAGTGGGAGAAAAATGATTATTGGGGGATAATAGAGATGTATTACAAGATAAAGGCAACATCAACATTGGAGACTCCAAAGGGGGAGAAAATGGTATAGATTCCCCTTCAAATATGATAGTTATTTATCTTATACTAAATGATGATATGCCTAAGAGCGATCAAAATAAGCTTAAGAACATTGCACTATTCTTTTCTTGTATGGATATTAATGCCTTTCCTTCAATAAAATCCATTGATGATTGGATTAGTAATGTCTGGGGGGGAAATGGTCATATATGTAAGTTTTTGTAGAATATTACACAAATATCTCTTTATTGTGGGGTTCAAAACACATAATATGCAAGATACAATGTTGGTAAAGGGATTTTAGAATGTTGGACATGCACTCTTCCATTCCTTCCTATGGTCACCCAAATGGAACATGGCGAAATTAGTGGCTAAGTCTACCCCTTGTTATAATGATTTAGAATAACTTTTGGCCGGGGGGGGTGTGGGCTGAATTAGTTATCCTTGGGTCTAGGTGTACCAATTCATCTTTTAATCACTTCAAGCAAATTAATCAATTTCAAATACCCACTCAATCTCATCAACAATTTAACATTTCATGCATCTACTTGACTCTATGTCTCTATAAGTATTGAATGCTAGTAAATAAACTACTGTAAAATATAGCACGCAAAACAATAACATCCACACATAAAAATAACACTTTGACACTAGGATTTAATGTGGAAACCCAATTAGGGAAAAACCACCAAGTAACATGCTACCAATTTTTCACTCTTTTGAAGCAAGCTCGGTTAAGAGCCAACCCTATTAAAGGTTATACAACACATTGTTAAATGTGACTCTATTAAAGGATTTAATCACCCTATCGAGAGTACCCTTGTTAGGGGACTTTAGAATATTCCATTAGAATGTCACCTTGATTAAAGCATTTACAAAATGGTTGTTACTTCAACCTTGATTAAAGGATTTTGGACTGATACAATGGTTAGAATATAACAATAGGTTTGATCTATAAAATACAACTCACTTTATAAATTTAGATCTCCATTTCCTAATATGTTGGTTCATTGAATGGCCTCTATTGACATCTCCATCATTGATGTGCTTGACATCTCCTCAAGCAATCACACTTCACAAACTCTTCATACTTCACGTCTTTTATTTAGCTCTTCATAGCTTCTCCTTAAGATATCCAATCAACAATGAACCAACCTAGAAATTCATTCCTTATGCCTCCTTAAATAGGTAATTTTGATATTTTATCACTTAAACATTAGCATTGATCTTAGGATTAGGTTGGATTCATCGAATCCTTCCATATTTTTGTTCTCCTTCTTCTTCTAGAAACTTCTAATCAAATCTTTTCCTTTGATCATGTAACAAACTCTCCTCATACATTAAATGTGCCAACTCATCAATCCTTATCTTCCACATACTTTGACTAATTCAAAATTCCATCTGTGTTAGCCTCAAAATCAAATCTTTCTCAAATTGTAACTTTTGTTGTCTCTCAACAACCATTGTGTTCTTCAACTCAGTCGTCACTATATAGCTCAATAATCACTATAATTTCTTACTCGACATCAACATGCTTTCTCAATCATTACTATGCTCAGTCATTACTACACTCCTTCATACATTTTTTGAGCAATAACTAACACTCGACTTGAATTGTTTCATCTGGCTTCTACTTAAGTTCCTTAATCTTCTATTTTGGCTCCTTTATTGACCATGCAATATTGATACTCAGTCAAGATTATCCTTTTTACTTGTTTCAACTCTTAGTATCATCCAATTATCTTCTCCAGCTCACATATTGATTGAACAACACATTATATTGTCAAGGACAAACATATCCATTTGTATTTCCATGATACTTAACACATCTCAACTCAATCTTTCACTTGGTCATCTTGTGGTCATCAATCAAATGGTATGGAACTCTATGCTATTAGTAAATGTCTCTCCAGTAGGTTTGAAACTATGTCTTAACAATAGGTTTGACATCAATGACATCATAAAAATTTCTCCAATTGTATTTTCCAACAATCTTCCTCTTTGGCATTGATGACAACACTAGTCATACTTCACTAGTTGCTATGAAATCAAAAAATTTCAATATTATACTGTCAACTCCTTCTATGTTTGTGTTCTATCTTTCTTATTTTTATTCTAATTCTCATCCAATCAATCGAAAGATGCTCCCTCTATTAGTTTAGTACATACCCTTTCATTGTAGCAACCTCAACTTATATTAACATATGTCAACCTCTTAACAAAAATCATTCTCTCCCTCTAATATATAAATGGTAACTACCATGTAGTAATCTTCCCCCTCTTTGTATCCATTCATTCTCCCTCTTGTTCATGAATTCTCATCTCTTAAACTAATTAATGTTGTATGGTAACTTAGTAATTCTCTCCCTCTTTAACAAAAATGCCAAAGACATACCATACACTCATCATCATGTCACTAATTTGACTGATATGGCAATGGAATCTCAACTTTAACTCCTTTTAGCTCCTTTTACTCATATTTTAGTGTCTTGCTTTTCTTTTTCACAGCTTTAGGCAAGTCCTAAAGTGTGACCTCTTGCATCAATCTATAAGATATTCTACTCATAGAAATTGATGCAATACAACATTTTTGCTTAGTTTTCTTTAGGTAGGGGATCAACCCCTAACTTGCCTCTTAGATACTCAAAATCATCCTTAGGTGGTGTCTTAGTGAGTATGGAAGCTAATTGTTCCTTTGTGTTCACATAATCCAATCTCACTTCTTTGTCTTGTACCAACTCTCTCAAGTAATGATACTTGATCTCAATATGCTTAGTATTTGTATGCAACACATGATTCTTTGATATGTTTATAGCACTTGTGTTATCACAATAAATCACAACACATTCAATGATCTCTTTCTTCATGCCTTTCAACAATTTCTTGATCCATACAATATTTGAACAATTCACTAGTGTAACAACATATTCAACCTCTATAGTAGATTGTGAAATACAGGTTTGCCTCTTTCTTGTCCATGAAATCAATCTTCTACCCAATAAGAAATCTCCTCCACTTGTGCTCTATTTGTCATCAACATTTCCTGCCCAGTCAACATCTGTGTAAGCTTTTGGTCCAAATTTTTCACTTCTCTTGTACCATAGGCCATGGTCTTCTATTCCTTTCAGGTATCTAAATATCCTCTTTATTGACATCATATGACTCTCTCTGGGATTAGCAAAGAATATAGAAAAAATACCAACAGTTAATGCAATGTTAGGTCTATTGTGTGCAACATATTGTAGTTTCCCACTCACTAACTTGTACAATGTTTGATTCACCTCAATAAAATCATCATTCTTTGACAATTTGTAGGTGTTCCAACTGGTCTTGAGTCTTCCATACCAAAACTCTTCAAGATTTCTTTGATATACTTTGATTGAGTGATGAAAATACCTTTGTTCATCTGATAAACTTGCAAACCAACAAAGAATTTAATCTCTTCAAACATTGACACTTCAAACTCCTTTTTCATTTGATCAAAAAATGATTTTCTTAATGATTCTTGTCCTCCAAATATTATGTCATAAACAAAAATTTCAGCCAGCAATATCTTGTTTAAAGCTTCACTTTTCAGATATAAGATGTTATTTTCATTAGTTCTTGCAAAACCAATTTCACCAAGTAATTGAGTAACCTTTCAGAGGTCATACTCTAGGGGCCTATTTCAAACCATATAAATCTTTGTGTAACTTACATACCATATTCCTTTTTTTGGATCAATAAATCCTTCAGGGTGTTCAATGTAGACTTCTTCCTCTAGAAATTCATTTACAAATGTAGATTTTACATCCATTTGGTAGACTTTGAATCTTTTGTAAGTAGCATATGCAAGAATAGTTCTCACTCCTTCCAACCTTGCAACTAGGGCAAAATTTTGACCATAGTCAACCCCTTCCTCTTGCACATGTCCCTTACAAACTAGTCTTGCCTTGTTCCTTGTGACTTCACCTTTCTCATTCAACTTGTTTTTGAACACCCACTTAGTACCAATCACATTCTTATCTTTGGGTCTAGGTACCTATGTCAATATTTTGTTCTTCTCAATTTGTTCAATTTCTTTATGCATTACCTTGACCAATCTTTATTCTCTAAAGTCTTTGACAGATTTAGGTTCAAATTCACATAATAAGCATGTGTCATTCTTCAATATTCTTCTTGTCATGACCCCTAAATCTTTATCTAGTGCATGATGTCTCCTCACATACTTTGCTAATACATGTTCACATCTTGGTTCCTCTTGTTGTTGTTGACTAGATTTTGCATGTTCACTATTTATGTTTTCTCTGTCTATAATTTGGCTTCCCTTGTTTGTTGGTCAAAAATCACATTTTGTGACTCGACTCCTATAGCTCAATGATCGACAAACTACAAATGCTCAATAAAACTCTATTGTAGAACCTTGGCAATGCCTAGTTGTTGATGCTTGGTACCCACCTTTTTTGGTTCAGGTAAGGTGCTAGGTTTACCTTCATATATATATAGACAAACTTTCTATAATCTTCAAGTTCTTTCTTGCATTCTTCTTCATTTTTCTCTGCAAATTCATCAACTCTAACATTTTCACTTTCCACAATTTTGTTAGTGTTAGAATTAAAACACTTATAAGCTTTTCTCTTAGTGGAATAACCTAGGAATATACCTTCACCACTTTTTGCATCAAGTTTACCTTTTCTTGCATATTTCAAAATGTAATATTTACTTCCAAAAATTTAAAAATAATTCACATTTGGTACATATCCATACCATAGTTCAAAATGTGTTTTGTTTATTCCTTTCTTCACTTGAACTCATTTCAGAGTATAGAAAACACTGCTAATTGCATCTCTCCAATATTTCTGTGAAATATTCTTCTTCGTTATCAATGTTCTTGCACAATCCATGATTGATCTATTCCTTCTCTCAGCCATACCATTATGTGTTGATTTCCTTGGTGAACTCATTTTCCTCTTGATTCATTTTTTATTACAAAATATGTTGACCTCATCTAAAATGAATTTTTCACCTTTGTCTGATCTCAAACATTTTTGACTCTTACCTATTTATTTCTCCACTCTAGCTAGATACTACTTAAACATTTGAAATGCATCATATTTTTCCTTAAGAAACATAATAGTCATCATTCTAGAAAAGTCATCAACAAACAAAATAAAGAATTTATCACCATAATAGCTCTATATTCCAATAGGACCACATAAGTTGGTATGAACCAACTCCAAAATATCATCAAAATAATAGGTCTTGCTCTTGAAATTAGACTTAGTCATTTTACCCATTTGACATTGTTTGCACATCACTTTATTAGACTTTCTTAGTCTTGGTAACCCTTTAAGTATCTTTTGATAGGTCTATTTAGAACAAGCTACCTCTTGTTTTCTCTCCACTTCTAACTAGTTCACAAGTAACATCATATAAATTTGCCTTCTTGTTCTGGAAATAAACTCTATAGCCTGAACTTATCAACTGTACTACACTCAACAAGTTACACTTTAAACCATCAACCCAATATGCATTATCACATTTTATCTTTTTATTCAGTTTAATTGATCCTTTACCTTTCACATAACATGATCCATCATTACCAAACTTAACATGACTTCCATTATAATGTTATAGCTTATCAAACTTACTTGTATCACTGGTCATATGATATGAGAAACCATTATCAATTATCTATCTATTATTCTTACTCACATGTGAGATCAATGTAGTTTTCTCATCTTCATCAAAATTATCTTTCATTGCAACATAAACAACTTCTTCATCATGACCATCAAAATTACTACCAGAACCATCCTCTTTAGCAATATAGCAAGATTTCCTACCTTTTTCTTTGTAGTCTCTTTTGCCTATGTTGCTTCTATCATCTCTCATTCCTTTGTTCTTAAAATATTTCCTTTCCTCTTTGTCATCTTTATCAGGACATCTAGTAGCAATATGACCAACTTTGTTACATGTAAAACACATAATATGAAGTTTACCTTTGTATTTACATTTTCCTCTAGGAAATCTTCTTACACCCAATGCTTCAAGTTCATCAAGGTCATCATCAAATCCACTATCACTTTCTACATACTTGGTTTTATTCTTTTTCTTAGATCCATGAAGAGTAAGTTGGGCTTTGAATGCAAATTCAACATTAGCAAGGGAGTAATTATTAAAATTTGATATTTCAAATTCAGTAATCCTACCAATTAGACTATCCAAGGTTCGATCATTACCAGGTGTAAACCTCAATTCTTGAATTGTAGATGCTTTGATTGCATATATGGGAAATAAACTTCTCAATACCTTACTTATCACAGTTTCATTAGTTATATGTCCTCCAGATCCTATGTTAGCATTCACCACTTCTTTGATTTGACCACAATACTATGCAATATTCTCACCTTCTTGCATTCTTGTGTCATCAAATTTTCCTCTTAAGCTCTCTGCCTTAGCTCTCAACACATTCTTGTCTCCACCATTAATTTTTGCCAACTTGTCCCACATTTTCTTAGCAATAATGCTTTCCTTCACATCATCAAATTCCATATAACTAAGGGTTACTAAAAGTTCAATCATCATTTGGTTGTGGTCTTGCTTCTCTTTCATTTGTTCAACTAACATAGGTCTAGGAACCTCAATGTATTCATTGTCCAAGTAATAAGATGTGGGATCTCCAATACTTGATAAGTGAAATCTCATCAACCTTTGTCATTTTGGGGAGTTCTCCTTGTTCATCTTAGGTCTCTCTCTCTCTCTTGTACATCTTGATCTTTGGCTTGAGTCCTTCAAACTTTTCTAACAATCACCAAAGCCCTAATACCAATTGTTATACTAATTTAGAATAAATGTGAGGGGGGTTGAATCAATTATCCTTAGTTCTAGATGTAACAATTTAACTTTTAATCACTTCAAACAGATTAATTAGTTTCAAATACCCACTCGGTCTCTCTAGCATATCATCAACAATTTAACATTTCATGCATTTACTTAACTCTTTGTCTCTATAGTAGCATGAAAAATAATAACATCCACCTATGAAATTAACACTTTGACACCAGGATTAATTTGGAAACCCAATTTGGAAAAAGCCACTAAGTAACATGCTACCAATTTTTCACTCCTATAAAGTGAGCTTGATTAAGAGCAAGCCTTGTTAAAGGTTATACAACACACTACTAAATATGGCCTTGCTAAAGGATTTAATCACCCTATCTAGAGTGGCCTTGTTAGAGGACTTTAGAACATTCCATTAGAATGTCACCTTGATTAAATGATTTACAAAATGACTGTTAGGTCAACCTTGATTAAATGATTTTGGATTGATATAATGTTTAGAATGTAACAATAGGTTTGATTTGTAAAATACAACATGCTTTGTAAATTCAGATCTCCATTCTCTCATCTGTTGGTTCATTGACTGGTCTCCATTGACATCTCCATCATTCATTTGTTTAGCATCTCCTCAAGCTATCACACTTCACAAACTCTTCACACTTCACCTCTGTTGTTCATCTCTTCACAACTTCTCCTTAAGATCACCAATCAACAATGAACCAACCTTGAATTTCATTCTTTATGCCTCTTTAAATAGGTAATTTTTATCTTTTTCCACTTAAATATCATTGTTGATCTTAGGGTTAGGTCATACTCATTGAATCCTTCCATATTTTTGTTCTCCTTATTCTTCTAGAAACTTATGATCAAATCCTTGTCTTTGAGCATGTAACAAACTTTCCTCATGCATTAAATATGCCAACTCATCAATCCTTATCTTCCATGCACTTTGGCTAATTTAAAATTTCACCTATGTTGGCCTCAAAATCAAATCTTTCTCAAACTATAAGTTTGTTGTCACTCAACAATCATTGTGTTCTTTAGCTTGATCGTCATTATGTAGATTGGCAATCACTATGCTTTCTCACTCGATATCACCATGCTTTCTTGTACATTAATACACTCAGTCATTACTACACTCCTTCATACATTTTCTTGGCAATAACTAATACTCGGCTTGAATTATTTCATTCAGCTTCTACTTAAGCTCCTTAAAATTCTGTTTAAGCTCCTTCATTGACTGTGCAATACTAATACTCAGTCAAGATTATCCTTTTGGCTTGTTTCAACTCTTAGCTTCATCCAACTATCTTCTTTACCTCATATATTTATTGAACAATACATTATCTTGTCAAGAATGAACTTATCAAGTGCTCATTTGTATTTCCATGATACTTAACACATCTCAACTCAACCTTTCACTAGGTCATCTCATGATCTCTTCTTTTCAAATCATCTTCATCAATCAAATGATATGGCACTTTACACTCTTAGTAAATGTCTCTTGAGTAGGTTTGACACTATCTCTTACCAATAAGTTTGACATCAATGACAACATAACAATTGCTCCAATTGTAGTTTCCAACACCCCTAATTGGCTTTAAATTAAAAATGTGTCTGCTGAGTTTTGGCCTTTGTTATCTCATATTTTAATACTATTGGGGAAAATTATTAAAATTAAAGAATCAAGGGTCACCATCACCCTTTTAGATTCTAGGGTTCTTATTGCTCTTGACCTAGAAATTGACATCTCAGGAAAATTTTCTTTTAAATTTTATGAGGAAGTGTTTTTGGGGTTATTAAGATTTTGGGCAACTTGAATGCATGTTTTCATTGTAAGATCAATGACCATAATAGAACGGAGTTTCCTCCACTTAAGAAAAAAGTGATACATAATCCTTTAATTATATTTAAATAGAGAAACCTTCTAAGGATGTGTTTCAAAATGATAAGAACGTAGACATGGATAAATAGAACACTTAGATTTTAGGGGAGGAATTATGGTAAGAAAGAAAGAGTGATTTGGTTGATGGTTCTTGTGAGGGAGAGGCATATCTCAAGAACTAAAAATTTTCTCTCACAAACCCACTATTAAATGATGTTTTTTATGTCATTTGATCTAAAAGATTGCTGCTAAAAAGTTGCTACAAAATCAAACCTAGAAAAGAACAATGTATTGATATGGATTGTGAAGACCTGATGATGTTGAAAAAGAAGTTTGTAAAGGACATCAACAATACAAATATTTCTTTATTTCTTAAGAAAAATGTGTATTTAGTAACTATAGAACAATATCCCTATGCAACACTATTTACAAAATAATTTTAAAATATTTGACTTATAGAATGAAAAAATATTAGAATCTATAATATCCTTGGAACAAAATAGATTCATGCCTAGTGGGGAGATAATTGATAGCATAATTTTTGTAGAAAGGACAATTCATACTATGATTTCAAAAGAAATAGAGGGAATGATGATCAAATTAGACTTAAGAAAGGCACATGACTAGGTAAAATAGAGATTTTTATTAGTAGTTATGAAAAAGTTTGGAGTAAAAAACTATTTGTTAGAGACGATTCAATATTCCATTTCATTGATGTGACATTCTATTGCCTTCAATGATTCTTTGTGTGGAATTTTTAGTGCATCAAATAAAAAAAGGTCAAGATATCCCATATCTTCATTTTTATTTGTCACAATGGTAGACGCAATAGGGAGAGACACAAATGAAGATGATATTATAGTCATTAGAAAGGTGTAAAAGCAGTCAATCACATTGGCACAATCACTTGTGGACAATTTGCATATTAATCAATGTTGTTTCAGGAAGAAAGTATCATGCAATCAAGAATTATTGAGGAAATTTTGGATGAATGCTCAACATATGTCAAGGAAAAGCACAAGAAAATAAAAATATGAATTTATTTTTTAATACTCAAAAGAATAGTCAAAAATTCACTGCAATGTTTTTGGGCTTTCTCGCAACCATGATGCCTATTGAACACCTTAGAACTCTAATATTTACTAGTACTTGCAAAATTTTTCATTAAGTAGAAGTAGTGGAGAGGAGTAAAAGATAAGAAATGTCATGCAAAATAAATTCATTAATTAGTTGGGAGGATGCATAAGAAGTTGGTGTTATAATGATTTAGAATAATTGAGAGGGAGGGGGAATTAATCAATTATCCTTAGGTCCAGGTGTAGCAATTCAACTTTTAACAACTTCAAAACTAGTCTATATAGCATATCATTAGCATTTTAACTTTCTTTAACTCTTTGTTTTGTCTATGTGTGTTGGCTAACAGTAAATAAACAACTGTAAAAATAGAATGCATAAAGAAAAATCCACACATGTAAATAACACTTTGACACCAGGATTTAACATGTAAAACCAATTTGGGAAAACTGAACAAGTAACATGCTACTAGTTTTTCACTCTTCTAAAGTGATCTCAATTAATAGCCAACCCTATTAAAGGTTATACAACACACTATTAAATGTGACCCTACTAAAGGATTTAATCACCCTATCAAGAGTGGCCTTATTAAAGGACTTCAGATCATTCCATTAGAATGTTGCCTTGATTAAAGGATTTACAAAATGATTGTTAGGTCAACCTTGATTAAAATATTTTGACTACCACAATGCTTAGAATGTAACAATAGGTTTGATCTATGAAGTATAACTCACTTTGCAAACTCAAATCTCCATTCACTCATTTTTTGGTTCATTGATTGACCTCCATTCACATCTCCATCATTGATTTGCTTGGCATCCCTTTAAGCAATCACACTTCACACTTTTCCTTTATTGCTCTACTCTTCATGGCTTCTCCTTAAGATCACCAATCAAAAATGAACCAACTTTAGAAATCATATATTATGTCTCCTTAAATAGGTAATTTCAATCTTTTTCCACTTAAAATCATCATAGATCTTAGGGTTAGGTAAAATTAATTGAATCCTTCCATCATTTTGTTTTCCTTTTCCTTCTAGAAATTTTTGATCAAATCCTTGTCTTTGATTGCATAACAAACTCTCTTTTTTCATTAAATACTCCATATCATCAATCCTGATCATCCAGGTGCTTTGACTAATCCAAAATTCCAACTATGTTAGCCTCAAATTCTACTCTTTCACAAATTATAACTTTTGTTGTTACTTAGAAATCATTGTGTTCTCTTACTTAGACATCATTACGTAGCTCGACATACACTATGTTTTGCTCAACATTTACTTGCTAACTCAGTCATTACTATGCTCAGTCACTACCAAAATTTCTTCATCAACTTACTCGATAGTAACTATCACTCAGCTTGAGCTATTGTTTGGCTTCTACTTAAGCTCCTTAATCTTCTACTTCACTTGCTTCATTGACTGACCACCACTAATACTTAGTCAAGCTTAGAGTTTAACTCAACTCTTGTCCTTTCACTCGTACATCAATTCACTTGGCTTCTTCACTTCATGTAATGATTAAACAACACATTATCTTGTTGAGGACTAAAACATCAAGTGCCCATTGTAATTTCATAATACTTAGCTTCACATCACTCCACAACATCACTAGCGCACCTTGCTATCTCTTATTTTCAAATCCTCTTCATCAATCAAATGAAATGACACTCTACACTATTAGTAAATGTATCTCTAGTGGTTTGACATCAATGACAACATATCAATTGTTCCATTTGCAATTTCCAACACTCTCCCTCTTTGACATTGATGGCATACCACTAGTTACCATGAAATCTAAAATCTTCAAACTTGTACTAACATATCCCTCTGTGATTGTCTTTTTTCTTTCTTAGTTTCATTTTGATTCTCATCTAATGCAATCTCTATATTCTCCATCTATTCTCAATATCTAGTTTTGATCTCTGGTTGACAACACCTCAAGTCATGCTCTTGATTTGAACATTCTCTCCCTCTCTAACAACAAGCACTCCATATAAATTCTCCCTCTTACTAATAGGAAAGGTAACTACATACTCTCCCTCAATATATGAATGGTAACTACCATATATTTCCCTCTTTGACAATAATGGCAAAGACATCAACTATTTACATCCATCTTCATGTCATTGTTCTGACTGATATAGAAATGTCGCTTCAACATCTTGCTTCATAACTCTTTACATCTTCATCTTCTCATAGTTCATTATGTTTCTTTTCACACCTTTGGACAGAGCATAAAGTGTGATCCCTTGCATCAATGTGTAATATATTCTGATTATAACAATTGATGCAATGCAACATATTTGCTTAGTTTTTTCTAGGTAGGAGAATGATCCCAAACTTATTTCTTAGATACACAAATGCATCCATAGGTAGTGCCTTTGTGAATATGTCCATTAACTATTCCTTTATGTTCACATATTCCAATATTACTTCTTTGTCTTGTACTATCTCTCTCAAGTAATGATACTTGATCTAAATATGCTTAGTCTTTGTGTGCATCACATATTTCTTTGATATATTTATAACACTTGTGTTATCATAATAAATAAAAACATTTTCAATGATATTTTCCTTCATTCCTTTTAGCAACTGCTTGATCCACACAATGTTAGAACAATTGACTGTTGTAGCAACATATTCAACCTATGTTGTAGATTGTGAAATATAATTTTGGTTCTTTCTTGTCCATGAAACCAATCTCCTTCCTAGAAAAAAAGCTCCTCCACTTGTACTTTTTCTATCATCAATGTTACCTGCCCAGTTAGCATTTGTATAAACTATCAACTCAAATTTATCACTCTTCTTGTACCTTAGTTCATAATCTTTTGTTCCTTTCAAATATCTTAGGATCCTTTCACTGTCATTATGTAAATTTCTCTAGGATTAGCAAAGAATCTAGCAACAATACCAACTACTAATGCAATGTTAGGTCTTCTATGTACAATGTACTATAGTTTTCTAGTCATTGACCTATTTGATGTTTGATTCACCTTAGCCAAAACATCATTATTGACAATTTATGTCTAGTCACCATAGGTGTTCCAACTGGTCTTGAGTCTTCCATTACAAAAGTCTTCACAATTTCCTTGATGTACTTGGATTGTGTAATGTAAATGCCTTTATTCATCTGATAAACTTACAATTCAACTAAGGATTTTATTTCTCCAAACATTGACATCTCAAATTCCTTCTTCATTTCATTAGCAAAAGATTTTCTTAGTGAATCTTTTCCTCCAAATATGATATCATCAACAAATATTTCAGCTAGTAATATCTTACTTTCAAATTCACTTTTTAGGTACAAATTTCTATTGTCATTATTTCTTACAAAACCATTTTTCACAAAATAGTTGTATAATATTTCATACCATGCTCTAGGGCCTTTCTTTAAGCCATATAATTCTTTGTGTAACTTACATACCATATTCTTTTTGCTTGGATCAACAAATCCTTTAGGTTGTTCAATGTACACTTCTTCCTCCAAAATACCATTCAAAAATGTAGATTTGATATCCATTTGGTATACTTTGAATCCTTTTTATGCAACATATGCAAGAAAAATTCTCACTCCTTCCAACCTTGCAACTGAAGCAAAAGTTTCATCATAGTCAACTCCTTCTTGTGTATATCCCTTACAAACTAGTCTTGCCTTGTTTCTTGTGACTTACCCTTTATCATTTAGCTTGTTTATGAAAATCCACTTAGTTCCAATCACATTCTTATCCGTTGGTCTAGGAACAAATGTCCAAGTCTTTTTTTTCTCAATCTGCTCAATTTTTTCATTCATTGCTCCTTTCCAATCTTCATTCTCCAAAGATTTTCTTATGGATTTAGGTTCAAATTCACATAATAAGAATGTAACATTCTTCAATTTTCTTCTTTCCATAACTTCTAAATCTTGATCTCCAATGATTTGATCTAATGCCATCTCACATACTTTTCTAATATAGGTTCAAGTCTTTTTTCTTCTTGTCATGGTTTGCTAGATTTAGCTTGATCATCTTCTTCAATTGTCTTTAGCTACAAATCGACTTCCTTTGTCTCTGACTTGGCTCCTATAGCCAGATGCTCATCAATCTAGTGATGCTTGATAGAATTAATCTATAGAATCTTAGTAGTGCTTGGTTGCTAATGCTCAACAACCACCATCTTTGGTTTAGGTAAGGTGCTAGGTTCACCTTCATAGATATAAACCAAGCTCCTATAATCTTTAGGTTCTTTCTTGAATTCTTCTGCATTCTTCTCTACAAATTCATCAACTATAACATTTGCACTTCCCACAACTTTTTTAGTGTTAGAATTCAAACACTTATAAGCTTTACTTTTAGTGGAATATCCTAGGAATACACTTTCATCTCTTTTTGCATCAAGTTTTTGTTTTCTTGCATCTTTCAATATGTAACATTTACTTCCAAAAACTTTAAAATAATTCACATTAGATGCACAACCATACCAAATTTTAAAAGGTGTTTTATTTATCCCTTTCTTCACTTGAACTCAATTTAGAGTGTAAACTACAGTATTTACAACTTCTCTCCAGTACTTCAGTGAAACATTCTTGGACATCAACAATGTCCTTGCACAATCCATAATTGATCTATTCCTTCTTTCAGATACATCATTCTATGGTGGAGTCCTTGATGCACTCATTTGTCTCTTGATTCCTTTGTCATTATAGGATATGTTTGCTCATCTAATATGAATTCACCTCCTCTATCTAGTCTCAAGCACTTTAGATTATTTCATGTTTCCTTTTCAACTCTAGCCAAATACCACTTAAACATTTGAAATGCATATAATTTTTCCTTAAGAAACATCATAGTCATCATTCTAGAAAATTCATCAACAAATAAAATGAAATATGTGTCACCATATTAGCTTTGCACTACAATAAGACCACATAAGTCAGTATGAACTAACTCTAAAATATCATAAGAAGAATAGATCTTTCTCTTGAAATTGAACTTTGTCATTTAACCCATTTGACATTGTTTGCACATCACTTTATTAGGTTTGCTCTTTCCTAGTAATCCTCTAACTCTTTCAATCTTACTAATTCTTATTGAATTATCAAAGTTTACATGACATAGCCTCTTATGCCATAACCAAATATCTTCAAATTGTGCAAATAAACAAGTATCTTTAGATGGGTCAAGATAGAACAAGTTACCTCTTGTTTGCTTTCCACTTCCAACTAGTTCACCAATAGCATCATAGATATTTTCCTTCTTGTTTTTGAAATCAACTATGTAGCCTAAATTGATCAACTGTGCCACACTCAAAAAGTTTTATTTCAAACTATCAACCTAATATGCATTGTCACATTGATCTTATCATTCATTTTAATTGATGCTTTACCTTTCACATAACATGGTGCATCATTTCCAAACTTAACACTACTTCAATTATAATGTTTTAGCTTCTCAATCTTACTTGTATCACTAGTCATATGATGTGAGCAACCACTATCAATTATCCATCTATTAGTCTTTCTCACATGTGAAATCAAAGTAGTTTTCTCATCTTCATTAGAATCATCTTTCACTGCAACATAAACAACTTCTTCATCATGATCACCAGAATTACTATCAGAACCATCTTCTTCAACGATGTAACAAGATTTCTTACCTTAATTATTGTAGTCTTTCTAATCTTTGTTACCCTAGTTGTCTCTCCTTCCTCTATACTTGAAATCTTTCATTTCCTCTTTCACATCTCTGTTATGACATCTTGTGGTAATATGACCAACTTTGTTACATGTAAAACATATAATAGGAAATTTACCTATGTATTTGCCTTTTCCTTTTGGTAGTCTTCTAGCCAATAATGTTTCAAGTTTATCAAGGTCATCATCAAATTCACTGTCACTTTATACATACTTTCTCTTCTTCTTTTTCTTAGACCCATCAAAGGTTAATTTTGCTTTAAAAGAAGATTCAAAACTAGAAGGTGAATAATTATCAAAATTTGACAATTCAAATGTAGTGAGTCTACCAATTAGACTATTTGATATCAGATTATTACTAGGTTTACATCTCAGTTTTTGAATTATAGACAGTCTAATTACATAAATAGGAAGTAAATTCCTTAATACCTTAATTATCAAAGTCTCATCAAATATAATGCCTCTAGCTCCTCTAATAGTATTCACCACCTCTTTGATTCAGCTACAATATTGCGCAACAATCTTGCCTTCTTTCATTCTCATGTCATCAAACTTACTTCTCAAGATTTATGCCTTAGCTCCCAATAAATTATTGTCTTTACAATGAATCTGTGCCAATTTTGCCCACATTTTCTTCATAGTAGTGCAATCCTTCACATCATCAATTTTTGCATAACTTAGGGTTGTTGCAAGTTCAATCATTATTTGGTTTTCCTCCTACTTCTCTGTCATTTTTTCAACTACCATAGGTATTGGTACCTCAATGTATTCATTGTCCAAGTAGTATGATGTAGAATCTCCAATACCAAATTAGTGCAATCTCATCAATCTTTGTCATGCTAGAAAGTTCTCCTTGTTCAGCTTGGGAATCTCTCTCTTGTACATCTTGATTTTTGGCTATAAGTCCTTCCAACTCTCCTTGCAAGCATTGTTCCTTTGATACCAATTGTTATAATGATTTAGAATAACTGATGGTGGGGGGGTGTGAAACAATTATGTTAGAATATATAGTCCACCAATATGACTGAGAGGTGGGGGACAAGGAGTGAATCAGTTATCCAACTATTATCACAAGTATCAACCTTACTCAAACTTAACAATGTGAACAATAAAACTAGAAACCACAGCAAGATACTCATGCATAATAACACCAGATATGTTAACTAGGGAACCCTTTGATCAGAGGGGAAACCCCAATGGAGATGGTACCCACAAGATGATGTACTAATATAAATATTCCTTTTTAGAGGATGGAACATGTTAGGAGTCTATAACAACATTCAGTACACATTAGTCCCTATTGGGAGACTGTGAATCCCTATTAGGAGATTCCAACTCTGTTAGGAGTTGTAGAAGGTAGATGGACCCACTATCCAAATAAATTTAAGGGAAATACCAATGAACCCATTATCCAAATAATCTATGTATTATTCCTTGTAGAATAATAGAATTAAATTGTACTTCCTTCCTCTTTCTCTTTCATGTCAACTAGACCTCTACTCCTTTTGATCTTGTAATAAGATCAAAAATCTTGCATCCAATAATCCCTTGGATCACTTACTCACATTCACCAAAGACTCTTCTCTTTTTCATAGTTTGCACATAACATACACTCAATTCACTTTTACAAACAACGAAAAAATATTTCCTTTATACCATATCTTCAAAATAATTCCTTGATTCAATCTTTGAGGCTTTCCCAATTAATTATAACAAGATAATTAATTAATTCATAATTACAATAGCACTATTGGTTCACAGTCTATAAAACTTCTTATATGTGTGACTTTAAGACCTGCACACTTGTTGACATCACCATTAGACTATCCTCTATCATTGGCTAACTACACATCACCAAATTATATATCTGCTAGAAGATATAGTAGGATCATCAAAAACTACTTTCCATGTACTTTGTCTCTGCATTACTCTTTGTAAATCACTTATAGCTTCTCTACATCTTTGACTTAGACTCTATGCATTTAACCTCATCATCATGACATAAGGTGCAACATGTCCTTGACTACACATCACCAAACAATAAAAACTTTTTCTATACAACTATGATATATGTTTGCTACTCTGCCAATCTTCACAGACTTACTCGATGACAAACACAGTCATGAATGCAACATGTCGATACTCTCCAATGCTCAAGATACTCCCCCAAAGGAATGCCATCAATATTCATGCTAACAATCTCCCCCTTTGGCATTGATGACAACATAGATGAAAATCATCTAAGTTCCAAGAATATCAAATAGTACTTTGTCATTGTTGTTGTTGTTCTCATCTTTTCAAATCCTCTTCATCAATCAAATCTGAAATCCTTTAGAACACTACTCTATTATGTATCTTTATGTTGTATATCTCTCCTATAGAGATATTCATGAATCCTTCTAAATCTCCCAAATAAAGTAGAGATTTTTATGCACTCTTCTCTCCCATACACACTTAGGACACTCTTATTCCCCATACACACTTAGGAGACATTTTTCATGCACTCTTCTCCCCCATTGACATCAATGACAAAGACTTAATTATGTCAATTGTTGTTCAAAGACTTTAACTAGCTCAAGTGTCCAAAGGCACCATTCAATACCAAATACCAACAGTCCTTAATGACTCTTCTCATCATAGATACTCCCCCATATAAGAAGCATCAACATTCAGTCCAGTCAAACAATAGTGCTCTGTACTACTAGACTGATGCAATCTTTGCATCATCTACTGTGAAGTAGGTAGGGGCATAAGCCTAAGCATACATCTTAAGTACTCAAATGTATCTTTAGGTAAGGGATTCATAAAAATATCTCCAATATGATCTTTAGTACTCACATACTCCAATCTAATCTCTTTTTCCATTTCTTTCTCTCTTAAAACATGATACTTAATAGATATATGCTTAGTCTTAAAATGCAATATAGGATTCTTAGATATACTCACTGTACTTGTGTTATCACAGTATATGATAATAGGTTTTGAAAATTCTATCTTGATGTCTTTCAACATTTTCTTCATCCACATCACTTGATTACAATCATTTGTTGCTGCTACAAACTTTGCCTCAATTGTACTCTGTGAGATACAATCTTATTTCTTGCTTACCTAAGAAACCAATCTTCCTCCAACAAAGAATGTTCCACCACTGGTGTTTTTTTATGTCATCCATACTGCTTGCCCAATTTGCATTAGTATATGCACATTGAGTGAAATCACTCAATCTGTCATACCATATTCCATAATCAGATGTCCCCTTCAAATATATGAATATCCTTTTTACTGCTACATAGTGATACTCCTTAGGATCAACTTGAAATTTAGCTACAATCCCAATTGCATTTTCTATATTTGGTTTGGTTTGAGGCAAATATTGCAAACCTCCAATCGTGAATTTGTACTTCTTCTGCTCAACTATAGGGGTCTCATCTTTGCTAGACAACTTGTGACCAATTGTCATTGGTCTACCAACAAGCTTACAACTTTCCAAGCCAAATCTCTTCAACAAATCTTTCAAATACTTAGCTTGTGATATAAAGATAACACCACTATTTTGCATAATTTTCAAACCTAGGAAAACCTTCATTTCTCCTATCATACTCATTTCAAACTCATTCTTCATTTCTTCAACAAACTTATCACTTGCTTCATCATCACCTCCAAATATTATGTCATCAAAAAATAGTACTATTGTTAGCAAACAATTCTCTATTTCTTTCAAATACAGGTTATTATTTGTCATACCTTTAACAAATCCAAGTTTTGCCAAATAACTATCCAACCTTGCATACCAGGTTCTAGGTGCTTGCTTCAGACCATATAGAGCTTTCTTCAATGTATACCATGTCTTTTTCTTCTATCAAAGGGAAACCTTCAGGCTACTCAATGTATACCTCTTCTTCAAGTTCTCCATACAAGAAGGTTGATTTGACATCCATCTTATACACTTTGAATTTCTTGTTCACTGCATAAGCCAAGAATGGTCTTATTACTTCCATTTTGGCTACAGGGGCATATGTCTCTTCATAGTCTATTCCTTCTTGCTGTGAATATCCTTTGCACACAAGTCTAGCCTTGTTTCTTACAACTTCACCTTGCTCATTCGTCTTGTTTCTAAACACCCATTTGGTTCCAATAAAATTCTTGTCTTTAGGACTTGGAACTAATTCTTGTGTTTCATTCTTCATAATTTGATCTAATGCTTCCTTCATTGCTTGAATCCAATGATCATCTTTGCATGCTTCATCTACACTCTTAGGTTTAACTTGAGAAATCAAACATATCTCTTCAATAACTCTATTTCTTTTCATCACTCCTTTTTCTTTGCCTCTAATTATCTTCTCTAGAGGGTGATTCTTTGTCGCATTCCCATTAGAGGTAGGAGTTGCTAACTCATCTCTTATCTCTTCTCTTGGTTCAAATCTTTCTCCTCTATTCTCAACAATTTTTACATCATTATGTAGATCATTATTAGTCTCAAAGAAAACTTCTACTTATGTCAATTAGTCTCTAGATTATAGTCATGAATAATAATTACCAAAGCTATCTCTTCTACTACTACTTCTTTCTTAACTAGTTCAAGCTCATCGTCAACAAATGAACTCTTTCTAGATTTTGCTTTCTCTATTAGGACATCTAGATGAAAAATGACCAAGCTCTTTACATGTCCAAAAAATAAAATTTTTCATACCTTATAGCTCTCTTTTCATAAGTATATCAATTCCTTCTTTGATCTTTATGTTTTCTTTGGATAAGGATTTGCTTGTGCTTCTATACTTTTGTATGCAACAAAAGGATTCTGGATCAGGAAACTCAATGTTCAGATCTTTACACATATATGATAACTCACCAAGAATATCCATCTTATGTGTGTCAAAATTCCTCTATATAACTTGGGACTATCTTTTCTGAAAAGATTCACCATAGATCTCCCAAAGCTATTAAGCTTTCTCTTCAAGGACCTGATGTTCTGATACCAATTGTTAGAATATATAGTCCACCAATATAATTGAGAGGGTGGGGGGTGAATCATTTATCCAATTATTATCATAATTATCAACCTCAATCAAACTTAATCATGTGAACAATATAATCAAAAACCACAACAAGATACTCATGCAAAATAACACCAGATATGTTAATAAGGGAAACCCTTGATTAGAGAGAAAATGCTAGTGGGGGTGGTACCCACGAGATGGTGTACTAATATAGATATTCCTTGTTAGAGGATGGACCCTAGTAGTAGTCTATAACAACATTCAATACATATCAGTCCCTAATAGAAAACTTTGAGTCCATGTTAGAAGATTCCAACCCTGTTAGGAGTTGTGCCAACCCTATCAATAGTTATAGAAGATAGATGGACCCACTATCCAAACAACTTCAAGGGAAAGACTAGTGAATCCACTATCCAAATGATCTATGTATTATTCCTTGTAGAATAATAGAATTGAATTGTACTTCCTTCCTCTTTCTCTATCTGTTCAATTAGACCTCTTCTCCTTTTGATCTTATAACCAGATCACAAATCTCACATCCAATAATCCCTTAGATCGCTTAGTTGCATTCACCAAAAACTCTACTCCTTTTTGCACTTTGCATGTAACATACACTCAATTCACATTTACAAACAAGGAAAACATCTTTCCTTTATATTATACCTTCAAAATAATTCCTTGAGTTGGCCTTGAGGCTTTCCCAATTAATTATAATAAGATAATTAATTAATTTGTAATTACAATAGCATTGTTGGCTCACAATTTATACAACTTCTTACACGTGTGAATTTAGGACCTAGGCACTTGTTGACATCACCATGAGACTATCCTTTATCACTAGCTAACCACACATCACCAGATTATATATTTGCTAGAAGATATAATAGGATTATTAGAAACTGCTTTTCGTGTACTCTATCTTTGCACTGCTCTCTGTAAATCACTTATAGCTTCCCCACATCTTCAACTTAGACTCTGCATATTTAACCTCATCATCAAGACACAAGGTACAACATGTCCTTGACCATGTATCATCAAACAATAAAAACCTTGTCTATACAACTATGATCTATGTCTACTACTCTGTCAATCTTCACCGACTTACTGCTATGTTGACATCAATGACAAACATAGTCATGAATGCAACATGTCAATACTCTCCAATGCTTAGGATACTACCCCAAAGGAATATCATCAACATTCATGCTAAAAAGTTATCCTTGGGTCTAGATGCAGCAATTCAACTTTTAACAACTTCAAACAACTTAATCAATCTCATAAAACAACTTAATCAATATATAGTATCATCAACAATTTAACATTCTTTAACTCTCTTGTTCACTTACCAACAACTTATGGTCAGGGGATGAAGCTTAGCATTTTTGAATTGGCTAGCTCGTGGATGGGCGGTAATTTGGAAGGGGAGAATCTTGCAGGGGAAATGGACCTAGGTGGGACAAGTGACTACTTTGCATATTCCCAGGCAAAGCATGTAGAGGTGGACATATTGGGGACTTGTGGGGTCTGAAATTCCCTTTCAAGTCTTTCGCCTAGACTTCACATGGCTTGTCAAGCTCTTGGTCAAGCTAATTTTTTTGAATGCAGAGGCTTCTCGATATAATAAAGCTAAAAACTAGTAGAACAAAGTGGAAGATCAAAGGGAGTGGATCTCATTATTTGGAAGGAAGCCTAGAGGAAAATCTTCTTTTTGTCCAATAACATCAAAATACTATTGGGAAAAAGGTAAGTTTCAAATCTATATTCCTGATCAGATTGTTCATTTTTCTAGTACTTCAATGGATTGCACTCTGGTTGGCAAATTCTTGGGAGCTAGACCAGATATCGATACCTTGAAAAAGATGTTGAAACGAAAGTGGGTGATTTGCAGTCAAGTTAATATAGCCCCTATGGTGAATGGATTCATGTCGTTTGTTTTTAACTATAAGGAGGATATGAATATGGTTCTATGTGGAGGACCATGGATGTTTAGCAAAAGAACCTTCACAGTTAAGAAATGGGAGCCTAATATGGATTTATCTGATGCTTTTTTCTTAACTACTTCGATCTGGGTGAGATTGTCAGGCCTCCCTTTAGAATACTGGCATGAAGACATTTTTAAGGGAATAACGAGATCCTTTGGGGAACTTATTGTTGTTGATCAGGCTACGGTAGGGAAATCAAAATTGAATAGTGCTAGATTATATGTGAAAGTGGCTAATCTGAATGACTTCCTTGATAAGGTGGAATTGTTTTCAAAACTTGGGAAAAGGACTCAAGAAGTTACCTATGAGGATCTCCCAAATACTTGTTTTTCTTGTAAAAAATAGGGTCATTAGGTTAAGAACTGTTCTACCAAAAACAAAAATCAAACTAAGGTTGTTAAAGAGGACAAGAAGGAGGAAAAGAATAAGAAGAAAATATGGAGACCAAAATCTAATGGTCAGAATGAAAAAGAAAATAATCTTAATCTTGGAACTAATTTTGAGAATGAAAAAAGGAATTCTTTGAATTCTGATAAGCAGGATGATGGTCTTGTTTTGTCTGGGCAAGAAACCCACTTGCCTAATTCGATGAAACAAATTGTTATATACCATAAGAATGCCTTTAAATGGGAAGATTTTTCTGAATAGGAGGAAATAGAGGAAGGAGAAATTATGGACATAAGAAGCAAACATCTGATTTTGGAGAAAATGCAAAATAGGGAAGATTTGTTGTTGGAGGAAGTGCAAAAAGGGGAAGTTCATACTTCTAAGTCTCAATAAAATGGGGAAGTCCATGCTACTGAGATTCAGAATATTGAATCCCAGTCTCTTGAAGCATCTCTATGTAATGACTCAATTCCTCTTTGGAATGAATCAGAACTAGAGCAGAAAAGCTTGGAAAAGCTGAACCTAAAACAAAATCAGAGCTAGAAGAAAAAGACTAAGAAGAAAAACTCTTCAATTCCTAAGAGAATTGAGAACCGAAGCATTAAAATGGAGTAGAACTTTAAGGTGGAGAAACAGATTAAGGTTAAACCAAATGTGGGGACACCAGAAAAATAGGGAAGAAAATCTTCAAGGAAAATAAGAGAATTTGAAAGTTTACAGAATATTGCTGATGGAAGACAAGCAACTATTCTAAATTTTACCCCTAAAAATAACCATGAAAATAATTACTTGGAATATTAGGGGGATGAACAGTAATCATAAATTGGATATTGTTCGTAACTTTGTTAGGTAGCATAAACTAGATATCTTTTTGCTTCAAGAAACAAAAATGGCAAAGGAAAGAGTTGAAAAGATCAATTCTTTTAAGGAATACTATTTAAAGGCAAGTAGTTTGGAAGGGGCTTCAGGAGGAACTCTTATACTTTGGTTAAAATCCTTATTTTCTGGTCTTGTTATAAATGAAAGTAAGCACTTTATGGTGGTTAAAATGACTAGGTTATGCTAGAAATCTAAGTGGTTCCTAGTCAACATGTATGCTCCTAATACTAAGAATTCTAGGAAAAAAGTTTGGAAAAATTTACCTAATATTAAGAGCAAAGAAAAAAATGGTAGATGGATCTTTATGGGTGATTTTAATGTTCCCCTTTATGATCAAGAGAAAAAAGGAGGAAATGTTAGCCAGCTTGATGAGAGGTTGGACTTAATGGAATTCTTTAATAATGAAGGGCTTATGGATATGGATCTCCATGGTATAGAGTTCACTCAAACTAATAAAAGGATTGGCAATGAATATATTCAAGCTCATCTAGATAGGGCCTTGATATCTCTAGATTGGACCAATGATTTTTTTGGTAAATTGGAAGCTTTCCAGAAAGTGGGATCAGATCATTTTCCTTTGATTTTTACTGATGTTAAGGCATATTCTAAGAAAAACTATCCATTTAGATTTGAAAAAATGTGGATGCAACATCTACATTTTAAAAGTAAATTGGAGGAATGGTGGAACATTGAAGTTGAAGGGACTGCTCTTTATAAAGTGGCTACTAAACTTAGAAATGTTTAAAAAGAGGCTAACATCTAGAATAAAAGATGTTTGGGGAACATTTTTGAGATCAAACCTAAAATTAAGGAAGAGTTGAAAATTATCCAGGATAAGATACAGAAGGAAGGTTATACTCCTGATTTGGTTAGAGAAGAAAATGGTAAACTGATTGAGTATCATGATATTATCACTAAAGAGGAAATCTATTAGAAGCAAAGGTCAAGACATGTTTGGTTGAAGGAAGGGGATAAAAAAACTAGGTTTTTTCAACTTTCTACAATGAAGCATAGGTCCAAAACTCACATCTCTAATCTTAGAATAGGTGATAGGAATATCACTGAGGAAAAGGATATTTCAAAAGAACTAGTTTCTCTCTTTGCTTCCCTTATGATAGTTGATCCTAATATTGATCTTCTTAACCAAGAGGAAATCCTTAGCCTTATTCCCCCTTTGGTTACTAGAGATCAAAACAAGATGCTGGGATCTATTCCAAATGATAAGGAAATTTATTAGGCTATTTGCTCCTTAGTTGGGGATAAATCTCCTAGCCCGGATAGATTTCCTATGTTCTTTTTTCAAAAAGAATGGAATTTGGTTGGGAAAGATGTTTGTTGTGCTGTCAAAGAATTCTTTGGGGCTAAAAGAATGTTGAAAGAGATTAACTCTACCTTTCTCTACCTTATTCCTAAAAAGGTGGGTAGTGATTCCCCTGACCAATTCAGGCCTATAAGTTTATGCAATTCTTTTTATAAGATCATTTCTAAGGTCCTCACTTCTAGGCTTCTCTTGGTGCTTCTAGAGATAATTGTTGAACAACAGAATGGCTTCATTCCAGGTAGACAAATTTTGAACTCTATCATAGCTGTGCATGAGAATATCCACTCTTTAGTCTATTCTAACAATTACAATTTCATTATGAAAGTTGATATTGTTAAAGCCTATGATAGAGTGGAGTGGGCTTTCCTTGAAAAGGTGTTATTGGCTTTTGGTTTCAATAATAATATTGTGTGAATTGTTCTTCAACTCATCTCTACCTCTTCAATTGTTGTTTTGGTAAATGGGTGTTCTTTTGCTTTCTTTAATCCCTCCAGAGGTCTGAGATAGGGAGACCCTTTATCTCCTATTCTTTTCACCATTATGGTTGATTGCATGGGAAGGTATATTGGGAAATTGGTTCAAGATGTTGATATTAAAGGCTTGCAACCCTCTTCTCAACCCGTTATCTACTCCCATGGTCAATTTGTTGATGACACTATTTTTATGGGCCAACCTAATGTTAGGGAAGCTAGAAATTTGAAAAAAGCTCTAAGCCTCTACTCATCAGCCTCAAGATAGCTAATCGACTAGAATAAAAATTCTTTGTTCTTTGTGAATACCCCAGTGTCTAGGCAAACCAAAATTGTTAAAATCCTAGGATGCTCCATAGGATCATTTCCTTGTACTTGTATGGGCCTCCCCTTGGGACTTAATGCCTCTGATTCCTTTTGGGAAGATATTATCAAAAAGTTCTCTAAGAAACTTGCTGGATGGAAGGGAAACCTATTGAGCCAAGCTGGTAAAGTCACTCTTCTGAAAGCTTGCCTTCAAAGTATACCTATTTATGCTTTGAGCCTTTTCAAAATTCCCTCTAAATATGTTGATTCCCTTGACAAAATCCAAAGGAAATTTCTTTGGTCTAGTACTGAGGAGAAGAAGAGAATGGCTTGATTGCTTGGGAGCAAATTTGTAAACTGATCAGAAATGGAGGCTTTGGATTGGATTGAGGACTACCCAAAGTATGAACAAGGCTCTACTTGCTAAGAAAGGATGGAGAGTGTACCATGATGATAAGGAGTGGAGATCTATATGGAAACATAAATATTCATATAATGCCCCTTCTCTTTCTGATTTCTTCTTATATCCTAATGTTATTTCCCCTTTTGCTATCTGGGCGACTGTGCAAGGTACTAAGAACATCTTAAGTGAAGGTTGCTCATGGAAAGCTGGAAATGGGTAGAAGATCCAATTTTGGGATGATTCCTAGATTTTGGACCATCTGCTAATAGATGATTTTGAGGACGGGACCTACATTGATCAATGCAAGAAGTTATATGGTATTCATGTGGAAAAATATTGGGTCAATAGTTGTTGGGTTAGTCTTACTAACATTAGCCAAGACTTCAATAATATTCAAATAATGTTGAATGCTTACTACTTATATCCCTATAAGGAGGATAGAATGATATGGAGGAATGATGCTAATGGGAGTTTCAAAGTCTCCTCTATATTTAGATCTAAAGAAAACGAACTTGGTCCCTTATGGTCTAAAGCCTGGATTAAAGGTCTAATTCCCAAAATCAATATTTTTTATTGGATTCTATTGCAGAATAAAATTCTAACCTAGGACAACTTGCAAAAAAGAGGGATAAATGTGGTCAACGATTGCTGTCTATGCAAGAAAGACTTGGAGAATAGGCATCACTTGTTTTTAAACTGCAATTATAGCCAAAATGTGTGGAGCTACATCTTCATCTTTTGGAATATTGCTTGGGTTCATCACAATAAAATTAACTATTGTTTTCAGAGTTGGACCTACCCAACTAATGATAGTAATGTGGATTATCTATGGAAAATCACCCTTCCTCACTTGTGTTGGGGAATCTGGAATGAAAGAAAAGAGAAAGAAACACCTGAATGGGTTCTAGGTCATAACATCATCAAAGAAATAAAGGAAGATTTCAAATCTCAAAAATCTATTCCTAATAGTTTCTTGATTGACAATCCTATGCATAATACAAGACCCAAAAAGAAGGTGGAGGATCAAAGATTAAGTGTTAAATGGAAGGCTCCTCCGAGGGGATGGATTAAGGAGAATTTTGATGGGGCTACTAAGGGAAACCTTGGAAAAGTAGGGTGTGGAGGAATTATAAGGGATCATACCGATAATACTATTGATGTTATTGCAATTCCTATTGGCATATCAACCAACCATAGAGCTAAAGCCACTACTACCCTTTACACCATGAGACTGGGTGTGGAAATTGGAAGTAGGTACCTTTGGATGGAAGGTGATTCCCTTAATAGCATAAATATGCTCAATGATAGGACCCCAAGTACATGGACTATAGAGGATAGTATAATGGAAATTAAAGCCCTAATGGCTAATTTTGAAAAAGTCACCTTTTCCCATACTTATCGAGAAGGTAACACCATTGTCGATTGGCTTGCCAGTAGGGCTATACAAGGGGACAAAACACTGAGGTGGTGCAATGACCTCAGGAACAATGTGGATTTAAAATCACTCATTAAGTATGATGGTACATATGCGATAGAGGGAAAGATCCTCCAAGATTAGTAATTTAATGATAATTGAAAGAGGGTCTACGGAGGGGTGTGCTACAAGCTCGAGGATGTACTTCATTGCTATTATTATCTGAGCATGGCACGAAGGAAGATTAATGAAATCCTTGTTAACTTTTGAGAGTATTTTGGCTTGCTTCATTTTACCTCTTTTTCTAGGTTTAGCTACTCTGTTTGTTCTCAGAGATAAACATTGTTTGAAAATGGGGGGAGAGCTGAGGAAATAAGAGCCCAACAATTGCAAAAATTGGAAGGAAAAAGCTGCTATCTAGCAAATTCTTGAGAAATAAAATGTGACTTCTTACTTGGAGCAATTGCATGGTTTCAAACTGCATGTTACTGAAGCTTTCTTTAAGAACTAGTTCGAGGATAGGGTAACTTTGCATGGTGTCACAGTTCATCTCACAGATGACTTCATTGCTAAAGTGATTGGTCTCCTAATGGATGGACTGAAATATAACAAGGAAATGACCATCTCTAATATCGCCTTCAAGAGGTTTCAAAAAACTAAGGAGGAAGAGCAAAAGTTGGAGAAGAATGGGGACTTTTATGAGCTTAACTAGATAAAGGTAATGTGGAGGGATGTGTTATCATGTCTTTGTGAATATTTTATTTTAGATGGAAGATCCAAAAGAGTCCACAAGTTCCATTTTGTTTTTCTGAACCATTTTCGATATAAAGATAGGATTTCTTTTCCTTTCTACTTGAGGTTTTTGTTATTACAAAGCCTCCAGGCCCATAGGAAGAAAGACTCTCACCCTATCCTTCATGAAGGCCTCATTCTCTTAATTGATAATTATTGCAAGGAAAAGGCGATTGTTGTTTCTCCTATTTCAGAGAAGAAAAGGAGGTTGGTGAGTGAATCCTAGTCTAGAAAGGGCAAAGGGGATGAAGGACAGAGCGTGAAGAAGAAATTAACGATTAAGGATACTCCCCAAAAAAATGTTGAGGAAATTATTGATTCCTCTAATAAAGATGAAGATAAAAATGTAGAGATAGAGGAAGACACAGAGATGGGGGATATTAGTTCTAATTTAGAGGGTTATCCTGGTAGTAAAAATGAGACTGAGAAGAATGATGTGGACAAAAATCTAGGAAAAAATGAAGGGTTAGACAATACTGGTAATGAAGATGACCAGGATGGAGAGACCTAGAGACTTGGAGAGGAGAATGTGGAGAAGGAGATGGGAAGGGAGAAAGGTTTAGGTAAAGAGGATGAGAAGGGCATGGAGATTCCTAGGGAGAAGACGGAAGATGACTTGAGTTTGGGGATTTTGATATCCTTCCTTAATACTACAAAGATTAAAGCTGACTCCTCTCCCCATGGAGATTCTTGGACTTACAATGAGATTATGAAACTTAAGAAAAAATTGGGCAAAGTGCAGAAGGATCAGGAGAATGACTGGGCCAAACTTGTGTTGTTGGATACTCAGGTGGGAATTATACCTGATAAACTAAAGGAATACAAAAAAGGTCTTCGACATATGATCAAGGAAAGTGGCAATAATAAGGAACAAATGACTTCTAGTTTGTGTGCAACTGCGACAAGTTTGGGGAAGAGGACCAATGAGGATATTATGTCTCTTGGAGGACCAAGTAAAAGGACCAGATTGAGCTCGCGGAAGAAGTCTGCTAAAGTTACTGCCGGTACTGGCTTTTCTCCTACTGATACTACTCATAGTATAGCTAAAGTGGGGAAGGAGGCTATTAAGATGATCAAGGAGCTACAGTAGTGGTTTGGTTTTTTCTGTTTTTGGTTTTAGTTTTCTATCTGGTAAGCTTTGTAAAACTTGTAGGTTCCAAGTCCTTGTAAAACTTGGTCACATTTTTTGGATACATTCTGTGGTTTCAGGTTCCTATAAAACCTAATTTTGTGTTTGCTTTTTGGTCTTAGGATCTTGTTTCCTAGTCATGCTATGTTTGAACATCTTTTTTTACTATTGTTAGGGGTTTCGGGTCCCCTCAAAACCCATTTTTACCTTAATCTAAAACAAACTTTAACTCTTTATTCTGGCTATGTGTGTCAACTAATAGTAAATAAATAACTATAAAAATAACATGCACAAAGAAACATCCACACATGTAAATAACACTTTGACACTAGGATTTAACGTGGAAACCCAATTTGGGAAGAAAACATCAAGTAACATGCTACCAATTTTTCACTCTTCTAAAGTGAGCTCAGTTAAGAACCAACCTTGTTAAAGATTATACAACACACTATTAAATGTGAAACTATTAAAGGATTTAATCACCCTATCAGGAGTGGCCTTGTTCAAGTATTATAGACCATTCCATTAGAATGTCACCTTGATTAAAGGATTTTGACTGCCATAATGGTCAGAATGTAATAGTAAGTTTGATTTGTAAGTATAACTCACTTTGCAAATTCAGATCTCCATTCACTCATCTGTTGGTTCATTGACTGGCCTCCATTCACATCTCTATCACTAATCTACTTGGCATGCCTTCAAAGCAATCACACTTCACCAAACTCTTCACACTTTTCCTCTACTGCTATGCTCTTCACAACTTATCCTTAAGACCTCCAATCAATAGCAAACAAACCTTAGAAATCATCTCTTATGCCTCCTTAAATAGGTAATTTTGATATATTTTCACTTAAACATCATCATAGATCTTAGGATTAGGTCAGATTCATCAAATCCTTCCATTAGTTTATTTTCCTTCTCCTTCTAGAAACTTCTGATAAAATCCTTGCCTTTGATCACATAAAAAACTCTCATCATGCATTAAATACTCCATCTCATCAATCCTTATCATCCATACGCTTTGACTAATATGAAATTCCAAATATATCAACCTCAAATTCAAATTTTTCACAAACTGTAGTTTTTGCTATCACTCAACAATCATTGTGTTCTCCTGATCAATCATCATTGTGTAGCTTGACATACACTATGTTTTGCTCAACATTCACTGGCTCACTCAGCCATTACCATGCTCAGATGCTACTAATGTTTCTTCATCAACTTGCTCTGCAATAACTATCACTCAGCTTAAGTTGTTTGTTCGGCTTCTACTTAAGTTCCTTAATCTTTTCCTTTACTTTCTTCACTGACCAACCAACATTGGTACTTGTTCAAGCTTAGAGTTTAACTCAAATCTTGTCCATTTACTCATCCATCAATTCATTTGGCTTCTTCACTTCATGTAATGATTAAACAACACATTATCTTGTTAAGGACTACCTTATCAAGTGTTGATTGTAATTCCATAATACTTAACTTCACATCACACAACAACGTCACTAGCTCACCTTACTATCTCTTCTTTTCAAATCCTCTTCATCAATCAAATGATATGACACTCTACATTGTTAGTAAATTTATCTCCACTAGTTTGACACTCTTTCTTACCATTGGGTTTGACATCAATGACAACATAACAATTGTTCCAATTGTAGTTTCCAATAGTTGGGGGATTCAATTGAGCCAAATGAAGACACACAATATTCCTTTAGGTGTAAAAATATCATGGAGGATGCATAGAGAGCCAAATAGATTACAATGTAAAATATTTCAAAGTGAATATATGGATTTCTCATAGACAAATTGAATCTGAGCAATTGATATTACATGCAAGGGATATGTTATTCAAAAACTTTTTTGGGAAAATGTAAATATAATTACAAATCACCTAACATGGAGAATCTATAATGGACATAAAACACACTTTTGGCTTGATTCATTGGAATGGTCACAAACCAATCATCGACAACATCAATATTATGGATTATGTTGAAATAAGAATTTTGAAGGTGTCCAAAGTAATTTTTTATATGGAAATAAATTTTGAATATATAGGCATATCTCGCAAATGGTTAGACTCAATGAATTTCCCAACTTCATAAGATCTAAAAATAGTGTTGAATGAACTAAATTAGATAACAACAAGATTAGTAGAAAATAAGGTGAAACTATTTGGTGTGCATGTAAGAGAGGAGAATGCCTGAAAACTAGGCTACACAATATAGAAAGTGATAATTATAAATCACAAATAGTTTGATCCATTGGGTTGGAATCTTCTAGTTTTACCTAAAGTGGACCATTTCTTTGGATAATTCTACACACATATATTCTTACAAGAGATCATCTTAATACATTGGCTTCCTCTACTAGATGTCCTTTACACCTCAAAATGAAGAATTAGGTAACCATTTACTATTGAACTACACATGTGCAACATATTTTTGGGATTGGATAAAAGAAAATTTGGATGGAACATCCCTTGAGATGGAGAAAAAGTTTGTCAAGGAAAATTACAATACAAATATTTCTTTGTTTCTAAAGAAAAATGTGTATTTGGTAACAATATAATAGTATTCCTATGCAACGTTATTTAAAAAAATAATTTCAAAATAGTTGCCTTATAGAATGAAAAAGTATTAGAATCTATAATATCCTTGGAACAAAATGGTTTCAAGCCTGGTGGGGAGATAATTGATAGCATAATTTTTGTAGGAAGGACAATTAATACTATGATTCCAAAAGAAATAAAGGGGATGCTGATCAAAGTAGACTTAAGAAAGGCACATGACAAGGTAAAATATATATTTTTATTAGCACTTATGAATATGTTTGGAGAATTTTTGTTTTGTTTTGATTACATAAAAATAGGTCTTAAAGGACTCGAAACCTTGTACAAAGTATCATAGAAATAAGACCAGAGAAGCTCAAAAAATAGAAGGCCTCATAGCCTAAAAAAGAATAGACTAGATAGGCCAAAGACAAGAGGCCAAAATACAACTATGCATGAAAAGATAGCAAAAGGAAAGCAAAAAAACAACCCTCAAGACAACTGCAGTGTCTTCAAAAGATCCACTACTTGATCTGCCAGGATGCTCATGTTTTCTACAAAGGCTTTCATATCATCCAAAATTTTTACTTCCACACCCTCATTCTTCTTGGAATTAGCCCTTGTTTGCTTGCTTGGACCCTATTCCTCTTTCATATCCTTAGAATATTGGCCTCTACCATGTTCAAGCTTATTCAACAGGTTGTTAAATTTGTTAGCCACAATCTTCAAGATAGTGCAGTTTTGATCGGCCAATATCTTAACCGTTTTCTCCAAGTTACCCACTCTAGTATCCATACTATCCACTCTTTTTTGAAGGTCTTTTCTTAGTTGATCTAAACTTTTGTTCTTGGCTTGAAGTGGTTGAAAATGTTTCATCAAATTCTTTATCTCTTTAGCATTGCCTATAGCCTCAAAAAGTCTATCAATGTGCTGACCTAGCATTCTCTCCCCCTAACTGTCCTGTTGAGCTAATCAAAATCCCTTGACATGTCTTGCATTTACTACTTTAGATTACCAATATCCTTCATCATAAGCCCTAGGTTACCAAAGATTCCCTTCAGAAAACCCTGGTCTTCCTCATCCCATTATGCACAAGGTAATCCTCATGCCCCCCTATTTGTTCCTATCTAGCTCAGTCTCCTTAAGCCCTTTATCAGCATCCAAATCCTGAGCACACTTTTTTCCTTTTTCTCTCCACCCTCTTAGTTAGGAGTTCATCATTAGAGGGGACAAAATCCCTTTCAACATTCTTCCCCTTGTTTCCTGAAACCTTGCCTGGAGTACCTCTCTTCTTAATACCCTCTTCTTGCTCCTCTTTAGAATCAATGTATTGTTCATTATCAATCTCCTTATCCTTCCTTTTCTTCCTAAACAAGCTCCCTAGATCACATTTCTTCCTCTTCTTCATCTCAACCTCAAAAATCTCATCCTTTGTATCCTCATCAAATTCCTCCTCTGGTTCACTTCCCTTTGTCTCAAAATCTAAAGATTTCTTGCTCTCCTAGGGTCTATCCACTTCTTTAGATTTCAAAAGTTTCATAACTAGAACGTTAACCCCTCATGACAAGCATGATCACCCTTAGGATCATTTTGAATGGCTAAAATAGTGTTACCTAAATATTATTTGAGGTAGAAGGGTAAATTTAGCCTAGCACTATGCCTAAAATAGTCAACCAACATAAAATGGTGTCCATATATCTTAGTAAAGTGGCCATCTAAAGTAAGATACTAAATTATCACAAACATAACAAATCTCCAAGGGTGAGAAATGTAGCCAGGGCTAAAGTATGCATTACCAATTTTCACCAGCCTGTTGTACTTCCTAGCCATTTTTGCAAACTCTTCAATCGCCCAATCTGAAAGCTTCTTGTTAGAGATGATTCAATATTGCATTTCATCAGTGTGACATTATATTGCATGCAATGATTCTTTGTGTGGATTTTTTATTGCATCAAATAACACAAGGTCAGGGGATCCAATATCTTCATTTTTATTTGTCACAATGGTGGAGGCAATAGGGAGAGACACAAATGAAGATGGGATTATAGTCGTTGGAAAGTTATAAAAGTGGTCAATCACATTGGCACAATTACTCATGGATAACTTGCATATGAATCAATGTTGTTTGAGGAAGCAAGTATCATGGAATCAAGAATTATTGAGGAAATTTTGGATGAATACTCAATATATGTCTAAGCAAAGCACAAGAAAATAAAAATATGAATTTATTTTTTTAATACTTAAAAGAATATTAAAAAAGTTAGTGCAACATTTTTGGGTTTTCTCACAATCATTATGCCTATTAAACACCTTAGAAATCTAATTTTCACTAGTACTTGCAAAACTATTCATTAAGAGGAAGTAGTGGAGAGGAGTAAAATACAAGCAGTGTCATGAAAAAAAAATGGCATTCTCTAGTCAAAAGAAATGCCATGATTAGATCAATCATATACATACATACATATATGTATACACACACACACAAACATATATATATATATATATATATATACAAAGAGAGAGAGAGAGAGAGAGAGAGAGAGAGAGAGAGAGAGAGAGAGAGAGAGAGAGAGAGAGAGAGAGAGAGAGAGAGAGAGAGAGAGAGAGAGAGAGAGAGAGAGGCTATTAGATAACATGCAAAGTAGAATTATATATGGAAAGTCTAGTCTCAAAAAGTTTCTTTGGGAAGGTGCTCAAGATGATAAGAAAGTTTCATTAATTAGTTGGGAAAATGCACAAGAAGTTGGGGGATTCAATTGAGCCAAATGAAGACACAAAATATTCCCTTAAGTGTAAAACTATCATTATGATATAAAATATTTAGAGGATGTGTAGAGAGCCAATTAGATTATGATATAAAATATTTCAAAGTGAATATACAAATTCCTCATAGACAAATTGAATCTGAGCAATCGATAATACATGCAAGGGATATGTTATTCAAAAACTCTTTTGCGAAAGCATAAATATAATTATAGATCACCTAACATGGAGAATCTATAATTGTTTGGCTTGATTCATTGGAATGGTCACAAACCAATCATCGACGACATCAATATTATGGATTATGTTGGAATAAGACTTTTGAAAGGGTCCAAAGTAATTATTTACATAGAAACAAATTTTGAAGTGTATATGCATATCCTACACATGGTTAGACTCGATGACTTTCACAACTTCATAAAATATAACAAATAAAATTGAAAGAACTAAATTAGACAATGACAAGATTAGTAGAAAATAAGGTGGAACCATTTGGTGTGCATCTAAGAGAGGAGAATGCATGAAAACTTGGCTAAGTAATATATAAAGTGATAAATGTAAATCACAAACAGTTTGATCCATTGGGTTGGAATCTTGCAGTTTTACCTAAAGTGGGGAATTTCTTTGGATAATTCTACATACACATATTATTGCAAGAGATCATCTTAATAATTTGGCTTCCACTAGTCTACTAGATCTCCTTCATGCCTAAAAATGTAGAATCAAGCAACTATTTACTACTGAACTATGCATGTGCAACATATTGTTAGGATTGGATAAAATAAAATTTGGATGGAACATCCCTTGATTTGAAGGTATTATATATTCTATAGGTAGTTGGCCAAATCTCAAGAGAAAATCTCTTTGTTCTCATTTATGGACCATTGTACCATCAATTCTAGTTTGGGAAATTTGAAAATAAAGGAATAAGAGGATCTTTGAGGAAAAGGAAAAGGATGTTGGAGAACTAATTTAAATGATTGAAGATAATATTTTAAAGTTTGAAATGTCAATTAAAAATTTAAGTTCCATTTTTTTTGTGAAATTAGCAAAATTGGGGTTTGATTCATATCTTGAATTTGTCAAAATCAGGTTTTGTTTTTTGGAATTAGATTTTGGAAATTAGTTGATCTCATTCGTTTCACCTAGATGATGAGTGGGAAGATACATCTTTTTCTTTTGGTTCATGAAATCAAAATTGGAATTAGACATTTTTATAAAAAAAATTTATAATCAGACTTCTATCATTGAGTAATTCTTCAAGCGTGTAATCCCTGGGTTGTGTATTAGGGTCATTTTAAAATGAAATTACTAACATCCACATAGGTTCGTAATGATTTGATATGGCATTACAACAACTACTACACATGAATATGAGGAAATCTTTAATGCAAAATGCTTCCTTGCACATTTCTTTGTAGGAGGGGTCGATGTCAATGTCAATGAGAGAAAATGGGCATATAAGCCCAACTAAAAGAATGCATCAAAAACAATCTCACAAAAACTTCCCTTTAATTGAATATGAAGGCAAACAAAAAGAGCAAAGAACAATAACCAAACATGTGAATACACTTGTAGGGAAACCCAATGTTGTGGTTCTCCATATGAAGAGAGCACATACTAAAAAGATGCAGACAAATGTCTAATGTTTGGGATAAAATTTATGTTGATGTTCAAATAATTTTGACCTATTTTGGAGTTTTTGAAAGTGCTTTGATAATGTTAACTATGGAATTTTTTAAATTTTAATTTTAATTTTTTTTGTGATTGATATAATGGATGATAATCACCCAGATAAAGATAAAGAAGATGAATTGATGATCCTGCAAAATTGATCCAATGAGATCCCGAATGGGGGTGGGGGGAAGGGATACTGAAAGGAGCAACCAAGAGTCAACTAGGGAGAATATTTAGGTGCTCCTAGGATGGGGAGGGGGTGAAGCTAGATCATGCCCTAGTTGTAGTCTGTTGTATGAATCCAGATAGCATACAATTTGTACCAGAAGAAATAAAGAGAAGATATTATATCAAGAGCACCCTTTGACTTGCAAGACCCAGCAAAAGAGAAGTCTCTATCACCATTTTTTGTTCTCATTTATGGACCATTGTATTGTCAATTCTAGTTTAGGAAATTTGAAAATAGAGGAATAGAAGGGTCTTTAAGGAAAAGGAAAAGGATGTTGGAGAACTAATTTAAATTATTGAAGATAGTATTATAAAGTTGGAAATGTCAACTAGAAATTTAGGGCCCATTTTTTTTGTGGAATTAGAAAATTTGGGTTTTGATTCATATCCTGAATTTGTCAAAATCAGATTTTGTTTTCTAAAATCAGATTTTGGGAAATTAGTTGATCTTGTTTGTTTCACCTAGAAGATGAGTGGGAAGATACATCTTTTTCTTTTGGTTCGTGAAACTGGAATTGGAATTAGACATTTTTAATTTTTTTTTTAATAATTAGACTTCTATCATTGAGTAATTCTTCAAGTGTGTAATCCCTAGGTTGTGTATTAGGGTTGTTTAAAATGAAATTAATAACATCCACATAGATTTGTCATGATTTTAAATGGTGTTACAACTGCTGCTACATGTGAATATGTGGGAGTCTTTAATGCAAAATGTTTCCTTGCACATTTCTTTGTAGGAGGGGGCGATGTCGATGAGAGAAAATGGGCAGAGAAGCCCACCCAAAAAAATGCATAAAAAATGATCTCACAAAAACTTCCCTTTAATTGAATATGAAGGCAAACACAAAGAACATAGAACAATAACTAAACACGTGAATACACTTGTAGGGAATCCCAACGTTGTGGTTCTCCATCTGAAAAGAGCACATACTAAAAAGATGCAGACAAATGTCTAATGTTTGGGACAAAATTTACATTGATGTTCAAATCATTTTGACGTATTTTGGAGTTTTTGAAAGTGCTTTCATAATCTTAACTATGGAATAAAAAAGAAATAACTTTTATGGGATTGATATAATGGATAAGAATCACCCAAATAAAGATAAAGAAGATGAATTGATGATCTTGCAGAATTGATCTAATGAGATGCCGAATGGGGGTGGGGGGAATGGATATCAATAGGAGCAACTAGGAGTCGACTTGGGAGAATATTTAGGTGCTCCTGGGATGGGGAGGGGGTGAAGCTGGATCTCACCCTAGTTGTAGTCTGTTGTACGAATCTAGACAACATACTATTTGTACTAGAAGAAATAGAGAGAAGAAACTACATTAAGAGAACCCTTTGACTTGCAAGACCTAGCAAAAGAGAAATCTTTGTCGTCGTTCTCCAAGGGACTTCAAAAATTTATATATTTTAATTTCTTTCCAATCATCAAAAAGCTATACCTGGAAGTCAATTCCCAATTCCATCTATCCAGATGGAAGTGTGGTAACCTCATTTTGGGGCAAAATTAGAATTCTGAAATTCTAATGCCATTTTATCATTTTGCACACAATTGACAAATTTGACAAAACTGGGTTACTAGTATCCCAATTCTGATCCTATTCCACAAAACAAATGGGCCCTTAAAGAAAATGCCAAATTTGGCACATGGGATGAAGATATTCAAAATAAATGAAATGAGATAAAATGTCCACCAATAATATCATTTACTAAGAATCATAAAAGATCAAATTCCAAAACTAAATCCAAATAATTAAGCTAATAGGCATATGTGAGAGCTTTCTAGCATAAATTAATTTTTTGTTGTTGGATAGTTGTCACCCTTCCCAGATAGTTTTTCTTTTCAAGTTCAATTATTTTCAAGTTCTTTGCTTAAAATTAACAAACAAGTGTGCAATAAAGTTATTGACTTTGCAATATGAAAGGTCTTCTTTCTAATTAAGCAAGATGTCAAGGAAGACTTTAGGTAAATTACATCAATATGTTTTAAAATTGTATGGTTTTAGCAAATAATTTATTAAATAATATTTGTTGTAGATGCAAATTACAAATTATAAGATACAAAATATTTAAAACTTTTTATTTGAGTATTTAAAAATATAAAACTCCTATTAAAATTACTAGTATTAAAACTAAGTTATAGGTTATGTTATTATTAATTAAGATAAATAATGGATTGTTAAAATCAAAATTACAATCAAAGGACCTTTGGTTTGATGAAGTTGAATGGCTCATATAGAGCCCACCACACCAGGATCAAGTCTTGTTGAGGTAAGGAAAATTTGGAGGCAAAGTCATAAGACTGAACCTTAAAAAAATTAAAATTACATTAAATTAACTAATATCTCATTTAAATTGAAAATATGTCAACACATTTTTCATTATTTTTTATTAAAAATATAAGTACTATAACTCTGAAGCCATTCTTTATTAAAATATAAGTATTATAATTCTGAAGTCATTTTTTATTAAAAATAAAGTATTATAATCATGAAGCCTTTGGTTTGATGAAGTTGAATGACTCACATAGAGCCCACAAGAATCAAATATTGTTGAGTGAAAGATAAAATTTGAAACAAGACTGAATCTTAAAAATAAATTAAAAATACATTTTAACTAAAATCTCATTTAAATTGAAAATATGTCAACATATTTAGCATTATTTTTTATTAAAAATATAAGTATTCTAATTTTGAAGCGCTTTTAGTTTGATGAAGTTGAATGACTCACACAAAACTCAGAGGATCAAATCAATCTCGTTGAGTGTAAGGAAAGTTTGGAAGCAAAATCATAAGCCTGAACCTAAATAATTAAAATTACATTTAAACTAATATCTCATTTAAATTGAAAATATATCAACATATTTCCCATTAATTTTTATTAAAAATATAAGTATTATGAAGCTCACTTCGAATTCCTCTTTCAACTAGAAACGAGTTTATAGCTTTCATGTTGAAAAACAACTATATTCACCATATTTTGGAAATCTTTAATTTAGGACGGAACTATATACTAAACCCACCTAACCTCAATTATTAAATTAACAAACAACACCACCATTTAACTTGACCGTGCCGGTGACAAGTGGAGAGACGCAGATAACAGAATAATAAATTACTCCACTTCTCGTCAACGCACAGGGAAGGGCCTTATCTATCGAGTCTTTCTTAGTTGCCATTTGATCTTATTATTGTGATCTATATCCGGGAAGCTGTGCACAGGCGTATGTTGCTGAAGGTTGGACATTCGTTGATAGCAGCATGTGTTTGTTTTCTTTCATGTTAGAGCTAGGGTTTTTTTTGTTTGGCCGGTAGCTGCGTGAGTTTTTAATTGTAGTTTTTTGTTGGGCTGAATATGCTTGCAGTTTTGCATCGGTACGAGGGTAACCGGTAGCTGCGTGAGTTTTTAATTGTAGTTTTTTGTTGGGCTGAATATGCTTGCAGTTTTGCATCGGTACGAGGGCAATAAAGCGCTGAATTCTAGGCTTGTGTGTGGCCCTTGATTTGTTTGGAGACGTTAAGGTAAGTCGCTAATCGTCAATTCGAAATCTGGATTTTTTCTGTCTGTCAATTATTGTATATTTTCCATTGTATTAGATTTGTAGCGTGTCTTTAAAATTTTATTCGATTGAGCTTGATCTGGGTGTATACGCGGACATGCGGTGGGGTTGACATCGTTTTGATCTGAATCTGAGATTTAGATGACAAGGTTATAAGAGGTTGCACCAATTATGATGACCGTTGTAAACATTAATTGGAAAAAACCTTATCTCATTTCTGGCCTTTCCAGTTGTTTTTTAAAGTAGGTTTAAGGTATGCATTGTTGTTTGTCCTAGGAGAGGTGCTTTTCTTTTTGTTGGGTGTTGTTTCTTTTGCCTGATTAGATGTATGAATTTGGTGGGTATTGCTTGATTTGCACGATGCTATCGATTAATACGACAAATCTATGTGGAAGGATTTCAGTTTTGAAATTATGTTCATGGAGCTTTGGGGCTGTGCTGATTGTCTGTGATTGGTTACGTTTATTTGATTTTTCGAAAGATGATTACGTCTTCTTGGGCTAGTGCTTGCAAACCCTATGTGTACGGTCGATATCAGATGTAACTCAGATTTTGTTGGAAAGAGGAACAGATGGATTTTGTGTCTTAATAGTTGCGGAGTTCAAATGGTGCTTAGATGCTTGCTTTTATTATTATTGTTCTGTCTCGTATTACATTCTCTCTCTTTACAAATTGGTTAAACTAAAATGTTGACATCAGTGAGGAGAGTACTTATTACTGCTCTTAGCTATCTTTTCTTCGTTACTGCTCTTGGTATGTTTTCTTTGTCACTGCACTTTGTTATATTTTTCACATAATGTAAATAAAGGAAAAGGATAACATTTGCGAGTTGTACCTTGTTTCTTTTGGGTTATCGAGTGTAAGGGACGGTACTCTTTACTCTATCTACTTTGAATTTGACTTAAGCAGGGAATGCGACAGGGTTACAGTGAGACATTCTAATTCAGATCTGGTGAGGCAGAAGCACAGAGAAGTAGATGAAAGTGTAAAGTTTAGGATCTGCTTGAAGATAAAAAATAGTGAGGACTGATAGAGGTCAAGGGAGAAATTGAAAAAAGAAGCTATTTATGCCTTATTGTTCTTCATAGAAGTGAATCCAAACTCTTTTAGAGAGCTTGGCTTGTTATTGTTAGTGTTTTGACAGACAGAGGGAGGTGCAGCAAGGTACCAATCTCTGATTTGTGGTTCTCTGTTTGTCTTAATTCTTGTTGATTTATGCTGTTGTTCTGAATATTGTTGGTGTTGGTTTAGACTTTACTTCCTGCATTATCCTGTGATTCCTTGCATTTTGCATAGGAGCTATTGAAAACTATTTGGCTATTAATGATTTCACAACAAATTTTGATCACCAGTTAATCTGTACCATCTGACAAAGGACAGGAAACTTGTTGTTTGGACTGGATAGGGTTTTTAAATTTCCTTTTTCGAAGAGGGTCTATAATTAATTGTACTGCAGGATGAAGTGGTTGAGGAGTGAGAGCCAGCAATGTCAGGGTTCAGAAAAGGACCGGCAAATACTAATTAGTCCTCTCCAAAACTTGTTTTAGATGCCCGAAATACTTATTGCTTATTAGGTAGGTAGTGCTGTCTAATGATTATCAATACTATGTTCATGGAGTTTTGGGGCTGTGCTGATTGTCTGTGATTGGTTACATTTATTTGATTGTTTGAAAGATGATTACATCATTTCCAGGATATTTTCTATGTTTGTAGGCAATGGCATTGGCTTCTTAGGCTAGTGCTTGCAAACTGTATGTGTACGGTTGATTTCAGATGTAACTCAGATTTTTTTTGGAGAGGAATAGATGGATTTTGTGTCTTATTAGTTACAGAGTTCACCTGTTGCTTAGATGCTTGCTTTATTATTATTGCTCTGTATCGTATTACATTCTCTCTCTTTACAAATTGGTTAAACTAAAATGTTGACACCAGTGAGGAGAGTACTTATTGCTGCTCTTAGCTATGTTTTCTTCATTACTGCTCTTGGTATGTTTTCTTTGTCACTGCACTTTGTTATGTTTTTCACATAATGTAAATAAAGGAAAAAGGTAACATCTGCGAGTTGTGCCTTGTTTCTTTTGGGTTATTGAGTGTAAGGGACGGCACTTTTTACTGTATCTGCTTTGAATTTGACTTAGGGCAGGTGATGCCACAGGGTTACGGTGAGATATTCTAATTCAGATCTGGTGAGGCAGAAGCACATAGAAGTAGATGAAAGTGTAAAGTTTAGGATCTGCTTGAAGATAAAAAAGTGACGACCAATAGAGGTCAAGGGAGAAATTGAAAAAAGAAGAAGCTATTTATGCCTCTTTTTTCTTCATAGAAGTGAATCCAAACTCTTTTAGAGAGCTTGGCTTGCTATTGTTAGTGTTTTGACAGACAGAGGGGTGTGCAGCAAGTTACCAATCTCTGATTTGTGGATCTTTATTGGTCTTAATTCTTGTTAATTTATGCTGTTGTTCTGAGTCTTGTTGGTGTTGGTTTAGACTTTACTTCCTGCATTATCCTGTGATTCCTTGCATTTTGCATAGGAGCTATTGAAAACCATTTGGCTTTTAATGTTTTCACAACAAATTTTGATCACCAATTAATCTTTACCATCTGACAGAGGAAAGGAAACTTGTTGTTTGGACTGGATAGGGTTTTCTCAACTCTTCACTCTTCTTGTTGCTGTAGTAATCAATTAGAAATGAAAATGTGAAAACAAATGAGCTTGGAAGCCCTTTTAAGGGACGGAAGACCATAAATGGGGCCCCATACCCATATGGTTCAAATAGAACCAAATATACAATTAGAAAATGCTTTTTTTAAAAGCATACTTTTTATGTTGCCGCAGTGGGGGATGCGTGAGGGACGCACAGATGTCCTTCTCAGCATTCCAGGGATGACGGGATGCCCTTGTGTTCTCGGCGGTGAGAGCAAAAAATGGCAGCACTGCTGGGGACGCTGGGATGCCATTCCAAAGTCCGGGTGCGTCTGCAGGAACACTCTGAATTTGGGGGAGGGGGGTGCATCCCCGGGGTACAATGTAATAAACAGTAGCTGCTGTGATGTTTTGTTTTCCTGTGGCTGTGTTTAGGTATTACTTTTTTGACTTGTTAGTTTTTACCGAAATTGCTGTTGCTGCAGAGTGAGACTCAAGCATGAATGCTCCTTTTGTTGTCACCTCTACAAATTAAAAGCTACATAATAAACAGTAATTACTATGATGTTTAGTCCTAAATTGATAAGCTTTATGCTTCAATGCCTGACAATTTTTAGCCTTTCAAAACACATGCATGTTATTTACAAAAAAGCAGAACCTATTTTTACCAGTTCTATATGATTATACCTTGTATCTACAGGTAATGGCTAACAGATTCAGGAAAAAAGATATCTGTTTAGTTTCCAAATCTCGCTTTGAGCTCCCAAAAGAATTATTTGTGAAAAATATTATGCATCATTCCTGATTCTGTAATCTATTTATCACAATTTGGTTTTCTATGATTTTGTTTAGGCATCACATTTATAGAACTATTGGTTTTAGTTTCCATACTTTTTCTAGGATTTTCTCTCTCAGTTATTTCTGTAGAAGTTACATGCAAAATCTTGTCATCTCTCCAGTTTAAAAGTTACATAAACTTTAAGCTTGAATGTCCGCGTAGTCTTATAAACGTACGATTCAGACTTATTCTTCACAAAAGCGTACCATTCTTCACAAAAGAAGAAGTCATTTTGAATGGTTTGTTATCATTCCTTATGACAGGTAATAAATTGATTTTATTTACTAGATATGTGGTGTGATATGATTCTATTTCTGAATGGTCATCTACATGATAGGAATGTATATTTATATGCTAAAAGTCTCATTACAAATGTTTTCTTTCAAAGTTTAGGCATACCGTTTACTAAATGTATGCAGTGTGATATGATGCTGTTTCTGAATTTTTATCTACACTGAATATATATTTATATGCTAAAAGTCTTTATGCAAGTATTTCCTCTTGAAGTTCAAATTACCAACTTACCTGATCCTTGATACAGGAGCTTACTAGTGAGAATTGAAGTTTTCATGTTTACTTTCAAGAGGCTTTAAAATACATATTTTACAAAGAGGGGAAACTTGCACATCTCTAAGTTCTTTCCAAGTCCCCAGTCCCCATAATCAACTAAGTCTACAGTTTGATGTGGTTTTATTTATGAATGGTTGTTTACATAAGATCTTATTTTTTGATTTCAAAAGCCTCTGAGTAAACTATTTTTCTTTACAAATCTTACATAGCAAATATTTTAAGTATCAAATACATATGGTATGCCCTTGATGCAGGATACACTGGCTTATCTGGTTATTTTCCACATACAGGGGTATAATGTCCCTGACTAGTGATTACTTGAGTTTTTTGTCCTAAATTAGTAATTCGGCAATATAGCTTATCATTTTTTTAAAATAAAAATGAGCAACTTAATGAATAGACAAATAGATACATGGATTAATAGAAAACTTATTACAAAGAATAATGAATGTGTCTTTCTACCCATAACCTAAGTCAGCGGTTCGAGTTCGGGTTCAAGTTCAGGTTTGAAGAACTGTTTTGCTGGTACGACATAATTTTGAAATGCGGTTTGGGTTTGTTTGGGTTTGTTAGTACAAAAACATGTAAAAATTTAAATATATATATATCTATCCACACACTACTTTAGTCTCGTGGACGTCATTAAAATCTATCATATCATATCACACACACACATACATACAAACATACATATGTCATATATACATACATATACATACGTATGCAGCCAAGAAGAATGAATGAAGATTAGAATGCCCCATAGTATCATAAAAACAACAATAAAATTATAAACTTCTAATCATAACATCATATCTATTATCAACATCAAAATATTAAAATAATACAGAGTCCCAGTATCATTGTTTTGACTTTCAACAATTAGAGATTAGATCTTTATACTATGTTTTAATCATCTAATGGATTATCTAAATCTTCATCTTCTTCTTCTCATCATCAAAGGGCATTAGTTGATTCATAAATAGTGCCAATGTCGATGGGATCAGCTGCACTAATGACATTCTCCTTTTTAAGTTGTCGAATCCTTATCACTTTTTCATTGTACAGAGAGCTTGTTAGTTTGTAATCAACATCCTACTTAAAAATGTTATATAAGTAGCTTGCAACTTTCTTCACCTATTGAAGATGTTGTATAATGTTTAATACATCATTTATCACAATACAAAGCTTCCAATTAATCAGATGGGTCATTATCAGCAATTGAAATCAAAATTTCAGTGGAAGATATATTGAGTGCAATAAATATTTGAACTTAAGCAAATTTTGATTTGTAATGTTAAAGATCTTTATTCAAATTCTGTAATAATCATTTTCTGCACTAAATTATAGAATGTATCTCAGTGGAACTTTTTCCTGGTTCGCACTCAGTCTGCCTAGGTCTGCCCTGGTTTGACCATGGTTCTACCTGGGTTTGGCCTGGGGGAACCAGCTTGCCTGGATTTGAACCCAAGTTGAACCCAAAAGGATACTGGGACGAGAACCAAGGACCAGTTCGAAATTTGCCTGGTTCGAAGGGCTGGGGGGAGAACTGGGTAACTAAGCCCATAACCAATGATAGTTTGGTTTGGTAGGAAGGGATGCATGTAAACTGCTCAACCCAACTAAGCCCAGGGGTGTGTAGGGTCTCATTATGACAACTCACCTCTTGGCCCACAAGAGGCAAGGACATCCCAGTATGACAATTCTATTCCTTAGGATGGCTTACTTAGCTTGGGAGAACTGGTGAATTGCAATTCCTAACTTACTTCTTCCATTCATCCTGAGTGCTTATGAGGTAAGACGCATACACCATCTATAAATAATTTAAGATAATGTATTCAAGTTAATGCGCGCACACACACATATACATATACATATAGATGTATGTATGCTTGAGTGATTATAAATCTAGCTTACATTTGTAGCATATATGAATCTATTTTCATTATTCTGAGTTGAATACATTATTCATATATAAATGAATGAATTTACATATTGCTGGTTGCTTTTCATGCAGTTTTCTGTTAAAACAGTTCAGATATGCCATAACAATCTGTCTATGTGGGGTTTAATACTTGGTTTTCGTCTTATGCTCAATAATTTCCTGAAAAGTATCAAATATTTATACTCCATTCCTTGGATATACCCTTCCTCGGATATATATACTCTCATTCCTTTAATGAATGTCAGATATAATTAATCTGATTTTCTGATTATCCTCCTAAATGCCTGGCTGTAACAAATTTGAATGCCTCCTTATATCTTACAAATTGGGATGATAATTGCGTTCAAAATATACTCCTAATGTCACTTTGTAATCACTTCTTTTCATTAGCCGAATCTTTTCAATCGTGCCTCTTCATATCTGAACTGATTACAAGATGATTTTTATCTTGTCTTCTATCAATAACAACACTCATTATTTTCAATGATTAAGATTAATCCATAGGGTGATATTTAGTGCTTAATTGACTTGTCTTTAACATCTTTCTTATGGATTGCCAAGAGACAACCACCTTCGAACTGAGTCTTACACAGCATGGAAGATTCTATACTCTTTTTATCAATTGCTGGCACTTATCTATAGTCGATATATATTATTACCATTTATTAATTCTGATCTTCGTCTATAACTTTGTAGCAAGTGTTGTATCAATAACAATTCTCCTCCTACCATCTGTAGTTAGGATTGACTTTCTTAATCCATGTTTTGGTTACACTACTTCCCAAACATGTGGTGATGAGTAGCTTGACCAATTATATCAACTCCCTATGGTAACAATATAATCATTTATTTGTATTGCACAATGATCAATCTGTTATTTTCCTCCAGTTTGTATATTTAATCCTTTGTGGTATAGTTGTTGCCAGCTTTGTTGGGGACATCATTGTTAAGGTTTCCAAACCATGGGACATGACAAGGGGAAAACAGAACTTATCTCTAGAGTTTTCTTTTTAACTCCTAATTACCAACTATGCACATCCTTGGGGCAGTGTGCCTGATGTTGGAAGCTTCATCTCTTCAGAATAGCTTCAAAATGGGCATAATTTCAGGAAAGAGAAGACAGATCTACTTTTAAGACAAGTGGTGGTCATATTAAAGACTAACATAGATATTTTGGAAACCAATAAATGCAACTAAAACCATCTATTTAAAGGGACGATATAATTGTGGACAATGAGTTAAGACAGTTGATTAATTCTATTTGACATTGCGACTAATTGATTGATACATTCTACATGCTTTTCGTTACTCGTCATGTTACCAAGTGTTTTAAGTTGCCTGCCAGGCTACATTGCCTAACTTTCCATTTAAATTGCTCTAAGTTTTTTGTGCAAGATACATGAATGTGTGTTTACCTTCTTTTGCTTGCTGTTTTTAATTGTTTCTAGTTGGTTTATTTAAATGTCACGTGTCTTAGATATGTTAATGTGTGAGGGTTTCTGGTGTGTACTCTTTTGAGTTTCATTTACTGATTGCTGGAATGCTACTAATTTGTTTCTATTACCATTTGAACTATTTTACTAAACAAATGTAAATGTGGAACTGAATGGTTGAATTACTATGAATATAATTAAGTTTGTTATGGATGCCATCTTCATGGTATTGAGTTTATAGATTTATTATAGTTGCAGATACAAGGCTTTCTATGATTATTGATAGAATTTTTTTTGCTCCACATTGGAGTATATTAGCATTCTAATTTAGTGATTGTTATAGCAGATTTTGACAAGTCTACTGAGGGTTGAGGCCATCTCACTGCAGCCATGAGTCTAGCATGCTTGACCTGCCAAGTAGTACAACGGACTCAATCTGACTTGAGGTCGTACTCCTTTAGCTCCCAAGAAGAGCAGCAGAGATGTGGAACTGTAGCGGGATGTTGGTCCAAAAAAAATACCCAGCAGCCTTCTGTAGAAGTCAATACAGTCAGGGCAAGGGTTGCTCCTGTTCCATCACACTCCACTGTTAACATCAACGAGGGTAGCCCACGATTGACAAGGTGCCATGCTGTTCGCAGAGACATTCTCAGGGATTGGAATTTTGAGGAATTTGTAGAGGGAAACAGGGTGTCTATTGTATAAAACATCTTTGCCTTATTTTGGGTTCCTTTTTGTATATCTTAAAATTAGATATTGGAATGGGTCTTATGACCAGCCTCACAACTAGATATAGCTTTAGAGATTCCTGGGCTGCAGGCATTTTGCCATGTAATTAAGAAGAACGTGCTCTTATATTTCTTATCCAAGGAATAAGTTGATGTGGTGTATAGTATGTGGAAATGGTGTTGACTTTTGCAGGCTTGAGAATGTTATATGCCTTGTTGGACAGGTATTTATAAGTTTCTAGACTCCTCTCAATTTGAACAATAGTAAACTGACACGTGTGTAATTAGTAATTAGATAAACAAATCCATCTTTAGCATAATGCATTTTACCAGCTTCTTGGAGTAAGTTTTCATGCATTGTTGTTAACAATTGTACATTAAGTTACATGGAGGTTCTCAAGTTGCCTGTGGCTGGAACTACATGATCATGTTACATAAAAAATAGCCATATACAGTCATTTCAATATCATTTAATAGATAAATGGATTTTGTTAATCAATTGAAGTATGAAAAAAATCTAAAATGGCATTTAAAAATGGTCAAACAAATGCTTAGTGTTGCTGTACATGTTTGCTGGATTGTACCTTTTAAAAATAAGGATTGTACCTTTTAAAAATAATAGCACATAGTTGCATGTGCCTTGATTGTTTAGGAGGGTAAGATTGATAATTTATTATTATAATATTATTGCCTTTACAAAAACTGTGGCATCTTCAAGAAACAAACTTATGTTGCAGGATATGCCAACCCCTTCCAGCAGGTACATGTACCAGCGGGTGGATACTAGTATGCTACTGCTTGGATATGGCCTGAATGCCATGCTAGCACATACCCATAATTAGGGCAAATCTAGACTGGACAGATATGGCAGGGGTTATAAAAGAATGTTCTGTGTGAAGTTAAAAGGTAACCAAGGTCCAAAACAAATCCCTCTGCTTTGTGTTTGCTGCAGTTTCTGCCGTATGTTTTTCATTTGATGGTTTTCCCACCATGTCTTCTGCTTACCTGGCATTTTCTATTCGACATTTTAAAAACGAGATATTTAATGCAATTGCGTTCAGACACTCTGACCACTGTGGAATGCACACAATGCTGTCTGCATTGAATCTGCAACATCTGCAGCTGGGATGAGGAGGTAAAAACTACCCATATAGAGTCGTGGGGCAGCCCAACCAAGCTAATGTAGGGGGACTCGAGAGGTCCTGCTTCCCCAAGCCCTGGCCCGGATCAATGTAAAACATGTTTGTAAGTTACAACTTGACTGAAATTTGCACAACTTTGCCTATTCTGTGTTTGTGTTATTATTATTTTAATTTTGATTTTTCGCTTTGGAAAACTTTTTCATATATTTTAATCATTGAGGTTTTCCTTAATTTAATCTTTTTTTGTTATTAATAAACTTTTTAAAATTATTTCAATATTTATTTTATTTTTTATTTAGATTTAAATGTGAAAGTACTTAACCATCCGCTTCTTAAATTGTGTTTGTATATAAAGTTGCTAAGTTAGCCTGGTTCGCCCCTAGACCCTGCCAGACCAGCCTGGGTACGAATTGCTACTTTTGTCTGGTCCAGTTCGCCTGCTGGTCCGGGCAGGGTTCGAAATCCAGGGACCCAGTTTGAACTGGCAGGCTGGACAAGACAACTCGGGCAAACCATGCCCAAACAGATTGAACCCAGGCAAACATGGCACAAATTTTGATGGACTGCGCCCCAATGAACATCTTTAATCCTAAAGGGTGGAAGTGAAAGGCTTATGTTGGCGCTTCTAATTCTCATTTTTAATCCACTAGTTGAACTTGAAACAATGATACTTGATTTACCTGTTCTGATTTAATTTGATGTTTTCAATCTTTGATGTTGAATTTGAAATATATGATGGTATGATTGCAATTCATGAATATGTTTTAAAGTTTATTATCTTTTTGTTGTTTAAATCATTTAAATTAATGATACTGTGACATTCTAATTTTAACTCATGCTTCTAGGCTTCATAATTATGTGCATTTATAAATTTTACATGTTTTTGTATGGAGTTGAACAAACCCAAACCCCATCCAAAATTGGAACAGAACTGGAACTGGTAAGTAAGATTGTTATATTCAGCTGAATCCATTTGAAGGGGTAATGGAAAATACTAGTATCTATTTTGGATTCGAGATGAATATCTATACCTCAAAGTGCATTTGTCGTGATAAGCTATATCATAACTCACTGGACTTTTCTGAATTTTCCTTAACATCTTTTTAGTTGAATTCCTAGTTCTGTCGCAGATTGACAAGATTGTTCCTGTATGACTCCAATATTGCAGGTTTATAAAATTCAATTATTTGTGACTTCATAGTCTGATTCCCTTATATGAGTAGCTCTCTCTTTCCCACACACATTTGTTTGAAATAATCAGTGTTATTTTGTTCATTTAATTTCTAAGTACAGTCACTGCTATTGGGGAAAATTGAGCAACTGTTTTAAGGGTTACTAAACCAGCGCTGCTAAAATTGATTACAAGGAGATGAAAAGATGTAAATCATGAATGTTCAAAAGATTGATACTTAGAGGGAGTTTGGAAAAATACATGTGTGACTTCATAATTTTCATGGGCCTACCAATGTGTACATCATGAGGAAATAACAACTTATCACTAGAAAGTTGATAATTGATATCGGATTTAGAGGGAGTTCGACAAGCATCCTTGGGTGAAGAGAGCTTCTAATGGAGTAACCACAAGACTTGACTTTCTAGGATCATTGTTCAGGGAGAGTTTTTGTAACAAATGAGTTTTTTTAACCAATTTTAAATTCCTAATAATCTGTTTAATAAGTAATTGATTCCATTTGACGACAATGACTCCTACTAACCAAATATAACTATATGATAAAGAAACTATTTCTAGTCTAATTGTATTTCATTTTCGAGAACAAAAGGAATAAATAAACTTATATATATTGCTAACAATTTAACCATTTCTAATTGATAACATATTCAACTGAAAATAAAGTAATGACTAACTTTTTTAGTTGAATTATATCAACTGAAATATTTATTCAATGTAAATGTCAATATTTACTTTCTCTAGAAAACTAAACCAACTAATTATTCTCTTAAGGGTTAAAAATAAAAGTCTAAAAGAGACATACAATAATAATGGAAGAATCCATTTATCTTGTTGTTCAAGCTTTAATATTGGTGAGAGGAGAAGTATTGACATAGGCATAACCTCCCAACCTTGGACCAGACTTATCCCCACAGGTCTCCACACATTCTAACTTATTAGAATGACCTTCTTTACTTGGAGATTAGGCTTGGGATGTTTTTCAGTCCAACTATACGAGCTATTGGGTGGTTTGAGTGCCCCATCAATTATACCTATATAACTGACATCGACAGACAAACAAGTGATCTCAAGATTGGCACATATGCCTGAAACTACTTTGGCCAAAGATTTCAGTAGGGTTCGTGAACCCGAACTCCACTACTCGACTTGACAATAGATTTCATTATCAGGACATGCATGAGCTATTAATTATTAATTATTCAAATTTGATTTCATTATTGATTTTTGCAAGTTAATTCCACCTCTTCACCCTTATGTGGCTTCTTTGCCTAGGTGAATCCTAGGTGTTCGAAAGATTTTGATCACCTTGTTATTATATATTCCATGGTCTCTTTGTCAATGAATTCCTGAGTGTTGTGGGATTATGGCATTATGATATTATTGATGCATCTCTTCACCATTTCATGGCTTCTTGTTGGTGAATTCCTTGGTATTAGTGAGATCATAGCAGTTTGGTATTATTGATACACCTCTTCACCATTTCATGGTTTCTTGCCGGTGAATTCTTCAGTATTTGTGAGACTTTAGCATTTTGGTATTATTGATTCACTTATTCACCATTTCATGGCTTCTTGTTGGTGAATTCCTTAGTGTTTGGAATTCATAAGTATTCTATTCATTATGACAACATGTTTATTGAAACTGATTTTAATACTCTTTACAGTTACAATTCAATTTCATAAATGATTTCAATAAATTCAAAGGATTTACAAAAGATCATCGGCAAGGTAAAAATATGTTGGTGCATTCGGTTTGCTACCTAATGAGGATAGACTTATGATATTCAATTATATGAAATGTTCCATTCACAATTGATTGCTTTCATATACTTAACATTGTAAAAGCCAATTGCAGTCGGTCCTATATTCATGGGAGAAGGAATAATAATATGGAATGCAAGCAATTAAATCATGAGCGTTTTGGCCGGATCTCAGTCGAGATGTGGCTCCTCCTATCCTTGGCCGATGCTCTTGTAGCGCAATTCCTTTCAGCACTAGCTTGATCTCTTGACGAAAATAAGGAATGATTTGTGTTTTACCGATTGAGAAAATAAAACTTAATTGGCTCGATTGGGAATGGGTAACATGGCTTAGAAGAATTAATGCAACTTACAAGAGAGACGTGACAGACGAGAAAGGAATGAATAACTTGGTCGGCTTACGACTCTTTTAAAGACTTAGTCGAGACTCCTTGGCTTCTATCAGTTTCCAAGATAACCAATCGAATTCAAACATAAATTTGATTTGAAAAAGAGGAGAAATGAGGAGGGAAAAGAATAAGGAGTTGAAGAGTTATGAACTTTATTTTATTATTATAATACGTTCTTATGTATGTTCCAATAAGTATATTGATGAGGTGACATCATTAGATTATATTATTATAATTTATTGGTGCGATTTAATTTTTATATTTATGTATTCATATTTAAGTGTTTATTATAATGATAAGATAAAAATTTAATAATCAATCTCTAACGGTATGTATTATATTTTAATTTAGATTATTTTATGTTTTTATTATATCGCTTCCTTAATAGCTCATGCGGTCCTATAATGTATCTTGTGGACAAGTCTTCATATCCTTTCCAAGGAAGTCTTAGGTCATACCTGTTGATCCTGATGATTGAACCAACAAACATCCTGTTTCGATGCTCCCATTTAGCAATGCTTCTCCTCTCTTCGGTCTTCTCCTGCAATCACCCATGTAAAACATTCTCGCCAAAATATTAAGTCCATGGTAATTCAAAACAAAATATATTGATCGTTAATTCAAATAAAAAATCTAGTAATCATCTAATAACAGTTACAGATTACTGGCCATTTCATCAACGTCTATAAATAACTAACTCATTTCACATGATCATGAAAAGACATAATTTGTTAATAGTTGGTACAACGTATATAAATAACTCACTCACTTCGAAATAATTCATTAATAGTTATGTTTAAATTAAAAAAAAAAAAATTAGGGCAAAATTTGGAATGCAATATACCGTCCCCCTTAGATTTTTCATCATCCTCGATGAACATAACAGCAAAATTTAAACAATACTTAATAAGTTTATACAGGAAGAAAAGAAATGTTCAATTTCTAGTTCTAGAGAAAAGATGGAGATATTTTTGGAAAATTTCATGATAATAAGTGTAGCTTACGTACCTCGAGTATTCTGAGTGGTCTTACCTCTACCACCCTTGTGTAGCTTACGTACCTCGAGTATTCTGAGTGGTCTTACCTCTAACACCTTTGTTTCTCCCACCTACAATAATTTCCAATCAATCATATGATCATGGTGGTTAATGTACTTTTCAAGATATGACACATGGAAGACGTCATGCATCCTGGCAAGGGCTAATGGTAAAGCAATTCTGTAAGCTACTAGGTTCACAACTTCCAGTAGTTCAAAGGGTCCCACATATCTTAGAGCTTGTTTAACATTCTTAACAAACTTGATGGTACTCTTCTAATGTTTAACTCTTAATAAATACCTTTTCACCTATTGAGAATTCTCTAGGTGTTCTTTTAGAATCAACAGAATTTTTCTGTCTGTCATTAGCTTCCTTTAATCTTTGACGAATTTGGATTATTTGTTCTTCCATTTCTTTAAGCATTTCAGGTTCAACAATAATTCTATCTTCCAACTGATTCCAACTCACAGGAGTTCTACATTTACAACCATATAAGGCCTCAAAGGGAGCCATTCTAATGGTGGAATGATAGGAGTTGTTATATGCAAATTCTACCAAGGGTAAGTATGTTTTCCACTGATACTGTTGGTCTATATAGTATACTCTCAGAAGATCTTCTAATACTTGATTCACTCTTTCTATTTGACCATTTGTCTTAGGATGATAGGTTGAACTGATGTTTAATTTAGTGCCCAAGGCTGAAAATAATGTTTGCTAGAATCTGGGAGTTATCCTAGCATCCTTATCTAAAATAATTTTATCTGGAATTCCATGCAATTTGAAAATTTCTTTTATGAATTTATGGGCAATCTCTAGTGCTCCATCAGTTAAATTCCCTGGTATAAAATGAGCAACCTTTGTCAATCTATCAACCACAACAAAAATGGTATTGTGTGGATTTCGTGTCATAGGTAATCCTTGTACGAAATCCATGGACATTATTCAACCATGTCGACTCGAGTACCTCATTAGGGTGTAACAAACCTGCTAGGTATCAGCGTTCTACTTTTACTCTCTGGCATTCCAAACAACTAGCAACAAATTCCGTTGTCTCTTTTTTCATTCCTTTCCAAAAATATAGGGGTTTTATATCAGATAGCATTTTTGTTACTCCCAAGTGTCATGAGTATGGGGCTAAATGAAATTCTTCTAAAATCAGTCTTCGGAGTTCAAGGTTGTTGGGTACATAGATCCTATTGTGATATCTTAATAATCCATCCTCTTCTAGACTAAACTCTAAATACTTGGCTAGGTTGATTTCAACATAACACTCATCATGTTCTAAGTCTTGCAAAATCCGATCCCTTAATCTGAAGTTTACAGTAGCTATTGCATAGATGTGTCTTCTTTGGCTTAGGGCATTTGCCACCTTGTTTTCCTTGCCTTTAATATAACTTATGTCAAACTCGAAATTTGCTAAAAATTCTAGCCACCTCCTTTGTCTAGCATTTAGGTTCAGTTGGGTGAAGATATATTTCAAACCATGATGATCAGATCTAAGTTCAAACGATTTTTTGATTAAGTAATGTCTCCACATTTGCAAGGCATGCACAATAGTTGCTAATTCAAGATCATGGGGTGCGTAATTTTGTTCATAGTTTTTCAATTTCCTAGATTCATAAGCAATAACCTATTCATCTTGCATTAACACACTCCTAATCCTTCTCCAGATGCATCTATTATGACTATGAACTGCTTTTGGGGATTGGGTACCTTTAATATGGGTGTTGTAGTTAGTTTTTCTTTCAAAAACTCGAAGGCTAATTGGCATTTTTTTGTCTAGATAAATTTCTTCCCCTTCTTCTGAAGCGATGTGATCGGATAGGCTATCCTTGAGAAATTTCTGACAAATTTTCTATAGAATCCTGCTAATCTCATAAAGCTTCTAACTTATGATACATTTCTAAGAATAGGCCATTCCTTAATTTCTTTTATTTTTGATGGATCTATGGCTATGCCCTGAGCTGATATGATGTGCCCTAAATACTGTATTTCCTTTTGATAAAAAGCGCGAATAGATAATTTTCCATATAACTTATGTTCTCTTAATCTTTGCAAAATGATTTCTAAATGCCTTTGATGTTCTTCCTTGTTCTTAGAATAGATTAAAATATCGTCTATAAAGACCAACACAAACTTACCCAGGCAGTCTTGAAATATGTTGTTCATTAAGTTCATAAAGGTTGTTGGGGCATTGGTTAACCCAAATGGTAATACTATAAACTTGTAATGTCCATACGTAGTTTTGAATGCGATTTTATGTATATCTTCATCCTTTATACGAAGTTGGTGGTACTTGACATCAAATCAATTTTTGAAAACACTGTCGTGCCCTTCATTTGATCAAATAGATAATCTATTCTGGGTAGTGGGTACTAGTTTTTGACAGTAACTTTATTGAGCATTCTATAATCTATGCATAATCTCATGGTTCCATCTTTCTTCCTCATAAACAATACTAGGGCTCCCCATGGTGAGACACTAGGTCGAATCAATTTCTTATCTAACATGTCCTGAAGTTGGATCTATAATTCCATCAATTCTGTAGTTGTCATCCTATATAGTGCCCGAGATATGGGTTCTACTCTTGGTATCAAATCTTTGGTGAAATCAAATGCTCAGGAAGGGGGTAGTCCAGGAAGTTCTTCAGGAAACACATCTTGATAATTCTTTAAATAGGGATATTTTTTCTTGAAAGTTTTTTTTAACTTTTCTCGAATTCCCCCATCCTCATAAATATAGTCATCTCCATAAGTGGTGGTTTTAGGTTCTCTTGTGTCCTCAATTCTGACTGCAAAGATCTCACAACCCTTTCTTCCATATCTTTTAAGTTGCATTGCAGAAATCTATTTTGATCTAATTTCATGTTGAATTCCTATAATTCTTGTTGGTCTACCTTGATCATCCACATAGTTTACAGTTTTGGCAAGACAATCTACCTTGACCTTATGCTCACTGAGCCAATTGATTCCTATGATAATGTCCTAAGACCCAAGAGGTGCTACATACAAATTCAATTCTATTGAAAAATTTGGAAAGTCAACCCGAGCTTCAAACAGACACTGCTCTACCTTAACCCTTGATTGGTTTGCATATTCGATTTTCCATGGTTTTTCCATAAAGCTAGATCTTTTTGGAAGCCTACTTAATAGTTTAGGTGATATAAAACATTCAGAAGCTCTAGTATCAATTAAAATGAACATAGGGTTTCTGTAGATCTTACCTAGAGTTTCAATAGGCCCTATTTGGTTGTTATCCCTGCCTATTATCCAACGCTGCATGAATCCTTTGCTAAAAAACTTGCTGTTGTTGCAGTAGATGTGGTCATTGTGGCTAGTTGGCATTGGGTTTACTGGGACAATTACTAGCATAATGATCTCCTCCACATGTAAAACATCCTAGAAGTAGGCCCTTCTTTTCATTATTCTTGTTATTCTTATTTGTATTCAGATTGCTTTTAACATCCTTAACCCCATTACCCTTTGACTTTGGTTTGCTGTACTTGTAGTCCTTAAATAGTCTTTTCTGGGGTCCAAAATCAACACCCTTTGAATTCCAGATTGTTTTGCTCTTATTGTCTCAGATGGAGTCATCCTTCCTGATCTTATGTTCTTGCTGAACAACCTTCTCTAGAGCTTCCTCCATGGTTTGGGGAGCAAGAACATCAACAACTCCTCCTATCCTATTGTTCAAACCCATAATGAATTTTCTTACTTTCAGATTGGTATCTTGTTGATACGGTGGTACATATTTTAACAGTCGGGTGAACTTCTCCCAATACTTATGTACAAACATGTCTCCTTGCTTTAAGTTTTGAAAATCTAAAAGTTTCTGATCATAAAAAGTTTGAGGCGGCCAATGATTTTTGAAAATGGTTACAAATTTTTCCCAAGTGATCTCAGTGTTTTTATGTTCTGCTCAACTTTGGTGTTTCCCCACCAGGTTGCAGCTTCTCCAGTGAAATGATATATTCCTCAAACCGCTTTTGAGGTTTCAGAGAAATTCCTAATGTCAAAATATTGTTCCATTCAGTTAACCAAGCTTCTGCTTCCCCCTTGGATTCAAAACCGAAAAACTTGGGTAGCTTGATTTTCTTAATATCTGCTAACAGATCAACCACTATTTCTTGTTTCTTTTATTTTTTTGATTTTTTGGGTGAGGAGGTTTTCTTATTATTCTTAGAGACTTCTATCTCTTCTCTTGGAGGAGGTGAGGATTGAGTTTCCTTGCGGCTCTGCCCCATTTGGGTTGCCATTTCATTCATTCTTCTCTCCATGTTTTCCAACTTCAGTTGCATTTCTTGCAAGATCTAAAATAACAAGTCATTAGAAGACTGAGTGTTCTCATAGATTATGCCTTGATCCACAACGTTCTCATTGATGTTCATTTTATGTTTCTTGTTTTCACCTATTAATTTACAAATTTGTGTCAATTAAGTGGATTTTTAAAAAAATATTTTTTTCACAAAAGAGAGAGAAAAAGTCTTGTAAATGCATAAAAAGTGTAAATTAATAATCTTTAATTCTTTGTTGCTTCACTTAGAGCAACCTTACTTACAAAAATTTCCTCAATTGAGGATGTTTACATCAAATATCTTATTCTTGCTTCTCAACACTTGATTTTGGCTCAAATTGGTACATATCTTGCATCATCCAGGATCTGTGGAACTGCAAAAGAGGATTTCTCTGTCGAGCATTCCAGTTTTGAATCAACTTATTCCTATATGCTGCCTTACTAGTAGGAGTCCATTCGACTCTTTCTTTCTTCATCCATTGTATTGCTTGGTTCAGTGTTTCATTATCTTGGAGCATGGAACAATAGGTGTAATCATATTTTGGCATGTTTTTAATTAAATACGGAAAGATGGGGTGCCGAGTCTTCTTGCAGGGTGTTTTACATACTTGCATCCTGTGCAATCAGTCCAAAACTTTTAGGTTTTCATAGAAGAGAGTGTGCCCTAGGTTTAGTGTCGAACCCAACACTTTGATACCATATGTAACAAATAAATTTTCTTAACCAATTTTAAACTCCTAATAATCTGTTTAATAACTAATTCCATTTCACATGACAATGACTCCTACTAATTGAATATAACTATGATGAAAGTAACTGTTTCTAGTCTAATTGCATTTCATGTTCAGCTAATATAACGAGAACAAAAGGAATAAATAAATTTATATACATTGCTAACAATTTAACCATTTCTAATTAATTAAAAATTCAGCTAAAAATAAAGTAATGACTAACTTTCTTAACTGATTTATATCAACCAAAATATTTATTCAATGTAAATGTTAATATTTACTTTATCTAGAACACTAAACTATTTAATTATTCTTCTAAGGGTTAAAAGTAAAAGTGTAAAAGAGACATACAGTAATAACAGAAGAATCCCTTTATCTTGTTGTTCAAGCTTTGGCATTGGTGAGAGGAGAAGCATTGACATAGGCTTAACCTCCCAACCTCGGACCATACTTGTCCCCACACATCCTAACTTATTAGAATGGGCCCCCTACCTTGAGATCAAGCTTGGGATGTTCTTTAGTCTAGTCATCTGAGCTATCGGGTGGTTTGAGTGCCCCCCATCAATTATACCTATATAACTGACATCTATAGACAAAAAAGTGATCTCAAGATTGGCACATATGCCTGAAACTGCCTTGGCCAAGGATTTTAGTTGGGTTCATGAACCCAATCTCCACCACTCAACTTGACAATAGATTCCATTATCAGGACATGCATGAGCTATTAATTATTCATTATTCAAGTCTGATTTCATTATTGATTTTTGCACCTCTTCACCCTTCTATGGTCTCTATGCCCAGGTGAATCCTAGATGTCTGAAAGATTTTGATCACCTTGTTATTATATATTCCATGGCCTCTTTGCTAGTGAATTCCTCGGTGTTATGAGATTATAGCATTATGATATTATTGATGCACCTCTTCACCATTTCATGGCTTCTTGCCTGTGAATTCCTTGGTGTTTGCGAGATTATAACATTCTAGTATTATTGATACACCTCTTTACCATTTCATGGCCTCTTGCCAGTGAATTTCTCGGTGTTTGTGAGATTATAGTATTCTGGTATATTGATACACCTCTTCACCATTTCATGGCTTCTTGCCAGTGAATTCCTCGGTGTTCTGAATCCATAAGTATTTTGTTCATTATAACAACATGTTTATTGAAGCTGATTTCAATACTCTTTATAGTTACAATTCGATTTCATAAATGATCTCAATAAATTCAAAGGATTTACAAAAGACCATCGGCAAGGTAAAATTATGTTGGTGCATTTGGTTTGCTACCTAATGAGGATAGACTTATGATATTCAATTACATGAAATGCTCCATTCATAGTCCTAATGATATATGAGTGATTTTACTCGAGCAAGGAAGACAATAATTGATTACTTTCATACACTTAGCATTGTAAAAGCCGATTGCAGTCAGTCCTATATTCATGGGAGAAGGAATAATAATATGGAATGCAAGCAATTAAATCATGACTTGCATTTTGGCTAGATGTCATTCGAGATGTGGCTCCTCCCATCCTTGGCCGATGCTTGTATAACACAATTCCTTTTAGCACTAGCTTGATCTCTTGATAGAAATAAGGAATAATTTGTGTTTTACCGACTGAGTAAACAAAACTTAATTGGCTTAGCTAGGAATGGGTAACATGGCTTAAAAGGATTAATGCGGCTTAGAGGAGAGACATGACCAATCAAAATCAAACATTAATTCGATTTGAAAAAGAGGAGAAATAAGGAGGGAAAAGAAATAAGGAGTTGAAGAGTTATCAACTTTATTTTATTATTATAATACATTCTTATGTACATTCACATAAGTATATTGATGAGGTGACATCATTAGATTATATTATTATAATTTATTGGCGCCATTTCATTTTTATATTTATGTGTTCGTATTTAAGTGTTTATTATAATGATAAGATAAAAATTTAATAATCAATCTCTAAAGGTATACATTATATTTGCATTTAGATTATTATTTTTAATTTATTATATTGCTTCCTTAATAGCTCATGTAGTCCCATAATGTATCCTATGGACAAGTCTTCGTATCCTTTCCAAGGAAGTCTTAGGTCATACTTGTCGATCCTAATGACTGAACCAACAAATATCCCATTCCGATGAACTTGTTTAGCAATGCTTCCCCTCTCTTCAGTCTTCTCCCATAGTCACCCATGTAAAACATTCTTGCCAAAACATTAATTCCATGGTAATTCAAAGCAAAATATATTGATTGTTAATTCAAATCAAACATCTGCTAATCACTTAATAACAGTTATAGATTACTGGTCATTTCATCAATGTCTATAAATAAATAACTCATTTCACATGATCATGAAAAGAAATAATTCACTAACAGTTGGTACAACGTATATAAATAACTAACTCACTTCACATGATCATGAAAATAAATAATTCATTAATAGTTTTGTTTAACTAATATTAAAAAAAATTAGGGCAACATTTGGGATGTAACAATTTTGAGGTGCAATCCTTTGTGAATGATATCTTCTCTATGAGGAGAAGTTATGATTAAAATTTATTGTGTAATATATTCTTCTCTATGAGATAAAATTGAGGTGAAAACATTTGTACCAACCTCTGACTAGATTCATGGTGGTTACTATTTCACATATGAAATGTAATGCAAGGTGATCTTTCATTGACATATATAAATAGAAGGTAACCATTATAAGATGACAATCTTATAAATGGTGGACCTGTTATCATGATAGAATTCATTAAATTATTGTCCTAGAGTGCTAAAAATCATGATAACAGATAGGCATAAGGTAATTTTTGTAAGGTGACAATCTTGCAAATGATAGGCCTGCTATTATGATAGTTTTGTTCCAGATACATCATAAGTCATTCATAACAAAAGCATTATGATTACTCTAGATATTGTTTTGGACAATTAGAGATCATAATATATGTTATTAATGTCAGTTTCTTTTGTTAACTGTTGGGTTTCAAGCACCCGTTAAAACTTGTTTTACTTAATAAAAAATATTGTGATTGTAGTTTTTTGACAAGTCACTATTTCAGAGTGTTAAGGTCAGATAATATGTTGTGTATAGATACCCTTGATACTAATATCTCATAATTTTTTTTCACTTCTCCCTTGCTAAGAGGGATTGTTGAAGTGTAGCATCAGTTGAAGTGATATACTCTTTACATTGAGTAGTTATATTTATGATTTATATGAATATTATTTTATGTCTTTTATATATATATATATATATATATATATATATATATATATATCACTTAACTAATAGAGCTCTTATAATCAGAAGAGACTATTATGTTATTGGGTTCCTAAATGTAATTGTTTTACCACCACATGATTGTCGATTGAGAAGAAAACTAATTGTATTTTCTTATACACCGATGGTGATTAGTTATGTCCACATAGGGATATGGATTTTTTGTTAAGGTTGTAGCTTCTGTCAGATTGATTTTATCATGAGATACCTTATTGGTGGTAAATTATCTTTAACATAAATATTTGATATATATATAATAATATATTAATTACATATATGGTTAATATATTGATATTACATATATGCTTAAAGATGAGTTATACATATGGTTATTTATTAAGTAATGATGATTAACTATAGAGACTTGTCTCTTCAGGAGACATGTCTCCTCTCATATTTACGAGTCTTCGAATCTTCATTTGGAAGACATCAATCACATTGGGAATGTTAGTACATTTGTAGAAAATGATCCATATTACTTAACATGGTATCACAACTTGATTGCAAACTGCAAATGTAAGAAAGGAATCTAATGAGATATTCATAACATAAAATTTGCTATTAAAAGAGTCATAATTTCAACATATAGAGACCATCCAAAATTATTATGATGGAAGATGGTTATGTGCTTGATAGTTTGTACAAATGATTGTTTAAATTCAATTTTGCGTGAGTGGAAGGATAATATTGGAGAATATGAATGGTCATGCCTTACGCGATGAAGAAGTATTGAACAAAGTATATGATGGAGACAATGTTTTCTTATTTTTGAGAGAGGTATCAAGGGAAGTTGAGGAAATACATGAATTTGGATTGCTATGGACGGGGACACATCTCACATGTTTGTATCAGAGAGGGGCTCACATTGAGGCAAGAAAGATTAAGTTGGGGAGTGATATGCTACTCTTATGCCGAGAGATGAGAGACTTGGATCGATGGACTCAAATCGAAGATTAACTAGATGATACCAAAGTTCAAAGGCATCAGTTATACGCAATATGACTATTATATTTGTTCTCAAACTGCATTTGATGACACAACCTTCAATGTGCCACATGGTGTATCACTTTCCAGTGTCAACCAATCTTGCATTAGTCATATGTGTATTCCCTCTATGGTGAATGTTTTAAAAGTAGCATCATTTTTTGTGTAATATTATAGAAATTTCCAGCATACGAGCCCCACTATATCTGTCAAATTCATGCAAGCTATTCTAATTCAAACTGGATGCGATGCATATATGACGAGAACACTGCTTTGGGTTGACTGGTGTAACAGAGATTGGATTGCACATCTAAACATCAAAGGGACCATAAGATTCATCTACAAAAGTGAGCATCCTATGGTCAACTAGCATGCCTTGTTGTATTTGGAAGTTCTTAAGATATCATTTTTAAAAGTCAAGAAACCTGTAGGAGTGCCTTCAGTAATAAATACTACCATGTGATGCACCTTGTACAAGTCTGTGACAAATATGGATAGGAAAATGATAATAAAATAAAATAAAAGGACAAGACCCTATTGTTTAGACCTGATTATAGAACATAATGTTGAAGATATTGCAAGAGTATAAGGAGAGTACATTATCCTAGGAAAGGGAATGAAAAAGAAAGAAAGGGGTGTGGATAATCAACATGAGATACAATGGTATTGAGTGTTTTCTCAATCACTGTAAGAACCCATGAAAGCACATTCTGTGAACTTATTAACAGTCATCTAAAGTGTCAGAGGTTACTATGGTGTCCATTGCTAGTCATTGATAGTATATGCACTCCTCTATAAAATGAAAGACTTATAATTGAAAGAAATTATAAACATACAAAATGAGAAACACAAATAAACCAAGTCATTAAAACATGGATGAGAAAATCTGTAAAGTTGGATGGAAGACACATGGTGAGAGCACAAAGGACTTATCACAAGGAAACAACACATGGTCCAAGAGATATGAACCTCTAAGTGAAGATATGATAATAACATTGCTATCATGGCTTTACCAAAAAATGGGTTGACTATATTTGAAATAAATGATCAAAACTTCGGAACATGATTAGTATGCAGCTTGAAATACTCTCGAAGAGGCATCACTTCATGACAAAAGAATTTTTAGTGAGGTTTAAGGTAATATATGCACTAAATATACTGATCACATTTTGGTGAGTATATAAGGTATATTTAGTTTTATCTATTCATACTTATTTTATATAAGATTCTTTTATCGCACGCGCGCGCGCACACACACACACACAAAATTGAGAATTATAATGTGAATAAAGATAATATTAATGAGAAATATATTTATGTTGTTAGTATCAGACACAAGTTAAACTACTAACATTATTTTGTTTAAGTATTGTTTGCCTCAATCTTTTCCTTCGAGAAATTTACTGTAGGAAGAGGAAGATTGAGATTCAAAGGGAGCTTGACATGTTATTAGAGGCAACCTTGAAAGAGAAGGAGAAGACTGAGGATGTTATTTAGTTAACATTCAATGAACTTGGTCTTATTGATTAAGAGGGAGTAAACAATGTTGAGTAGTGTTGATAGCATAATTTTAGTGATAATGAATGGATTATGAATAGGGAATGTAAATTCAACGAAAGTACATTTATTGTCCAAATGAGATATTCATATTAACTACCACTTTTTGAGAGAAAACTTACTAAGGAGAGGGGTCATCATAGTGGTAGTTGAGATAGGAAATATTTGATTTAGTTAAACAACATTTCATCAATAGGGTGGATATTGCGATCACAAATAGATTACAAGCTTACTCCTAAAGCAAATTGGTAGAATTTTTTCAACTCCATAAAGCAGAATAAGTGGAAATCTTAAATTGTGGGGGGGATATTAGTCAATGTTCCATTCCCACTTTTAAAGGGGAGATGTTCCATTCTCAAATAATTTAAGAAGAAAATTTTGAATGTTCATGTGCAGATAAGTATTCTTATTTTTGACATTTATCTATATTATTCATAATTTCTATACATACTATAAAGATTATTTTCCTTGATGCTTTCCTTTATGGTTGAGGATGTTCTTACAAGAAAAGAAAATTGGTACTTTACAAATATTGTGCAAACCCAACTTCATGATAGTAGCTCCAAAGACCTTGGTAATCAAGATGGATAAATTGAGGCTCTCACCCTTGATGATTGAGATTATGATATTCTTCTACATTAAGAGGGAGTATGACACTTCTTCTATGGCAATGCTGGAGCTTAGAGGATTAATACTCAAAGGGAGTCTAGAATACATTTGGGTGACTAAATGATGTGATGGGTCTACTCCTATGTATATCATGAGGAAGTGATAAATTATCACTAGAAAATATGACAATTGATTCAAAGTGAGTTCGACAGGCATCCTTGTGTGAAGAGAATTTATGAGGAAGTAACTAGAGGACCTGACTTCCCAGGATCAATGTTTAGAGGGAGAAATTTTGAGATGCAATCCTTTGTGAATGATATCTTGTCTATGAGAAAAAGTTCTAAGTAATGAAAGGTGACGATCTTTCATTGAAATATATAAACAAAATGTAACCATTATAAGATGACGATCTTATAATGGTAGATTTGTTATCATGATAGACTTCATTAAATTGTTGTCCCAGAGTGCTAAAAATTATGATAATGAACATATAGAAGGTTATCTTTGTAAGGTGACGATCTTGCAAATGATAGGCTTGTTATTATGACAATTTTGTTCTGGATACACTGTAATTCATTGATAATGAAAGAATTATGATTATTTTAGATATTGTTTTGGACAATTAGAGATCATAATATATGTTATTAATGTTGGTTTCTTTTGTTAATTGCCGAGTTTCAGGCACCCATTAAAACTTGTTTTACTTAATAAAAAACATTGTGATTGTAGTTGTTTGACAAGTCACTATTTCAGAGAGTTAAAGTTAGATAATATGTTGTGTATAGATGTCCTTGATACTGATATCTGATATCTGATGATACTGATATCATCGACAAACATACATTGCAAGTTACATTTCTTAAAGATCCCAAGACGTTGAGTCACGTTTAAATTTAATTAATTCTAAGTCTAACAACTATCACATACATAGAAAAGAATAATCAGAAACTCCAATGTCCATAATATACATTTGTTCCGAATGCTCCTTGGCAAATTAATTCGGAATGCTCATTCATCCACTGTACATGTCACAGGGTATGAAAGGCTTAAAAGAATATACATATGTAAAGATCAAGATACAACATCCTCAAATCCATGATACAAAGTACAGTAAAAATATATGAAAATTATTCACCATACATGATACATCCATACATCCATAATGATAAAACATCTATCATAAAATCTAACCATCCATCATACTAATCCAAGAACATAGTATAGGTAAATGCCAATCACGAAATCTCCAACCACGGTGACCACGGAACGGATCTCAATGGTAAGAGTAAAAGCACTACCACCCGACCGCGTGGAACCTAAATGGTCCACTCCCACCGCGCTGAGGAGATAGTCTCAAGTCCCAAATAGGATAACAAAACCTATAATCATAAATACTCTCTAAGTCCAGGAAATCCTATAAGTATGCTAACTCAAGGGTTCCTAAAAAGATCGACATCTAAATTCCAGAGGTACCACAAGACACGTAGGAAACCTAATATGCAAGCGGGAAAGTGTCATCGCAAAAGTCATGTAGAAGTTACCCGAGCAATCCCTTAGGAATCCCGGGTCCCTACTGATCCTGCGGCCACTAGTATCCTCTCGTACTGACGAGGCATACTATGGAATGCAAGGTCGTAACCAAGCGTCCTCTCTACCCCATCCTAGTCTGTACTAGCACTCATGGCATGGGAGAGAACATACAATTATCTTGTTAGGTTCATTTTCTCTCATTTAGTGTAAATGTTTTCACTTATTAAAAATGACTTACAATGGGTTTCTCAAGGCAGCCTCTTAGGGCTCCGACCCCCATTGCAAGCCACTTCCCGACTCTACACATAGATAACCTACCCTAGCTCATGAACTCGTAAATCAAAGAATCATAATAAAACCATCTCAGTCCTATACGAGCAACTGAAAATATCATAAAAAAGATAATCCACAAAATATATCAGTTCTTCATGAGCAACAAATAACATCAAATAGTAATCATGTAATCACGACAGTTCTCTATCAGCAACTGAAGGCATCAATAATAAGTCACAAAATCCAATGGTTCTCTAATGAGCAACCAGAAAGTAATACAAGTATAACTGATCGAGACTCAGAAATGGTTATCAAATATAACTGATCGAGACTCAAAAATGGTTAAGTTAGGTATTCTCAAATACATACACCTCAGCTTCACACAAGGAAACTGGAAAGCAATACAAACAGTAAACACAATCATGTCATAGAGCACTTCATCACATTACCATGGTCAGGTTAAGAAAGATCGAGACCAAATCATCAAGACATCACATTCACAACCCTGAGCCTCTGGTAACAACCTGAACTGGTCAACGCTAAACCAACCCCAAAACATTCAAAGTACAAAGACAACATCAAAGTCTCAGAGATTGGATCTGAAAGTATATTATTTAAGTTAAGGTAAGGTTTGTGTTTTAGTTTAATTTCGAATTCAAGTAACAAAGTTTTCACAACTACCCTTTTTCGAATAACCCATTTCTATAATAACTTTCATTAAATCAATATCCAAATTTATAATTTAGTCAAATAACATTCATTATTAATTAACTTAATTAAACTAATTTTAATTAAATTAATCAATATTCATTAGATCTAATTACTTATTTTAATCCCACTAATAATTGTTAATTTATTAATATTTAAGCAAAATTATTAATAAATTAAAATTTACAACTATATCTATGCAATTAATATTTATTTATTAAATATTTAAAAAGTTTAATCTATTATAAAAATTGAATATATTATAATTTTATTATTTAAAATTTTTAAATAAATAAAATTCGTTTTTAATAATTTTAAAAAAATTATAAAAAAAATAAAAAAACGAAAAAACAAAATTTTATATTTTATTTTCTGTCACTCACGTTTATAGCCCGTCGGCTTTGGCCGCAGGCCTGCGGTCGCAGGGCCTGCGGCGGCAGGTACTCTATACCTGCCATCACAGTACCTGCGACGCAGGTACTGTCGGCCTGCCGACAGTGGGGGGCGGGTACAGGGTGATTCCCTCCCCCCCACTATATTATATTAATATATATATATTTTTTTATATATATATTTTTATATATTTTATTTTATTTTATTTTAATAACAATAAAATAAGTTTTATTTTAAAAATTAATTTTGTTTAATTTTTAATAAAAACAATTTCTTCCAAAGGATAAATATGTAATATATAAATATATATATTTATATATATATTTATTTTTTTATTTTTTTAATCTAGAACTTTTCAATTTCATTAAAACAAAACCCTTATCAAATTAGATCTTAATTTCTAAATCAAGAAAACAATGGTTCTAATTAATTCATCCAGTCTCCATGGATACAGAAATTATTGACGAATAATTAATAAATTCACAATATTGAAAGCTTAAAACTTTCATCACAGAGAATTCAGATCTACAAACCCCAGACACGAAGAAGGCAGGAAGGGATAATTGCATATTTAATGGATAAAAAACACAAGACCCTACCTGATCCTGATGCTATTATGCAATCTCCAGGAACTGTATGCGAATTCGCTCCTCTCAATAACCTTCCCCTTCAAGACTTTCTTCGTATCAGCCTTCTGAAATTTGCTTCCAAAAATTGTCTTCCCCAAAAATTCTCGTCCAAATTCGTATATCACAAAAATGAACCCCCAAAGTTGTGATAAGCAAATTCTCCTCAATTCGGGGCACTAATTGTGCGTTTACCCGAGAAGACTCTTTGCACAACTCAGTTAACTCCAAATTAACTTTTATTATCTTTTCTAATTCTTTTGCATTCAACTTTCATGCACATTAAGTTGAATGATTAAATAACTTTATTTAAAATTTCACTTGACTTCAATTCTTAATTAATTTATTATTTTAAATCTTATGTGCACTTTTAAGAAATTAAAAATAACATTATTAATTTTTATAATTTAATCTTTTAATTTAATTCTTATATTTAACTCATGTTTAGATCATGCGATCTAGAATTCTTAATAAATTAATATCTTTCAACTTTTAATTTATTTTAGAACTTAATTGATAACATATTTAATTAATTTAAATAACAATAATATTTAGCATTTATTTAAAAATGAACTCCAAATATATTATTATTAAATTAAATAAATATTATCCTGTTCTAAATATATCTTGAACTTTAATTTTCAACTTTAATTCTTTTATTTAATTAATTAATTAATTAATTAACTATAAAGATATCATAATAATTCCTTATTAAATTAAATCATTAATTAGTCTTTTTAATTAGACTTAATTAATAGAAAATACACCAAGGACTCATAAAGCAACATACGAAAACCCATCATAGAAAAATACATACCAAATCAAACAAAAGGGTTATAATCACAAAATTACATCATTTGATGCATTCGGAGGGTACTTAACTCAGATACTTGTCCTAATTATCAATTAGGACAATTGGCTAAAGGGTTTAGGATTTGGACTTAAGAGTTTATCTCCCCTCTCTTACCATTGAGACAGTGCGATAGGGTACGCTCATCCTGACAATTCAGGGAAGTCGATACCTGGTACCTGCAACCTGCATAAAATCCACGCATGTACAAACACAATATTCTAAACTAAACAGGCAATGGCAGGAAGTGGTGCATCGTGTAGATCCCGACTAGCAGGTGACTACGACTCCCTTCCTTAACCATATCAGAAACACCATACATAAATAAAACAGCACGCACACCATACACATGCAGTATGGGGTAAGTATCCATAAGAAACACATGGAATAATGAACCATCTAACTAATCATCATCGATAACTGAAACCATTGAATAATCATCATACATGCATGAAATATAGAGTACCAAGTAATCTCATCATATAATAAACTGAGTGTAAACATCATCTGATAATCTCTAAAATAATAATACTACTCATCAAACATAAATTGGCCTAAAAGAGTTTGGCAATCATATCATAAATGTAGCTCGAAAAATGTAAACTAGGGGCAGGCACTACAAATATCTTATATATAATATATATTATATATATGGTTAATATATTAATATTACATTTATGCTTCAAGATGAGTTATACATATGGTTATTTATTAAGTAATGATGATTAACTATAGAGACATGTCTCCTCTCATATTTATGAGTCTTCAAATCTGCATTTGGAAGACATCAATCACATTAGCAATGTTAATACATTTGTAGAAAATGATCCATGTTACTTAACATAAACATTCAAATAGTCAAATTGATTAGCTAATTTTTTTGAAAAATACTCATTTGCCAAAAAAAATAAAAAATAGTTGTTAATTTGTTGTCCAATTGGGAACTCTTCATGCGAGTTTTGTTCCACTACAACATGCAGAATGAAACATTTATGTTTTAAGGAGAAACACCAAACACTAAATCCTCTCTTAGTATAAGGTCATCTCTCACGCTAACCTTGCAAAGTAAGATCTTGAAATAACTTCAAGATTCTTTCTTAATGGTGTACTTCACTTAGTTTTATGATGTGATAGGCTGCTCATCACAAAGGGATATCCAATTCATTCAAAGGGTATTAACTCTTGCACTTCTAAAGATTTGGCTTTAACTCCAACTTAAACTTGTGACTTCTTGTCCTATTTTCGTTTTCGTCATTTTGTTAAGATTGTCTTTAATCCAAATGGGTTGATTTTAAAGTTTAAAAGATCATTTGATCAATGATCTTTTGAGTTGTTTAGCAATCTTATTGTCCCCATCTCAACCCAAGCTTCTTCGTCCAATGCTTTGAATTTTGAAGTTTTGGTTCCCGAGTCTCAAGATATTGCAGGTTGAAGAAAGGTATTAAAACAAGTGTGTTCAACCACAATATTAACCTTTAAACTTTAAGAAGTTAAGGTTAGGAGTTCAAAATGTGCATTTTAATCTAAAATCTTAATCTCTCAGCGCAAAAAAAATTAAGAAATTATTTTTAACCCACAAAGTTAAGAAATTATTTTTAAACACACATTCCTAACTCTAAAGCTTAACCTCCAAAAGCTAAAAAGGTTGAACATGAGACTAAGAATATGTCAATTCCTAACACTTGAAAGTTGAAAAATCAGAGGTTAATGAACCTCGTTTAGAGTCTGTTACTTTTGGGTGAGAAAATCATTTTCACAATTGATATTATCAAATAGAGTTCTTGGAAGCACAATGATATGGTTGAAAAGTCGTTAAAATCCTCCATGCCAAAATCCAAGAACATTCAAAGTGGAATGCAAATATGAGGAGATAATGTCTGGTCAAGGGTGCTTGAGATGGTGGGAAGAATATCAAATTGAATCACAAGAAGGATGATTGCGAAGGCCCTGATCATTACCATCTCCAACTTGTTGTGTGAAAAGAGGATTGGAAACTGAAGGTAGATGTAACCCTGTAAAATCGAAGCGGCTATATCTGCATCTAGAAATAGTAAATCTCAGACAAAATGCTCGAGCCTTCCTTTCTGCCTGTGCAGATGAATTCAATAAAGTTGAGCCATTGATATTATGTTGATGACCTTTTCAATAACGAGTACGATGGGAAAAGAAACGACTCAATGAGTGATGGATGAATAAAACCAAGGAATTCGTTTGAACTGTTTCAAGTTAGCCAAGAGAGGAACATCAGGCCTGTATCTTACCTTCAGCCCGAGTAGGTGATGTATTTGACCGAATACTCACAGCGCCTGACCTGTGAAACAAATGCTATCATAGCATAATGATGGTGAAGACTTTGGTAATAATCAACCGGGAGCAGTGAAGAATAAAAGACAGAGGGTGCCGCCAAGAATGGATGCGATATGACTGACAAAATGCCAGAGAAGGATGCCGAAGTTGTTGAAAGATGACGGGGTGTTGATGCCTTTAAACCGCTACAGTAGACAATGACTGTGAAGTGTGGCAGTGCCATGATTCTAAGGCACGTCAAAGCATGGAATGTCGTAGATCTCAGTTTGACAGAGGACTACCAAAGAATGATAGCATTCGGTCAGAAGTAGTCATGTTCCCCAAACAATGAAACAAGCTACTTCTGTCTTGAAGATTTCTGGAAGAAAATACACGTTTCACCGAATTTCATCTGATATAAGTTATCGGTATATCGGGGTGTGTTAAGGAAGCTCTGAAACCGTTTAATAGAATGCCTTGGTATAAGGATGGACACGGCAAGTTTTGCATGTAGCCAACCAACATGTGCTAATTTGCTACCCACGGCACAGGATTTGGGGATACATAGAGGACTGGTCTGGATTGAATCTCAATTTAATCTTGCAAATACGAAATATAGAAGCATCTAGGCGGCATGTTATATGTTTGACAAAATGCTTGTGAAGGAGGAAGGTAAGAAATTTGGATTCAGTGGATAACATTCACAGTAGCGATGAAAAGCTCGGTTACTTCAAAGTTATAAGAGCATAAATCAGATAAAGCCAAAGCATTTTAGGCACAAAATCTTAATATATAAGCAATCGATTGATGAAGAGAAGCTAGGTAACATTGTTGTAGCAGGGTGAGGATGAAAAGTCTGCAATGAGTTACACTTTATGCATGGAAAGGAGAATATTTTGAAGGTTAATTTATTGTTTCCCCATCATTACGGATTTCTAGCTCTTCCCTACATTGGTTTTCCATTGGCATCATAGATCATGCATTCCGACTGGTAAAGTGATGGCGAAATACTGAATTCGACTCACAAGTTGATCGCAAGATCGCAAGAAGTGCAAAAGTTGAAGGAATTTAAAGAAATCAAAGAAAGGATCAGCAGGTAAATCATGAAGTATAAATATCAAAGGCTCGATTATGCTCCCATTTTGAAAAGTATGCTTCCCAACATCGGTGATATCATCTAAGGAAGTGTTAGCCTCCAAGATTTTTGGTCATCTCTTGAAAGCAACGATAGAACTCCCTTGGCTAGGAAGATATTAGAAAGTGGAATAGCTCGAGCTGGAGGTCATCCCATCTCAACACAGTGTCCCGATCTAGTGTTGGAATGTATGAAATCTTACCATCCGAATACTAGAGAAGTCATTGCGTCAGATAATAAAGTGATTGCTCATTTGGATCCTATTTCTGTTGGCATTGCCTTTTGGTTTCCTATCAGAGAACAATATGCCAACATAGATATGAGGATGGCAAGGGAGTATTATATTGCAAACCAAGCCCAGTGCTTGAACACCATTGCTAGGTCATGGTTCTCGTAGCCAAGGCAAGGCAAATCTCAATTAACAAAGTTCATCCACAGGTCATCGCTAAAGGAAAATGTGGCGAATATGGTAATCCTTTCGAGTAGAGTAATGAGACCTCAAGATTCACATGAGTTCGAAGGTTGGATGTTTATGTTCATTAACATGGTCTACAAAGGGAAGCAACACATTGACTTGGCAAAGCTTATCAGTGATTTCCTGTATAGACAACTCATAGAACTCCAAGCTAGTGATTATTTCTACATGACTTCTTACCTCTTCTAACAGCAAAGTTCATCCATAGGTCATCACTAAAGGACAATGTGGCGAATATGGTAATCCTTCTGAGTAGAGTAATGAGGCTTCAAGATTTGGATGAGTTCGAAGGTTGGATGTTTCTATTCATCAACATGGTTTGCAAAGGGAAGCAACACATTGACTGGGCAAAGCTTATTAGTGATTCCTTGCATAGACAACTCATAGAACTCCAAGCTAATGATTATTTCTACATGACTTCTTACCTCTTCTACTGGCAAAGTTCATCCACAGGTCATTGCTAAAGGAAGATGTGGCGATTATGGTAATCTTTCTGAGTAGAGTAATGAGACTTCAAGATTTGCATGAGTTCGAAGGTTGGATGTTTCTGTTCATCAACATGGTTTGCGAAGGGAAGTGACACATTGACTGGGCAAAGCTTATCAGTGATTCCCTGCATAGACAACTCAAAGAACTCCAAGCTAATGATTATTTTTATGTGACTTCTTACCTCTTCTACGTTATTGCAAGTACTAAAAGTTGGCCTGGGCTTAACATATAGGGTTATATGTATGATGATGCAACTATCATTTACAATCATCTTCCTCAGCTACAATATGAAAGTAGCCTACACCATTTCATGCCTAAAGTTATCCCTGATTATTGTACACATGTTTTTATTTGAGGAACTTTCTCTAAAACTTGGTGTCCTTCAAAATTTTTTCTCGAAATGAGATTTGGGCCATTGATTAAGGATCATCCAACGGTTATGTTATAAGATATAACATTAACCTAGGTTCATTTAACCTTCAAGTCTGATAATTAATTAGGTTACATATAATAATAATAGAATAATAGTTTCTAGGTATGTGTACTTATGCACCTATGGTTTATTAGCTTTGATTTTCTTCAACAACGAAAAATCTGCCAACATTTCATAGAAATTCAATAGGATTGGAAAAAAATTGCCAATAAGTTCAAAATTTTTCCTATTTTGGAAAAAAAAAAGTCAATAGAAAATAAAATTTCCCCCCTAAAATAATGTTGGATTTGCCAAAGTTTTATAAATTTTTACAAAGGGGTTTTTTTTGAAGTTATCCTTGGCTACGACAAAAAATATGGCATTCAATGTTTCCACTATCTGGATAGAGCGGTTGGCAAAAATAGTCAAAGAATCATTGGACAAATAGAGAGAACACAAAAACAATTGAGATGAGAAATAATGGATGAGGAGAGAAATCATAGATTATCCACTATAATAAATAGAGTGACATAAATAGTGGGAGAAATCACTTGGTAAATCGAAGATAAATTTCTACAGAAGGTACAACATGCCAAGCTCATTGGCTTGGAAAAGTAAAGGAAGAAGAGAAAAGATAATTTGAGAAGATGAGGAGCAACAAACAAACCCTAGCTTAGTTTCATGTGACTGTGCCAAGCTCATTGGCTTGGAAAAGTAAAGGAAGAAGAGAAAAGATAATTTGAGAAGACGAGGAGCAACAAACAAACCCTAGCTTAGTTTCTAGCAGTCACATGGATATTTTTTTCAATGGGGCTAAGACCAAAAATAGAGCATGATTCTGTAGTAGAAGAAAATCACCAAATGAGAGCAGTAGAAACCTCCAAAGAGACAGTGACAAATGAATTCACTACAGAAAACGAAGCGACAAACCAAGGTATTGAAGAACATGAATTGATTCAATATTTTTCAACAAAGGAACATGATGAAACTATAGAATATTAGCTACTTGATGTTGTTGCTGAATACTATGTTAGAGCTGTTATTTTGGTTTTCTAAGAGCAATATCAATAGAACTAAAGTTTTATAAGTAGGCAAAAATGAATTGAAAAAACAAGGTCTCGAAAATTGGAACAATAAGGGGGTAAGAAAAATATGGAAGGCAACAAAAATTGCCAAAAGAGAGCCACTGTCACAAGATTACATGAGGCCTAGATTAAAAACATTATAGAAATCATAATACTATTCAAAAACTTGAAGCATAACAGTCGATAAATTAGCAACAATTCTTGATCATAATCTGAATTAACATTCGTTCAAACTATTTTGAACATAAAGTATCATAAATATGAAGTTGAAGATCATAAAGTATCATAAATATGAAGTTGAAACTGTTAGCCAGTATCTTCCTAATTTAATAGCATCAATTACTACATAGAGAGTTCGGTATACACATAGTTTACTAGCAACGATATAGCAATTTAAAAGAAAAGCGTGCTCTATTTACAAGCAACAAATAATTCACAAGATTACATCATTATTCATGATATGATAGGCCACAAGTATTTGTGAAAAGAAGAGGATTGTCTATGCTTTTGTAAGGAGTGTCTGTTTGTTGAAGTTGTGGAGGTTAAATGACATCGACAGTTGTAAAAACCAGGAATTTTCCTCAGATTGAAATAATGAATTCTTAGTTTTGACTTGATATCCTATCAATCATATTAATACGCATTTGATTGAAGATTCATTCTTGTCTAAATAGGATCAATATTGATACTATGTTCTAAGAACACCCAACCCATGATAATACCAATTTGGAGATAATACAGTAACATGATAATAAGGATTTGAAGTGAAACAATCAGAAAGGGAGAGAGTGCATCAAAAAATGCAAAAACTTGGTGCAAGAATAGTATGCACACCGTTTGTAACTAGAATAACGCAAAACACCGTCAATGATGCCCTAAGGAAACTGTAACACACTTCTTTGAGCATCACAATTTCTTGTAGCACATATGCATCCTCACAACACTAAGTTGCAGCGCAAATGCATCCTCCTGGCTCGAGTTTGCCCTAGCTCCTCTTCATGTGCAATCGCATTTGGGGATTGGAAAATGACAAACATAGAGAAAGGACACAATGTAATGGCACGGACATGGAAAACGTGGCATCTTTGGCTAGTACTGGTGTCTTTCAAGTCCTTTGCATCTCTCCACATGGGAATGATCAATGTCGACCAAATGAGGAAGTTGTTTTCTTTTTTTTCTTTATAATCACACGAGTGTAACAAGTACGACGCCAAGGTCGGTATTACGATGACGTCGAGGGCACTTACAAAAAGAAACATAAGAATCAAACACAAATAACACAGTCATGGAAAATTGCCAAATGTTGGAGTGCGAGGTGCGTGAGAGGTGGTAGCAGAGTAGTTTGATCAGAGGAAAATTGATTTGGTATTAGTGTGTGGATCAAATTTGAGTTGGTGTAATGACATATGCCAATAGTTAGTTTGATGTGGATCAACCACAACCTCATAATGTGCCCAATTTATTTGATGAGATGTAGCTTAAGAAGGTTGCTTGTTGCTTAACTGGGAGTGCAAAACTTTGGTGGTGAACCCATCTTATAAATGAATGTGGAGAGAAGGCATTGCGATCTATTAAGAACTAGGTTGAGCTAAAGCCAACATTGTAGGTTCAGTTTAGGCCTAGGAATTCATATTGGGTCATCTGAGTTCGTTTCATTCAACTGAAGCATATAGGGAAAAATCAAGAGTATGTGCGGGCATTCAGAGTGTTGGATCCATAATATCTTTATATGAACAACTTGCAAGCCTGAGCTGTTGAGGAATTCAGGTGACATAAGGTGCAGTCTCTATCCAAGTCAATCATAATAGCTGATGGTTTGTTGGATTACAAGGGTGATGCAACATTGTTGTTTGGGTGTGCCAAATCTAACCATGGCAATCAAAACAAGAAATTTCATCCAAGGGGTGATAAACAAAATGAATCTAATCGAAATGGCGATTCAAAAGGTAAAAAGGTGAAGTATGATGAAAGCAATTCGATTCATAAGGAAAGGAAGATGAATCATGATTGTTTCTTGTGCAGACAACTTGATCATTTTGCAAGAGAGTTTCCAAAGAGGGCTACGTTTAATGCAGTGTTGGTAAAGGACACAAAGATGTGTGAGATAGGATCTTTGCAACTTATCAATATTGTTCATCAAGTAGCCAATTTTGGCATTTGACATCAACCGAGCAACATTTGGGAGGGAACAAGTTGTTGCAATGATAGACTCAAGTGTAATGGATAATTATATATCAGTATATCGATCCAGGCAGCTTGGTTTGAAGATGGAATCGAGTGAGGTGAGGTACAAGGTAGTAGACTTTTGGTAGTCAAGGTGCAAGGCAGTAGACTTTTAGTAGACAAGATGCAAGGAAAGGTGGACTTAGTCGCTATAGAACTAGATGCATATGAGTTGATACTGGTCAAAACTTTTTAAGGCAATCCAAGGTGGTTATAATGCCACACTTGAACTGCATCATGGTGTTGAAAATGGGGTAGATGTGCACCATTCCAACCTTCCACAGTGTCGATTCAGTAGGGGCGCTTAATACCTTGTAATATTGGATTGCATTTGATAAAGTGATTTTGAGCAATTCGCCCCAGCATACATATTTGGTCTGTGTTCTTGCATTGCCATACTATGTATTCCTTTGGTAGCATGCTTAGCATTGTTACGCTTTGTTGGAGCATTATTTAAGTCATTGTGTTATTGAGAGATAGTCAGATTTATATCATTTAAGCTTTCGCAAGTTATTTGGGGGAGAAGGTGTATACCAAAGATCTCTTTTCATTGTAAAACGGTCTTACATTGGGACTAGATCGCTAGTATGACATGAGCTGCTCCCAAGGCTTGTGAATACTTTGAAGAAGGACATGTCCCTCAAAGGAGGTCTACGATTTTACGATGCTGTTAATGTTTTAGCAGTGAAGGTCATTGGGCTAATCGTTGTAGATGGAGCCTATAGTCTTTTGGTGACTCTAAGGGGATCTCTCCCTGATTGTAATGAACTCAAAATCTCTGGTTTTTATCCATTGAGCATAGAGGTATTGGTGGCAAACTTTAGCTATCTCAGGTCAAGTAATGGCAAGCTGTAGGTTCATCGAAGACCTATTGGGAAATTACTTGCAAACAAATTTAACACATCAACATCTTCTTGGAACAAAATAAATGAACTCCATTATTATGATACAATGTAGGGGAATAGATAAAACATAGACTAAGTGTTAGGAAAGCTCTTGTATTAATGATGTATTAAATTTTTTTCTAAAAGATAATTAGAAAATTCCCAGTTATGTAGGTGAGATTTTATTCTAAAGTGAGTCCTTAGCTTTAACAAGGTTATCATTTTAGTTTTATGAAACATAGCTCTATGTCAACCAGATTTCCATAACCTCAATAGAGTTATTGACATATCCTAATTTGTGCCCTTTTCACATTTACATGCTTTTATTTCTTTCTCTTAGTCTCTGACTTTAAAAACTTTTGTTAAAAAGACAATAAATTTATTTCTCTTTTTCTTTGACTTTTATTTTTGTGTAAAAAGACAATGAAATTATTTTTCTTAAATTACAACCAAAGTACAATATAAATATTAAATGATCAAATTATAACTCAAAACTAAACAATTGTACATTTGATTCATGTTTAGACCAAAAAAAAATAAAAAATCCCTCACTTAAATCCACATAAAATAATAAAATTAAAATATTCATTACGCAACTCATTTAAAAAAAAAACACAACGTTACATAATTATAATAGTCAGAAACAAAAACTTATAAAATTTAACCCAAATCCATCCAAACCCAAGAGCACATTCACTTTTCAAGGACTTTAGGCGGTGCGAACCCCAAGACTACTTTATATGTTGGCTAAAATATAAAATATAACCATTAAAAGAAGATGACATATCGACAACTTCCAAAGATGGGATATCGACATCTTCATCACTTCAGTCCGCTAATCTAAGAAGTCAACAATTTCGTTCTCACTCTCGGAGGGCTCACTTGAAACTCTTTGCTCATGTTGAATTTCTACTTCAACACTCCTCTCCCCACAATATTTCTCCAACATCTCCACCACTTGTCTCATACAAGGCCGACGGTTTGGGTCTCTGTTCGTGCACATCAAACCCACACGCAAGACGCGCATCATTTGTTCCACGCAACTGTCTTCCACTGCACCTTCATCCAGCACTTCCATCCCTCTTCCATCCGTCGATATTGTCTTGTATATCCACCGCACAATGTCCATTCCCTCTCCCGACTCCGCTTCAACTATCGCTTTCATCCCCGTCACCAGCTCTAACAACACCACGCCGAAGCTGTACACGTCGCTCTTCATCTCCACATATTCTACACACAACATTTTGATCCAAAAAAATATTAGGAAAAAAACTCTTATGTTTAGGAAAAATAATTCATGAGAATTCGATGTTCGTACCAGGGGCTATGTATCCGTGTGACCCTACATAACAAGATACCGTATACTCATTTCCCAACATGGGAAGCACCCTCGATGCGCCAAAATCCGCAATTTTGGCTACAAAGTTGCCGTCGAGAAGGATATTGCTGGACTCCACATCCCTGTGCAGTACTGCAGGACAACGACCGTGATGCAAATAACTCAACCCACGAGCCGCGTCAAGAGCGATCCGAAAACGTATGGGCCATTCCAGCGGAGTTCCTCCTTCAGCGACACAGTGCAGACGGTCGAACAAGCTGCCGTTGGGCATGTACTCGTATACCAACAGCTTGTAATCCGACTCTTCACTTGATATGCAACAGAGAAGCTTCAAGATGTTGTTGTGCCGGATGAGCCCCAACGTGTCCACCTCTACTTCTGCACTTGTACTTTCTTCGACCTCGCCTTTTGTCTTCAAACTTCGTGTTGATCTGCTCGCGTTCTGGATCTTCTTAACGGCTACCACTTGCCCGTTGGGAAAAGTGATCTTGTAAACTTTTCCTTTGCATCCAGATCCAATCACGTTATCCTCTTTCAAGTTGTTGAGGATGTATACCTCGTCCACATCTGCCGAATGGAATGGAGTCAATTTCCACGACGGCCCGCTGCTTGGTTTCTTGGAAAACAAGAAGCAACACAGACAAACGGTGCAGCATAACACGGCCACTATAAGTAAAAGTGAAACCAGAATGGTAGCTAGACTCTGACGTACTGACAACTTATGAGGAGAGGAACACGGCGGTAGCATCAAATTCTGACCGCCACAAAGCTTCTGGTTTCCCAGAATGCTCTTCTTGTAAGCCGAATTGTCTAGAGCTTCAGGAATGCGTCCAGACAAGTCATTGTTGGAGACACTGAAAACATTCAGTTTCAGATCTCCCAACTCCGGTGGAATTCCGCCGGAAAGCAAATTGTTTGATAGATCCAGGCTGTTTATGTTGGTGTTCAGAACCGCTGGGATTTCGCCTGCAAGTCGATTGTGGGCCAGATTGAGCAGACTCAGTTTCTTTAGCGACATTATTTTCGACGGAATCTCTCCCGACAGAAAATTATGGTCCAGCTTGAGCACACTGACCGAACTCAAGGCCCCGAGCTCACGGGGAATGGGCCCTGACAACCGGTTGTTGCTGGCTTGGAACACTTGAAGTTTAGCCAGCTGTCCAACTTTTGCCGGGATTCTTCCTTCGAACCGGTTGTTGCTCAGCTCCAACCGAGTCAGATTCTTTGCTTCGCCGATCGCAGCTGAAATTTGGCCTTCGAACTCATTGTTGCTGAGAAACAATTGCTCGAGATTGGAAGAACCCCAGAGCCCAGTAGGAATCTTGCCGCGCAGACGATTGTTGTCGATGTGGAGAATATCGAGAGAATTGCAGTCTCCGAAGGACGAAGGCAGACTACCATTGAATTTGTTCGAAGTGGCATGAAAGTAGGTGAGCGCTCCTCCCCGGCACAGATTATTTGGCAGAGGACCTTCCAAGTCATTCCCCACCACATCAACCAAATAGAGGGGGGAGAATGTTCCCAAGCCTGGGGGCAACCATCCATTGAGCTTGTTGTCGGAGAGCTTCAAGTAAAGCAAGTACCGGAAACTGCCGAGCTCAGCAGGTATCTCCCCACTAAAATGATTGCTGAATAAATAGAGAGTATCCAAATTTGTCAGATTTGAGATTCCATCGGGAATTGTGCCGTGAAGCTGATTCTCGCTGAGATCCAAACCGGATAAGCTCCTCAGTCGGCCAATGTCGGCCGGAATTCGTCCAGACAAATTGTTGGCGAATAGATACAAGATATTCAAATTCTCGAGAGTCATCAAAGTGGCAGGAATAGCACCCGAGAGATGATTCCGCGACAGATCCAACTCTTTCAGCTGTGTTAAATTGCCCAGGAAACTTGGCACTCCGCCCACAAGACTGCAGTTTCGCATCCACAATTGCTGCAGTTGCTTTAAATTACCAATCTCAATGGGAAGCTCACCTGGGCTCAGAGGATTGCTGTCAAGCGTGAGGTTCTTCAGAGACCTTAAATTCGCGACAAATGTAGGGAATGGTCCACTCAAACTATTTTCTTCGAAGAAGAGAGCTTCGAGCTTTGGTAGCATACCAAAGGCTGGAGGAATGGGGCCACTGAACGCATTATATCCCAAGTTCAACTCTCTCAAATCCGTCAATTCGGAAATACGAGTGGGAAGCGTTCCAGCAAAGTGGTTGGTGGACAGATCGAGCTTTTGCAAACGCTTGCAATGAAGAAGGGCGTGGGGAAAGGGGCCAGTGAAAGCATTGTCTTGGAGAGTTAAGGAAGTGAGATTAGGAAGGGCACATATGGCGGAGGTCAAGTTGCCAGAAATGGATCTCCCCGTGAGATCAATGGCCGTAACGGTATTCAGAGCATCACAGGTGATTCCTTGCCAAGCACATGGATTTTCATGTAACTCATTCCAGTCGCTCAAAGCATTCCGCGTGTTCTGCCAATCTGCCTTTTTTATTTTAAGCAGAATGATGCCATCTTGCGAGAGGGAAGAGCAGTGGAGAAGGAAATGAGGAAAGGTGAGCATGCAGCAAAAGCAAGTGAGAACACGGATGGGTATTACTGCTGCCATAATATCTATGTATTTGCCAAAGAAAAGCTTTCCTTGCAAAAATTTGGGGAAAACTCTCAGATTTAATGCTCGATGATTTTTTCGTTCCTTCCCCGCTAAGTCACCGGGATGGAAATCCTCGCTAAGTCATCGTCAAGTAAATACACAATTTGATTTGCTAAGAACATTTTTAATGAGATGATTTAACTAAAATTTGTTTTTATCATATATTAGAAATCTTTTGATGACTTGTGATTATATTCATGATATTTTAAAGTTACGTTAAATTAAATGATATATTAATATTTTGCAATTATCTACATATTTTATATTTAATTCTATATTTGAAGTGAATTTTATTTTGTACTTTAATAGAAGTTTAGATTATATTATAATTTTTCTCTACTAAAATCTTTAGAATTTATTATTATTATTAAGATTATATTTTCTGTTTTAAAATTTGCATAGAATTTGTATTTCTTATCATATATTTGATTTTAAATTCTATTTTTTTCAAAATAAAAAATTAGCTATTTTGAATTGTGATATTCAAAGCAACATTATTTTTTCAAAGAAGATAATAGTATAATATTATATTAATTTTTGTTTTGATAGGTAAAAAGTCATGATGCCCAAAATTGTGTTTTGATTGAAAAACCATTTCAGTTAGGAACCAAAGATCACAGATGGATACACATCCTTGGTGTAGCCTTTATATACATATCTTAGAGTAATTAATCAAATTTAAAGCCTATTTTTTATTTCCAAATTTATACCTTTGCTCATGATAATCCTTTGTGAATATAACTTGAAAATTAAACTTGGCTACGATCAAGTTGTTAGAATGAAAAGAAGTATGCTACATAATAAAAAATAAAATCTATCTCCTATTAACTTTAATTTAAAATCAAATAGTATATAAGGAAAAGTTTTGAATAACTGGAAATATGTCACTTATTAACATTAAACTTCCATGATATCAACTAAATTTAACATGTTTATTTTGAGAGTAAAAGTTCTAAACCAATTTCACTTCAACAACAAGTGTCTAACTTGTACTTATGATATTAGATTGTCTTATTAGAATCTCTTCTCCATCTACTCCTTTGTTAGCAAGATTAATTGCTTCTCTATTACCTTCCCTATAAATATGTTTGTAATTGTTTCTTCGAATTTTGATCAACGATGGTTAGGGCATATTCAAGTTTAGAATTAAGGATCCAGTTTGGGGTCTCTCTTTTTCTTAACTCATTTAGGATATTTATGAGTCTCCTTTGATAACTAATTTGTTAATACCTATTGATGGGACTCAAAATTGCATTCCTGTTTTGAGTACCATTCCAAAATTTGGAGTCATTTTGAGCCCTGTAAGTGCATTTTCTTGCATATGTACCTGATTGTTGTTTTAAGGTCTAAGAGGTGTTTTATGTTTCTAATACCTTGCATTTAGTATATCTATGCGTCTTATAATGATAGACTGTCATTCCGAGTTGTTCCGTGAAGTTCTGTTTTGAGCAATGTTCATTCTTGCATTTTTGCCTAGGTGTCAAACAATGACAGGATGCCTAGTTTGCATTTGAATATCTCGTACCCGATTATGTTTCATGACTCGCTTCTTTGGGAGTGTTTTGTATGCATATTAGTGAGCCTATATTTCAATTTTCATGTCATTCCGATATGTTTTGGCTAGGTTTTGAATCCCTCAAAGTTGGTTACTTATCTTTGTCATGCTGATGCAAAATGCCTTGAATTTCGAGAGGCCCTGTTTGACCAATTATATCTTTGACCTAGTTGACCATAATAAGAAAATTCTTTTTGTATTATTTTCTAGAGGTCAGACACTTTCTATGTTCTAGATTTGAGCCTATGACAAATCCATTTGATCAGCTTCCAAACGTGATTCCGAATGTAATTTATAACATTTTACTGGTGTTAAGAAATACAGATCAATCGGTACCCTTGTTCGGGATGTAATAACTCCAAATCCATGAATGATGAGATCAAATGGATTGTATCATTGTGTTCCACTCCGAAAGTTCTTCAAGTGTGTCAGTTTTCAAGTCTCGACCAATCCGTTTGCACACTTTCCCAAGTCCATTCCATTTGTGAAAACCACAATTCTGCTGATGTTTCCAGTCTTGCAATTTTGAGTACCTCACTTTGCATGCTTGCCAAATGTGCCCTGTTATTCGTCATGAGCCGAAATCACAAAATTATATTCCCCTCGTGGCAATGAACTAACGTCCCAGTTTTCAAGCTCCTAAGTATCCATTTGCCTAGTTTTCAAAGCTAAATCCATATGCACTTTCTTGTTTTCTAACATGTTTATTTGCAAACTGTTTTAACTGAGCAAGTTTGATGGTCAATATCTTTTGACCCCGAAGTCGTCATGCAACGAGATCTGATAAGGTGCGAGGATGCTGAACAAAGAAGCAATATGTTAGCTCCTAAGGCTCAGTCAGGTGATTTTGCTAGTTTTTAAGTTCGATCAGAGGACCTCTTAGCATGAATTTGCCAATTTGCATGAAAGGTTAAAAATGAGTTTTGAGAGTTGAATTAGTGTTTGAAATGATATCAATTTGCAAGGTGAGCTCAGTGGATCGATTTGATATGTCAATTGTTTGGAAACAATTTTTTATTTATAGCCAGACCCACTTTGGGCCTCAGCTAACCCCATCAGATTGATAAGCCATGGTGTATGTTGCAGAGACAATCAGTGGAGGAGTTCATTGCTTTGTTGAGTCTGTCTCAAATGATGTGTTCAGGTTAACATATGCAGTCATAAGGGTATGTTGATCATTTTCAAAAGGATCCAAATAATGTTGGATTGTCAGTTGTTGAACTTGTTATTGATTCAGGTAATTTGGAGCATCAGGCGTTGATTGTTATATAAGAACTTTTAAAATGGAATGAGTCTTTTATATTGAATATATACATGTATTTTTTGAGGTCAATAAGCATATGGGGATTGTATGTATGATGAATACTAAAGATAGATAATGAGTGTCCGAAGGGGATTCTATGCAGATGTTTGTTGGAATTGATAATGGAGAGGAGGTGAGCACATATGCCATTTTCTTTCCTCTAGAGGAGTTATGAACAAGATTCCTACCATGGCCTAAGACTCGTCCATATTTATCTTTGATTTGCATTTTCTCCATATCCATTGTTGTTGTTTGTGTCTAACCCCACATTATTTGCATTACAATCTCCTATCCGCGATGGGGTATTCTTTACGTGGACACACTAAACTAGAGAATATCATTCCAGTTTGGAAACTAGATCCACCTGCATTCATTTTGGGTGTCTCCTTATATAATTTTGTACCATGCTAGAGGAATCCACTTCATATTCAGGGCACCGGCTCACCATGACTTCATCTAAGCTTCAGATCATTAAAGAGGCAAGGTCACGATGTTGAAGGTGTAGGGCCTCCATGACATATGAGGAGGGCACCATATATAATATCCATCAGCATGTGAGCCTCACTACAAGTGGTCTTGGGAGGGCTCCACGACAGAGCACTTGTGGGTAATGAAGAGAATAGAGCGAGGACGCTCTAATGTGCCCAGCCAGGAGAGAGCATTCCATGAGTAGGGGCATACAATGATAGGGAAGGAGAAGACCACAACCCACGTTGGGAGGCGACAAGTATAGCTTTACGACATTGAAAGGGGAGCATAGCTTGTATCATTCATGAGAAAGTGAAGAACAGAGCCTCAATAGTAGTAGTCCACATGCAGGGCGGAAGGAGAGATCGAGCTCCAAGATAGTAGGGAGCAATCTAAGGAAAATCCGTAGTAGACACAACATGTGAACAACACTCCCCCACCCCCCACGTTGAGGAAGATCTGCTCCATGCAAGTCAGGAGGCAGCTGTTATAAGGAAGCCCACGACAAGGGTGAGCAAAGAAATGGACGCTGCTACTCTCAACAACAGTCCACGAAAATGGAGGGCGCAAGCCTTGTAATGAAGGATGGAAGCATATGATGTCGTAGTGGGGTTGGTCTCCACCTTTCCCTAGAGGTAAGCGTTAGATGGACCTATTCATTGTGTTGTAGATGGTTTTCCTGGTTGTGGTTTGGATGAAAGCATAAGAAGACACACAGGGATCGTATTTCACCACATGTGAATGCTCCCAATTTTTGAACGCTACCACTGACTTCCCACATCACCATCTCCTGCCTCACCCCACTCTTTTTTCTGCCCGTTACATATGTGATGTTTTCAATTGATTCTTTTGTCCCACATTGGGCAAGTAGTGGAAAACCTTCATTTGTATAAGCCCGAGCGCACAACTGGCAGGTTTTTCAAAGGCATCTGCTTGAGAGACAAAGGAAGCCTTGTGCGGAGGGGTTCGTCTATATCGTTGGTAGTTAGAGGTCAATAAATTTTGACTAACCTTGCGCAGTTTAAAGTGGTGCCACATGGCAAATTTTTGGGGGCTTCGTGAGGTCAGAAAGGCATGGTTGGGAGAGCTGCGATGTTACGAGGATCGCGTAAGGTTAGAGGAGGAAAATTCGGGGGTTACAATATTACGCCAAATTGTGTGGTCAGGAGATGCAAGATTGAAGTGCTACGATGCTACGATCAAAGAAGGAAGCATTGAGGAGATATGATCCTATGATGGCCTTGTGAGATCGTAAGATTAATGATTTGAGTGTTAAGTTGTTATGAAAATAGAGTTGTCGTATGATCGCAAGATGAAAATAATGAACACCTGATGCTACAAGATTCAAATGTTGCATAAGATAATGTGGGGTCCACCCAGGGAGTTGGCTAATGAGAATTCGACAAGTGACAAAAATGAAAAAGATATAATATGAAAATAATTTGAAATATTTGACTCATGTCTCCAATCTCCAATCTATATGCTCAGATTTTTTAAAGTTCAAAGATTAAAATAAATTGAATGATATTATATAATGTATACTATATAGTCATTTAATTTTCATTTTAATGCCCAATTCATGACACGGCCCTGGAAATGTCAAATCGACCTCAGAGGCACTATTTTCATCAGAGATATGGACTATTATATACCACCGAAATTGGGAGAATCTAAATTTTTCATTTTTGTAATCAGATTTTGCACAAGTATCCATCAGAAGGAGCTATAGGAAGATTTGTGTTTTTGGGGCATCCTTAGTTTAAATGCAGATTTTTTGTTTCAAAGTAGAATAAGACCAGATATGATCAGATGGGGATAAGATTTGATGCATTGAGCAGTTATAAAGCAAGAATTGAATGTGTTTTAAAAGCAAATGCAAAAGATAGTGTTTTGTCAAAAAATATAGTAGAAGTTTCACGGAGAGGGCAAAACAAGACAAGCAAAATCAGATTGAGGGCTCCTACATACTTTATGATGTCAATCTAATATGCCTTCATAAAGGGGTCTCCTCATTAATTCTAAATAAGATATTTTTGTAGCAGTTAGTTGTGATCAGATTTTGATTTACAGAAGAGAGAGGATATCGGTTTAGCAACAAAAAGGAGATTTTCAATAGGACACATGTCAAATTCAGACCTAATCCTGGAGCCTATTTCTTCTCTATAAATCTTTCTTCTCTTCTCATTGTACGGGTTCCAGTTTTCACTATGAGACCATAAGGTTCTGGTTCCATTTGTTACAATTGAGAAACCACATAGTTGGTTCTAGTTCCATTTTCTAGTTACTGTGATACCATTTCTTAGTATTTTCTCTATTATCAGTAGTAGTAGTGTAGTGTTCTTTTGAAGCATAAAATTATACAGTCATCCCTTGTGTTATTCTCTGATTTTTGGCATACAAATGAAGCATTGGTTTCAATGAGATTAATACAAAGCTTCATTTTCTTAGTTTCATTCTGATTCTAATCTCCTTCCTCTGTTGTCTGCAATGTTTTGTGTTTAAGAACAAAGATCTTAAACTCATTTGCAATCCCTTAAGGTTGTATGTCTTGATAAATTTTCTATTGGAACAAAGAGCCATGTAAATTTTTATTTACATCGACAGGGTTGCAGGTTTCACCAAGAGGATAGTCAATAAGTGTGAGAGTTCTTATGAAAACATGCCTATTTGCAAGGTAGATAGATAGATATGATGTCTGAATGTATGAGCATATTTTAGGTGTCCATGTGTATGTTTTGGTTCAGTTTTTGCCCAATGGATAAGGGACTGATCAACTTGGAGATTATATGTTTTTGCTGTTGCATACCTTGGTTATGTTGATTCAATATGTAATCAAATATCTTTTCCTATTTCAGTTTAAGAGTTGAAAAGAGTTACCCTCACTTAGTTTATCAGGTTCATGTGCCCTATTATTAGCTATTTCATGTCCATGAATATTTGCATAAACATAGAAGATTCAAGGGTTTTTATCTGTTATCTAGATTCAGTTATATGCCTTTACACTGGTACCATATAAAGAATCTAAGGTCCACCCTCCTAGGTCTTGTAGAGCCTAAAGAGAAGAAGGAGAGTTAAATAGCCTTATAGTTGGCCCTGGTGTCTAAATAGGTGCATTGAGGATGGGAGTTAGCTACCCCTAGGTGTAAATGTTCTTATCACTAGGTTATTCAAAAGCTGTTAATTCAGAAGCCAACACCTATCTCTCTACTTATAGTTAAGCATATCTAATTCGACTAAGCTATTAGACATTACTCCTAAATATTTAGTGTATTTAGTTAGAAATGAACCATTATCTCAACAAATAATGCATTTTAATCCGGCTATTCCTAGATTACCTCTAGAAGCCCCATCAAAATTTAACTTTGACCATCCTATAGGAGGAGCTTCACATTTACATTCTTTCCTAGCAGTCTTGTTAGATTTTGTGTATATCATTCGTGGATTAATTAGTTTAAACTAATTTTTACAAATATCTTCATCCCAATCTAAGAAGGAACCTTCCTCCTTATATGTGTTTATGAGATTATTGTTAGCTACCTCACTAATACAAGCCTCCAATTTATTAAAAAATGATGTTAGATCCATCTTTTCATTACAAAATATTCTTCTATTCCTTTCTTTCCATAATTCCGATGGAAGTATGGAAGGGGACATTTTCCATAAATTACTATAAACCTTAGAACAACCATGGTTTGGCCACCTTTTAATTTTTTTTTAATAGGTTATCAAGCAATGTGGTTTGCCAATTTAATTTTTCACATAACCAATACCAACAATTCTTAGCAAATGGACAGTCACAAAGAAAGTGTTCAAATGTTTTAGATTCTTTTTCACAAAGTGGGCATCTAGATGGTCCTTCAAAACCCATCTTGGTAAACCTATATTTTGTTAGAATTCTCTTTTGAAGGGCAGTCCAAAGGAGAATGCCTGCTTTTGGGATACATATTGAATCCCAAAATAGATTTAGAGAGATGTTTGTATGAAAAAATCAGCGACAATGTAGAAAAGACTATAAAACACCTAATCTAATCTAATAATGCACACCCAATGAAGGATTACAAAACAAAGTCAGCTAAAAATGTGATTTCTACCTTTACCTACCAGTTGCAACATGTTTCTATTGTCCTCCTAAACTTCGAGTTCTTGGATTTGTGAGCTCTCAAACTTGAATTAGCTCCTTTCTTCAAGATACTTCAAGGTGTTGGAGAATTGTGAATTCTAAATGCAATTCTATGATAATGCTTCTAGAATACTCTATGGACTAGATGAAATGATGAATGTAGATGGATGAAAACTATGATCCTAATGGCCTATGATAATGATATGAAATGCTTGATGATTTTCTTGATTGCTAGAGGATGCTAGAAATACCAATCACTTGTATACTAAGAATGCCTATTGCTAAGACTTCTTATTAGCTTGTGTGAGGGAATGAGGGTAGATTTTAAAGACTTTGGGAGGACTCTAGCCTAGGTGGTGACATCCAATGGTAGAGAGAAAACCTAGGACAAGTGGATGGATGATATTGACTTGATTAAGGAGGTTGAGAGAAAGAAGGACTTAGTTAGAATGTGAGAGAAATACTAGGGAAGATGTTCTTCTCATATGGACATGAAGATGTTTAATAGGAGAAGGAGAGAAAGAAGTAGAGAAGAAGAAAAGAGGAAGAAAGAAGAGGAAGAAGGAAAGAAAGAAGCAGATAAGAAGAAGAGGTTAGAAGAAAGAAAGAATAGAGAAGAAGAAAAGAAAAGAAAAGAGGAAGAAGAAAATGGGAAATTAGAAGAAGAGAAGACAAGAGAAGAAGAACAAAAGAGGAAGGAAGAAGATATGAAGAAGAAAGAAGAAGAAGAAAAGGAAGAAGAGGAGAAAGAAGAAGAGAAGGAAAAAAAGGAGAAGAAATAAGAAAAGGGGATTAGAAATAATTTGATGATAGTGATGAAGAAATCCAAATTCTTACCTTAGTCGAAGAACACAAAGACTGAAGTAGACAGAGTTGTATTCTAGCATGAGGCAAATATCTTATTGCAAACACCTACAAAGGCCAAATCCCCATTGGAATTAGTATTGGAGAATATTTATGGTGATGATGATGATCATTTGGGATTGATATCATCTTTGAGTAAAGTGTTTGAGAGAAATAAGAAGGTGAAGAGTCTAGAGAAAAACTTGGAAGAAGTTCAAGAGAAACTACAAAATGCCATAGCAGTCAAAGTAACAAAGACATATCCACAATTAAGAGCTAAGGAATTGGTAAAATATTTTGATAATAAGTTTACTCATTTATTAGAAGTAGCAATGACACAGGCACATATCAAGCATGGTGCACATCGATTTGATATAGTGTGCACAAGTATCAGAAATGACCTAGTAACACTTGATACTTGTATCAAGGAACTAAAAAGATTATTAATAGAAGGAAGAACATTGTATGGATATAGTACCATGTCATACAATTATGTTAACGACAAAAATGATGGGTCGAATGGAAAGATAAATGAGTTACAAAATCTGGTCAACAAGCTCTAGTAGCTAGATACACAAATTGAGGAACTATAAGAATCCATTACCCAAGTTCATGATGACATAAGGATCATTGAGCCAAGGAAGGAGAGAATCATAAAGAGGTTCTCATTATTGAGAGAACACCTTACCTTGAAGATTAGTAATGTGCAATAGTAGTTGGATGAATGTCTTACAACCAAGACATCATATGAGAAATTTGTTTATTATAATCTTAATGCAGTAGAGGAAATGTCCTATGAACTATGGGTAAGTGCACCAAGTTGTGGTGCCAAAAGGGGGGTATAAGTGGACACCTTCTTCCTGAAATCAGCAATTTTTGAACTTCAACAAGAATTTGAAGATAGTTATGCTCAAAATTTTAAGATATGATGAAAACAAAAGTTGTAGTCCTTTGAATCTAGTTTCTAAACTACTAATTTTTTTTCAAAATGGTTTAGTTTTAGGTCCTCAAAAAAGGAGGCCACAAAAAGTGGTACTGTTTATTCCAAAAAAACATAACATAGTACAAAGTGTGGTCCCCCTAAAATTTTAACCTTTTTTTTGAAATTCTTTAATCACTCTGGTCAAAAGTTACTTAACACTATGTAGTTTATTGCATATTTTTCGAGTAATTTTATAATGTGTTTTTTTTAAAAATAATTTTTTTTAACTAGACACATCCCAAAAACGTGAAATATCCATGTGCTCCCCCTAGAAATAATTGAAAACTAATTTAAAATCAATTTTTTTCAAAGTGTGTAGAATGGAGTCTAGTTTCTAAAAAACTAAGTTGTTGCAAAATTTGATGAGCAAGCTAAAATCTATAGCCCAATTAGTACATGGTGGTTTTTGACAAAAAATGAACATACATTCAAAAGAAATTATAGATTAAAGGCTTGAAATAGTTCAAATTAAAAATAAATTATAGATTAAAGGCTTGAAATAGTTCAAATTAAAAATAAATTATATGGTTATATAACTAACATAGAGACCTACAATGTCATGTAACCTGATCTTATTGATGCCCAACCACGAGGAATCTTGAAGGAGAGCATAGAAGAAAAATCAATCATTTTTTGTATGTTTGCTGGAAAACATGTCTCAGACCTATTTATAGACTCCAAACCTTTGGGTTGGATCTCCAAGGAAAAACCAAGCCTTAGGCTTAGTTTTAATGCAAAGCTTTCAATAGTGCGCATGCACTATTTGAAGCATTTGAATTTTGGTCTCAATAGTGCATGCGCACTATAGTGTGCATGCACTATTGAGACCTAAATAATGCATAGAAGAGATGTAAAGCAAGAGCAAGAGAGAGGTGGGGGGGGATGGCTATGTGTGTGAGAGAGAGAGAGATAGAGAGAACGTAAGGGATGGGAGAGGGGAGAGAGTAGGGGATGGGAGAGAGAGGAAGTGAGAAAGAGTAGGGGTGGTAAAGAGAGTACAAGATGGGAGAGAGGAAGTGAGAAAGAGTAGGGGTGGTAGAGAGAGTACAGGATGGGAGAGAGAGGAAGTTTAAGAGAGAGTAGGGGTGGCAGAGAGAGTACGGGATGGGAGAGAGAGGAAGTCTAAGATAAAGTAGGGGTGGCAGAGAGAGTACAGGATGGGAGAGAGAGGAAGTGCGAGAGAGAGTAGGGGTGGCAGAGAGAGTCCAGGATGGGAGAGAGAGGAAGTGTGAGAGAGAGTAGGGGTGGCAAAGAGAGAGTACGGGATGGGGGAGAGAGATTGAAAGTAGGGGATGTGAGAGAGAGGAACTGTGAGAGAGAGTAGGGGTGGAAGAGAGAGTACAGGGTGGGAGAGAGAGATTGAGAGTAGGGGATGGGGGAGAGAGAGTAGGCGGTGCGAGATGGAGTGGGAGAGGGAGAATGAGAGAGATGAGGATGGGAGTGCATGTGTGTGAAAGAGAGAGAGTAGGGAATGGGAGAGGGGGGAGACAGAGTAGCTTGAGAGAGAGTAGGGGATGGGAGAGAGAGTATGAGATGGGATAGGGAGTGGGAGAGAGAGAGAGAGGGAATGGAAATGTGTGTGTGTGTGTGTGTGTGTGTGTGAGAGAGAGAGAGAGAGAGAGAGAGAGAGAGAGAGAGAGAGAGAGAGAGAGTGAAAATGTGAGAGAGAGTAAGGGGTAGTAGAGAGAGAGTAGAAAGGGAGAGAGTGAGAGTGAGAGAGAAAGTAGGTAGTGGGAGAGGGAGAGCAAGTGAGAGACAAATTAGGGGATGGGAGAGGAGAGAGGGGGGATGGGTATGTGTGTGAAAGCTGAGAGAGAGTAGGGAATGGGAGAGGGGAGAGATAGATAGAGAGAGTAGGGGATGGGAGAGAAAGAAAGTAGGCAATGGGAGAGAGAGTGGGAGAGGGAGAGAGAGGAGGGATGGGAGTGTGTGTAAGAGAGAAAGTAGGGGATGGGAGAGAGAAAGTAGAGAGGGAGAGAGTGAGAGAGAGAGATTGGTGGTGGTGGGAGAGGGAGTGGGAGGGAGAGAGGGGGAATGGGAGTGTGTAAGAGAGACACAATAGGGGATGGGAGAGAGTAGGTGGTGGGAGAGGGAGTGCAAGAGAGAGAGGGGGGAATGGGAATGTGTGTAAGAGAGATAGTGTAGGGGATGGGAGAGAGTGTGAGAGTTTGAGAGAGAGTAGGGGGTGGTAGAGAGAGCTCATACGGGATGGGGAGAGAGAGAGAGAGAGAGAGAGAGAGAGAGAGAGAGAGAGAGAGAGAGAGAGAGAGAGAGAGAGAGAGTAGGGGATGGGAGAGAGTGTGAGAGAGAGTAGGGGATGGAAGAGAGAGAGTGAAAGTAGGGGATGGGAGAGAGAAAGTAGAGAGGGACAGAGAGTACTTGAGAGAGAGAGATAGTAGGTGGTGCAAGAGGGAGTGGGAGAGGGAGAGAGAGGGGGGGGATGGGAGCATGTGTGCATGTGAAAGAGAGAGAGGGGGAATGAGAATGTGTGTAAGAGAGATAGAGTAGGGGATGGGAGAGAGTGTGAGAGTGTGAGAGAGAGTAGGTGGTGGAAAAGAGAGCTCATACAGGATGGGAGAGAGAGAGTGAGAGTAGGGGATGGGAGAGTGTGAGAGAGTAGGGGATGGGAGAGAGAGAGTGAGAGTAAGGGATGGGAGAGAGAGAGTAGAGAAGGAGAGAGAGAACTTGAGAGAGAGAGATAGTAGGCAATAGGAGAGGGAGTGAGAGAGGGAGAGGGAGAGAGATAGGGGGGATGGGAGTGTGTGTGACAGATCTAGAGAGTAGGGAATGGGAGAGAAGAGAGTGGGGGGATAAGAGTGTGTGTGTCTATGAAAGAGAGAGAGTAGGGGATGGGAGAGGGGAGAGAGAGAGTAGGGGATGGAGGATAGAGAGTAGGTGGTGGGAGAGGGAGAGAGCGAGAGTAAAGGATGGGAGAGAGTATGAGAGAGAGTAGGGAGAGGGAGATAGAGAGAGGGGGATGGGAGTGTGTGTGACAGATCTAGAGAGTAGGGGATGAGAGAGCAGAGAGAGAGGGGGGGATGGGAGTGTGTGTGTGTGTCTATGAAAGAGAGAGAATAGGGGATGTGAGAGAGTGTGAGAATGTGAGAGAGAGTAGGGGGTGGCAGAGGGATAGAGTATGAGATGGGAGAGATAGAGTGAAAGGATGGGAGAGAGTGAGAGAGAGTAGGGGGTGGCAGAGAGAGAGAGAGAGTATGGGATGGGAGAGACAAAAAGAAAGGATGGGAGAAAGTGAGAGAGAGAGTAGGGGGTGGCAAAGAGAGAGAGTACTAGATGGGAGAGACAGAGTGAAAGGATGGGAGAGAGTGTGAGAGAGAGTTGGGGATGGGAGAGAGAGAGTAAGAGTAGGGGATGGGAGAGAGAGTAGAGAGGGAGAGAGAGAACTTGAGAGAGAGAGAGATAGTAGGTGGTGTGAGAGGGAGTGGGAGAGGAAGAGAGAGAGGGGGGATGGGAGTGTGTGTGAGAGATCTAGAGAGTAGGGGATGAGAGAGGAGAGAGAGAGGGGGATGGGAGTGTGTATCTATAAAAGAGAGAGTTTAGGGGATGGGAGAGAGGAGAGAGAGTAGCTCGAGAGAGAGAGAGAGAGTAGCAGATGGGAGAGAGAGACTAGGTGGTAGGAGAGGGAGTGGGAGAGGGAGAGAGAGGGGGGATGTGAGTGTGTGTAAGAGAGAGTAGGAGGTGGCAGAGAGAGAGAGAGAGAATGGGATCAGAGAGAGAGAGTGAGAGTAGGGGATGGGAGAGAGTGTGAGAGAGAGTAGGGGGATGGGGGAGAGAGAGATAGTAGTTAGTGGGAGAGGGAGGATGGGAGTGTGTGTGATAGATTTAAAGAGTAGGGGATTGGAGAGGAGAGAGGGTGAGAGAGGGAGAGAGAGAGAGAGTAGGCAGTGGGAGAGGGAGAGCGAGAGAGAGAGAGAGTAGGGGATGGGAGAGGGGAGAGAGAGAGTAGGGGATGGGAGAGAGTAGGTGATGGGAGAGGGAGAGTTAGAGAGAGTAGGCAATGGGAGAGGGAGAGTGAGAGAGAGAGTAGGGAAAGAGAGAGAGTAGGGGATGGGAGAGATTAGGCAATCGGAGAGGGAGTAGGAGAGGGAGAGTGAGGGAGAGTAGGCAATGGGAGAGGGAGAGTGAGAGAGAGAGAGAGAGCAGGGGATGGGAGAGGAGAGAGAGACTGAGAGAGAGTAGGGGATGGGAGACTAGAGAGAGAGTAGGGAGGATAGAGAGTGATGTGTTTTGACATAGTGCGTACACACTATAGTGCGTATGTACTATAGTGCGTATGTACTATGTAAAATCACCCAAAAATGGTCAAAAAAAAACTTTGGGGCCCATTTCATCCATTCTCTGCTTTTGGTCTATTGTGCTTTGTATTATTTCGACAGAAATCATGGGTTTCAACATAGAAAACACTATTTCAAGACTTTTTGAAGCTAGCAAACACCAAATTCAATCATTGGATATGCAATTTGAAGACTTTTTGAATATTTCTTGTATAAAAAAGGTTAGTGCAATCCATTTTAAATATTGTTTGTTGATATATAGATACAAATTTAATTATAATTTGACATGTTGTTTAATATATAGTGAATTTATTGAAATTTGTATGTTTGAATGAAATGTTATTTCGAAATGGTTAGAAATTTGACAAGTTGTTTGATATATATTGTGTATTCATTCAAATAATTGTAATTTTTATATGTATTTGAATAATTTGTAATTTACACATTGTAAGTAATTCAGATGTTTGAATAATTTGACATGTACAAATCATCATCATGCCAAGGAAGAAACCAAAAACTCAAACAAATGAAGATAGAGAGAGAGATTTGGAAATTAAAAGAGATAAAATGAAACTACTACATGAAAAAAGAAAATTGCAAAGCAATAATGAAGAATTGACTTTCAAAGAGGATCAAGAACCACCGGTACAAAGAAACAAAGAGGAAGAATTGGAAAGACAAAGAGAATGAATGAGACTGTTACACTCAAGAAGACAATTGAATTATGAAGCTACACCATCTTCCAATGTTGGAGTCATATCATCCTCTCATGTTGAAGAGACACTAATTTGTAGATCTGATGATGTACACACTCCATCATGTCATGTTGAAGGCACAACATCAACACATCAAGTAGGTGATATTCCATCTTTTGTATCTTATTGCCAAGGCACATCATCTTCGGTTCAAGGTACACAATACACTCAACCTTATGTTGATGTTCAAAATATTGAGGGAATGGAAGAGATTATAACACCTTCTAGAATTCATTTTAGAAGACCAAAATATTTCATTGATATTGATACTAACATTTTGAAATCAATACTTGACAAGATTAGCAAGTGTACTTGTCAAAGAAAAGTTAATCATATGTGGAGATTATTTTTTGAAGAATTAAATATTTTAGGTCAATGCCAATTATTTGTTGAAATGATGAAAAATTTAAAATTTAGGCCTATCATGAAGATTCATGGGCTAAGAATGATGGACGATTCAAATGAAAAAAGTATTGTAAAGAATCTAATGAGTGCTTATGACAAAGTGGGTTCTAAATCATGCACCAAAGATAGTAATATCACAAGACAAGTACTTACATCGACAATAGTAAGTAGCCAAATGAAGAAAGCTTGACTCATGAGAAAGACAAGAAAAATATTAAAAATTGGTAGAGGTACTCTAAGGAGAGCCATGTTAAGGTGTGAGAGATTGGATGATCCAACAAAAAATGAGTTATGGACTTTTAGTGGTAGACTACCACAAAAGGATAAAGAAATTAGTGAAGCTTTGAAATCATTGATTGAAGATTTTTGAAAAAATAGCACACGTGTTTCCCCTAATCAAAGAGATGTTGTAAGAAGGAGGATTGGTAGCCAAAATCGCGACCCACATGCGAAACATTTTTTGGACTCAACTCAGACACAAGTTTTTGCAAAATTTATTGGTATGGATCCTCAATTTCGAATAAGTCAACAATTTTTTGAGATGGGTAAACATTTTTATGTGAAGATAAATCACACACACACACAACTTCTTGTTGTAGGATACATATTGAATTTTCTAACCATTTTGATATTTTTAGGCATATATGCGTGTTTTTGCATTTTTAGTTTGTTTTGTAGGATTGTGACATGAATGAGCCACCAAGATCTTCAAGGTAATTCATATCCAAAATTTTATGTGAAATAGGGAATGACCAAAAATTTTAAAAGACATCATGCTTGGATAGTACGTGCTTATTTTGTGGTTCTTTACAACTTTTATCAACTTGTCAACATATGGATAGTACACATGCAATTGGAAATGAAATAGTAGATTACAGGAAATTTAAGACAGTAACATATGCTCTAAAAGATGGAAAATAGGGTAAAAGATGTGATTTAGTCATTGAAAAGATTTCAATATATGAGTTCATGAAGATTTTTTGTGAAAAGATTATTGATGAGTATGCAAGGAATACACATAGAGCTCAATGGCTAGATTTTCAATTCAAGTTGTGCAAGGATATGTTTCCACTAGACGCAATTGTTTCGGTTGTAGATTTTGTAGAAAACTACACACTACAACCACAAAATGAGGTGCAAGCAAAGTATTATACTTCTCAACAGGTTTTTATATTTGTTTACATAACATTCATGCATTCACCTACAAGTACAAGGGATGACAGGAAGATTTTGAGGAGTACCATTTTTACATCAGTGATGATCTATCACATTCTACGAAGTTTATACATGGTTGTTTTCAACTATTTTATGGAGATTTGGCTAACAGGGGCATAACATATTGTCAGCACATTATTTGGTCATCTCAATTCAAGAATGCACAAATGCTCTATTGCTTGAGCAGGATGCACAGGTTGTGTAGAATTCAATATATGTGGAATTTCACAGAGGCTAGTCATGGAAAGGGAGAGCACGATGGTGCACGCGCATGCATCAAAAGAGCCCTGGCTCGTGAAGAACTAAAGTACAAAGATGGAGCAATATTGATAAATGCAACATCCATCGTCCAGTGGTGTATAACTACAATGGGTCCAGGTAAGGAAGGTGAGTCTACGGTTTGTAGATTTTTTTGGTTGATAGATAATACTAACATTACACCATATTAGGATTGTTGCACACTAACAGGATCTAGTGAGTTGCACTCTTTTAGAAGCTTTGATGTAGGTTCATGGAGTATCCACACATGAAAAATGGCATGCTATTGTCCATCATGTGCAGAGAAAAAATAGGATGATTGTGAGTCAACTAAATGGGTGGACAAATTGGACATACAAGTTTTGGACCCAATTGACACCTATCGTCCCCCACAAGCACTAGAAATGGTAGAGATGGATTCGTCTATTGACTTTGACTGCTTGTCTAATCTAGTGCAACCTGGTAATATATATATTTATATATCTTTATAATTTCAATATGTAACTTTATAACTTTTACCTAAGTATTTTTTGAATTAATGACCGCATTTTGTACATTTGTCACTTCAGGCCATGTTTTTGCTGTTATTGCACCTGAACACAATGAAGAAGGGACATATTATTATTTGTGTCGTTGTGTCAAAGCCAAACAAAAATTGGATCACTTAGTTATAGATGGTGAAGGTTTAGAGTACCATGTCAGTGCGGTGGTTGTAACCAACACATGGCTTAGACGATATTCTATAAAGAACCCTAACTTGTGGTTATTCGAGGATTGGCAAACAAAGAGGAAGATTCTTCATTATTCAAATCTTGTTGTCGCATCAAATGTCCACTAGATAAAATATGGTGGAAAACCACATAATAAGATTCTTTGGAAAGTTCATGAGTCAGACCACGAGGCAATACTTGAGAAATTAAAATGTAGAGCATATCTAGTTGGCTCATTAGATTGAATACGGAGAGAGGGAGAGAGAGAGAAAGAGTGATTAATTCTAGGATCCAAATACAATGTTGCAACCTCTCCCCGAAGACTATCCACATGAAAAGGTGGGTATTGTTATTATGTGTAAGTGATGAGATAAGTTTAAATCACAGATTTTATATTTTGATTTGTTTAGGATCTAGATACATTATTTGAATTTATATTAGATTCTTTAATAGGACCCATTTTTAGATTAGTCGTTTGAATAAGTGAACATTTATAATTTGTTGTTTAGATCAAAATGTAATGAAAAAACATGAAAATTGTTAGAATGTGAATGCTTTGTGATATAAAATCATGATTGTGTACATGTAACCAAAAACTTCAAACTGGCAAAAGCAAGGATACAATGGGAGAAGTTTCCAAGACTCATCAAGCCATGTTCAGTAAGCCGCTTGATCATTGCTAGAAGCTTAAACAAATAATTATTTGCATTTGGAAGATTGTTACCAATAATGATATTATGACTAACATGCTTTTATCTTTTAATAAAAATCAGGAGGAATCTAGTGGTTCAAATGCTGAGAGTGAGTCTGCTAATAGAGGGACATTTAGGGGCAAAAGATCCAATGGTAGAGGAAGGTCTAGTGGAAGAGGGCCTAGTGTGTTCACTGGTAAGTGCTTTACTTTTAACCAAGTAGGACATTGTAATACCCCAAAATTGGCTCATTGCCATCTCAACCAATTCTGGTCTATTTTTGATCAATCTTAAAGTCCTATTCTAATAGGCAATTCTCATTCTGCTATTCGCTACTTGACTTAATTGTCAGATGCAGAAAACCTAAATCTACATTCATCATGCTTATTATTTAATTCCTATAGTATTTACTCATATTAGTCACATTAAACCTATTGATTAATATTTAATTTAATTATTAAGTATTTATACTTTAATTAAATTAAATTATAATGGCTAATGTACTATGGAATTAAATTAATTTAGTTTAATAAATACACCTATCTTAATTAATTAAATGTAATTATTTAATTAAATGGGAAAGGTATTTCTAATTAATTAAAAGAAATTATTTAATTAAATAGAGTACTTACTTCTAAATAATTAAACAAAGTTATTTAATTAAATGGGAAGCCATTCCTAATTAATTAAATGAAGTTATTTAATTAAACAAAAGTGTCTCTAATTAATTAAAGATTATTTAATTAAATAGAAAAAGTAATTATGAGAGCATATCTCATTTTATTAAATTAAATATCTCAACAAAATCTCTCTTCAGTTCAAAAAGGGAAATTTCTAGTTCACTATTGATAAAAAATGAGTTAATCAGTTAACTCCTTTTTCTACTCAAATTAAAACAGTTAACTCCTTATTTTTACTCAAATTAAGTCTATTAACTTCCTTTAATTTAGGAATCTCCCTTTATGACTGAACCTCATCTTCAATCCTAACCGTTGATCTGAATCGATCTCAACCGTTGATGGATTCCAGGAGAGTCTATTTAAGAGACCCTCATCTCTTCATTTAAGAGGATGAATTGATTTGTTATCGAATTGCTGTTCAAATTCATGCTCATATTTACTTACATTTCTTGCATACATTCTCATTCTTAGTTTAATCTCATTTTAGTTTAATCATGCATATGCTTAATCTAGTTTGCTTTATTTGTTCTTAGATTACATTCCATCTTTCATTTTTTAAAATTAATCTGTATACTCATTTTTAGCTTAATTCCATTATCAAATCCTTCGTTCTTAGAGGGTCTGGTTGCCTGCACCTTGATTCTGAGGATATTAATAGGCAAAATCCCTTTAGATAGAAGGCAATAGGTCGCTTTGCAGGGAAAATTTTGGATGAACAATTCAATGTTCATTCCGCGATGAATCCGCAAATAAGGACCATGTTGAAGTGTGTGTGTTAGCATAGGCCACATTTTCACATATACATTTCTGGCGCCCACCGTGGGGCCCAAAAATCATTTTTTTTGGCCTCTTTTTGTATTTTTTAAATCATTTTTTGTTCTTTGTCCGTACTGTTCCGTACAAATTCGGGAATCTTCTCACGAAACTGTTCATTTTTGTGCGAGGATCTAGAATCTTCACACGAAGATTCTTTCTGCATCATGCAAGAAAGTTCTTTGGTGCGTGAAACTTCGCGCGAGTCGAGTTTGATTTCGTGCGAGCTGAATTTAATTTTGCGCGAACCGAGTTTGATTTCGTGCGGGCCGTAAAACTTCTTCGCACGGACTGTCAGGAATTTCGTGCGAAACTTTGCTGATAGAGGCAAATTTTTTGCATTAATTTGCATGTTTTCTGATTTTTCTGCTGATTGTTCGTAGTTTCTAGTGTTTCTGTGTTTTCTGATTTTTTTTTGAACAACATAGCAGCGGTTTGTGGAACAATGGGAAAAGCATGCTAAAGTTGTCAGAAACAGGTAAAAATCTGCGAAGCACGTTGCGAGGATCGCCAGGTAATCTTCATCAGCTGATAACACTTCATTTGGATCTAAAACAAACATCTTTCGTGTCGAGCTTGTGTGTTTCCTTCTGTATTTTCATTTTACAACACACACATAAAATGATACTAGGATGTGATCTCTATTAGTATTCATTTAGCAGGCTTAGTCTTTAGTGATAGACCTGATTAGCTATCTTGGGTTATTAGACTCGCTAATCTACCGACCCCTCATTCCACCCTGTGGTTGCAAGCTTAGCACCACGTTAAATAGGAGAGGGGTCTACAGGACATAAGCGTTAAAGGTTCCACAAGGCAACCCTTTTGTACTTTTTAGAACTCACTAATTTTTGAGTTGTGGACTCATTTTGGCTTGTGTGATGGGTTAAATGTTCTGCATCTTTGGACTCACCTCACATTAGTTAAAGCGTTAAGTGTACCACCTTGTGCTTTTTTATTACTTTTAGATAGATTTTCTTTCAGGAATTAACATATGTACACACATAGTAATTAAGCCCCCATGAACACTATTCATGGATCTTGAGGGAGTGGGTTCCTAGTGAAACTCCTCTCTAAGACGGATTCCTTATGGGTGGGGACGATAATTTGAGCATCTCCTAGATAGATGAATCTTCAACTTGTTGATTAAGGCATCATTTCTCCGGAGAGGTTGATAGATCACATGAAGATGATATCATAGATCTTTAAGAGATAATCTTAGTCTAGCGTGTCAGATTAATCTGTTTGTTTTGATTGGGCTAAAGGTGAAAAGGTGTCAAAACCTTGAACCTGGAAGCTAAGTCCCCTTGTGGTATACTATTGTGAGTTGGTCACCTTTAGAGAGGGTTAACCGTAGCAAACAATCCCTCTACAGGGAAAACTATGTTGACAGAACCTCATGCGGTAATAGCCATTTTCACCATGGTAGTGACAACTGCTATATAAATGTCCTTGTGGAAGAAATCTCCATGGGTGTGGTTCATTGTGGGTTGTCAGATCTCCCTAGCAGCTCTTGAAGATTAAGTTCTCAGACTGTGTCAAAACCTCGATGCGCTAGGATTGGAGGTCACCCCTGTGAGTCATAAAAGTTACAGAGTCAAACCATTACTAAATACCTTAGAGAAGCCAAATTTTATATTCTAGGAATGTGTGCAATGATTGCGAAACTCTTTGAAAACGTACACAAATAGCTCTCTTAAGGATTAGCACAAACTAAGTCACTTGATTGTTCATGCACAAAGTTGCTTTTGCCCTTGCTCATTGTTTTCAGACGTGCTTGAAATCACTTGCTTGCTATTCTACGTGCCTGTTTATCTGCCTGGTTATTGGAACAATCAAAAATTTTGTCAAAATTAATCGCTGTTGTGAAACTGTTCTGTCCTTTCATGCGAAATCATTTTGGTCTCGTGCAAAATCATTTGGCTCTCGCGTGAAATCATTTGGCTCTCGTGCGAAGCCATTTTGCCCTCGCGCAAAATTAAAGTTCTGTTGCCCATCTTTGCGTGATCCAGAAAACATTCTCAAGCGAAATTAAAAAACTGTTACTGATCTTCGCGCGAGATAGAAATGTCTTCGCGCGGCCCGTAAAAATTCTTCGGTTGACCCGTAAAGGTTTTTTGCGTGAGATTTTATATCAGCATTAAAAATTTGGGTCTGTTCTAGCTATCTGCGGCCTGCACGCTATCCTTTTTTGCATCCGTTTATCGCTCTCTATTTGCAAACAGTCCTAAAACAGTGACACTTTGCTTAACTAAAAACTTGTGTCTTATACCTTGACTAGTCTCGTCTCATACGTAATCTTGGTCCTCGTCTTAATGCTTGTCATACTTTGTGCCGCAGTGGTCATAATCTCTGGCTGTTCTAGCCTTTAAATCAGACCATTTGTGCCTTAGTGAACATCATTCTTGCTACTATTTTGTCCTTTTTGAGACTTAGTTTTAGTATAGTCCTTGTCCAGGTTCTAGCTTCTTGTCCTTGCCTATGACTGTCACAACCAGAAGCGGCAACGTATTTTATCCTGATAACATTAGACATGGTCATGCTAGGGGTCGTAATCGTGGCAGAGGTAGCTTACCTTTCACTACGCAATCTATATCCAGTTTCTCTAGTGAGGCATCTTCACGGTCTTCCTCACCTGCAAGGTCATCTTAAGTTCAATGAACATTTTCCAATTTGCAAAAAATTAGGAATCCTTTTTACCAAAAGGATACTGAGATAGGTAGGAGTCCTGCATTCTCAAACACAATGTATGATCCTTTCTCCATGGACCCTTTTGAAACACAACGTACAGAAAGTGAACAAGTTCCTATAATGACTAATCGTGAACCTGAATGGAGTAGTCATAGTCGAGATCAAGAACAACCTAGGGATGACAAGGAGAAAGAGAAAGAAAATGACACTGATGAAGAACAAGAAGAGGTGGAAATCCTTCCTGAACACATAACAAGATGTCGAAGAGACAAAAACTTTCAGAAGGTCATGGGAATCCTAATCAACGAAGAGAAAGAAAAGTACTTTCTCAAACTCGCCTAAGAGGGAGCTAAACTGCCCACACATTTCGATGTGGAGACCATTATCACATGTGAAGAAGAAACTGAGACCACTAAGCTCCAAAAACAACTAAAAATTATGCAAGACCAATTGGCTCAGATGATGCATGAGAAAGAGAAACCCAAAAAGACATACACATTGGATGCTCTTTGTTTATTTCCATTTGACAAAAGTATAAACATGCTACCTTTCCCAAGAGGCATAGAACTACCCAAATATGAGAAGTACTTTGGTACTACTGATCCCCAAGATCAATTGCGAGAATTTGGTGCTTTGTTTATGGAGTTTATACACAATCAAACGTACCTCATGCGTTTATTCCCTAGAAGCCTGGGTGGTCAAGCTTTGGAGTGGTTCTCACATTTACCTCCTGGTATTAAGACGTTTGACAAAATTGCTAATTCATTTGTTCAGCAATATTCTCATAACATTCAACATCCTATGAATATTCGAGATCTATGCAACCTTAAACAGAAGGTTGGTGAGCCTTTTCTCACTTTCCTCCAATGGTGGAGACAACTTTATACTAAGTACTCTCGTAAAATCCCAGAAATGGAGAAGCTCGACATTTTCACCAATAACCTCTTACCTGATTTCGAGTATAGAGTGCAACTACAAGGTCCACGTACCTTTGAAGACATGATTACATAGGCTATCTGTATCGAAGAATTTATGGTCAAGAAAGGTGAGCTCACTCTTCAGAGAGACTCAAAACAAGGTTCCACTTCCAACAGGGATAAAACCAAACATATCAACAAGAACCGAGAAATTGTACATGATGGGGTTGTTGATAATGTCACACCAAAACCTGCTAAAGCAGCATTTAATCCCACAGACTGCTTCAAAGCGGCCAAAAGTGCTGAGAAGCCTCCTCCTGACAATAAGGCATCTAGGAAAAAATTGAGAAACTCATGGGCAGCACGACCCAAGCAAGAGTATACGCCTTTAGGAGAACCTTTGGATGTGGTTTACAAAACATTGCTACAACACAAGCTTATCTCACCAATGGATAACCCTCGTCCCTATGATCCACAACCACGTCCACCATGGTGGAATGAGACCTCATTTTGTGAGTATCACCAAAACAAGGGACATAAAACCAGCAATTGTATAAACTTACGTCATAAAGTCCAGGACATGATTGATGCTGGTGAACTTGTGGTAGATGGACATAACAAAAAATTGGACCACAAAGTGTTCAAAGAACCTTTCCCAGCCTATGAAAAAGGAGAGACTTCGAAACTAGAACCCTACAATAAGGTCAACTATACGTATTCCAATGATGACAATGTCATTCACATGGTTGAACCTGTAGATTCTAAATATTGCGACTTTATTACTATAAAGGGGAAGCAAGATAACGATAAACCCAAGACACCATTTTTCTTGAGAGGCCCTACTTCTAATAACATGGATCATGCGTCTTCACAGCATTGTGCTAATGCTATTACTCACTCTCATGCGAAATTGGTGCTCAAAGGCCCTACACCTCCTACTTCAAATCTTGAACAACACAAGGACAAAGCCCTTGCTGGTCCATCCGATAAAGGTGCAAAACAAATGATGAACTTGACTGCAACTAGTTATAGTGTTCTAGATCAATTGAAATGAACCAATGCTCACATTTCCATATTTGAGCTGCTTAAAATCTCGCCTACTCATAGGCAAATTCTGGACAAAGCCCTCACGAGGCAAACGTTCCTCAAGATCTTGATCTTGAGCGATTTCAATCCATGGTAGATCACTTGACCTCACCTCATCTTATGACCTTCTCTGAGGAGGATGACAACTCACTGAATCACCCACACAATTAGCCTCTACACATTGAGGTTATGATCCACCAGACGTGTTCGTCGAGTACTCATTGACAATGGCACTGACCTAAACATCGTTTCTGCTGCTCTGCTTAGACAATTGGATTATTCTGAGGACTCTATTGATCCTCGATGAAAGATCACTATTAAAGCATACGATGAAGTAGAACGAAAGTCATTAGGTCTTGTGACTTTACCAATTCATGTCGGTCCTGTCAAAAGGGATGTCACCTGTTAGGTACTTGACATTCCCTTAGCCTACAACATTCTGTTGGGACGGCCATGGATACATGAGATGTGCGCTGTGGCATCCACATACCACCAATGCATTAAATTCCCATTTCATGGCTCTGAAGTTACTATTCCTACTACTACTAGCTACACTTGCAATATGCTCAAAGCCGTTGATTCTTTCATCCCTGCTAACCGTGAGTCTACTGATTGTCACAACAATAAGCTGAAACAAATTGAGCAGTCATTTAAATTGAAAGAAACTGGTATGGGAGAGTACCACATGGAACCAATGCTGTCATTAACATTTATTCCAGAGTCCCCTCGACATTTTGGGAGACCCTCAATAGCAAAGAAGCCATTCGTGTTGACATCTCTGACCAAGTTTAATGGCTCTTTTGTCAAAGCTATAGTTCCCTTAGAAGATGAAAGCAAAAACAGAGCCATTGTTGCATGGCTTTACAAAGAAGAGTCTCCAGTAGACCTAACAGAACAAGCTCGAGAAATCACTCCTAAGAAGTATGGACCTGGTCTTAAGCTTATGAAGCGTTTTGGCTATAAGGGAATCGGCCCTATTGGGTGCAATAACAATGGTTTAATAGATCCTATCAAAGCAACAACTCGAAGCAACAGTGACACAACTAGCCTAGGGTTCAAGAAGGTCCCTTTCCATTTGGGATCTAATAAATTCATACCCGTACCTAAGAGTTCATCTGAAAATGAGTCACAATCTAAGTCAGGTACTCAAGAGGAAGAATCTGATGATGAGGATTCTTACCCTCATCCTATTCCTTATGATCTTACTAAATTCTTTGCTAAGCCAGATGATTTTGTGCCACGTGTTAGCACTGTGGATGATACTAGTGATTCTTCTGAGGATAATGCTGAGCAACTCAAACATCATTCAAAAAAGGGAGAATCTAGTTAGTCATGCCATATTGAGTATTTGTGTAAGAATCCAGAGGCTGAAGGAGAGTATGTCCCTATCACTATTGGGGAGTTTTATAGTCTCTCACCATGTAGCACCGATTCTCATGAATATGAATTTGACAATCTTTTAGAAGCGACTACTGATAAAGACATTGACCAAGTGCATGTCTATGAAAATCAAATCGAAGTGAGAGAAACGTCTAGGGATAGGTCACAGGGGTCTGATCCAACTAGTGTCCTAGAGTCATCAATTACTAACATTCGTACTCCAAGATGTTTGAATACACCTGTGGGCAAGATCGCGGTAGGTCTCTAATTACTGGTCCACGCATTTAATGTCTATACTGTGAACGTAATTGAACCAACCACTACTCTCTCACTCGCACATCCTGAGCTTATAGACTGGAACCCCAATGCATCTAACAAAGTCCCCACATTCTAGAATGACTATGCTCTTGCCTGTTACCTAAACGCTATCGAACCTGTAACATCTTCCATCAATGAGCAGAGCATCAACATGATTGAGGCCGACATCAAATATCTCATTCACATAATTAAAAAGAAAAAATGCAAGAGGTCCGATGGTGAAAACCACATTGTGGCAGTGTCGGATCCAAAAAAAGTAAAAACAAAAGACGTATCCAAGGGTGAAAACCTCTCTGAGGCGCCCACGGATGAGATATTTGATGTCCTTCCCAGTCACTTTTAGGAGAGATCATCAATGTTAATAGAGCTGACACAACCAATTAACCTGGGCACAAAAGAACATCCTCATGTGATACATCTGGCGCAGTCATTGTCACTTGAAGAAAAGGAACAATTCATTGCCTTTTTCAAGGAGAAGAAAATAAATTTTGCTTGGACATATTCTGACATGCCAGGATTGGATCCTGATCTTATCATGCATCACTTGTCCATAGCACCAGGCATCAAACCAGTTAAATAGAAGCTTCAAAAAATGTATCCTCATGTTTCATTACTAGTCAAAGCCGAATTGGAGAAACTTCTGAAGGCTGGTTTCATCCATGCAATTGATTATGCTGAATGGATATCCAATATTGTCCCTGTGTCCAAGCATGATAAGTCTATCAGAGTTTGTATAGACTTCCGTGATCTTAACTTGGCATGTCCTAAAGATGATTTTTCGCTCCCTAATATTGATATGATTGTGGACATGACGGTTGGTTATGAGATGTACTCACTTATGGGTGGTTTTTCTGGATACAATCAGATAAAAATTGCACCAGAAGATCAAGAGAAAATAGCTTTCACATGTGCATGGGGAACCTTTTGTTGGAATGTGATGCCATTTGGTTTAAAGAATGCTAGAGCTACGTATCAGCGAGTTGTTACTACAATTTTCCATGACATGATGCATAGAACTATGGAGGACTATGTTGATGATACTTTGGTCAAAAGCGCTAAACGCAATACTCATTTGCAAGATTTGGGACCAATCCTAGATCGTATGGAAAAGTTTAGTCTTCGGCTCAATCCTAAGAAGTGTGCATTTGGTGTCACATCAGGAAAACTGTTAGGATATATTGTTTCTGCAAAAGGAATTGAAGTAGATCTAGAAAAAGTAAAAGCAATAATGGACATGCCACCACCTCGAAACATCAGTTAGACGAAAGGACTACAGGGAAGGCTTCAATCTATTTGCAGGTCTATTTCACAATTGGCAGATAAATCACAACCCTTCACAAAGACCTTACATAAGGGTGTGAAATTCAATTGGAGCCAGGATTGTGAGAAAAGCTTAACACAGATTAAATAATATCTTGTCAATCCACCAATCCTGATGCCTCCTATGCATGGGAAGCCTTTGCTTTTATACATTTCAGCCACTGAAACATCTTTGGGAATCCTATTGGCTCAGGAAGACAATGATAACAAAGAAAGAGCTATTTATTACTTGATCCGAACATTGGTCTCTTATGAGAAAAACTACAATATTATTGAGAAAGCTTGCTTGGCAGTTGTCTTTGCTTCCCAAAAGTTGAGACACTACATGCTTGCCCAGACTACACAGCTTGTGGCTAAAATAGATCCATTAAAGTATTTGCTCAGTAAGGAAGCTCTCATAGGAAGATTGGCTAAATGGATCATGATACTAAGTGAGTTTGACATCCAATATGTTGAACGCAAAGCTATAAAGGGACAGATAATTGCAAACCAGTTGGCCAAGGCACCCATACAGAGTCTTCTACCAATAAACATTGATTTTCTAGATGAGTCAATTCTAACACTCACTCACCATACATGGGTTATGTTCTTTGATGGATCCTTCACACAACAAGGATGAGGTGCTGGATTACTTTTCATCACACCACATAAATACTCATTGCCCAAAGCGTACAAGATTATGTTTCCTTGTACAAATAACATTGTTGAATATGAAGCTTTGATCAATGGTATGAAAATTGCAACTGAATGGAGAGTAGATTAGTTGGATATCTTTGGTGACTCTCAGCTTGTCATCAACCAAGTAAATGATGTGTATCAAACAAAGGATGAAAAATTGATTCCTTACAAATGCATGGTTGATGACTTGACGAAATATTTTGCACACATCACCTTCCAACAGGTTCCATGCGTAGATAATAAAGCGACTGATGCCATGGCCACTCTGGCCTCCCTTCTACAAATGCCAAAAAATGATCTCTGACACGAGTTCTTGGTGGAAGCGTTACATTACCTAGCCTATGACACACCTGATTCCAAGATGATCTATTCTATTATGGGACAAGAATCATCCCGCTACCATCACATCTATTCCTACCTTGTAATCAAACCATTCCAGAAGGTTTGACCCGGAATGAGAAACGTTACCTAATCCGTAATGCTTCACATTATGTCATTATTGCTGATGATCTGTATAGGAGAGGTATTGACGAAACACTCCTTAGGTGTTTAGAACTCGACGAGTCCAAATGCGCACTAATTGACGTTCACGAAGGCATTTGCAGATCTCATTCCAATGGCCTAACACTAGCTCGCAAACTCCTTTGTGCTGGTTACTACTCTCCTAAAATGGAGCAAGAAGCTATTAAATATGCTAGGTCCTGCAAACAGTGTCAGCTACATGGGAATCTTATTCATGCTCCAGCTAGAGAGTTGATTCCCTCTACTACAACATGGCCATTTCAACAATGGGCCTTTGACTTGGTGGGGCAGATTCACCCAACCTCTTCTAATGGACATAAGTTCATTATCATTGCTACAGATTATTTCACGAAATGGGTAGAGGCAGTCCCTCTCACAATTGCTAATGAAAAAATTGTAGCACTTTTTATCACAAACTACATCATTTGTAGATATGGTATACCATCCTCAATCATTACTGACAATGGAGGACAGTTCAAAAATAAAGACCTTAAGGAACTATACAAGAAATTCAAAATTACACAACATTGGTCTTCCATTTATTACCCCTAGGGTAATGGCCAAGCTGAGGCATCCAATAAGGTGATCCTCAAAATTCTTCATCACACAGTTAGTAAGTCAGGGAGAGACTGGCATCTCCAGATCAATCTAGCCCCGTGGGCATATAGAACAAGCATTAGAACTCCAATGGGCACGACTCCTTTTGCGTTGGTATATGGGACAAATGTTGTACTTCTGATAGAGGTCAAGATTCCTACCTTGAGAATCTCTATGAAAGGTCTTATCATGGATGATGACTATAGGATAGCCCGGCTTCAAGAGCTTGTGTTACTGGATGAACGACGACAAGTGGCTTGTGATCATCTACGAGCATATCAACAAAGAATGGCACGAAGCTACAATAGGAGAATTAGGCCATGTGACTTCTAGCTGGGTGATCTTGTCTTGAGAGAGAATCCTAAGAATCAACAACAATGAATGCAAAAGGGAAAGTTTGAACCAAACTGGCTAGGTCCTTACATCATTACTGCAGTATATGGATCTGGTACCTATCAACTTTCCACAACCCGAAGGAGAAGTGCTTAAAGAGCCTATGAACACTCTCCGCCTGAAGTGGTTTTATAGTTGATTCAATCTCAGCAAGCTCTCTGTACATATCTAAATGTCCTGAAAAAAATTCTAAAAATCAGAAAAAGTCCTGAAAAAAATTGTTACCCTGGTAAAAACCTAGCAATAGGTGCCTTCGTAATACCAAAAAAATTGAAAAAATCACAAAAAAAAAAAGAAAAAAAGAAAAAAAAAAGTGCCATTGATGAAAACCGAGAAATAGGCATCATGGTAGCAAAAAAAGGAAAATCCTACCAAGAAGGTGAAAACCTGGTAAACAGGCGCCTCTTGTTAGTCACTTTCATGCTTTCGCTTTCCTACTTTTCCTGCTCATGTATCCATGGATTGAGTCTTGTCATAGCTCGGGGGCATTCCCCCCTTAGTGTCACTCTTTTCGAGATTCTCCTCATAGAATCTCCTACGTGAAAGTCACCAGTCATTCTGACTGCGTCTGCCTACTGTCGCCAGTGTCACTCTTTTCGAGATTCTCCTCATAGAATCTACTATGCGACAGTCACCACTTGTTCTGACTGCATCTACCTACTGTCGCTAGTGTCACTCTTTTTGAGATTCTCCTCATAGAATCTCTTATGTGACAATCACCAGTCGTTCTGACTGCGTCTGCCTACTGTCGCCAGTGTCACTCTTTTCGAGATTCTCCTCATAGAATCTCTTTCGCAACGGTCACCAGTTGTTTCGGCTGTGTCTGCCTACCATTGCTCAGGTCATGTCTCAAGATTCCTTTATGAAAGATCTCTTTTGTGTCAGTCACCAGTCGTCCTGGCTGTGTCTGTCTACTGTCGCTTAGTCCTTCTTAGGTTCTTCATTGTGAAGATTCCTCTTTGACCTCAATCACCAGTCATTTTGACTACATCTACCTACTGTTGTCACCCTACTAAAGAGATTTCTTTCTTACATATTCTGGACATTGAAACTTGACATCAATCCCAAAAACATTAAACTCAATGATATACTTGTTTGGATATGCTGAGCATTTTCTTTGTTTGCTTTGTTTTGCTTTATCATATCTCCTCGAGCAACTCGATGATGTCATTTTCAACTAGAGAAGTAATGACTGGGGGCATGATCTTTTTCTTTGCTTTCTGTTTGCAGTTTAGTTCTAATAAGTTGATCTATTCCTATAAGAGGGGTGTCCACTATAAGAGCCTCCATCTCGTATTGGATGGCCATGTGTACCTTGACTCCTTTTTATACAGATACGTCAATGACATTGGTTCTTCTCCTTGTTTGTTGGAGAGAACTCTTCATGCTATAGTGTGTAATGATACTCATCCTATTAAGTGAATGTACGGGTCACTATGAGTATATCTAGTACACTTCTGTCTCAGGTTACGAACACAAGGGTCGTTGCGGACAGAATGAATACTGAATACTTAGCATAAGAGGAATCTCCTGTGTGTTTGGTGTGCCTATCATGCAAGCAACATTTAGGTCATCCTAGCATTCATGCTTTGATGCTTATGTTAACTTGCTACATTAAAAGGGACAAATGTTCTGGTCATTCTAGCTTCTTGTGCCTCGAATGCTTACATTTAATCCTAACATCCCAATAACGTATGTTATATTCATATTTTCATGATTGCAATGTCAGTGGAAATTGTATAAACATACGAGCTTTATTTTATATCCAATGATGATAAATCATTGAGGCTTGGTAACCAGACCTAGGGTTGCATTTAACATAGTCTTGCATACTTCATTTGCATTAGCACACGATTCGATGGTAATCCTGTTCATACTCCACATGCATCAGATTCTTCCACGGCTGCACAAGAATTTGGTTCATCGATTCTCGCTCCTCAATGGAATACCTATGACTATCAAATAAAAACACGCAACACTACGTTAGATGTCAGTTCATACATATGCGTTCTATCTAAATACAACATACATCTCATGTACATCAAAGCAAAACAAAAATAGACAATGACATGTACACAGGAATACTCGGCTCAAAATCTCGTATATATATATATATATATATATATATATATATATATATATATATATATATATCAAAGAATGAGTTAGTACAAAAATGGGTGCTACTCGAGTGCAATCGATCAAAATTGTTACATGTGGTGCTGGCACACCAATCGATACATAGCCAGAGATCAAAATAAAAAATCAGGCACAGAGCGTCTAACTCTGTCTTGAACTCTCGCCTCTAGGAGGAGCAGAGGCAGCAGGTGGCAGAGGCGGTGGTTGCATATCTGGCCTAACAGGAGGTCATGCACCTCCAGACTCTCATGCGTACTGCGAAAATCACTGCACCTGCAATGTCTCATCTGGCACGACGTTGGTGTATGCAGCATAATAATATGCAGCTCGAACAGACTGGAAGCGGATCTCATCCTGTGCCAGCTCTAGCCTCCACTCTACATTCTTCGCATGCTCTCTCTGTCGCTCTACCAGCTGCGCATCCCTGACTGCCAATGCAATCTGCAACTCTCCCAACTGTGAGAGGCCGCACGAACCCGCTCTCGGTACCACAATACCGCATCCTGTACCCCACTTGCCGGCTGATCCGGCATATCCTCATCAACCATCTTTGGTGGAGGTACCTGTGGTTGTGGAGGCACCTGCTGCTGTGGGACCTCCTGCTAAGGGGCCTGCTCCTCTGTCCTCTGCCTCCTTCGCCGACTATGTCCTGCCCCACTACCCCCAGCACTTGGGTCTGATCCCATTTGACATGGAGGAATAGGTATCTACTGTACTTGGTGCTGGACCTGTGGTGGCATCTGTGGCTATGCCTGCTACTGCTGGGGCACCTGTCTCTGTCCCTGTACCTGCCCTGCCATCCCTAGTGGATCCGTGAAGCGTGGGAATAGATGGCTCATAAAAAATGCCTGATATGTAGGTGTCATCCCGACATCTACTACCTCTGGTAGGTAGTCCCACTGAACTGCGATTAGGCTATGTATATCTATCATGGATTGTCTTGGATCCATCCGTGGAGGCCATCCTCGCTCTATATCCTTCTGCACCCTAGCATAGGCACAATACTCAGCTGAAATGTCCTGTGGTTGGCCATACTACCACCACACTTGTGAGATGACAAATCTCTCTATGACTGATGTCGTCCTGCTAGCTAGTGGTCGAGAACTAAACATCCAGGGTAACTCTCTCGAGGCATCATCGTAGTCCTCTGTCTCTCTCCAGGGTCGCCATATAACAGACACCAGGTCATCAAGATGAGTCTGCCAGTGCTCAGTCTTACCCTGGTGGGCCTGGGTAATATGCCCTTGATATCTACAGATGTAGGGCTCCATGGGCTCCCGAGAATTCTCAAAAATTGGCCTATATATAGGGAGATGCTCCTAGGCCTAGATCTATAACACATAAACACCTGCTACCATGGTCTTCTTCTCATGGAAGAGGACCTCATGCATCTCATGAAAAAGATGGGCCAACATGCACTGACCCCATCCAAAGATCTCAGTTGCCTCAACCATCCTACGGAGCATGACACCCCATCCACACTCCAATCCATGCTGTCCCCTGTCAGGACATAGGAAGTAGCTCAAGAAAATACCCAGCACGGATGCCAACCTGCGTGTGGGTCCATAAGTATGCATCAGCTCATCCAAGCTGATGGCTCTACCTCTCGGTAGCTCTCTCCTGAATACAATGGAAAGTGCCTCTGTCCCTAATCGAGGCACTATATCATAGATAACTCAGGCATCGTGAAATGGGATCCTCAGTATCCTCCATATATCCTCTGGGGTAATCATCATCTCACCCATCGACAAATGGAATGTGTTCATCTTTGAATGGAAATTCTCTACCAATGCAGTGAGAAGGCCGTGATTCACCATCACGGTTGGAATCTGACAGTGAAGACAAACCCAATTGGGCAATGTGTGCCCGATCTGCGTCATCCAAACTCTGTAATAACTCTCCATATGGTGGATAATGAGATCTGAATAAACATCTCCAAAGACCTGCTGCATGCATAACAAAAAAATGACAATCAAATGATCAGTATCAAGTCGAAATGACGCATCAAAACGAAATAAAGTGTGATTTCTAAATGTGAAATCACAAAACTAACATAGAATTTTGCGTGAGATTTGTGAAATCTCATGCGAAGACATACAGTTCCACGTGAAATAGTTCTTTCTTCACGCGAAGAATCTAGCCTTCGCATGAAAAAAAGATCTCCTCGCGTGAAGATAGACCTTCTCACACGAGAAAAGAGGTTCTCATGCGACACACGAATTGCCTCGTGCGAAGAATCTACACCTTCGCGCGAAACCAAAATCGCCCCGCGCGAAGATATTCTGGCCGTGTGCAAAGAAACAATGCATCCTATTTCTTCGCGCGAAGAAAGAAGATCTTCGTGCGAGAAGAGATTGGTCTCGCACGAAGAAAGAATTGAACATCCCAAAACATGCTAAAAACGTGCATAAATGACCTCGAAATGCATGACAAAAAAAGTACGAAGATAGGAAATTGATGACTCATCGGTGGTCCGTACTCTGCTGGCCGGCTATGTCATCTGGAGCGCTCAAAACGATGATATCTCAAGTTCATGGCCATGTCTCTATCAGAGCTCAAAATCACTACAAGACAAAAAGCAAAAATGAATTGAAAATGACCCTTCGAGCCCTTAAATGGGTGTTGACCAAGTTTTTCAAAGTGCTCGGATTTGCGCAAAAATTGCACCCTTGGCTAATTGGACCGTTCTGGATCCATTTTCGAGATCAAATTCAAAATTTGACACACCTAAGAGCCTTAAAAATGCATTTTAAAATTTTGGGGACCGACGTGATTGAACGCTTGTGCAGCTCAAATCTTTCTGATACTTTATGATTCTTGGAATCCTTTCAATTTTACATTCTCTATATTTTCAAAATTCATTTTGAAAATAGTCAACTTAAGTCAACTGTGGCTGAATCTAGTCAACTTTTGGTCAAACTTGGTTTTTGCAACTTCGCAATCATTTCAAATCAACCCTGAATTTTCTTTAGATCGTTCTGATCTCTTCTAGCTTCTACTGAATCTCAAATTTCTTCTATATCTCATGATGTACTATTTTTGGTGTGTCATCTTTCGATTTCGCTCCCGAGGGGGCAAGATGATTACATCATTAAATACTTATTGCTTGGGGCATCTAGTTCCCATCTTATGTCCTAGTCCCTTGGGGCATCTCATCACTTGGGGCTTTTTGTTCCCTTCTATCTGGCATCTTTGCCATCTATCTTATCTTTTCATCAATTGATCAACCTTATAACAACTCTTCTCAGAGTTCAATAGATAGGTATTGGGACAGTCTAAACCCCTTCTCCTGAGGATCAAGCCTTGTTCTGAGGATGATTCTACGACTCATTATTGAACCTTGTTATCTTTCTTTTATCAAATTTGGGTATCTAGGTGTTCTATCTGGATCCTTGAAGATTACACTTTATTTTGGAGATAGTCTTCTAAATGCTTTCAATCTCAGGTATCTAGGTGTTCTATCTGGATCCTTGAAGATTATACTCTATTCTGGAGATAGTCTTCTAAATGCTATTATTCTCAAGTATCTAGGTGTTCTATCTAGATCCTTGAAGGTTAAGCTCCATTCTGGAGATAATCTTCTAAATGCTATCAATTTAAGGTATCTAGATATTCTATCTAGATCCTTAAAGATTACACTCCGTTCTGAAGATAATCTTTTAAATGCTATCAATCTTAGGTATCTAAGTGTTCTACTAGGATCCCTTAGGATTAAGCTCTATTCTAGAGATGGTCCTTAAAAAGCTTATCAATTGGTCTCCGTATCATCACCTTCGGAACCAATCTCATCTTTGCATCATGCTTTCTGATTTTCTTTGAATTGAACGTGCTGCTCGCACATTCATTCAAAGAGGGGCAAAAAGGATGATTACATCATTAAATACTTATTGCTCGGGGCATCTAGTTCCCATCTTATGTCCTAGTCACTTGGGGCATCTCATCACTTGGGGCTTTTTGTTCCCTTCTATCTGGCATCTCTGCCATCTATCTTATCTTTTCATCAATTGATCAACCTTATAACAACTCTTCTCAGAGTTTGATAGATAGGTATTGGGATAGTCTAAACCCCTTCTCCTAAGGATCAAGCCTCATTCTGAGGATGATTCTACGACTCATTATTGAACCTTGTTATCTTTCTTTTATCAATTTTGGGTATCTAGGTGTTCTATCTGGATCCTTGAAGATTACACTCTATTCTGGAGATAGTCTTCTAAATGCTTTCAATCTCGGGTATCTAGGTGTTCTATCTGGATCCTTGAAGATTACACTCTATTCTGGAGATAGTCTTCTAAATGCTATTATTCTCGGGTATCTAGGTGTTCTATCTGGATCCTTGAAGGTTAAGCTCCATTCTGGAGATAATCTTCTAAATGCTATCAATTTCAGGTATCTAGATATTCTGTCTAGATCCTTAAAGATTATGCTCCGTTCTGAAGATAATATTTTAAATGCTATCAATCTTAGGTATCTAAGTGTTCTACTCGAATCCCTTAGGATTAAGCTCTATTCTAGAGATGGTCCTTAAAAAGCTTATCAATTGGTCTCCGTATCATCACCTTCAGAACCAATCTCATCTTTGCATCATGCTTTTTGATTTTCTTTGAATTGAACATACTGCTCACACATTCATTCAAAGAGGGGCAAAATGTAATACCCCAAAATTGGCTCATTGCCATCTCAACCAATTCTGGTCTATTTTTGATCAATCTTAAAGTCCTATTCTAATAGAAAATTCTCATTCTGCTATTCGCTACTTGACTTAATTGTCAGATGCAGAAAACGTAAATCTACATTCATCATGCTTATTATTTAATTCCTATAGTATTTACTCATATTAGTCACATTAAACTTATTGATTAATATTTAATTTAATTATTAAGTATTTATACTTTAATTAAATTAAATTATAATGGCTAATGTACTATGGAATTAAATTTATTTAATTTAATAAATATGCCTATCTTAATTAATTAAATGTAATTATTTAATTAAATGGGAAAGGTATTTCTAATTAATTAAGAGAAATTATTTAATTAAATGGAGTACTTCTAAATAATTAAACAAAGTTATTTAATTAAATGGGAAGCCATTCCTAATTAATTAAATGAAGTTATTTAATTAAACAAAAGTGTCTCTAATTAATTAAAGATTATTTAATTAAATATAAAAAGTAATTACGAGAGCATATCTCATTTTATTAAATTAAATATCTCAACAAAATCTCTCTTCAGTTCAAAAAGGGAAATTTCCAGTTCACTATTGATCAAAAATGAGTTAAATGAGTTAACTCCTTTTTCTACTCAAATTAAAATAGTTAACTCCTTATTTTACTCAAATTAAGTATGTTAACTTTCTTTAATTTAGGAATCTCCCTTTATGATTGAACCTCATCTTCAATCCTAACCGTTGATTTGAATCGATCTCAACCGTTGATGGATTCTAGGAGAGTCTATTTAAGAGACCCTCATCTCTTCATTTAGGAGGATGAATTGATTTGCTATCAAATTGCTGTTGAAATTCATGCTCATGTTTACTTACATTTCTTGCATACATTCTCATTCTTAGTTTAATCTCATTTTAGTTTAATCATGCATATGCTTAATCTAGTTTGCTTTATTTGTTCTTAGATTACATTGCATCTTTCATTTTTTTAGATTAATCTGTATACTCATTTTTACCTTAATTCCATTATCAAATCCTTCGTTCTTAGAGGGTCTGGTTTCCTGCACCTTGATTCTGAGGATATTAACAAGCAAAATCCCTTTAGATAGAAGGCAACAGGTCGCTTTGCAGGACAAATTTTGGATGAACAATTCAATGTTCATTTTGCGATGAATCCATAAATAAGGACCGTGTTGAAGTGTGTGTGTTAGCATAGGCCGCATTTTCACATATACAGACATCAGTCCTTTAGATACCCTAAAAAGAACAAACAAGGATATTACATTTATTTGGTTCTGTTCTTTCTTACAATTTTTATTGCCTTATGTGTTTTGGGTTCAAATTTGAAAACAAGACACTCTCATGTGTCCATTCTTAAATTATTGATGCAGTGTCGTAGAAAATAATTCTTTTCAAATCAGTTTGTTTCTAGAGTTGATCAATATGAAATATAGTTAGTATATTCTAAAACAAGTAAGAGAACCTAGATCTATAACACTTGCCAATATCTAACCTAGCAGTAAAATTGCTAGTGGAATTTTCTTTGATAGACATAAAAATATAAAATTTTCAACCCCGTCCCCTTAGTGAAAATGCACAACAATAGAAGTAGGAAAGTTAGGGGTAGTTTCAACATTTTATTTCTCCAACTTTGCACCCTTTTTCTTAAAGGATTGCTAAACTATAGCTATAGGAAATGGTTTGAAATTGAATTTGTAATTCCCCAAATGTAGGAGGTTCAATAATTGAAATCTATTTTTTTAAGTAGCATGGTATTTGACATGAAGTTATTGTGCATGTTGATGCATCTCTTCAGCTAGATGTTGATTTTATTTTTACTGATTGGAAACAATTCTTCATATAAGATTTGAGATTTTCTATACTTTAATGTCAAGAAAATGAAGCAATTAGCTATCTTTCATTAGCCAAGTCATGGAAGGTTAAAGCATTTAGTTTCATATTCTATCTTTCATTAGCCAAGTCAACCAAGTTACTCCTTAGACCATTCAGCCACCCTTCCCAATCCATACAGCACGTAGGAAAATAAAAATGAAGTAGTTTTGAGCCAAAAAACCAGTAAATCTTATTGAAATCATAAAATATCCATACATCAACCAACTTGTTCTACTAGGAAGGTTGGATCATACATTTATAAGCATGTTTGACAGATCAATTGCCTAGGGAATAGTTATAATCAGTTCAAACTCCTTCATTAGCAATATGCAACTTTTTATTGCATTTGTAATTTTTATTGAAATTGACTACCTAGGACCTCTAAACTATTCTAGGACCCTTACTAACCTCATCTAAGGTGTTTCCACCTATTACCTAATTACATAATGCCCTATAGGCCTTGGGGACTCATGGTTTATAGAATTACCAAATGAGCCTCAAGCCTTTACAACTGGGCTTATAACATCATGAAATTATTCCTAACATCCTAAAACCTTATTGTCTTGCTCATGAATCCTTTCGGAAGGTGGTGTAGTGCAGGATCCTTGTGGAATGCCCCATGATGCCTCATGATGAATTTTGTGCTACTGGAGGGCTACTAATTTGTCATAAGGACTTCTCCTATCAAAAAAAAAGATTCTTCAAAGGTTAATGACTGATCAATTCAACCTCTAACATAGGTAGACTCTACCTCTAAGTGGAATCCACTTCACAAGCCCAACCCTCAAACCTAAGGTGCTCAAACAACTTAAACCAACCACAACACTTAGGGACTCCCTATCACCAATAGGCTTAAAATGAAAAATACTTCTTAAATGGTTCCAACACTCAACTTTTATGATATAAATGGTTTGTTATAAACTCAAACCAATAAGAAAACCTCAACTTTGAAGTTTCTCACACTCAACAATCAAATTGCAAAAACTTTTAGCATTACTTCTTATTAGGACAATTCCTAGTTTCAATGGTCAAACTCCCAAACCATATAAAGGAATATCCAATTTTTTTACATCACTAAACACCCTTCAACCACTCTTAAGATATTCCAAAAGATCAATCACAAACTCTGCTCCAGTGTCAAGTTATGCCCACTTTGTGTCACAGTCCTAAATGGCCAGTTTAGGCTGGGTTACAAGGAAAACATAAAGAAATGGGTTCATAGACTTGGTTCAACCCCTTGTATGTCTTCTACACCTTTAATTTTTCCTTCTACACCCTTCACTTCTATCAAATCAATCAACTTGGGAGTTTGATCCTTCTTTTTCCTTCACAAGTAGACTAGACATAAGACTATGTTCAGTCTGGGCTTGCTGGTAAAAATAGGTGCCCTACTCCTACAACCCTGAAAATATACAATCTTAAAGACCCCTCTCCTAACTTTAATTCCAAAAAGTGGCATTGAAATCCCACAGTGGGTTTGCAAGTTAGGAGGCCATCTTGCTGAAACCCTCATATTTAGGGTAAATCCGAGTAACCTTCACAAAATTTGCTATAACTTTTGTTCTAGATAAGATAAACACTTCAAACCAAATGAAATGGAATTCTAACTCAACTCTCTATCCAGCCATATGAATATTGTGCCACTTCCAATCTGTACAAACCTTAAAGAATTGAAAAATAATAAAAGGTAGAAATTCTTAGTTTTATTCACCAAATGATGTCCACCCGTCCATACAATGACCTTCCCCACATGTGGAAACCTTAAATAAGTTCCTTCTAATGGTTAAAAATTCTATTTGGATGGTTGGAAGACCATATAAATTTATTTTTTTAGTTTGACAACAAAAATTGCAAAAATTGCTCTTTAGCAACTTTTTGCACGTTGCAACTTTCTTGCACTTTTGCACTTTTTTACAAACCTTTAATCCAAAGGTGTCTTAATAACTCAAATACACCTAAAACATCCTAAAAATATCAAAACACTCAAAATCACACCTATTATGACTCCTTGGTTACAAATGGTCACTTGGCTTATAACCACACCAATGTGCCATTATACCTTACAATTGAGTATTTTATTACAAGTATGGATCAAACTTCTTTCCTAATGATTCTAACCTACTAAAAACCTTGAATTCATGCCTAAGAGCCTTAGATTCCCTACACCACTAGGGTTCTCAACTAACTTAGATCAATCACAACTTCTTCTGGACTCCCCTTCTCCAATACGCCTAAAAAGGAAAACTCTCCCTAGATGGGTTTAGAACTCAACTTTCCTGATAGAAAAGGTTTCTATGGACCTAATATCTCAAAAACACCCAACTTTAAAGTTCTCAAACCCCCAACAACTGATTTGCATAATTGTTACCGACATTTCTAATAGGGCTAATCTTAGCTTTCTCGATCAAACTCCCAAACTTTGCAAAGGGCCACACTATATTTTCACCTCTTTAGACAACCTTTAACCACCTCTTAGAGATCCCAAAAGATCAAACTCTGACTCTGTCCTAGCACCAACTAACACCCACTTTGAGTCATAGACCTAATTGGCTAGATTAGGCTGGGTTACAAAGGAAGTATGAGTAAATGGGTTCACAGACCTAACTCCACCCCTTGGAATTCTTCTTCACATCCAATTAATCCTCCTACACCCTTCACCTGGGTCACAATATTCCAATGCAAGGAAATGACCTACAAAGCCTTCAACACCTAAGATGGCTAACCAAGACCTATGCCCTATTCCAAGATGATTGAATGGTCTTAAAACATCAAATATAAGGTTAACCAATAGGTTTTAAGTTCCTCAACAAAACCCAATACTTCAAACCTAAAACTAGCCTTTCTAGGCCTTAACCTCAAATCATAATAGAAGCAAAAATTTTTAGCCCTTAACTCCAACACTTTCCAAAGGACTTGGAAAATAAAAACTAGATATGGGTACCCTTTTCAAAGATACATAACATATGTAAAACTTAAGGGTGGTTGTTTTGGACCAATATGGTCATTCTACACAATAGCCCTATATTTAAACACATAAAGATGTCACTTTACAAAGGAAATGCAATTTATTTTTACTCCCTAATCTCAAGACTCTAGAAAGTCTCCACAGATAATGAAGAACCTCCAAATATGTCACCAACTTGGGCCTTGGATGCTTCCAAGTACAAAAGCCCCAAATTGCTCATAACCAAGCCTCAAAACTAAGGCCTCTCAATAAACTACCTTCCACACCTTTCTAGGATAAATTGAGGGTGGATACACCATTCATTTGATGTTACTAAACTTATCAAACCATAAAAAGTATGCCACCTTCAAGCTGATCTCTTGCTGCTACTCCCAACCATCCACTTCCATTAACCCTTCCACTACTCTTCTCGGTGATCACCAACCAAATACCTTTCACCTGCACATTAAAAGTTAGAAATTATATTGTACATTTCAAGGATCAATCACTCCATGAGAATCCAATTTTTATCATTCATGGAGTGATGATCTTTCCATTAAATTAGATCAAAATTGTGAAGAAATCATTGTGTTACTCAGGACAATCAGCCTTGTTCTTGTAATCAGCATATTAAACCAACTTCAAAATGTGAAAAATAGAGATAAAATGATATTAAAAAAGAGGTGACCATTCAGTTAAGCATTCAAAAAGATATTAAAACCAACTTCTTGAGGTGACCATTCAGTTAAGCAATAAAATGATATTAAAAAGAGGTGCAAAATAGAGATTCAAATACCAAATCTTCTCATAGAAAAAACAAGAACTATGAAGTGTAGATATATTGACCATAGTAGACATATATTTCATCTCTTGTGTGCATGTGGGATAGTTTTACTTTTGTTTCTTGTGTGCTAGACCGGTTTTGATGCAGAGTAAGCACAATGAAGCAAAAATCAAACAACCTTCTACCACCCAAACCTCCAAACTCCACAAAGGGTTAGGCAAGGGTTATGATTCACTTCCAAAAGGATACTACTCTAATATTAAAACTCTTCAATAGGTTTACAAACCCAACTCTTTGAAAAAAGACAAGAATCCAACTTCTTCCTACTTGGTTCAACAATGGCCTACTACCCCCCAACTTGGCAAAAGTGGGTTTATGGTGTTCCCAACCTTTCTAACACCAATGATGACTTGAGGCAATCTTAACATGACCAAAACAAGTCAAATCACTGATTTAACGTACTACTAACAACCCACAAAATAGAATGTAGCATTTGACCTACTAGGTAATTAGGCCTCTTAGTTCAGTTTTTCAGCAATAACTCAAAACTCTTCCAAAGGATTAGGCAAAAAAAGTATAGTTTTAGAGACCCTTTTTCATGTATTAAGAGACTCCAAAGTCTTAAGGCTCCACTCCACTCTAGCATACCTTAACCCAAACCATGCACTTAGGCCTAATTAGCAACTTTAGGCGTGGTCTACAAGGAAATGGCCAAGAGATGGGTTCATGGAATCAAACCACCAACTTTAGATTGTTCTTATAACCCAAAAAAAGATGTCTTGCCTTCACACCAAGTCCCCTACTTCCTTTAAACACATTACTTCATCAATTTGCATAAAATTTGGTCTAATACATGAGGGATATAGACCTAGGGCTTGCTCCTAAAAATACCTCCTGCAACCTCCCACTTTAGGGCTTTTGAAGTATGAAATTACATCACCTTAACTTGTTCCCTACCCATTTGGCACATACTCCAATGGTGGGATCTCAATTTAGGGCCATTTCTTTGGCCAAACTCTGATTTTGAGGGTTTCACAGGGCAGTGGTCAAGAAAATTCAATATCTTGAGTTCCTTGATTGCTAGAAACTTGAAACCAATTCCAATGCTTCAAAAACTAGTAGGTCTAGCTATCTAGTACAAGAAAGTTCACTTCCCAATCATGTAAGGCCATACTGTATGGAAAAAATAGTAAAACTCATCCTGAAACAATAGATTTTATTGATTCCAAAGAGCAAGTACATATGTTTCTTCATGTTATCTCTCCCCTCGGGTGTCTAGACCCTATATAGGCCATTAAAAATGGGTAGAACCACTCTATGGTAGTTTTAGCTATTGGGAGTGGTTGTTGGAAATATTCAAGATAAGATAGGTTATTGAGAGGGGAGGGGTGAATCAGTAACCTTAAAAACTTTGAAACATTTCAGCACTTTAACCATATATACTATTCACCATTCATTCATCTAATCTACTGCATAAATGAGAGATCAAACATTCATAACACATGTACACAGTGATTTGGCAACCCAGAAACCTTCCAAATAGAAAGTAAAACTGAGGTGGGGATGATACCCACAAAACTTCATTACTGCAGTATGAAGCTGGCCTGTTAAGGCTTACATTGACCACTTTTGGTGATCTGCCCTGTTAGGAGCATAAAGGACTGCTAGGTCCACCTTGTTAGAGGATTTACAAACATATATTGAAGTATGCACTTTGTTAGGGGATTTATACAAAGACTGTTAAGTCTACCCTGTTAAAGGATTTACAAAAACTGATTCACCTATTAGGATGAAATAGTGGATCTACTTACAAACTTGATTTGCTGATTAGATCCTTGAACTATCAATCACCTCTTGTGACTGATGAATCTTTTACTGCTCCTTGTAGACCTTGCTGAATAATCTACTTTTCTACTGATTCGCTTTTACTTCTCAAAACATTACATGTCTCTCTTGATACTTTGATCCATATCTCATGCTTCATGCAAATTATATAATACATTACATATATACCATTCCAATAATTACAATTGCAAGGTTAGCCAAAACACAAGTGAACAAAACATTACTAAGTTGACCCCAATAGTAAATAACTCGGGTTCACTGAACTGACTCGGTGACCTTCTGATACTCGGTGTCCACTGCATTACTCGGCATGAAGGCTTGGTCCATACTAATCACTTGACATAGTTTTGAACTTGGTAACCACATGAGGGTCATTAGATGTAGTGTCACTCGATAAAAAATGGATCCTTCATTTACCTTGCTTTCACTTGGTAAACACTATACTTTCATTACTCGGTAAATGCTGTGCTTTCATCACTCAGTAAACATTATACTTCCATCACTCAGTAAATGTTACACTTCCATCACTTGGTAAACACTGTGAAGCTCGGCTAAAATTGTAAACTTAGTAGACATTGCTGGATTGCACATTCACTCGGTAGCTTCATGAATGTTCAGTATGAACTACTAAGCTCGGTTAACACTAGACTGCTCGGTGTAAACTACAAAGCTTGGTGTGAACTGCTTAAGTGATGAATCTACAAGGTAGCCACTAAATGCTCAGTATACATTGTAGACTAAGTGATGAGCTTGATAATCATATTGAATCGAGTAAGTGTTGTCACTAATGGAAATAATAAATTAATGCCAACAATCTCCCCCTTTGACATTAGTGACAAAAACACTTATGAGCCAAAATATATGTACATAACCTGACTCACTGCTTTTTGGTTTTTCAAAATTGATCTTTGTAGAACTTCTCCATATACATTTCTATATACCTTCTTGATGACTTATAATGTATATACAAAGATACTTATGTACACATGCTAAATCTAATGAGTGCTAACTCCCCGTATCACTTATAACTTTCCTCATTTATTATGCTGAATCTCTGAATCTCTCCCCCTTTTTGACAATAATGCCAAAGGACTACATATATACAATTTATATGGCTACACCAAAGTGAGATAGAAATTTTTTATGTACCTTGAGGATGGTGGAAAACTTACTATCTCAAGTCTGCTACAAAATTTGATAGGTGGAGAGAGCAATTTGAACTTTTGCTGATAGTTAAATCATGTGATTAGCCACTGAGAAGTTTTGATCTTGGACCAATGTTTTGTAATGAATAATATGTTTTTGCATTGTGTCCATGATAGGCAGGATCATGTTTTGAATGTCTATGAGTGTAGACAAGATCCTTGCTTCCTCTCTCAATAGTTCTTCCTGAACATCTACCAAATATCTGATTTTGTTGTGATGGGAGGTTGTGGAGGAGGAGTCCACCTTTAGCTTGGATTCACTTGATTGCATATCAATGCCAATCTTATTTAACTTATCCTTTATTTATTTGGTAAAACCAGAAACATCACAAAGTTTAGCGAAAAGTGATGCTGCATTATTAAAAGAATTTTCAAAAATTTCCAAAAATGTTGACAATTCAACTTGCTTTATTGCTATCTTTTGAGCAATATGCTCTAGCACCTTATTATCAAATTTCTTTTCAGCTTTCTCAATAAGTTTTTCTTGTCTAGAAGAATCTTCATTCAATTTCTGTATAACATCTTCTAACTGAATCAAAATATGTTGAGTAGAATCTATTTCAACACCTATAGCATCTATAATTATATTCTTTGCATTTTCAATTATTCTATATTCCTTATCCCTTTCTGATCTTAACTATTTTTGCATAGCTTTCATCTCTATTAGTTGACTAGCTAACCTCATCTCTTCAATGGTAGCGTTGTCATAGTCAATCTTTGGAATCACTATTTCTGTGTCTAAGTCATTATCTTCTCCAATTTCCTTTCCAGTGATCAGAAGTTTTAATGGATGCTTTTGTTTGACTTCTGTGATGATTGGTTTGACCTTAGGAATAGACACAATAGTGGAGATAGAAGGGCTAGCTATTAAAATTGGGATAGGACTTGAGGATTGAATGCCAATAGGAGTACTAACTGGATCAAAAACACTTCCCAAAATTGGTGTCATACTCAGTAGAGTACCCATAGTATTATCTGAACTGATTGGAATCGAGGTGGATACAGATGATGCTAACAAAAACAAAACTGTAGAACTTACTGGAACTAATGAAATTGTTTTTTTAGAACTTACTGTTACACTCACTGATGATGATGGAGCTGAGGAGGCTGACTCGATAGCTGAAGAAGTGATAGACAACTCGGTAGATGAAGTGCTTGGCACCTTTGTTTCAGATACTTGGAGCTGGGAGGAGGTTGGTGAAGATTGAGCAATTGATGTGACTGTTGTGCTCACAATCTCACTTGCAGAAGCTGTCTCCATAGTGGATGTTGTAGTCTTTGGTGGAGAGTGAGGAAGGGATGCAATCACTTTTGCTGCAATTTTAACTGGATCTTCTTCATCTTTTTCTTCCTCATGTGCTTCTTCCTCCTTGTCTTCTTCCTCTTTTTCTTCCATAAGTGCATGTAGATCTCCTAGAGCAACTGTGATGGCTGGAGTGCTATCAAAATCATCACTGTCACTACTATCATCATCCTTGATCTCAACTGGATCTTCACTGGGCTTTTGCAGATGATAGATGTTCTTCCACATGTTTGTTGCATCATTTACAACATGCTCAATGTCTTTAATTAAAATCAAACATGTGTGAAATCTAATCATCATTTTACCTTCATGGTTCTTCATTGCTGCCTTTATTTTTGGTCCAGTGAGACTTGGTGGAAGATTCCTTAGAGATTGCTCATATATTTCTTTGACCGTTTGGGTGGCTGACTCCCATCTCGGTTGCAATCTCTCCAATAGTTCTTTGGAGATTTGAGAGGCAAGCTGGTCCGGGGAGTATTTCCATTTACCCATCTTATTGAGTACCAGTTCCTCAATCTGCATTTTTTCTACATCTGTTCTTGTTTCAAATATCAATGCCTTGAAATTTGTGATGCCAACTCCCTTTTCCAATTGTTTAAGCCTTTCCTCAAATGTGAGTGGAGGCTTGACAAGTATAGGTTCCTACTTGCCTTTTTTGGTTCTTCTAGAAAATACTATAGTACGACTCTTTTTAGGTTTGGTGACAATCACCTTATCTTTCTTCTTTGGTGGTTCCTCTTCAAATTCATGTTCTGCTTTTTCTTCATCTCCTTCTTCTTCTTCATCATATTCTTCATCCTCACCTTTTCCCTCGGTAAGCATAAGAGGACTGGTTGTAGTTTTCAATTTGGCTATCTTCCTCTTGCCTTTGCTTATGGCCTGGGGTAGCTTGATTTCAAGCTCAATTCTGGCCTTTGCCTCATCATATGTTCCAAAAATTGGTTTCTTTGGGTCTATTGGCTCATTCACCAGTGCTTCTATAATGTCCTTGGCTTCATCAATATTTACCTCATAAGGAAAAGGTTTCACCCATGATACTTGGGGCCTGATTGCCTAAATGTATACCTTATCACAGTCAACCATAAAGCATACATCATCTCTATAATCTTCAACCAATTTTGGAGGAATTTGGAACCTGTTGTCCATCCTTTCCTTGAAATCTTCAAAATAATTGTCTATGATGCTTTCAAAAATTTCACCCATTTCTACTACAAACTCATTTATCTGATACAAAATTGGAATGTCTTTTCTCCATACAATAGTTCCTTTAGATGGAAAGAATTTTTGAACGTAGAAAAATAAACAAGTCAACAGAGAACCAAATTTACAGGGATTATTCTTTGAAGTCCTTATACTATCCATGTTCTTGTTTAATTGCTTCAACAGTAATTTAGATAGGTCAAATTCAAGGTTCTTCTTTACAATTTTGAAGGCCAAATCCATAGCCTCAAAAGGTACACTGTTCAGTCGATTAGAGCTATAGATTTTGTGGGCAATGACATGAATGCCAAATCTTAGTTCGACATTAGATATAATGCTAACCTTTAAACCTCTACCATTTTACTCGGTTAGGGTTATCTTCTGCAACTCATCCCATCCTAGGGTTTTGGTAACCTTCAATTTGTTTAGCATAGGGAGACTCGTGATTTTGTGAATCATCTTCTTTGTGATTAACACTGGCTGCTCTAGCCATAATTTCCCATTGTGCACTTGACTCAGAATATACCTAATCCACTTGGTTTGGAAGGTTCTTGGAATATGCGAGATATGAGTCAAGCCTTTGGTTTCAAGATGCTTATGCTCAGGTTTCAAAGAGCCATCAACACTCATTTCTCCTAGGGCATTGTCCATCTCTAGGTTTCCAATCTCTTGAACAGAACATTTAAAATGTGTACGAATATCGTTAATAAGGAGTACCTTTGATGGAATTTGAGATTGAGCACCGTTAGGGTCAAGTGATTCTGCAACGGTTGAAATAATTTTGAAGTTGGGCGCTTTCCATTCTGTTCCCTTTACAAGCATCTTTGAACCTCATTTTACCTTGGTGTCACTATTGCTCCTAGATGCCATTGATGCTTGGTAAAAGATAGAAATTTTTGAATAAGTTCTTCACCTAGAAATTTCTTGAAACCGCTTAGGAATTGCTGAAAATTTCTTAGCTATGAAATCACGATGAAGAATGAAATTGAATTCTGCCCTTTTGACAAATTTTTTGCCATAAATTCTTGGTATGAAGGTAGCTAAGATGACATAGTGTTTGATAGGCTATCATTCATTTTCTCAATAGAAGCTTGCAACTCAGCGATTGAACAAAACTTTTAGTTAATCCCGACCTAGCTCGGTAAGGTCTTCAATTGACTTTCCTCGGTAGATGCAACTTGATGAAAGATACAATTTCTTTGATCTTTGTGTATCTGGAATACTGATTTGATCATTTTGCTTTCTTTTATTTGGAACTGCTCTAGATTATAGCTTGATGATACAGTTCCAGATCCTCCTTTATGGATCTAAATGGAAATAATGGAGTCACTCACTTCTTGAGTGACATTGTCATTATTTGAACTATTTTGCTTGATAGATTTTGGAATCCACTGTTGCCTCATTTGCTTCCAAATGTTTTCAACTTTAGCTTTCTTTTTGTTGATTTAATTGAGTCATGTTTGCTTGAGATTTCATCATTCTCTCATTGATTTTCCTTTCAGTGATCAAGTCATTTTCCAAACTTTCATTGATTTGTCTTTCAGATCTCAATTCACTTTTTAAGCTTTCATTGATTTGTCTTTCAGTGATTAAATCATTCCTCAGGCTTTCATTTTTAGATCTCAGATTTATGATTTCTTCATTTGCATTAGATATTTGATCTACAAGATCTTCATGATGAAGGAATTGATTATTTCTTGTCTCTAAGTCTTCATTTTCCTTGCGTCTCTGTTCCATAACTTCACATAGCCTGATTGATTGGATTTCTTGTTCTCTTTTAAGCTTTCTTACTTCTTCCTGTAGAGAACCATTCTTTGCTAGGAGTTCCTTGATAGCCTCATTAGCTTCATCTGAACTACTTGATGGTAAAAGGTCTTCAATCTTTTCTTCAACATATTGATGATCATTCATTTGTCTTGCAAGTTCCTTCTTTCTCTTCAGGGATTGAGAAAGATGCTCCTTAGCTTCTTTGAGTTGAGCCATGGCCATTTCCAGATCTAGCTTTTCATTTTCAATAGCTTTGTCAAGTCTGAATATCTCCATTGTACTTGATCTTTGCTCAAGCTATCAAACTTTGTCCTGAGAACCAAAAAGCTCTGATACCAATTGTTGAAAATATTCAAGATAAGATAGGTTATTGAGAGGGGAGGGGTGAATTAGTAACCTTAAAAACTTTTAAAAATTTCAGCACTTTAACCATATATACTATTCACCATTCATTCATCTAATCTACTACATAAACGAGAGATCAAACATTCATAACACATGTACACAATGATTTGGTGACCCAGAAACCTTCCAAATAGAAAGTAAAATTGGGGTGGGGATGATACCCACAAAACTTCGTTACTGCAGTATGAAGTTGGTCTGTTAAGGCTTACATTGACTACTTTTGGTGATCTGCCCTGTTAGGAGCATAAAGGACTGCTAGGTCCACCTTGTTAGAGGATTTACAAACATACACTAAAGTATGCACTCTATTAGGATATTTATACAAAGACTATCAAGTCTACCCTATTAAAGGATTTACAAAAATTGATTAACTTGTTAGGATGAAACAATGGATCTACTTACAAAATTGATTTGCTGATTAGATCCTTGAAGTATAGATCACCTCTTGTGACTAATGAATCTTTTACTGCTCCTTGTAGACCTTGCTGAATACTCTGCTTTTCTATTGATTCACTTTCGCTTCTTAAAACATTACATGTCTCTCTTGATACTTTGATCCATATCTCATGCTTCATGCAAATTATATAATACATTACATATATACCATTCCAATAATTACAATTGCAAGGTCAGCCAAAATGCAAGTGAACAAAACATTACTAAGTCGGCCCCAATAGTGAATAACTTGAGTTCACTGAATTGACTCGGTGACCTTCTGATACTCGACGTCCACTACATTACTTGACATCATCATGCACTTGGTAGAAGTGAAGGCTCATTCCATACTAATCACTCGACATAGTTCTAAACTCGATAACCATAGGAGGCTCGATAGATGTAGTGTCACTCGGTAAAAACTAGATCCTTTGTTTACCTTTCTTTCACTCGGTAAACACTATACTTTCATTACTTAGTAAATGCTGCGCTTTCATCACTCAGTAAACATTATACTTCCATCACTCGGTAAATGTTACACTTCCATCACTCAGTAAACATTACACTTCCATCACTCGGTAAACACTGTGAAGCTCGGTTAAAACTGTAAACTCAGTAGACACTGCTGGATTACACATTCAGTCAGTAGCTTCATGAATGTTCAGTATGAACTACTAAGCTTGGTTAACACTAGAATGCTCGGTGTAAACTGTGAAGCTTGGTGTGAACTACTTAAGTGATGAATGTACAAGGTAGCCATTGAATGCTCGGTATACATTGTAGACTGAGTGATGAGCTCGATAATCATATTGAATCGAGTAAGTGTTGTCACTAATGACAATAATAAATTAATGCCAATAGTGGTATTTTTGAAAAAGTTGCTAATGCAACTTTTGTAATTTTTTGCAATTTTTGCCATTTTGACAAACCTTCTTCCTAATTCAATTCTAACCATTCCCAAATGTTGTTCTAAAACTCAAAACACCTAAACTACCCTAACAAACATAGAATAAACCAAAATTCCACCTTTTGGACCAAATGATGCCCAGGTTTATATTGACACTTTGGGGTCTTGAATCCATTACATGGGTGGATGGCCTTAAGGATATTTCTTAATCAATCCTAAGGCCTTATTACATTGAACAAAACAAATACTTTAATTAGGTACTCTGCACCAAGTTCTTTCTTATTGATGACACAACCACTTATAATAATGATGCATATAAAATATTGTAGTTATTGGTACTTGTATAAATGCATTAGCTATAATAAAATGTAGAAACTCAACCTTTACAATGACTGGTTATGAACAATTACTCCATTTGTAACAACTATATATGACCTCTCCTTATTGTGATTAAGGTGTTAAATAGTTAAAGTATCCTTTGATTATGCATAACATATTGATGTAGGATGATTCATTTATTATTATATAACCCTAGATCTTCCTCACAACATCATAAACTACCATCTAATAAAGAGGTATTATTTCTTAAAAAGATAAACAAGGGGATAAATGGGCTTAGATCAATCCATTTGATATGCAATTCTAGTTGACCAAACTATAAATTCTAAAGATTCAAACACAGTGGTATGTCCATCCATATACTTAATACAATGGAGAACTATCATTTTTCTTTATTTCCAAAGATGATTATGGGTTCATCTAGAGCATTCTAATAGCATTTGAAAGATCATACATGTCCACTTTAATATTTTCCATCTAGTAATCTATACTCATCTATCCTACTCAAACACTTCCTAAATAAAAACACAAAACCATAAGTACTAATGGACTTATTTTAGGTGTTGAAATGAAATAAAAGTTATTTACATTAATACATTACAATTTTGAGAACAAGAAAAATGCTGGTTTCAATCCACAAGGATAGATCATACACCCAACTTATACACTATGATACAATGACAATGCTAATGGATCAACATTAATTCATACAACTAGACACTTAGCAACTTGAACCAACACCCATGGATGATGGATTTTTACAAACTAGGACTTTTAGCATGTTAAGTGGGTTCAACATAACACCAAAACCTAGTAATCAAGGCCCAACAACAACAACCAAAACTCAGATTTCATAGTTTTGTCCAAATAATGCATCACTTAGTATTAATCCATGCAACTTCAAACTTGACTCAACTCCCAAAAACTAGTGGATCCTCACAAAAAGAGTTGAACAACATGATAAGGTATTCAATATGTTAGTAAAACCCAAGAATTAGGATCAAATAGCATGTTAAACACAAGTTTCATGGCACTATTGAAAATGGAGAGAAAAAATGCATAAAATGTATTCCTCATGCATTTTTTTTTCACATTTTTCCATAACATCAAGAAAATAAATTGAAGATTAAGATACCCATTTCGCTCCTTTATAACATATCAAAAGATGAAGTATCATTGTTTTGGCCAAGTCTCTGCTGTTACACTATGGGCCACTTCTTAGGTATAAAAATGAGCAATATAGGTGATTTTCAAGAAAAAAAGATTTTTATGTTTCTTAGAAGGTTATAAAGGTCCCTAGGGTCATTAGGTTAAGTTTTACGCATCTAGGAGTTAAGATGTCAAAAATTGCAAAAGTTGTCAAAGCAAAATTACAAAATGGCTGACAACTTTGTAGGAGTTTAGAAATTGGTGAAGGGTTGAGCATTTGGAAATAAGTTATTTTACTATTTCTAAACCTTTTCCAAGTTTTATAATTGAAATCAAATAAAAAATGTAAAAATTGCACTTTTTGTGCAAGGTTGCATTGTTGAAAGTTGTAAAAGTTGCTCAAATTTGCAACTTAGTGGAAAAAGGCTCGTGGGATCAAACTGTCTGCTTCATTAGCTCTAGGTGGCTGAGTAAACCGTATCCCTAACCTCATCCTATCCCCTTTAGTGCTTGAACATTCTTGGGCACGCTAAACTGGAATGTCCCTAAGGGTCACTAAATACCATAGGGCTGCGATCTTTGACGAGATATATCTCAAAGCTTGTGTGAGGTATGGATGCAATTCTAGTTCCTATAGGACCATGTTGTGGAGACCTACAATAAAATCTCTCTCTTTTTGGAGATCTCACTTTGTTTTAATTTTGCGATGCCATATTGGGTGATGCTGAAACTTGTAGTTCTGGCTAGTACAAAGTTGCCAATTGCCAAACCTCTCTCACCTTTCATCATGGGATCAAATTGTCTACTTTGTTAGCTCCGAGTGGTTGGGTAAACCCTATTCCTAACTTTGTCCCATCCCATTCAATGCTCAAACATTCTCGAGCACGCCCAACTAAAACGTCCCTAAGGGTCACTAAATGCCATAAGGCTGCAATCTTTGACGAGGCATATCTCGAAGCTTGTGTGAGATATGGATGGAATTCTAGTTCCTATAGGACCATGTTCTGGAGACCTATAATAACCTCTCTCTTTTTTTGGAGATCACACTCTATTTTTATTTTGTGATGCCATCTTGGGTGATGCTAAAACTTGTAGTGTTGGCTAGTACAAAGTTGCCAACTGCCAAATCTCTCACCTTTCATTGTGGGATCAAACTATCTGCTCTGTTAGCTTTGAGTGGCTGGGTAAACCCTATCCCCAACCTTGTCCCATCTTGTTTAGTGCTCGAATGTTCTTGGGCACGCCCAACTAGAATGTCCTTAAGGGTCACTAAATGCCATAGGGCTACAATCTTTGATAAGGCATATCTCAGAGCTCGTGTGAGGTATGGATGCGATTCTAGTTCCTATAGGACCATGTTGTGGAGACCTACAATAATCTCTCTCAATTTTTGGAGATCAAACTCTATTTTGATTTTGCGATGCCATCTCGGGTGATGCTGAAACTTATAGTGCTGGCCAGTACAAAGTTGCCAATTGCCAAATCTTTCTCACCTTTCGTTGTGGGATTGAACTATCTACTCTGTTAGCTCCGAGTGGCTGGGTAGACCCTATCCCCAACCTTGTCATATCCTATTTAGCCCTCGAATGTTCTCGGGCATGCCCAACCGAAACATCCCTAAGGGTTACTAAATGTCATAGGGCTGCGATATTTGATGGGGCATATCTCAGAGCTTGTGCAAGGTATGGATGCAATTCTAGTTCCTATAGGACCATGTTGCCAAGACCTACAATAACCTCTCTCACTTTTTGGAGATCACACTCTATTTTGATTTTGTGACACCATCTCAGGTGATGCTGAAACTTGTAGTGTTGGCCAGTACAAAGTTGTCAATTGTCATATCTCTCTCACGTTTTGTCATGGGATTGAACTGTCTGGTCTATTAGCTTTGGGTGGTTGGGTAAACCCTATCCCCAACCTCATCCTATCCCCTTTAGCACTCCAACATTCTCGGGAACATGAAACTAAAATGTCCCTAAGGGTCATTAAATGCCATAGGGTTGTGATATTTGATGGGGCATATCTTGGAGCTCATGTGAGGTATGGATGTGATTCTAGTTCCTATAGGATAGTGTTGTAGAGACCTACAGTAACCTCTCTCACTTTTTGGATATCTTACTCCATTTTTATTTTGTGATGCCATCTTGGGTGATGCTGAAACTTGTAGTGTTGGCCAGTACAAAGTTGTCAACTACCAAATCGCTCTCACCTTTCCTCTTGGGATCGAACTATCTATTACTTTAGCTTTAGGTGGCTAGGTAAACACTAGCCCCAACCTCTTCTCATCCTATTGAGCACTCAAACATTATGAAGTACTGAGGATCCCAAGTATCTACTGCTATTATTAATTTGGGCATCACTATATGATCTAGAATGTTATGAAGTACTGAAGCATATAGTAACTTCTCCTATGTCTCTAGAAAATGTAGCATAGGTTCAAGGTCCCTTGGCTCCTAGGAATTTGTAGCAGCTATTCTCGGTACTATAATATTAACTTCAATGAAGAGTTGAGTGTAAGGAGTTGAAGAAGCAAGTTTTTCTTTTGTGTAAATGCCAAAATCACGAGGTTCGTTCCCTTGCATAATCCTTTTCCACAATGACATTACCTATAAAAAATTACATGTGAGTGCTCATTACAATTGGTATTCTATGATGGTAGATCTAACATATGGAATTAATGAAACCTTGAGAATCCTATTAGGCTCTACATCATAACTAAACCTTGAGAATCCTATTCTGGCTCTACATCATAACTAAACCTTGGAATTAATGTAATGTATTGTTTTTAATTTCAATTTTTTATATGTTTGTAGTAATAATTTATGATAAATGTTTAGATGCATAACATAGAGAAAGAACCAAAGACTGGTTGGGCAGTGAAGAGCATGGGCATGGGTGACTACCCCAAGTAGAGAAGTAAGAGTTTTATCCAAAAAAGGATAAGTTTTATGTTTGATATCATCTATTTAGATGATTTTAAGTATGTTTGATCCATTTAAAAGATCTATAAAGATTGGGAGATGAGTTTTTGGGAAAGCCCTAGGGTAAAGGGCCTAGAAGTGAGGGTTTGGTGAAAGGGGATGTAGAAATGCTAGAGTGACCAAAAAAACTTTGAGATCCTTTCATTTGAGTCATATAACAAGATTTTTTGGGGTTTTTAAGGTTCTAGCAAATAAGGGGATATGAGTTGCTTTGTAAATGACCACTAGTTAGGCTAGTCATGTAACTGAGATAGCAAGATTTGAGAGATACTTTCCAAAAAAACTATAGTTGAAATTTTGGCATGTTTTAGAAGGGGATAAAGTTTATCTAGAAAACCAAATGGTTTGGTAAGGTCAATGGAAAAGTTTGGAGAAAACTGAGAATTACTGTTTGGCAAGGGCTAGTTGAGTCAAGCCTAGAATAGGCAAAATTGGGAAAGTGTAAGAGATGAGTTGCTGAGAGGTTGCAAGGAGTTGGAACATGTTATATGGTATGTGTTGAGATGAACCAAGGTGTTGGGGTCATGGTGTGAAGCCTAGGATGGGTTTTGGTATGTTTGGAGGCACCAGGGTACATTAGGTGTATAGGTAGCAACATGGGTGTTTTGAAGACAAATTGAAGAACTGAGTTATAACCTCTTAGATATGGTTGTGGAAAGGTATTACCAAGTTAGATACCTCCTCTTGAACCCTAGTAGAGTTATATTCCTCGAGTAGATTCCAAGAGTACAAAGGAATCCTGGAGTTGAGTTATGATTCCTAGGGGAATAGTGGGAGGCTCTGCATCAAGTACAGAGCTTAGGATCTCTTCTAGGGACTATTTAAACAAAAAATCCACCTTTACTTAGTTTATTTCCTTCACCAAAAACTCTAAAAACTCAAATTCCTACAATTTAGGACCAAATACATGCAAATATTTGGCCTAGGGCTTGCAAGTAAAATTACCTTCCCTTGGTTTTTCAACTCCAACTTTTTGAATCTATAAGAAAACTCCTAGGGCTTTCATTTCCATTGGGTTTTGTGCCATTTGAACTGTACAGTTTAAAGCTATAGGTCCATTTGCACAAAACCCTCCTGAACCTAGGGTTTCTAGATTGATTTTAGAAAAAATGCTCTAACTTTGCTTAGAAATCACCAATAAACCTCAAATGAAGTGCATAGGATAGAGGACTCAATAAATTTTCTCCTTTGATCATTCAACCACCTATCCCAATCTGTACAACACATGTGGAAGTGAGAGTGCAACAATTCTAAGCCAAAAAACTAGTAAATTTTATTAAAACTTGCAAAAATCCATACATCAGACCAACCTATTCTTTTGGGAAGGTTGGGTGTTACATTTATATGCTTGATTGACCAATTAACTACCATATAAATAGTTGGAATTGGTTCAAACTTCATCTTCCCTAATTAGCAACTTTTGACAAAAAATTGCTTAGCAACTTTTGTTGCATTTTTGCAATTTTCAAACCAAGAAGTCCTAAGACTTTCAAACCTAACTAAGACTTACCTAAACCTATTCTAAGGTCTTTTCAACCTTATTTGGAGTATATTCCTTATTCTAAACCTATTTTTTCCCTTATAGGTCTCTAAGAATTCATGGTTTATATGAACACCAAATGAACCTTGAGCTTTTACAAATGGGCTTGTTATGACATGATCTTATTCCTAATACCTAAAAACCTTATCAACTTGTTGAAGAGACACCTAGAAAGGTGGTATGATGTAGAGTCCTTGAAAATGCTTCATGAAGACCTTGAGTGCCTTGAGTACCTTGTATATATATATATATATAAAATTAAAAAAAGTAAAATAGACTAGTAGTGAATTTAACTTGCTTGTAAGTTTTGTTATAGATAGGCCACAAAACTTACAAGCAAGTTAAATTCACTACTAGTCTATTTTACTTTTTAAATTATATATATATATATATATATATATATATATATATATAATTTAAAAAGTAAAATAGACTAGTAGTGAATTTAACTTGCTTGTAAGTTTTGTGGCCTATCTACACCTAAAGAATCAAAGCATCACAAGTCTCAATTTCAATAACCACAATATTACAAGAAATCCATGCAGTAATGTAAGAAATCTAGAGAGTAATTCTTCCTTGTATCCCCCTAGCAGGGAACCTAATAGATCACATAACTAATAAGGGTAAAAGTAGAATAAATTTTATTCTATTTTTAACACAAACTTGAAGCACATACATTTAATTTTCAATTCTTCTAACATTAAATATTTTGATATATCTCATTGATTAAATATATGAATATTCTATATTAACTCAACAACCAAGTTCTTATAGGTTCCCAATCATCACTACTAGAAATGAATAGATAAGTTCCCATAAGTAAAAACCATCATAAATATATGAACAAGATTTTATTATAAATAATTGAATCCATTATTACAATTAGATAGTGTAAAAATCACATAAGCGTACCAAGGACAATCATCTTGATATACCCATTCTTCTTTATTGCAACTAAGCATGTGTACATATACATATTACAAGGAGCAAGTAATCATTATATATCATGTTTTCATATACTTGTAACAATTTTCTCCTCCAACATGATCTCTATACAAAATGGATACATAAGTATTATATCATAGTCATGATACAAAATATGATGTTGCAACATCTAGTCACACACAAAAAAAGATGCAAAATTGGAATGTGTGAAGAAAGATATCCAAGGCTCTTGAAAAACTGTGGAAAAATACTCGATGGATAAAATAATTTCCACCCAACCATGGAATCTTACTGCCTTACTCCCCTAAGCTAGGAGATAACACAAGGCCCCACACTAAGTTCAAACATAAGAAAGGGGATACAATAGCTATTTTAACACTGATAAAGTTTATTGTTGATCAATATTGTATCAAAAATTCAAACTAATTAGGTATTGAATTAAACTTGATAAACAAATGATAGAGAAGGAAAACCTTAAACATGAACAAGATCATAAATCATATGACAATAACATATTGGAAATGATAAACTTATGCTTAAACAATGATAAAGTTTATTGTTAATCAATATTCTATCAAAGTTTCAAACTGATTAGGTATTGAATTTAATGTCATACATGAACATATCTATTTTAATATCATACATGAACATATCTAATTTAATGTCATACACGAACATATCTAATTTAATGTCATACACGAACATATCTAATTTAATGTCATACATGAACAAAGAACACACATATAATATAAAATGATAACCAATAATGTCATGTACATTAACAAACACATAATATATTATGATAACCAATAATGTCATACATGAACAAACATATCATATATTAACCAATAATGTCATAAGTCAAATAATGTCATGCATCAAATAAATGTCATACATCAAATATAAAATGTCATATATACATCAAATGTATATCGAATATGTCCATTGATGCTTATACATATACATGTCTATCAACTATATCTTATCCTTCCCACGAGGGGAAGGAAACAAATCTCTTAAGGTCTTTTGTCATCGTGTGGAGGGAGATGGTGGAGATGATGGGGTCTTCCCCACACGCTCGCTCGTCCTCTTGTTGAGGCTCTTCTCTAACTTGAGCTGATACAAAAAAAGTAGATATGAATCAATAATTATTATACATTGAAATCAAATATATGTACACACAAAATCAATAATTTTTTTACTACCATCAAATAGCCACTCTATAAGTCCACCTCGAAGGCTCGTGGATGATTAAGTGTAACGAGACCCTAAAAAAATTCAATCAATATAATCACTTATAAATAACATTAGAAATTTTGATACTAACTATTATAAACAACAACTAAAACCAAGAAAATTATTTCATACCTCAGTCAATGGCTATGAACTAGCCATAGCTGTAGCCACTCCATGATCGATGGACTACCGAAGATGAGGAGTGTTCGATGTCAAGAGCTACATGTCATACAATACACGTTACATGTAACATGAAACATGAAACAAATATAATCAAATGAATTAAATTAACATGAAACATATGTACCTCTATGATGCTCATATCACATCTATGCTCTGAGTCCGTAGTAAATGTCTACGGTCTTGTAGAGAACTGATGCACATGCACAATTTTTTTTGTCAATCCTTAATATGATTTCTTAATAAATATATGTATTAATTTAAATGATTAAATCAATACACACCTCTTGACTCATGGACAGGATAAAAAATGGGGCCAGGGGATCACTGCTAGGCCCACCAATGCTCTGACCTTGAATTTTGAACAATGTCAATAGATGCTATTTAATTAATAATTCACTATACATATGAAATGTGATCAAATTAGTAAATTAATTGTAATTTACTTGTGTCAATGCCAAATGTGTCATTTAGGAGCTAATCAATGACGAGCCCATCATCCACACCATCTCCAACATGAGTGCCAAATGTGCATAAGGATCTGCATGATGTGAACATGTGACCACAATGCACAGAAGGCTCCCCCTCAACTAATGAACTCATGCAATGAATGAGGGTCTGCGTCAAGGCATTAATGGTCCCTAGAGCACTGGCCTCTACATGTTCCTTCACAACTGAAGGAATAGTCACATGCTCACTCTGTGGCTTGACCATAGGTGGCCTAACTACATTAGGGTCACAATGTGCCCCTAGCCTCTCAAATGATGACCCGCCACCTCTACCCTGAGAGTCTAATTTATCAAAATAATTTGGGATCTCCCAAGGAAAAACTCACAATACAATTTCTTTAAAATATACATGGGGACCTTGTGATTGTTGCAAGAAGGGGCATCAAAAACCATCCACCATATATCCCAAAAATTATTTCTAATAGCATCGTGTGTGCACCAATGGATGGGGAACCGTTTAGTACCATCTCTAACAATATTTTGTTCACCAGGTTTTCTAAATAATGCACATATTGAACCTTTTGGTATTTTTTTTTTTTAACATCTTGATATGACAATTTATTTGCATAAAATATTTTTTGTTCATCCCTCTTAACCCACCAAACATCTAAATGACCACTAATTGAAGCTATCTAGGTCTTAATGGATTCAAGGGATGATGCCAATTGAGCCCTCATTGGATTGGTTTGTCCAGATTCTTTCAACCAACCAATGAGTCCTTCTAATTTAGTTTTGCCTCTTTCTATTTAATTTATTATATTTTCTTGTGTGCCAGGTATAGGTCTTGCAATTGGTTTAGGCTGTAGAATTTGTAGTTCTTTTTGGGGAGGGTTTTGGTTTTGATTTTCTTGAGGGTTTTGAACTTCTTGGGGATTTTCCGGTTGATTATTGACATTTCCTGATAAAAAATCAATTGAAATCTAAATAAATAAACAAATCTAAAGAAAAATTGTAAAAACCCTACAAAACAATATAAAAAACCTACAAAACAATATAAAAAACATATCAAACAATGCAAAATGAAATTTAGATCACATACAGTGTACTCGTGATCTCAAATTTTGTCAGTGAGGAGGCATATTGGCAAGGTGGGTGGTGAAAAGTTTGATTTTATCCAATTTGTGTATGCGCTACTATGAGGATAGGTTATAAAAAAGAGTTAAAATGAATGGGTTGTGGGTATGTAGCCCATTTATAACATTATGTTTTTTTCAAAGCAAGTATGCGCTATTGAAAAATGAAAAAAAAAAGGGTGTCACCTTTTTGGCACAACTCGATGCACTTACCCCTATGCAATCTAATAAGTGTATCAAAGGTAGTCAAGGACACGTGATAGAAAGAGTTTGAGAGGTTAAAGAAAAAATTCACAGATTGTATCTCAAGGATAACAAACTCATCGTGAAGATAATGGTAATAGAATTTTGACATGTATATAAGTTTTGTTACCTTTGTCATTGATGTCAAAGGGGGATTGATAAGGAAAATTGTATATATACAAATGTAAGGGGGAATAACATAGATGGTTGTAATTTGGAGATATAAGGAAAGATGGCATATTATATATATGATCCATAGTTTTTGAAATTTTGAAAATGCCATAAATTTTGAAGTTTTTGTTTGGGACTTAGCCAAATTTTCCATATGTTGCCATCAATTCCAAAGGGGGATATTGTTGGAAATTTTTCTAGGTCAGACACTATGATGTTTTCATTCATGGCAACAAATCAGTCATGTGAAGTGAGAAGAGAGTGAATATGAAGCTCTAGTAGTTAGACTTAGAAAATTGTCTAAGTGTTATGCAGTTTATCTAACATAATAGTTAGTGTTTTGATTGGAAAGATTCATAGGTATATTATGCACACATGTAGAGTTATCTATGGTTAGCAAAGACTATGATGATGATGTGTGTGAATTTTTAGGATAGTATGAACAATATAGATAGAGTTATAATGATTTTACCAGTTGAAATATTGTATAGGCAAAACATAACATGATAAGGAAATAAGTATTTTGGGTTAAGGATTTTTTTTTAATGAAAAAATTACATACCTAATTAGGGATGAAATCCTATATGTTAACTCTAAGTCAACAAGAGTTAATTTTGTATTTTGGTAAGTGTAATAAAGGTATGGAGGCTGACAGAGCAGATATTTATGAAATAGTTAGGTATAAAGGGAAGATTGCAAATGTGAAGTTAAGTGTAATTATTTTTGTGATCAAATGAAATTGTGTATGATGTGAATTCTTATGTATGATAAGAGGAACGTGAATTTGTGATAAATTTTTGTGAAGAGTAGCAAAGGAAATATTAGATATTGAAGATATCAACATAAGTGCAAAGTTTTTTATATCTATCTTTTGTATTGAAGAAATTTATTGTACATTGCATGTTTGGGTAGTGGGATCATCTTTCATACATTTTTTATTTGTATATAAAAAATCCTAACAAAATTGAGGATTCTAACAAGGCCTAAGTACTCTAACAATAACCAAGACACTATACAAATGTAATTGACACTACTACATTTGGGCCCAAATTGTGATGATAGGTTATCACAATTATGATGGTAACCTGTCCTCCAACCAAAATTAGTCAGAATTGGTAAACATTCTGGAAAATCATTCATTTTCACCGTTACAATTGTGATGAAAATTTATCTAAGACACTGTCACAATTACAACATCTGTGAGAAAGAAATGCTATGGGCCCCATGGTAAGCTATTGAAATGTCCATCACAATTGAGAGGAGAATGTGGCAAAAATGTTGTGGGATCAAAGGCTAGCCATCACAATTGCAATGACGTGTTTTATTAATACAAAAAATATTGGGGGTAAATGTTGAATAGCTATGATGCAATCATAGGTTAATATTGAGCTTTACTTGGTTTCGAGAATAGTTTAATATTCTATACTAATAAGGGCAAACCACGTGAAGGTAGAAGTGTTGGAAATGTGAATGCTGATGATAGTCCTATGGGGGAATATTGTAGATGATGATATGTTACATTCATGACTAAGTTTGTCCTTGATGTCAACATAGTAGTCTTCTATGGTATTTGATAGAAGAACAAAGATTAAGATCAAGTTGGTATGGATGACTAGTTGAGTATTTTCACTAAGTGAGGTTATGGAAGATACTTTTGAGTATCTAGTAAATGCAACTAATGTTGGGTGGCGAAATATTAAGTTTGGAAGAAGTTATGTAAGTTTTAGTGAAGACTATTTTGAGATAGAGTTTACATAAGAATGTTCTAGTAAACTTGTTATATCTCTTAGAAAAATTATTATTCTGAGAATTGAGGTTGACGATGTGAAGAAAATATGTTGGTGATGGTGTAGCTAAGCTTGCTTGTCATAATGTTACGTGTACAAAAAGTTATTCAAGTTGCAAGGAAAAAGATTAATGTTACTTCTAAGTGTAACATGTTCTTAATGTGGTCCTATAATAATTAATTGATAAGGTGTATTGGCTGACTCAGGGAATTGTTTTATGAAATTGGTATAAAGGAAAGACATTTTAATTTATCATGTGAAAAGGATGTATGGAGATATGAAAATGATTGTAAGAAGCACAAAGAGTGGAATGTGAAGATAAGTAGAGTAGAGTGGAAGTGAAGGAAAATTCATTGCTAGGGTTTTATTATGTGATCCAAGGTTCATGACCTGGTCTACAAGGTCTGACAGTGATTGGTCTAGTTGACAAGATAGAGGAAAGAAATTAGAGTTTAGTACATACAATTATTCTGCAAGGAATAGTTGAGAGATTAGTTGGACAATGAGTTTAATGGTCTTTCCCTAGAAGCTATTTGGATAGTGGGTCCTTTTGTCTTCTACAACTCCTAATAGGGTTGGAATCTTCTAACAAGGATTCAAAGTCTCCTAACAGGGACTCATATGTACTAAATGTTGTAATAGACTCCTAACAAGGTTCATCCTCTAACAAGGAATATTTATATTAGTACATCATCTTGTGGGCATCATTCCCACACTAATACATTTGGTACCAAATTGCAATGGCATTGTCATTGCAATTTTTCTATCACAACCTTGTTGTCATTGCAATTGTGATGGTCTATTGTCGCAATTGTGACAACAACAAGGCTGTGACAGAAAAAATGCAACGGAACTGCCATTGCAATTTGGTACCAAATGTATTAGTGCCACTGGGGTTTTCCCTTTGATCAAGGGTTTTCCTAGTTAACATATTTGGTGTAATTGTTTTTGTGCATCTTGTTATGGTTGTTGTTTACTTTTGTTGAATGGATAAGATTATTTAAGGTTGATAAATGTTTTAATTATTGGATAACTGATTCACCTCCCCCCCCCCTTCTTAGTTATCTTGGTGGACTATTATTTCTAACAATTGGTATCAAAGCATTAGATCCTTGAAGATAAAGCTTAACAACTGTGCGAGATTAGTGGCAAGTTATTTCAGAAAGATAGTCCTAATTCAGATAGAGGAAATTTTGACACCTAGATGATGGAGATTCTTGGTGAGTTATCAAATTTGTGTAAAGAATAAAGCATTGAGTTTCTAGATCCTAAATCCTTTTATTGTATACAAAAGAATAGAAGCATAAGAAAAGATAGATCCAGATCCAAAGAAGACATGAAGATCAAGGAAGGTATTGATCTGCTCATGAAAAGAAAGCCAGAAGGTATGAATTTTTTTGCTTGTTGGACATGTAATGAGTTTGGTCATTTTTCATCTACATTCCCTAAGAGAGTAAGGAAAACTAGAAAGAGTTCACTTTCTGATGAAGATGAAGAATTTAAAGAAAGTATGGAAATATTCTTGAATGATTGTGATAAAGATAATAAGCTTGAATTGGTTAAGGAAAAGGAAGTAGTAAAAGAGATAGCTTTGGTAACTTTTGTTGATCTAGAGGCTAACCATGAAAATGTGGAAGTTATCACTAACAATGATTTATAAAATGAAGGAGAGTTAAGGAAAGAAAAAAGCTCAAAACCTTCAACAGAGCTAAGAGTTGAGATAACAACTCCTACTTCAGGTAAGAATATGACAAAGAATCATCCACCTAAGAAGATCATCGAAAGAAGAGATAAAGGTGTCATGACAAGAAGTAGAATCAATGAAGAACTATGTTTGATATCTCAAGTTGAACCTAAGAATGTAGACGAAGCATGTAAATATGACAAATGGAAGCAAGATATGAAAGAGGAATTGGATCAAATAGTAAATAATGAGACTTGGGAATTGGTCCCTAGACCAATAGACAAGAATGTGATAGGAACTAAATGGGTACTTAGGAACAAGATGAATGAACAAGGAGAAGTTGTAACGAACAAGGAAATATTGGTATGTAAAGGTTACTCACAACAAGAAAGAATAGAATATGATGAAACCTATGCTCTTATGGCAAGAATAGAAGTACTAAGGTTATTCTTAGCATATGCAACATATAAGAAATTCAAAGTATATCAGATGGATGTCAAGTCAACATTTCTGAATGGAAAACTTGAAGAAGAGGTATACATTGAACAACCTGAAGGTTGTCCTTTAACAGATGACAAGGACATAGTATGCAGATTGAAGCAAGCACCTAGAACTTGGTATGCAAGGTTAGAAAAGCATTTGACAAAGCTTGGATATAGAAAAGGTATGGTAGATAGTAATCTCTACTGGAAAGAAATTGATGATGAATTAATGATTTTGGTAATATTTGTTGATGATATCATATTTAGAGGAAATGATGATGAAAGTGACAAGTTTGTAGAAGAAATGAAGAAGAATTTGAAATGAGCATGATAGGAGAAATGAAAGATTTTCTAGGATTACAGATTGTACAAGACAAAGAAGGAATCTTTATTTCTCAGACTAAGTATTTGAAAGGATTACTAAAAAGTTTTGGTTTGGAAACATGTGAACCTTTTGGAACACCTATGGTAACTGGACACAAGTTATCTACAAAGGATGAAACACCTACTATTGAGAAAAAGAAGTACATATCTATGATTAGAGGTTTGCAATATTTAACTCACACAAGGCCGGATATAACAAATGCAGCTGGAATTGTTGCAAGATTTCAAGCTGATCCCAGAGAAGCACATTATGCAGCAGTCAAAAGGATATTTTGATACCTAAAAGGAACACCTTAGTTTAGATTGTGGTATGATAAATCTAATGATTTCACTCGATATGATTATACTGATGCTGATTGGATAGGTAGTATGGATGGTAGAAAGAGCACCATTGGTGAAGCTTTCTTTCTTGGAGGAAGATTAGTTTCTTGGCTAAGCAAGAAGTAGGATTGTACCTCACAAAGTACATCAAAAGTAGAATATGTTACAACAACAAAAAATTGTAATCAAGTTATTTGGATGAAGCAAATGCTGAAGGATGTAAGGATATAATTTAGTAAACCTATTGTCATACATTATGACAACACAAGCACAGTAAATATGTCTAAGAATCTAGTGTTGCATTCTAAGACCAAGCACATTTCTATCAAGTATCACATGTTGAGAGAGAAAGTTGCAGAAAAAGAAATTAGATTTGAGTATGTGAGAACTAAAGAGAAGATTCCAGATTTTTTCACTAAGCCTCTTCCCAAAGAGACTATTGAGTATTTGTGAGGTATGCTAGGGTTTATGCCCCTTCCTACATCAGAGTAGAAGATGTAAGAATGCATCAATCTACTGTAATAGAGCACTATTGTTTGTCTGGACTGAATGTTGATGCTTCCTATATGGGGGAGTATCTGTGATGGAAAGAGTCATCTAGGACTCTTCTTGGATGTTTCTTTTGAATAGTGTCTTTAGACACTTGAGCTAGTCAGAAATAGTTGTTGTAGAGTTTGATGGTTGCTAAAAGCTTTGACATTGATGTCAATGGGGGAGAATTACAATATGAAAAACAAGTAATAACAAGTACAACATGGAAAGACAATTTGATGTAAAGCACATTGAGGTGTATCAATGGGGGAGGATGATTGATGAAGAGGATTTGAAAAGAAAGATTAACAAACTTTTGCAGTTGGTATTCTTGGAACTAGATGTTTTTCATCTATGTTGCCATCAATGCGAAAGGGGGAGATTGTTGGAAGTATGAATGCTAATGATATTGCTATGGGGGAATATTGTAGATGATGATATGCTACATTCATGACTAATTTTGTAATTGATATCAACATAGCAATCTTCTGTGGTATCTAACAGAAGGAAAAAGATTAAGATCAAGTTGGTATGGATGACTAGTTGAGTATTTTCACTAAGAAAACTTATGGGAGATAGTTTTGAGTATTTAGTATATGTAGTTGATGTTAGGTGAGTAAATGTTAAGTCTAGAAGAAGTTATGTAAGTTTTAGTGAAGACTATTTTGAGATAGAGTTTACAGAAGCATGTTATGGTAAACTTGTTATATCTATTAGCAGAATTATTATTCTGAGAATCGAGGTTGAGGATGTGAAGAAGACATGTTGGTGATGATGTAGCTAAGCTCTCTTGTCATAATTTTATATGTATGGAAAGTTATTCAAGTTGCAAGGAGAGAGATTAATGTTATCATTAAGTGTAACATGTTCTTAATGTGGTCCTATAATAATTAATTGAGAAGGTGTATTGGCTGACTCAGGAAATTGTTTTATGGACTTGGTATAAAGGAAGGACATTTTACTTTATCTTGTGAATAGGATGTATGGAGATATGCAAATGATTGTAAGCATCATAAAGAGCAGAATGTGAAGATAAGCAGAGAAGAGTGAAAGTGAAGGAAACTTCATTGCTGAGGTTTTATTGTGTGATCTAAAGTTTGATATTTGGATCCGAGGTTCATGACTTGGTCTACAAGGTCTAACAATGATTGGGCTAATTGACAGGATAGAGGAAATAAGTTAAAGTTTGATACATACAATTATTTTGCAAGGAATAGTTGAGAGATCAGTTGGACAGTGAGTTTAGTGGTCTTTCCCCAAAAGCTATTTGGATAGTGGGTCCTTCTATCTTCTACAACCCCTAACATGGTTGGAATCTTCTAATAAGGATTCAAAGTCTCCTAACAAGGACTCATATGTACTAAATTTTGTAATATATTCCTAATAGGGTCCATCCTCTAACAAGGTATATTTATATTAGTACATCATCTTGTGGGCATCATTCCTACTGGGGTTTTCCCTCTGATCAAGGGTTTCCCTAGTTAACATATCTAGTGTAATTGTCTATGTGCATTTTGTTATGGTTGTTGTTTACTTTGGTTGAATGGATAAGATTATTTAAGGTTGATAAATGTTTTAATTATTAGATAACTGATTCACCAAACACCCCCCCCTAGTTATCTTGGTGGACTATTGTTTCTAACAGGAAGCTCATTTGGCCCCACCCCACCAAAATCTAATTCCCTATTAACATCTAAAATCTTTGAGAAAGGATCAATGTTTTTAGTACAAAAAAAGGTTCTAGACCTACAAAAGTGACATGATTTTCCCATCTTCTAGTGCATGTCATTTTTTTGTCACATCCAAAATAAGATTCTGCCACTTTGAATCGAGAATGCACATGAAGCTGTGTTCTATATCCATGGATAATAGAAGGAGCTAAAAAATCCTAGCACATTTACATTTATTTAATAGGTCTATGCAAACCTCTAAAAAAAGGTAAACTTGTTGGGTTTTTTTAGCTCCACCTGATGTCATATGCATATGAATTGAGATTACATATTGAACTATGGTGTCCTTCTGCATTGCCTGGAACCAATAGATTCACACAGTTAGTTTTCATACAATCATAGGTTAATATTGAGCTTCACTTGGTTTCGAGAATAGTTTAATATTCTCTACTAAGTAGGGCCAGCCACGTGAAGGTGCAATCTCATTTGCCCCACCACGGCCCCCCCCCCCCCCCCCCCCCACCCCAAGATCTAAAATATTTAAGAAATGATCAATCTTTAAAGTACAAAAAGGTTCTAGACCTACAAAAGTGACATCATTTTCTGATCTTTTGGTGCATGTCATTTTTGTATTGCATCCAAAATTAGATTCTTCCACTTTGAATTGAGAATGCACATGCAACCATGTTCAAATGCATGGACAACAGTCGGAGTTGATAAAATTCAACACGATTATATTTATTTAATAGGTCTATTAAGTTTTTAAAATTATAGATCATCATGAAAAATGTTCATGATGGTCTATAACTTAAAATACCTAATTAAATACCTCTAACAAAAATGCAAACTTGTTGTATTTTTCAGCTCTGCCTGATGTCGTGTTTTCTTTTCTTTTTTGTTTATAATCCAAAATCCAAAATCCATAAGATCTCTCTTTATACATACATACCTACATACATACATACATACATACATACATACATACAGACATACATACATACATACATATATATACACACACACAAACACATACATACATATAGGAAAACAACAATACACTTTCTAAGAGTTTACAATTGCTCAACAAAATTAATATTTTACAAGAAAAAGCATCTAAAGAACTATTAGCTTAGAAGCAAGAACATGGTATTGAAATAATACAAAAAGTGCTTGATGACATCAGAGGTGTGCAAGTGAGGGTGTTGACCAATCTTGAAAACTTGAATGCTGAAATGAAAGCTATTGATGATCAAACACCTATGCCAGAGTTACAACACATTGTGAAGTTGATTTTAGATAAGGTAGAGGCAGATATTTAGACATTTGATAATCAAAATTTAAGGAACGAGAGCAAAGGAGAAGGAGTAGCTTTAGAAAGAGACTTCACAACATAAACACTAGCTAGACAACATCAAGGATATTATGGGAGCCACTGGATAGAATCTAGGAAAGTGTTGTAGTAGGTACTATGACATTGGAAACAACATTTAAATTGGTGTAGTTGCTAATTAACTAGGTTGATTACTTCATTATTATGTGATCCAATGGTAATGTTAGTTATTATTTTGACATACATGAAAACATTATTATTATTCATTAATATATATACATACATACATGAAAATAACAATGCACTTTCTAAGAGTTTACAATTGTTCAAAAAAATTAATGTTTTACAAGAAAATGCACCTGAAGAACTGTTAGCTCAAAAGCAAGAACATGGTGTTGAAACAGTACAAAAAGTGCTTGACATGAGAGGTCCACAAGTGAGGGTGTTGACCAATCTTGAAAACTTGAATCTTGAAATGAAAGCTATCGATGATCAAACACCTATGCCAGAGTTACAACACAATGTGAAGTTGATTTTAGATAAGGTAGAGGTAGATATTCATAAGTTTGATAATCAAAATTTAAGGCATGAGAGGGAAGGAGAAGGAGTGGCTTTAGAAAGAGACGACACGACAGAAACAAAAACTAGACAACATAGAGGATATTATGGGAACCACTAGATAAAATCTAGGAAAGTGTTGTGGTAGGTACTATGACATTGGAATTACTTGCAAGTGTCTTTTAGAATTTATAGTCCAAATATCAAATGCTTATAAGAGTGTGTCAAGTATTGGCACAGTCCCCCTGTGATGATCCCAAGTATCAAATGCTTATAGGAGTGTTTCAAGGTTGGGAACCAATTCAACATCCTTTGCATGGTTTAGAGGTAATGTCATTGTGGTAGAGACTTCTACAAGGGAATGAGCCTCATGATTATGGAACTTACACAGAAGCAAAACTTGCTTCTTCAACTCCTTACATTCAACTCTTCATTGAAGTTATTCTTCAATTCCTTGGATATGTAATTTTATCACATTGGAAAACTATATTTGTTTCTGTTAGTAGGGAACAACTGATTGTTCATTTTATTGTACCTAATATGATGATATTTCTATAGGAATTTGTAATCAACCCAACTAATCAACAACTAGATCCATTTAACTGGTTATGGCTAGTTTCTTTTTAAAAATATATGCTATGATATGTTTTTGTAAAATTTCTTGCGAATTCTACCCATTTTTCCTAGTCTACATTATTTTTGTGGAGGATCTTGAGGTAAGTCACTTAGCATGGGTTGAGTGAGTTTTATCTTTTTATTATTTGGATTCTGGAATATATATGCAGTTGGATCAATTTTTCTATTATGTAGCTAAGATGTAATAAGCACCTTAAAAAGATCTCTAAATATACATGTTCAGAAGGAGATATAAAGAGATACCTATTTAGAAGAAAAAGAAACCAACATTTACATACCCTTGAAGAAAATCACAGAGCTAGGGCATGGCAACAAAATCACAGAACAAGGGCACAACACCGAAATTGTAGAGAAAGGGCATGGAAAAAAAACACAAAGATGACAAGGGAATGACAACCAAATCATAGAGCAAGGGCATGAAAAAAAAAATAGAGATCACAAGGGCACAGCAACCAAATTGTAGAGAAAAGGTACAACAATAAAATGCAGAGATCACAACGAAATCGCAGAGCAAGGGAAAAAAAACAAAATGTAAAGATATATTATAAGAATGAAATGCACCAAGTAGAAGGGCACAATGATATTTAGAGATCTCCACCCTTGTTTAGAGCTCTCCACCTTCTTATGTGCACAACTCTCCACAATTAAAAAAAATGGGGAATGATTTATGTCAGGTTTTTTTTTTTGTTTATACTTATGTGTGCATTGCAATTATGACGCTTATGTCATTATAGTGACGATGTCAAGGAAAATTTCAAAAAAACAACATGAAAATCACCACAAATTAGACTGCCGTCGCAAATTGCTGTTGCAATTTGACCCCAAATGTTGTAGCGAGACTCCTAACAGGGTCAATATCTTTAACAAATCCTTTTGATTAGTGGATCATTTTGTGGGTACCATCCCCATCGGGGTTTTCCCTTGGCTAGGGTTTTCCTAGTTAACAAAATATGGTGTTATGAGTTACTTTATTGCATGGTTATGTTTACTAGTCAACATAGTTAGTTTACTTTCTTATGCAAGTTATAAAGTTATTAATGATATCCAGTTTTGGGCAAAAGTTTGTGAAATACTAGCTCACCCCCCTCTTAATATTTTCTATTTATAACAAGACACATGGTGCATATCTCACCAAGACGCTTGAGAAGATTGTAACCTCAAGGAGGACTCCAAGACAAGTGTCTAATGAGTCATATTTGATCCTATGAGGTGGATTGACTAACTCCTATTGGATAGGGAAGATAGGGAGGACTTTGTCACTTGGAGACATGTGTCCCAAAGGCCAACTCATGTGAAGACAAGTGTTCTTGTGACTCATTCTTTGAGGACACATACTCATTTATGAACCCATAAAAATAGGACACATGGGTGCGTGTAAATAGAGTTAATTAATAATTAATTAAGAATAATTATTTGTGCAAAGATGATGTGTTACATGACATGGACTAGATAGGTGGACTAGTAGACTTAGTCACTTAAGTGAGTGTATAATTAAGTAATTTTAATAAATCACTTAGTATGACCATTTAATGGACTTAGGTAATGCAAATAATCTAGGTGAATTAGCTTAATAAATAGAATAATTTATTAAAGCTAATAGAAGAATAATAAAATTAAATATAAAAATATTTAATTAATTGACAGAAATTGATTAACTTGATAAATTAAATAATTTATTAAGATTAATGAAAGAAAGACATTAATTAAATATTAAAATATTTAATTAATTTACTTAACAAATTTTAAGTGTATACAATGTCAATCTTATCCCATTAATGATAATTTATTACTTTTCATACCCCAGTTTGACTTTATAATTTTGTCTTTCAAGGCTCCCCAAATTAATTTATCTTTCCTATCTTTATGATTTGCTTGTCTACTTTTTAAAAATTGATTAAAAATGTACTTTTCCTATGATGAAAGTGGAGTTTCATCTATGGTTTTCCATTGCCATGCTCCATATTGATTATTGTTAATTTTAATTTTATAATCACTCACATTACCCCATAGAGTTAAAATAGTGTTTTTGATATTTATAGGTAGATTTACACTATTTGGAGAAGGAAGCCAATCCCATGAATCTTTCCAAAGAAAAGTATCCTACACTAAATTAATATCCCAAGTTAAGTAATTAGCTATTAATGGATGACAGTACAACTTGAAGTTCTAAATTATTGAACCTTTTAGAAGATTCTTAGTTTTGAACAAGCACAAATGATTATTATTGTTTAAATATTTATAACATAAAATTTTGGCCCGCTTGCTATTATTTTCTTTAAATATTCTCCAAAATTTTTTTGCCCCTAACACCTCATTCTGCCAATTCATTTTTTTTATGCCTAGGCCTCCCAATTCTTTAAGTCTACATATTTTTTCCCATTTTATCAAAGCTTTTTTTTTGTTATCTCCGATACCTTGTCAAAAAATGTTTTTAAGTTTAGAGTCTAATTTCTTTTTTACAACTTTGGGTAGGGGAAGACATGATATATGGTATGTGGGTATGATTAAAAGGACTACTTTGATCATAATCATTCTACTTGCTTTAGTTAACCATTTCCTTTTTCAACTTCCTATTTTTAATCCACTTTTTCTAAAATCATATCCTAAGCTCTACTTTCTTTAATGCCTTTTTCTAGTTGAATACCAATGTATTTTCATGGAAAGGTTCCTTTTTTGAATTCCATTATTCTACAAATTTCTCTCTCCACTTCCTCTTTGATATTAATAAAGAAAATCTTTGATTTGTTAGCTTTTACTCTTTGACCCGATGCTTTTATATAATTTTTTATTATTTGCTTAAAATTTTGAGCTTCTTCCAAAGTGCTTTCTGCTAGTAGAATTATATCATCTGCAAATTGTTGATGTGTTATTTTAGGGACCTCCTTAGTTACTATGATTCCTCTAATTTTTCTTTCAATTTGAACCTTTATTATAGCTCTATAATAAGCTTCTAACATAATCATGAAGGGAAAAAGTGATATAGGATCCCCTTGTTTGATTTCTCTAGATATGCTAAAAAAAGCCTCCAGGGGTGCCATTTATGAGAAGGGAAAGTTTTGGTGTTGAAATGTAGTTATATATTAAGTTGATCCATTGATGAGAGAATACAAAAGCTTTGAGTTTTTTACATAAGAATCTCCAATCTACTTTATCAAAGGCTTTTTGGATATCTAACTTCATGCGCACATGAGATTTCTTATTAATTTTTACAAAATGAATTAATTCTTAGATTATGATAATACCATTGAGAATCGACCTATTAGGAACAAAACTTGTCTATTCCTATGAAATGAGCTTTAGTAGTACTTTTTTAAAGTCTGTTGGCTAGCGCTTTTGAGAGTATTTTGTAGATTTTATTACATAAGGTTACGGGCCTAAAATCTCCTAGATCTATATGTTCAATTTTCTTTGGAATTAAAGGTAGGGATGTATTATTAATTTTGGTTAGAAGGGATCCATAATTCCTAGTTTCCTTAATAGTCTTCCAAAGGTCTTCTCTCATAATATACCAAATTTTTTGAAAGAAAAAGGGCTTGAAAGTCATTAGGGCCCAAAAAATTTTCAAGATAAGTTGAAAAGGGCATCTTTAATTTCTTCTTTGGTAAATTTCTTATTTAAGATTTTATTATCTTCTATAGTTATTATTTTTAGAATAGATTCTAACATCTTATTTTGAGCTATTAATTTTGATGATTGGAAATGATTAAGGATATATGTATAATAATTCACAAAACTTTATGCTATCTCATTTGGGTTTTCAATTTCCCTTCCTATATTATCCTTAATTTTTATTGTTCTATTAATATTTCTTCTATTAATAGTACTATTATGATTTTTTATATATTTCTATCACCTTCTAACAACCATGTTTCTCTTGATTTTTGTTTCCAGGATATTTCTTCTTTTACTAAGATATTTTCATGTTTAGCTAGACATTATTTTTCTTTGATATATTTTTAATTATCAATTCCTACCCTAATGATTTCTTCATTTAAGTTTTTCAATTCTTCTTTATTCTCTAGTTTTTCTTTAAATATATTATTAAAATGATCTTCATTCAATTTTTTCCTTTAATGATTTCAATTTGGATATAAAATAAAATATCTTTGATCCTTCAAATTTCTCTTCGTGTCACCATTGATATATATTATTGAGAAATTCTTTATATAAAAATCACATTTTTTCACACTTAAATGGATTTCTTGATGGTTTTTGTGATTCACCCATTTCTAGTCTAACCAGATAGTGATCAGATCCTACATTAGGGAGAATGGCTATATTGAAAGGATGATTAAATGATATTAAATTTCCTTTAAATATAAATCTATCCAATCTTTCTATTATGTTATAGAAGCCATCTCATCTATTATTCAATGTAAATACCCCGTTAGATGTTAGAATGTCAATAATGTTATCTTTTACGAACCATGCTTTGAAATCTAACATAACCTGGTTGATGGTCATGGATCCATCCGCTTTTTCTCTTGAATCTAGAATTTAATTAAAAATCCCCTAGTGAAAACATTTTCTTGTGGATTTAACTCTAAATAATTACTAATCTCATTCCATATTTCTTTCTTATTCATTGTTAGTGTTGGCCTATATACATTAATAAGTTGGAATTGAAATTCACTTTTGAATATTTTTATTGAGTAAGTGCACAAAGTTGTGGACCAAAAAGATGCCATTTTTTTTTCCATTTTGAAGAAAGTGTGATCGCAGTATTGCATGATAGCTCTATGGTTCAAGATAGTGCGAACCATAGGCTTAGAAAATTTTCAAAATAGCACAAGCACGCTTTGTAAATTTCCAACATTATATTTTCTATGTAAAAAAATTCTAAATGTTTAAGTAATGTGTGATAAGGGTTCTAAGGACCCCTTAGCACACATATAATGGTTTTAATGTGTCAAAAGGGGTTATAGATTATCTTATAATCCGTTTTGACCCATTTGATTACATAACGTGTGTCTTAAGGAGTCCTTAAAGCCCTTAGCACACATACAATGGATCCAATGGGTAAAAAGAAAAATAGAATACACTATAACCCCTTTTGACCCATTTGATCTCATAATGTGTGTTTTAAGGGGTGTAAGGATCCCTTTACACATATGTATAATTGTTTGAAGGGGTCAAAATGGGTTATATGGCATCCTATGACCCCTTTTGACCCATTTGTCACAAATGTGCTCCTTAGAGGACCCCTTTGCACACATAATATAACAAAATGGCTTAAAAATGTACCCTATGACCCCTTTTAACACATTTGATCACATAATATGTGTCTCAAGGGGTCTACAAACTCACTATCACACATATAATTGTTTGAAAGGGTTAAAAGGGGCCATAGGATACTCTATGACCACTTTTTATGCATCCAATCACACAATATTTGTCTTAAGGGGTCCCCAAGCCCCTTTACAAACATATAATGGATCCAATGGGTCAAAAGAGGTCATAACAAACTCTATGACCCCTTTTTGACACACTTTATTACATAATGTTTTCTGAAGGGGTCTACGGACCCCTTGGCACACATATAATTGCTTGATTAGGGCATAAGGCACCATACATCTCCTGTAGTGCTTCTTGTGTTTGTAGTCTGTACCTTGTCTATTTTGATTCAAGAGATACTTGATACTCTTTTATTTGTACCTTGAGATGACCTGAGGGTCGAATGTTATACTTTGATTCAGTATCATAGATGTTATACTGCTATGTTGTTTAGTTTATCATATTTGCATGTTGATGCCATTTTGAGATGATAGTATTTTTCATGATGATATCTGGTTATTAGGTTTATTGGACATATCTCTGATTCTATTATGTGTTGAGTTTTATGCTATGGTAATTTACTTCATTCTTGTTTCAGTATGTTATATGTGAATGTGAGTGATGTAAATGGATTAATTAGGTATTTAATACATTATTTCTTTGGCTACGATATTTGTTGAGCTATCATTTGACACGATGCTTAACGATAGGAATGCTTTCGAACTCCTCTCTTGAAAAGCTAATATGGGGATCAACTCCAAGGTTTTGGGTGATCTTGCAACCTACTGGAATCCGTTTAGTAGAAGATAAATGTATTTGTTCATAGTGAGGCCCTTGCTGGTTCTAACCAATTTCAGATAAGATGTTGAATCTGCTTGCTATCTCAAAAAATAACCACACAAAAATGATTTTTTTTTTGTATTCTTAATTTTATAATGAATGCAATTTTAACAATGCAACTATATGAATTCCTAATTTAACCAAGAGCTTATAAAAGCAAATAAAAAAGATAGGGTAACAAGAAGTTTAAGCAAATGACTTGAAAAATTAAATTCCTAATGGACATAAGCCATGGAAACAACACGTCTGTGAGTTAAGCCTTTGAAAAGATCGATAGGTAACCAATGAAAATAGGAGCAGTGCTTCCTCAATTCCATTGATGCAACTGTTGATGGAAATTTAGTAACTGTAAGATATTTCACTTTTCATCAGATCACAAAGTCACAGAAAGTGCACTCATGTGAGACAAAAAGCTATGCAGGAAAATATGGTGATCTCTTCTCCAACTAAGTACGTCAACATAATTTGTAAACATGTGACAAACACTAGAACTAAAAGATTGCTCAATCAAAATAACACAATAAAACTATTGGCTCAATTACACTCCATGAACATACATTCACAAAATATAACACAATTAGGCAAGAATAACTACACTCCAAATGTGAGCACCAATAGCATATATTATTACATCAAAATAACAGCCTAGAATACAGATTACATTCCTAAATTTATAAGAAATTATCTCCTCAATTTGTGTTGAGAGTGAGAGATCTCTTTATGCAAACATATGCTTCTAAACTAATAAACAAATCTATTTATGTACAAACTGACTCTCCAATTGGTGCTAAGTAGGAGTGCACCCTTGTTTATATAATTTAATGGGTGAATGAACCTTTACATGTCTTAAAATAAAGAAAGTATGAGAAAATAAGAAGAAGAAAGCCATTAGATAATGTAAGAGTCTCAGAAGATGCCAAAAATAGAAGCTCCATCTTCACTAGGTGTTTGTAGGAGTTAAACTGATAAGTAGGAGATAATTTCCATAGCAAGTCAAATTGTGATATTGCTATCAGGATTTAACTGTGTGATTTTGAGTCAAACTCATTGAACCATGTTTCATGAGTAGTGAGTCAACATGAATCCATCTCTCATGAGAATAAATGGAACACTTAACACTCATTGGATCTAGGTGATGCTCACAAGGATGAAGCACTAGGACTTCTTGGGAGGTCACCCATCCCAGTACTACTCCAGCTTGAGTGTCCTTAACTACAGATTTTCCTTCATGGTTAAAACCAAAGCTTGCAACCCCATTTGCAAAACCTTCACCAAGCAGTTAAATTGCCATTAGAATGTGTTTTTGATGTATGGAAAGCTCTAAATTATGAATTGGTAGTTAACTATCGATACACTTCTGAACATTCAAAAACTTCTAGCGTACTTGAGAAAATATCACCTCAGAAGAAGTGCACCTTGCACACCTAGCGCACTTTGGAAGCTTGACAGGTCAAAAAATGCAAAATTTTACCAAGTGTCAAAACTGAAATTCTAGCTTCTGGGTTTTGTTCCCCTTCATGTACTAGAGCTATGTCTAGGTATTTTCTCTTGAATTTCTCAATAATCTCTATGACTTGGGTTGCATCCAAAAAATCTAAAGCTTCATATTTATCCTTTACCTTTTGCCAATAGTTTCCTACCTCTATGCAAGTCTTTGCAAAATCTCCCAGTTTCACATCTAATTCTAGCAATGCCTCTTCAGTCTTAAATGCTTGTCTGATATCCTCATTAGTTGGAAATTCTTCAAAAGTTTTTCAAAATTGTTTGACAATTACTTGTATAGTCATAAGCCTATCCCTTGACTCATCTTCAAAAATGTCTAAGAAAGCATCACTATAATGTATCTCTACTTCCAAAATTTGCTCTTGGTTTTGATCATTGATCTTATGAATATCCACATGTAATGTTTCCATTACTTTATTGCCATCCACAGTCTTCTCTATCTAGTCATTTATCTTATCTAACTCATCTGTCATATATACATCCATCAACATCCGATACCTTTGTCCTTTTATTGACTGTAATGCCTACAAGTCTTTTCCCCAGGTATGTACTTCATCCATTAACCCAAAATCCTAGTTTAATATAGCAACCAACTTATCTACATTATTTTGCATCTAGTGTAGTAGTTTAAGATTTCCTTGTATGATTTGCACACCTTTCTCCTCAAAAATTTCTCACCATTGCTAACAAGATTTCAAAAATGGATCTAACTGCACATTCTCCTTATCCCTTTTCTCAAGTACCACATTTAGAGTTTCCTTTGGATTTTTAGGATCCAACAGACCAACTACTTCATTTAGATATCCCATTAGGATTTCATTCTACTTCCAGAGGTTTATCAATTCGGTCTCATCTTGTTCTAAGTGTCTAAACACTTCTTTCATCCCTATAGTAACCATCAGTTTGGTAGTATCCACAATGGGTTTTCCAAGCACAACCTCCCTGATTTGATAATCTTTTGGGGTCAAATCCTCAATATCTACATGTAGAGGAGGGATAGTAACATGGGCGGACAAGTCCTAATTTTGATTAGTCATAACAAAAACCAATGTTCGTGCTTCACCAACAGGTGGCTCTGGTTTCTTGAGAGCTTTAACTAGTTATCTCATTCCCCCTTCCTCAATAGAATACTACTACCTTTTGTTCTAATCATCACTTCTTTCCTCAATCATCTCAAAGTATTTACCATTAGATATTTACCTTTAGAAGGAGTTTGTTTTGGTGGGCCTTTTCCCTTATCACTCCTCTCCAGTGTCTTCTCCTTTTGTGAGAGAGCCACATCAGGCATCTTTGTATCAGTTGAGTCCATAGTCCTCACCTCTATATCTTGGGAAGTCTATTGAGGTTCTTCATATATTTTCCCTTCCTTTGACACTTCATCAGTGGGTATTTGTTGTGGCTCTTGTTCCTATTCAGCTTACACTTGTTCTTCATTACCGATAGGGAGAGGAGTAACTAAACCTTTATCCACATAAGATAAATCTTGATTTGGTGATAGTGGATAGTTGACTCAAATCCTCTTGTTGAGGTTGATTTTTCAGTGTATCCCTTATCTTATCGCCTACCATCTTAGTGCCCACCATAATGAAATCAAAATCTAACATCTAAAAAAAATCAGCCCCTTGATCCATTGTTGTAACTCATCCTCCAAATTTTTAGCCTAAATAAGTTGTGTAGGAATGGATGGTGGTGTTATAGTACATCTTCTTCTCCATTCTTCCTATGTAGCCCTAGCAAGATGAGTCCTTTGACTCAAGGGAAGGTCATCTTCTTCATCTTCATCATCCTCTTCTTCCTCTTCTGGAATAACTTCTAGGATTGATGGAAAAGGAATAACCTTTCTTACCACCTTTTGTCTTCGTGTCCTTCTAATTGGAGTTTTCATCTTTCTTTTCTTAGGAGCTGATGGGGATGCTTCTTCCTCTTGTACAGGTGGAGACACTTCCTATGCTTCTTCTTCAACTTCTTGCCCTTGTTCCAATGGTGGCACTAGAGGGTAATCCCGTGTCTGCATGACCTCTACATTTTCTGCCCCTTGTGCACTTTTCACCCCTTGGTGCTCCGGTGCTTGAGTTGCCTCTTCTTTGAGTTCAACTTGTTGAGGATAAGTTCTCTTCCTTTTACCTTTACCCTTCTATGACATAAAATATCCCACTTGTCTATCAAGTTGGTGCACTTTTTTGTCCTTACTGGAGATTGAGTTGTGAATGTCAGCATTGTCACCTTTTCTCCTCTACCTTTCACTGGGAAAGTTGTAGCTTGGAAAACCACAACATGTGGAATTAGATCCAGCTTGAATGGTCTCTTTATCTAATCCCTAGTTAACTGAATAACATGCTATGCCTATGGTTGATATGAGATTTTTCTTCTCTATTAATCTCTACATTCATAATAGGCCAATCATATATCTTATCTCTATTGTACAAGGGATCTAGGACCTCTTTAGTGTCTTGCTGCACTATCTTTAAAGTGACTTTTATTTCAAGGCACTACCTACTAGATAGAGAGTTATCCTACAATAATCCATTATTCTGATTTCATAGTCATCCAATGCATTCATCCAATGATCTTCTATAGCATCCTCATGTTGGAACTATTTTCTCGCCAAATAATGAACTCTGCCAATCTTATTGAAATAGGGAAAAGGAGAGTTATATTCTTCCAAGGGATATTGATCCCATTCAAACTCAAAATTCACAATATCCTATTTTTGGCTAACATTGAATGTACCTATAGTGATGGGCCATACCCAAGTTTTCTTGTGTTGCTTCCTTACTCTCTCATATGCAGAAAAGATTTGTCATACAATCATTAGCAATATAAGCTTGTCACAAGGATACTTAGGGAACTTCTTTGGATTGATAGTCATACCCACCACCCTTAAATAGGTGAATGTATTATATTGGATGTAGTAGGAACCAATTTTTGTAATCTTTGCTGCTACCTCATCTAACATCCTTTTCACATAATCTCCCTCAATGAATTAGTTGATTGTGAAAATGATTACATCATTCACTATTCTGTATTCCTTTCTCAACTCTAAAATATTTTTCTTGACCAACTAGGGGCATACCACACCAGGAAAAGTATTTGTATCTTGCATGTTGCCCCTTTTGAAAAATCCTAGATAAAGATAATCTATTGCTCTTGTAGCTAACAAGTACACCAACTAGGATGTCATGTAGAACATTTGGTTGTTCTTGATTGCCACCAATTTCTCATCCAAATTCTCAATGAGAATTGAAGCCCAATCAATTGGCATCTTCACTATTTTGATGGTCTCAATGAAGTGTACCATCCATATGTTTAGGTGTCTTGATGCTGGTAACCCCATGGATCTACTCAAAATTACTATAGAATGTCCAATATCATCTTTCATATAGTCCCTTATCATGTCTACTTTGCCTACTTTTAACCCAAGAGGAGTCTTCTCAATGAGATACAAAGATTGAATGATTTCAGATGCTTCCTCTCCATAGTCTCTATACCACCTTTTAGCTTGATGATATGTCAATCTGATTTATTGATCTGCTCTCAGAAGATGGAATACCTTCTCTATATTCTTAGGTCTCAGATCTAGCACGATCTCTCCAATTATACTTTTCACAACCCTTCCTTCTAAAACATAGTTCTGTACCAATGCCATGATCAATTCTAAAGACTGTATTAATACTAGGTGTGACGCTGCATTAACTAGCCTTGATCTGATAAGAGTAGATACCATTGGAGACCTCTCAGTAGGTTTGTTACATAAAACAAGGAATGCATTCTAGTCGATATGGATGAGCTCAGTGTCTTAGATCTTTGAATATTCATCTTGGAATTGTGACTTTGTTGGTACACCTTAGAATTTGAACACTACTAGTTTCAAAGCCATCTTTCTAGTGAAGGAGGATTGTGAGACCTCACCCAATCCGCCCTAGTATAGATGACATAATTGCATTGTGGTACTTTTAGTTTGGTATTTTAATATCTACATTTTGATGATCCACATTTATGTTTGCACATTAAGGCCTAAATTATATAATTAATGATTCTGTTAATGAACTAGACCTTTTCTATTGCTTTGATAGAGGCTAAATTGTAGAAATGCTTGTAATTCATTATTTATATTCAGTATTTGGATATTTGACATTATTCAAGATCTAGTAGGACAATGGCTTACTTTATCACTTGATTTTGACACTTACAGTAGTGTTCTGCTTCTACGATATGCACAACAAAACTTATATTGTGAATGGAATGATCAAACACATATGGATGCAACTTAATGACATGATAAAATTAGATTATAATATGATGACCTATGATACGTAGATAAATGATAATTTGACTACAATGGTTTATGATGTAAGTGCAGATAAATGTTAATTTGATAATGATGATTTAAGATTTAATGTGGTATGCAGATAAATGTTAATTCGATAATGATGAGTTATGATGCATAGACATATGTTGACTTGATTTTGATATGTAGATCCTGATATTTTAACATTTTGAATGATTTACTTAAAATGATTGGGAAAGGAAATTTATTTGAATTATGTTAATAAGATTATGTAACGATTGAAATTATAGGCATTTATGATATTTATTCACATAACCTCCTTGGACTACTGATGCTCGAGTTGAATGTGCAGGAAGTGGAACCATGGATACTTTGGGGGGGAAATAAGTTCCAAACCTATGTGAACACAGTTTAACCAAGGCGAATCTTTGGAAGATTCAAAAAAAGCCTCATTGTGAAAATGTGTTGTTTGTAATGTAACTTTGTTTGCATGAGGAAATGTTTAATCATAAGTTAGGTGCATTAGGAGTGTGTCATGGTAAGTTGAATGTGCTTTACGTGTCACTTGACACTTGTGAATTTTATATATGATTGATGTGTCATTTTGGGTTGGACCATGGTGGCAATTTACCCTAAAACTAATTACCCTATTAACAAGTAATTTAAACCCACTTGACAAGGGAAGGATGGGTCTCAATCATAATAAATTCGAATTTGGACTTGACTAGGGTTTTGAGGGGTCATTAGGTGATCCCAAAGTGTCTTTTAGGTGAAAATAAGTTACCCATATGATAGTACATCATGTTAGGGACCTAATTCTGATCATGTGAGTACCTAGATAGCCTAGGGAGCCCCTTTACCCGTGCATTCTTACATCAATTCGAATTTGGAGTTGTCATATGTGTTTTCCCCATGTTCCAACTTAGTCAAAAATAGAAAAGTTAGAGGAGACAAGTTTGTAAGAAGTAGTGGCTTAGTGTTTTTGCTAAAATAAGTTAGTGAGAAGGCTTTATTAGAGGGTCTTGGCCAAACTAGTGGAGTGTCTACCCACTCTCTAATTTTAGAGACTATTAGGTTTTGGAGGGAGATTAAGGGAGCTCTACTACAACTATCATTACCATAGCTTGGACCAAGGTTGGTGTCTCAAAACTTGTTTCTTTCTCATTTCTTGCTTTTAGCATGGTTAAAAAAATTTGCAAGTGTGAGAGTTCATTAATAAAGTATGCATTTGCATTGTAAATCTTGTGATATGGATTTTTGGGTATTGTGTGAAAGTGTGGTGTTCTTGTTGCATTATGAGCATTGATTATGTATTGTGACAATGTGAGAATGTGTGATGTTCTTGTAAATTTCTTGGTTCACCTTCTTGGTTTTGTTTTTGTTGGAATGGAAAGTGAATGTGTTTTGTGCTTTTGGAGATCCTTTCTTGGTTTTGTTTTGTTGTTCTTCATTTGTTTTGCTATTGTTCTTGTTTGAATGTGGGTGTTGATTGAGATTATGGGTGTGAAGGCTTCACTCACCCTTGGGAGGGTAGAGAAGCCTTGGGTGAAGGACACAAGTTGGGCTTGACATTGCAGGTGAGAAAAGAAATCTTTTTCTTTTACCTCATGATGGGGTTTGTTATTATCATGGAGCATAGGCTCCATCATGGGCATGAATCTTTTTGTTTGGGAGGTATAAGGAGGTTTGGTGGATGAGGAGAAGATGGTTTTTTGAAGGCCTTGAGAGGCAATGCAGTAGCAATATGTTGTTTATGTTATGGTGACCTTGAGAGGCAAAATGCATTGGCAATATGATATATATGTTGTTATAATTTCTCCTCCTTGAAGAGCCCACCTTCACCCAATGTTTTATGATTCCAATGGGTAATCATTGTGCAAGCCATGGGAGGGTTTTGATTATGTTTGTGATGTGTTTTTATGTAGAGGTCGGTGAAGTATGTGTGTAACCTGTTTGGTTCTTGTTTCCCCTGCTCTGTGGGTGGCTTCATAGAAGCCTAGGTTGGGAGGTGAGCCTCCATGGTTCCTATTTTATGTTTGTGTGTAGGTTTTGTGAAGATACATGCCATGAGGTAATAAGGTTTTCCCCCTTGTCTAAGTGGAGAAAATCCAAGTGTGCAAAGGAAGTTCAATGTTCATATTTTCTCAAGTGAAAGTGGTTCTCTTTGTAGAAGTCTTTTTGTTGACTCAATGTGATGTAATGAGATTGTGTCATTGTTACCATTGAATATGTAGAAGGAAGGCTTTTAAGAAGTTGTTCATATATGTTACTTGCAAAGAAATGATCATCTGAAGTTTTGTGAGTTATGAAAGATTAGTATGAGCTGTAAAATATATTGATACCATTGTTACCATTTGAAATTGTGATAGGAAGGCTTGAAAGATTGTATGTATATATTTTTACTTGCAATAAAATCTTCCATGTTAAATTTCATGCATTATGAATAAGGTTATATGTGGTTCTTCCCCCTTGATGTAATTGTAGATATGTAATGTATAAATGTCATGCAGAAGAATGCTAAGAATAGAGTTGATAAGATTCAAAACATATCAGTAGCAATGATGAGATATATGTTGAGCATTTCATAATTAGGAATAAAATCTCCATGTGTGATAGTTTCATTTTATATGTCTCATCATTTATTCATTGGGGTTTAAATTTAATAATTTTAGTTTAGAAGGCAATACCACACTATCCACATACATATCTACTTACAATTCCATAAATGGGCTGAACAAACACAAAATAATTAGTTCAAGAAGAGTAAACACTTAGAATAAATCTTCATGGGCATGTTGTAGGTGAGCATTTCACCTCTCTGAAAAATGTATGGGAAGGAAATAATTCCTTTTCCCCACAATACAGTGTAATAAAATAATAACCAGAATATACTTTGGAATCTAGCACTCTAAATAAGAATAAAGTAATCTTTATATGCTAGGGTAAATACTTAAACCTAATAAACACCTAGCCTAAAGTTGCAAAATGAGTCTCATAAGAGCCATGTGAGTTATCAAGTCATCATCATGCTTAGTTCAAATAAAAACTATATATATATATATATATATATATATATATATATATATATATATATAATATAACCATGACCCTGATGGGATGGCAAGAGGAAGGAAATTTATATAAAATAATAGAATACAAATTTGAACAATAAGACCAATGCGCTAGTTGGGGGCCGCATTAACTATTAACTTCTATTCATTACAAACCGCGACATGGGCTTTATAGTTAAGTCACATCAAAATAAGAAAAATATGTAAAATAAAAAAAGGGGAAACAACAAACATAAATTAAAATAAAACTAGAATTGACCCATGACAAAAAACATATAGCACAACATGTGCAACCACTCCCCATAACGCCTTTGTACCTAGTACTCAGCCCAAGGCGTGCAGAGATCTATGGTGCCCCTACACCCCGTATGCCTCCTCATTCTTTTTGTCACCCACTCCTTTCACATGAGCGCTAAAGCTGAAGGGAGAGCGTGGAAAGCATAAATGGGAGTTGGGCGCTAGGTAGAGTCTAGGATAGTGGGAGTCGAGTAGGAGCTTGGGAGAATGTGTTAAGAAGGGGCAGCTTGAGGTTCGTGAGATAATTTGATGTGATTAATGGGATATAACTCTGACTCCATGTTAGATTCACCTTTCATTGAACGCCACACCATGGATGAAATGACACCTAGAAAATTGGTATTAATGTGGGGTGGGTTAATGAAAGGAGACTTGGTAGGAAAACATGTTAGTGTAATATTTTTGTTATTAATTCATATTTGTTAAATTTAGTGCTTAATTTATTTAATATTAAATCACTTGTTAACAAACTTGGTGTTAATTCAAATAGATCATTTGGGGTTTTCAAGAAAATAATAATAATTTATTAGTGTTTAAATTATTTGTTATTAAGTCATGTTGTAGTGGAATGTAAGGGTTAAGTGTTATATGGGAGTAATATTGTTCTTTTAGAGATAATATAAGTTATATTATGATTTGTAATCTACATTATCCTTAAAGAAAAAATAAATAAATAAATAAATAAATAAATAAATATATATATAATAGTAATAATAATAATAAATGTATATAAACTTGTATCATTATTTTAATAAGAATATTCCAATATATTAATTTTACTAAATCAATTGACCATAATGAAGCTTTAGTAGACTTGATTAAAAGACTATCTTGCCAAGTAGCCAAACACTATCTTTAGGTGTTCATAAGACGTACTTAAATTATCAATGGTAAGCTCTATGTCATATGGACACATGTATTAAATAATGGCAATAAAGTTAGAAAGTAAACAATAGAAAATTAAATAATTATAACTAATCATGAATTAACCTAGTAGTCTTGCACAATAGAGTTAAAGTGGAATGCAACAGATGTAACACTAATAAAAGAAAACAAACTCAAGAGCTAATAATAATAATAATATTTAAAAAAAGAAGAAGAAGAAGTTGTATTTTGCTTAGCAGATTTTTTTTGGGCATGACATTCTGGTATCAGAGCCCTAGGTTATGAGACACTGGACATTAATGGGTCCATGAACGAATGTACAATTCAAATGTTACCTTCAAAAGAGTTTGTAATGATGACATAAGATATAATAACACAGTAAAAATATATGTACTTTATTGCAAAGAGGCGATGCTCTCCTATGATAATCAAGCTATTCTGATAAAATTAATGTAAATCAAAACTTACATATTAATCTAAATATTTGTATAGATAGCACCAATGAGCTAGCATTTTTATCACAAAAGGTGAACAATGATCTTTCATTAGTAGTATTCTCAACTTCAGGATAAGACATAGATATTATTTTTACCTCTTAATTGTATCAACACTTATAAAATATATATATCTTAGTTATAGGATAAAGATCATTCAATTATTTTATAATTATTGATAAATATATCATATTTAGTAAGATATTAATTGTAATTTTATTTTTATTTTTATTTTTCCTCTAGCATTTCTAGATGAAGGATATTTTCTAATGCACTACTAATTTAATAAAAATAAATAAATCAATAAAGAAATATTGAATTTCCATTTAAAAGATCAAATTATTTTATAGATTTTACTCTATTTTAAAAATAAAAATAATCTTTTTTATTGATTTATTAACTAATTTTCATGACTAATTAAAGAAAATAAGAATAACCTATACATTTTTGCTTCTAATTAACATTAGCTAAACTTGTATTTCTTCATTCGATTGATAAAGAAATACTAATTTAATAGTATGTGCGAAAATACATATTTCACATTGTCACTGCATGTAAGAGACTTTAGTGACCATAGATTGAACTAGAATGAAGGATTTGTAAAGAAAATAAATGCAAGATTTATCTAAGATTTTCTATGCAAGTAAATAAATCTAAACGAGGTGAAATACAAATTCAATCTAAGAGTTTAATAAGAAAACACTTAAGGTAGAACATGTATGAAATTTAATAACAAAAAATGAAAGTATTGAATGAGAATGCATCAAAGCTTTTGAATGCACAAATGTGGAGTGCTCAAACTGACAAAGTTTCTTTACTCACAAATTTCATCCTCTCAAATGAGAGACATAAGTTCCCAATTTATAGAGAAACCCAAAATAAATAAATGGTGTATATCAATTAGGTGAATGGTGGAGATTGAATGAGTGTTCATTTAGAAATAGAAGTTTTCGTTTGAGAGAGAGTTAAATGATTTGTTTCCTTGTTCTTTTCAAATTCACTCAATGTTTCCATTTTTCTTAACTCAAAAAGAGATTTTGGAGATTTTGTTAAAATTGTATATTTAAATTCAAATGATAAATATGTGTAGACATTTAATTCAAACAATTAATAAATTCATTTGCCATGTAATTTTAGAAAATGTAAAATTAATTTAATCAAAGTATTAGAAAATTTTAATTGATTTAGTGGGTTTAATAACCAAGATGTTGATATTCATGAATTTATCATTTTAAAAAATAAAATAAAATAATTTATTTATTTATTTTAAATTATTTTAGTGACTATTGTAGATTAATGATTTTCAATAATTGGTACCTAAAATCAAGTAGGGTCAATTAGGAATTTGTTGATCAATTGAAAAATGAGGAGCAAATTAATTTTTGAGACCAATTTTAGGGTATTACAAATATATATATATTTCATGATCTAATTAGCATTATTCATATAACTAAACAACATTAACTATTTATGGATTAATTATCTGTGACAATTATAACTGATTATCATTAATAATAATAATGTTGTAGGGTCAAGGTGTCATAAAATTATAGCATCTAAAATTAGTGTGGAAAATGATAATAGTTGAAGGGCATATGACAATATCAAAACATGTTGAATTGAACTATAGAACGATATATTGGATGTAAATACAAGTGTAATATTAATATTTGTTACAATGTAGATAGAAGTGAAAATTGACCTCAAAATGATTGATATTAAGGTGGACATGGAGTACCTGATATATATAATACAGTAGAGGAATTATTATCTCCGTATAGGGGTCTATGATACTGAAGAATAATCCATTCGAAACACAATTTTTAAGTGTCAAGGTGTGATATTCCTAAATAGTATGTAATTGATAGTTGGATTCCTTAGTATGATTGCTACTTATCACAATATTGTATAGAACTCTTAACTTTAAGAAGATATTATTCATCTAGGAGTTGTGATCTTAATGTACATGTTGGATAATATGGATAATTACTTATTCAAGCATATCCATTTGGACACAATTCAAAATTGGGAATCTAGGTTTCAAAAAGAATTTACGTGATAGTTTATAGATACCATGCTTACCCTCAAAGATTGGATGTTAAATTGAATCATTGATAAAGGATATTTCTATGGCAAGGTTGCATAAGCATACGTTCCCTTCTGAGATCAACTATTAGCAGAGTCTAGTTTCAACACTAGGTGCCTAACCCATTACATTTCAACATATGTAATAAATGACAACCTAGTGTAAGATGTGTTAGTGCACCCAATTAAACCATGATCTATGAATGAAGCACTTAGAGACATAGGGGATATGAGACTTCTTACTAAGCCATTAAACAACAATATCTCCTCTTCTCCATCAGGGAACCTTGGTACGGCCACATCATGCTTGTGAAATTGTTATTCAATGTAAAATTTGTTAGTCCTTTGTTCAAATTTTGCATTTATGCAATTTTTTATTTTGCTTACCAACAATTTGACACTTATCATTTCTCTAGCTTTCTTGATCTTGTTCCCATTTTGCCTCAGGGACACATCTTATTTTAATTTTGATTTACCGATATGGCCACGTCTGTGATGATTTCCTATAAAATTGATCCTTTTATTTTGAGTTACTTATGAGGCATTTTGTTGTGGATTAGGTTGGCAGGAATATTGTATTGAAATGGCCATACCAAGGAGGATCCTTGACAAACCATCTAGAGAATTAATATACTAGTAAACATTCTTTTTATCCATTGCAAAGCTACTAGACAAAATTTCTAAGACACCACCCCTTCATATGTCATAAATATGAAATATGGTACAACCTCTTTTAGCATAGGTATATAATGTATATTAAACTAGATAAGACCATAGATGCATGCTATGTTAAGGACCTTAAGCAAGGACATAAACAATTTAGTAGTTAGACCTTAGTAAGGTAAAGATTGGTCTATTAGCACCAATAAGTAGGAGACTTAAGTTGGGACAAAATTTGTAAATGCAACAGAGATAATATCATAGTACCTGCACCTTATTGATGAACTCCGGGAGGAGGTTCATGCCTAGGGGGGGAGGATGTGAGACCTCACACAATCTGCCCTAGTATAGATGACATAATTGCATTGTGGTACTTTTAGTTTGGTATTTTAATATCTACAATTTGATGATCCACATTTATGTTTGCACATTAAGGCCTAAATTATATAATTAATGATTCTATTCATGAACTAGACCTTTTCTATTGCTTTGATAGAGGCTAAATTGTAGAAATGCTTGTAATTCATTATTTATATTCGGTATTTGGATATTTGACATTATTCAAGATCTAGTAGGACAATGGCTTACTTTATCACTTGATTTTGACACTTACAGTAGTGTTTTACTTCTATGATATGCACAACAAAACTTATATTGTGAATGGAATGATTGAACACATATGGATGCAACTTAATGACATGATAAAATTTAGATTATAATATGATGACCTATGATACGTAGATAAATGATAATTTGACTACAATGGCTTATGATGTAAGTGCAGATAAATGTTAATTTGATAACGATAATTTAAGATTTAACGTGGTATGTAGATAAATGTTAATTTGATTATGATGAGTTATGATACATAGACATATGTTGACTTGATTTTGATATGTAGATCTTGATATTTTAACATTTTGAATGATTTACTTGAAATGATTGGGAAAGGAAATTTATTTGAATTATGTTAATAAGATTATGTAACGATTGAAATTATAGGCATTTATGATATTTATTCATATAACCTCCTTGGACTACTGATGCTCGAGTTGAATGTGCAGGAAGTGGAACAATGGATACTTTGGGGGGGAAACAAGTTCCAAACCTATGTGAACACAGTTTAACCAAGGCGAATCTTTGGAAGATTCAAAAAAAGCCTCATTGTGAAAATGTGTTGTTTGTAATGTAACTTTGTTTGCATGAGGAAATGTTTAATCATAAGTTAGGTGCATTAGGAGTGTGTCATGGTAAGTTGAATGTGCTTTACGTGTCACTTGACACTTGTGAATTTTATATGTGATTGATGTGTCATTTTGAGTTGGACCATGGTGGCAATTTACCCTAAAAATAATTACCCTATTAACAAGTAATTTAAACCCATTTGACAAGGGAAGGATGGGTCTCAATCATAATAAATTCGAATTTGGACTTGACTAGGGTTTTGAGGGGTCATTAGGTGATCCCAAAGTGTCTTTTAGGTGAAAATAAGTTACCCATATGATAGTACATCATTTTAGGGACCTAATTTTGATCATGTGAGTACCTAGATAGCCTAGGGAGCCCCTTTACCCATGCATTCTTACATCAATTCGAATTTGGAGTTGTCATATGTGTTTTCCCCATGTTCCCACTTAGTCAAAAATAGAAAAGTTAGAGGAAAAAAGTTTGTAAGAAGTAGTGGCTTAGTGTTTTAGCTAAAATAAGTTAGTGAGAAGGCTTTATTAGAGGGTCTTGGCCAAACTAGTGGAGTGTCTACCCACTCTCTAATTTTAGAGACTATTAGGTTTTTGAGGGAGATTAAGGGAGCTCTACTACAACTATCATTACCATATCTTGGACCAAGGTTGGTGTCTCAAAACTTTTTTCTTTCTCATTTCTTGCTTTTAGCATGGTTAAACAAATCTGCAAGTGTGAGAGTTCATTAATAGAGTATGCATTTGCATTGTAAATCTTGTGATATGGATTTTTGGGTATTGTGTGAAAGTGTGGTGTTCTTGTTGCATTATGAGCATTGATTATGTATTGTGACAATGTGAGAATGTGTGATGTTCTTGTAAATTTCTTGGTTCACTTTCTTGGTTTTGTTTTTGTTGGAATGGAAAGTGAATGTGTTTTGTGCTTTTGGAGATCCTTTCTTGGTTTTGTTTTGTTGTTCTTCATTTTATTTTCTGTTGGTCTTATTTTAATGTGGGTGTTGATTGTAATTATGGGTGTGAAGGCTTCACTTGCCCTTGGGAGGGTAGAGAAGCTTTGGGTGAAGGGCACAAGTTGGGCTTGACATTTTAGGTGAGAAAAAAAATCTTTTTCTTTTACCTCATGATGAGGTTTGTTATTGTCATGGAGCATGGGCTCCATCATGTCCATGAATCTTGTTGTTTGGGAGGTATAAGGAGGTTTTGTGGATGAGGAGAAGATGGTTGTTTGAAGGCCTTGAGAGGCAATGCAGTGGCAATATGTTGTTTATGTTGTGGTGGCCTTGAGAGGCAAAATGCATTGGCAATATGATATATATGTTGTTATAATTTATCCTCCTTGAAGAGCCCACCTTCACCCAACTTTTTATGATTCCAATGGTGAATCATTGTGCAAGCCATGGGAGGGTTTTGATTGTGTTTGTGATGTGTTTTTATGTAGAGGTTGGTGAAGTATGTGTGTAACCTGTTTGGTTCTTGTTTCCCCTGCTCGGTGGGTGGCTTCATAGAAGCCTAGGTTGGGAGGTGAGCCTCCATGGTTCCTATTTTGTGTTTGTGTGCAGGTTTTGTGAAGATACATGCCATGAGGTAATAAGGTTTTCCCCCTTATCTAAGTGGAGAAAATCCAAGTGTGCAAAGGAAGTTCAATGTTCATATTTTCTCAAGTGGAAGTGGTTCTCTTTGTGGAAGTCTTTTTGTTGACTCAATGTGATGTAATGAGATTGTGTCATTGTTACCATTGAATATGTAGAGGGAAGGGTTTCAAGAAGTTGTGCATATATGTTACTTGCAAAGAAATGATTATCTGAAGTTTTGTGAGTTATGAAAGATTAGTATGAACTGTAAAATATATTGATACCATTGTTACCATTTGAAATTGTGATAGGAAGGCTTGAAAGATTGTATGTATATATTTTTACTTGCAATAAAATCTTCCATGTTAAATTTCATGCGTTATGAATAAGGTTATATGTGGTTCTTCCCCCTTGATGTAATTGTAGATATGTAATGTATAAATGTCATGTAGAAGAATGCTAAGAATAGAGTTGATAAGATTCAAAACATATCAGTAGCAATGATGAGATATATGTTGAGCATTTCATAATTAGGAATAAAATCTCCATGTGTGATAGTTTCATTTTATATGTCTCATCATTTATTCATTGGGGTTTAAATTTAATAATTTTAGTTTAGAAGGAAATACCACACTATCCACATACATATTTACTTACAATTCCATAAATGGGCTGAACAAACACAAAATAATTAATTCAAGAAGAGTAAACACTTAGAATAAATCTTCATGGGCATGTTGTAGGTGAGCATTTGACCTCTCTGAAAAATGTATGGGAAGGAAATAATTCCTTTTCCCCACAATACAGTGTAATAAAATAATAACCAGAATATACTTTGGAATCTAGCACTCTAAATAAGAATAAAGTAATCTTTATATCCTAGGGTAAATACTTAAACCTAATAAACACCTAGCCTAAAGTTGCAAAATGAGTCTCATAAGAGCCATGTGACTTATCAAGTCTCCATCATGCTTAGTTCAAATAAAAACTATATATATATATATATATATATATATATATATATATATATATATATAATATAACCATGACCCTGATGGGATGGCAGGAGGAAGGAAATTTATATAAAATAATAGAATACAAATTTGAACAATAAGACCAATGTGCTAGTTGGGGGCCACATTAACTATTAACTTCTATTCATTACAAACCGCGACATGGGCTTTATAGTTAAGTCACATCAAACAAAGAAAAATATGTAAAATAAAAAAAAGCGGAAACAACAAACATAAATTAAAATAAAACTAGAATCGACCCATGACACAAAACATATGGCACATCATGTGCAACGACTCCCCATAACACCTTTGTACCTAGTACTCAGCCCAAGGCGTGTAGAGATCTATCGCGCCCCTACACCCCGTACACCTCCTGATTCTTTTTGCCGCCCAGGACTCCTGCCGCCCACCCTTTTCACATGAGCGCTAAAGCTGAAGAGAGGGCATGGAAAGCATAAATGGGAGTTGGGTGCTAGGTAGAGTCTAGGATAGCGGGAGTCGAGTAGGAGCTTGGGAGAATGTGTTAAGAAGGGGCAGCTTGAGGTTCGTGAGATAATTTGATGTGATTAATTAATGTGATTAATGGGATATAACTCTGACTTCATGTCAGATTCACCTTTCATTGAGCACCACACCATGGATGAAATGACACCTAGACAATTGGTATTAACGTGGGGTGGGTTAATGAAAGGAGACTTGGTAGGAAAACATGTTAGTGTCTTATTTTTGTTATTAATTCATGTTTGTTAAATTTAGTGCTTAATTTATTTAATATTAAATCACTTGTTAACAACCTTGGTGTTAATTCAAATAGATCATTTGGGGTTTTCAAGAAAATAATAATAATTTATTAGTGTTTGAATTATTTGTTATTAAGTCATGTTGTAGTGGAATGTAAGGGTTAAGTGTTATATGGGAGTAATATTGTTCTTTTAGATATAATATAAGTTATATTATGATTTGTAATCTACATTATCCTTAAAGAAAAAATAAATAAATATATAATAGTAATAATAATAATAATATATGTATATAAACTTGTATCATTATTTTAATAACAATATTCTAATTTATTAATTTCACTAAATCAATTGACCATAATGAAGCTTTAGTAGACTTGATTAAAAGACTATCTTGCCAAGTAGCCGAACACTATCTTCGGGTGTTCATAAGGCATACTTAAATTATCAATGGTAAGCTCTATGTCATAAGGACACATGTATTAAATAATGGAAATAAAGTTAGCAAGTAAACAATAGAAAATTAAATAATTATAACTAATCATGAATTAACCTAGTAGTCTTGCACAATAGAGTTAAAGTTGAATGCAGCAGATGTAACGCTAATAAAAGAAAACAAACTCAAGAGCTAATAATAATAATAATATTAAAAAAAAAAAAAAAAAGTTGTATTTTGCTTAGCAGATTTTTTTTGGGCATGACAAGGATGAGGAGGAAGTCATTGAATCTACAAAAAACCAATATCCATCAGTGTAGAGGTGGAAAAAACTAAATTAAAACAAACCTTAAAAATACAAAAGCACAACCCAAAAACCCTAATTGTCAAAACCATTAAAGAAAACCTAGAAATTCCTTCACCTAGACTCTTAATACTAAGGGTGCACACCTAGCACACCTTGTGGGGTGCACTAGGTGTGCACCCTTTTAACTCAAAGTTAAGACATGTGTAAAAAAAGAAAAGGGTGTGCAATTAACACACCTCATAGGGTGCACTAAGTGCACATCCTTTACTATCCTTTGGGATGTTTGACCCTTAGTAAAGGGGCACAGGTTTGTACCTTGGATAGGTGCGCACCTATGCACCCTTAACTTGGTGAAGGCTTTGTATTTAGGTTTATTTGTTAAGGTTCACCTTGTGCACCTTCTTTTATTTAATTAACATGTTTTACTTCTATGTTCAAGTGGAGAGGGGACCAAGCACACCTCACCAAGTGTAGTGGTGCACTCGCCAAAGACTTGGAGGAGGAAATGAGAAGTGAGAAAAGGGGGTGAGGTCTTGGGCTTTATAGGCCCAAGATTGAGCACACCTCTAGGAGGTGCACACTTTCTTAGGTGCACACTTCCAAGAGGAATGTGCTTTCCTTTCATAAAACTAGTGCACTAGTGCACCTTTAGGAGTTCACTAGGTGCTATAGTGTGCCCCATATACTAAAAATTTAATTTTTTCCTAAAAATATCCAGTTCCCAAAACATTAGGATTTTTTCGGTAGAGAGTCAAACTAAACAAAATATTAGGGAAAACCCTAAAAGACTCAGACCCCGGACTAGGGTCTTGAAAAGCTAAAAAATAAATTAGGGGGTCCCCATTTCTAAGTGAAATGGGGCGTGCATTGTGAAACCACAAGAATATTATATGTAACTGTACTTGATCGTGTGTTTTAGTGTATAGGGTTTATATCCTTAGTACTGGCCTATGGAGTTAGTGATTTAGCTGTTCATTTTACCAATGTCATCCCTATATGGTCGATGTATCTTATTTATTTGTTTACTTAAACTTTTTGGTGATTTGTTAAATCTGGACTCATTTGCATTATGTGATTAGACCAGTGAGCGCATCTGTGCATTTAGAGGTTCACATTGTTGTGAAAATTGTTAAGATAATTTCTATGATTTTGGAGTTTTGGGCTTTAATTTTTATTGGATTTAATTTATGGAAACTTTTCCTTAGGTGAATTCTTATTATGAGGAATAACCTATTTTCATTTGGGTCAATTTGGAGTTTAGCTAGTCTAATTGGTTATTTTCCCTAATCAATTATTCACTTGAAAAGTGAATAAGTATGGAAAGAGGAATTTAATTCCTCACTTTTTCAATTTTGCAATTTAGAAATTGGAGAGCTTTTTCTAAAATCCTATTCTGAAGGATTTGTTTTCTATTTGTTCTAAGAGCTATGAGTGTGGGATATTCACAAGGTCAGTCTTGTTGGATCTGGCTTGAGAAGACCTTGCTTTGCCATCACTTTTGGTAGTATTGGTGAGTTATTTATTTTATCAGGCTATTTTTAGTTTCTACCCCTTTTGTTTCTAGGTAGGGCTTTCCCATTTTCTTGTTTCTACTTCGTTTCAGCTTTTATTTCTAGTAACAATTTATTAGGAGGCTAAGAACTAGTGTTCCCCTTTGTTTGTGTTTGCTGGTTCTACCCGGTTGGTCGGGTATGAATATTTTCCCTATTTTTGGGATGGGGGTTTGGGATTTCACATTGTTATGCTGGAAATTTTTTCATACAGTGTTTGAACCCAAGTTTTATTAGATTTTTGAGGGTTTTGTGCCCAAAGACCAAATGGGTTTTAATTTTGAAGTTTTCCAATTTTTGGTGTTTTTACCTCATTTTGCGTACTGCCCTATTTTCTCAAGTTTTCTTGGAATGATGTTGGTCATGGACTTGGATGATCCATTTAGATGTTAGTCAGATCATTGTTGAACATTTATTTTTCATTGGGATGTGTGTCACATCTTTCCTCCTAAGTCTGTTTTTGGTTGAGTTCATATCTGCATTGTGCTCTCATCTAGTCCTTGTGTTATGATCTTTGTGGTGGTGGTGCACCACACACGAGTATGTGCATGTACATTTTTTGGGTGACTTGCGAGTTTCGATCTTCTGTGGTACTTCTGGAAGTTATGATCATTAGGGTTGGGTTGGGAATTTGCATGCCTATGGGAACTCATCATAAGATGAACATGGGTAGGGTAGGGTAGCATATGGAGGGGGCTTCTATCTCTGTAGCATAGTGTCTATTTCCTGAGGGTTGGTGTGCATAAGCTCTGTAAACAAGTGATAACTAAATAAAACAATGGGTGGTAATAAAATTTAAAGATAATAAAAATGATTCGGGATGTGCTTCTTCCGTTGGGAAGTGGAGACCTACCAATACTAGCTTGGGCTTGTTGATGCCAAGCAAATCTTCATGATGTCAGCCCCTACTTAGTAGCCCATTGAGTCTCTGACCAAGACCTATAGTTATGCATTGTCTATGATCTTAGTTTTTGTCATCATACTATCTGGTGTGAGTGTTAGCCATGGATGTTGTGCTCTATGTGTGTTTATGGTTGGATCATTATCTCCATCAACATGGTGGGAGTGGACCTACAAGTTCCATGTGGTTGGAAGGCATAGCTACCTATACCACTACTAGGGATCGGTGTATAGAGATAGTCTCTTGTCCTAGTGCAACTGTTGCTGAATGTTTTCACTTGGTACTTTAGGTTTTGGAGTATGCTTTCTTATGATTTATGCTTTCATTGGGATGCTTGTATATCATGTTAGATTATTGGTGCATTTCCTTATTATGATGATTAGCATATGATAGATGATGTTATCTACTTTGTAGGATTATTTTAAGTTTTACTTCTAGAATGTTAGATTTCCTTATTCTTATGTTGTAGCTTGTTTTAGTAGTGACATCTTCATAAGATAGCAATGACAATCTAGTTGGTAGTTTGGGATGTTACATGCAGGGGATGGCTAGGACCCATGATGGTCTTATGATGCTATTACAGTTAGGAGGAACCGTGTACTTGGTTATTTTAGTTCATTGCGATGTTACTTCTATACACTGTAATGTTGCATTTAGTTATTTCCCTTCACTACTTTTTAGAGGTTTAGATGCAGTTTTTGTCTTTTCGTATTGTGTTCGAGTGTTTATGCCTTGAATTATTGATTTGGTACTCCTCGGTGTGGAGTTTTTGTATCTATTTTATGGTTTTTTTTGTCCTTGGAGCATTTCTTACATTTCTTAGGAAACCATGTGTCAGCATGGAGTGATACCTTATTGTCACATGCCCAAAAGAGTTCTGTCATGCGATACTAGAAAGTATCACACCTCTTAGGAAGAAATGTCATGCGATACTAAAAAGTATTTCACCCCCTTTGAAGAAGTGTCATGTGATACTTGTAAAGTATCGCACACCCTTTAGAGAAGTGTTGCCCCCCTTCATGAGAAAGGTCATACGATACTGGAAAGTATGGCACAGGGCTCATTTAAAGTATCACCTAGGTTTTGCAAAAAACTTGTCCGAGCAGACAGCGAGCACTTTTTGGTTTGACTTGAGCTTTTTAGGAAGTGTTTTGGCTACCCTCTTAGGTGCTCTTCAATCCCTTCACATTTCATTTTGATTTTAAAATATTTTAATTTTAAATTGGTTGTGTGTCCTCTGTGGTCAGTCATTTTGGTCAATAGTGGTGTTTGGAGATCCGTTAGTGTCAGGGTGATTGGTTAGTCTTTTGTTACGAACTTTGTGATTCTCATAAGTTGTATGTCGTGTGCATCCTTGTTCAATTTTTTTTTATTATCTTGGCTTGTATTTCATCCTTGTTCCAAGGATATCCAGGCAGGGTATTACATTTCCTTTTGACCTATTCAATCACATAATATATCTTAAATGATCTTTAGACCCTTTAGCACACATATAATGGTTCAAATTGGTCAAAAGACAACATAGGGCACCTTAAGACCCCTTTTGAACCATTGGATCACATAATGTGTGTCGTAAGGGGTTTGAGGATCCCTTAGCACACATAATGTGATTGAAGGGGTCAAAAGATGTCTTAGGGTATCCTATCACAACTTTTGACCCATTTGATAACATAATGTGTGTCTTAAGGGGTTCTTAAACCCCTTAACACATATATGATGAAGCTAATGGGTCAAAAGAGGTCATAGGGAACCCTATGAACCAGTTGATAGTATAATGCATGTCTTATAGTCTCTAAAAACATATTAGCACACATATAATGGTTTGAATGGGTCAAAAGGAATCATATGGTACCCTATGACCCCTTTTAACCCATTCAAAACCATAATGTATATCTTAAGGTGTCCAAAGATGTGTTAAGACATATATAATCATTTGAATGGGTTAAAAAAAGTCATAAGGTACCTTATGACCCATTTTTACCCATAAGATTGTATAGTGTATCTCTTAAGTGATCTGAGAACCCTTTAGCACATATAATATGTTTAAATGGGTCAAAAGGGGTCATAGTGTTATCTATAGCCCCTTTTGACCCATTCAATCACATATTACGTGTCCTAAGAGATCTAAGGACCCCTTAGCACACATAATACAATCAAAATGTTTAAAAAGGGTCATAGGGTACCCTATGACCCATTTGATCATATGATTTGTGTCTTAATGGCTCCAAGGTTCCCTTAACACACATATAATGGTTTGAATGGGTCAAATGGTATCTTCAAGTACCCTATTACCTCATTTGACCCATTCAATCATATAATATATATCTTAAGTAGTTTGAGGACCTCTTAGCACACATATAATGGTTCAAATGGGTCAAAAGGTCTCATAGGATACCCTCTGACCCCTTTTGGCCTATTTGATCACATAATGTGTGTCTTAAGGGATTTAAGGACCCCTTCACATACATACAATGGTTCAAATGGATCAAAAGGTGTCATAGGGTACTCTATGACTCATTTTGCCCCATTCGACTACCTAATGCGTGTCTTAAGGGCCTAAGGACCCCTAAGTACATATATACTAGTTCAAATGGGTCAAAAGGAGTTATAGGCTACCCTATGATCCCTTTTGACCCATTTGATTGCATAGTGTGTATCTTAAGGGGTCTAAGGACCTCCTTATAACACATATAATGGTTCAAATAAGTCAAAAGGGGTGATAGGGTACCCTATGACCCATTTTGACCTATTTAATTGCATAATGTGTGTCTTAAGGGGTCATTAGAGCCCTTAATAGTCATTTAGTATTTCAAATTCGTCAAAAGGGGTCGTAGGGTACCCTATGAGCCCTTTTGACTCATTAGATCACATAATGTGTGTCTAAAAGGGTTTGAGGATCCATTAGCACATATAATATGATTGAATGGGTTAAAAGGGGATATAGGGACCCCTTAGCACACATATAATGGTTTGAATGGGTCAAAAGGGGTATTACGGTACTCTATCATCTCTTTAATCTATTAAATCATATAATGTTTGTCTTAAGGGGTCTAAGGACCTCTTAATACATATATGATTTTTTGAATAGGTCAAAAGGCATCATCGAGTACCCTATGATCCCTTTTGACCCATTCGATCACATAATATGTGTTTGAAAGGGTCTAAGAACCCCTTAACACATATCTCAATGTTATAATAGTTCAAAAATGTTCATAGAGCACTCTATAACCCTTTTTGACCCATTCAGTCACATAATGTGTGTCTTGAGGAGCAGAGGGACCCCTTAACAAACATACAATGTGTCAAATGGGCCAAAAGTGGTCATAGGTTACCCTATGACCCCTTTTGACCCATTGTATTGAATAATGTTTTTTTAAAGGGTCCAAAGACCCCTTAGCACATATATAATGCTCTAAATGGGTCAATGTTAAGATTAACCATAGACATAAATAACAATTACATGCAAATATAACCAATATCAAAAAATAATAAATCACATAGAAGAGAACACAAGACACAAGGATTTAACGTGGTTGACCCAATTCTTGAACTACATCCACAAACAATAAGTCTAATATTATTATTATCCATTGATTAGAATCTATAATCCCTTACAACTCAATACTATTGAAAGAAGATACAATATCACCATACATTATGAAATCCCTAACCCTAAGTCATTTTATACAAAATTTTTCCTCTTAAAAAATTAGGGCTAGAATAAGTTGTCCAATAGAAAAATAGTAGTCAATGCCTTTTACAATAGTGAGTCATTTTTGGCTTTGGGGACGCTGCCCTCGAAAACCCTCGTGGGGGTGTTGCCCCTTGTCTCCACCCTGTACTGCAACAAGGAGCACACTTGGGGCGCTACCCCCAAACCCCCATAGAAATAATCTTGGGGCAATATCTAGCCTCATACATACCATGGCATATATCAAACTTCCTATAGCTAAAGCATAAGGTACATTGGACATCTTATCCTCCTCTTCTTGTGTCTTTAGACACATGTCTTTAGTCAATTTCAAATAAATAGGTAAAGGTGTGCTGATAACTTTAGCATTCCCCATAGAGAAACATTGCAACATGATCTCAATATAATTAGCCTGAGATAACGTCAATTTTCTATTTTTCCTATCTCTACAAATCTTCATACCAATTATTTGTTTTGCTGCCCCCAAGTCCTTCATAGAAAATGAATGTGCTAACTTTTGTTTTAAACTCTTAATGTGATCCATGTTAGACCCAACTAAAAGCATATCATTAACATATAAACATAAAATAATGTAGCTGTCATCATCTAACCTCTTAAAATAAATACAATTATTAGAATGACACCAAGTATAACCATGCTCATTCATAAAAATATAAAATTTAATATACCATTGCCGAGGTTCTTTCTTCAAGCCATATAAACTTTTCTTCAATTTGCACACTAAGTTCTCCTTACCTTTGACCTCAAATCCTTGTGGCTATACCATATATATATCTTAATTCAAATAACTATGAAGAAAAGATGTTTTAACATCAAGCTACTCCAAATGAAATTTTTTAGTACCCACAATACTTAAAATAATACGAATAGAAGTCATTTTAACAATAGGAGAAAATATCTCATCAAAATCAATGCCATTTTTCTGTGTAAATCCTTTTACCACTAACATGGCTTTAAATCTTTTCTTACCTCCATAATCTTCTTTCAACTTGTAAACCCATTTATTCTGTAAAGCCCTTTTACCTATAAGAAACTTGCATAAATCCCAAGTCTTATTTTTCAAAAAAGATTCAATTTCTTCTTTCATTGTAGACTCCCACTAAATCTTTGTATCCACTTGCATAACTTCGTCATAACATTCAGATTCACCAACATCAATTAGTAAAATAGAGTACAAAGAGGAAGAAAATCTTTTTGGAGGTCTACTTAGCCTTGTTGATCATCTAACATTCACTGGGGTGTGTAGTATTTATTGTTGCAGAGCATGAGGGACTACTCGAACATCTTCATTTTGAGTATCATCCAACACTACATAATCATTTTCTTTCTTTTTATGTTGCTTCAACAGATCTTTGTACAACACTTTCTCATTGAATATGACATCCCTGCTTCTTACAATTTTATGATTTTCAAAATCTCAAAGCCTATAACCAAATTCATCAATGCAATATCCAATAAATACACATTTTTTTGACTTAGCCTCCAGCTTGGTTCTATTTTTAGAATCTATACGTGCAAACACTTCACAACCAAAGGTTTTGAGAAAAGAACAACTCACCTTCTTACCGGTCTATGCTTCCTTTGAAATACCATAGCCCAAAGGAGTAGAGGGACCTCTATTAATCAAATACACAATAGTATTGATAGCCTCTGCCAACATGTTTAAGGGAAACTTAGCATGCAACCTCATGCTCCTTGCACACTCCATTATTGTCTTATTCATGCATTCACCCACTCCATTTTCCTATGGAGTCCTTGGAATAGTTATCTATCTATGAATACCACTGTAGGAACAAAAATCTTCAAGTTCTTTTCTACAATATTGACCACCACTATTGGATTTGAGACATTTTATCTTTTTACAAGTATCATTCTCAACAAAGCATTTGCATTTCTTAAAAGTTTGAAATATATCAGATTTTTGTCTAAGGAAATAAACCCATACTTTTCTAGTTGCATCATCAATAAATATAACATAATAATGAGAACCTCCAAGGGAAGATACCTGAGCTAGCCCCTATACATTTGTATGCTTAGATTCTAATTTCTCATTTTTCTTTTCTTTCCCACTAGTTGGTTAACAATTTGTCTTCTTTTGATTTGGTTTATACCTTGACTCTCAATGTGCCCAATATGGTGGAAAAAGAAGTTAACAACAGAATGGGTCGATGTAGTAATCTATCAAAGACCCTTGAATTGAAATAGTACAACTCCCTTATAGTAAAAATATTTGCAAAGAATTTGTTTTTAGTAGATCAACTAATTTGGGGGTATGCTTTTAACAAGAGAGCAGAAGAGGTATAACTAGATTGCCCAACACTTCAAGCAATCTAGGCCAATTTCAGATTATAACTCACAACCTCCACAAATATCAATGTATGAAATTCATTTTTAAGCTCATCTAATACCTAAAACACAATCTATTATATCCTTTAAATGCATGATGTAACAATGCAAAACTATCTACCAATGCACACTGCATAAGAAAAGAAAGTATGGTCAACTAGACAACACCCAAATTGCCCTAGTTAATGAGATTTGAAAATACTTAGATTGCTTTCTATTTAGTGCCTTTCATTAACCAAATCCCAGATTTCTCATACAAAAATGAGATGCATATGAACTAGCTTGCATAGAACAAAGGAATTGAGATAATGCTATAAATGAGCAAAGTAAAGCTTACAACCACTAAAAAGAAAGAAGCAAAACTTAGTATAGTTGTAGTCTCACAACTTTCATTAACAAGACATTTCATTCCAAGCACGATAGAAGACTTAAATGAACAAAAAAATCAAAATGCAAATGAAGAGTCTCACATAGTAGTCCTAGCTACAAGGGTTTTCCCACATGATAATTTTGCCGATCTTATTTAATCTTCAAAAATTTACATTGATAGGCCTTCTTAGGAATGGTTAGTTACATTTGATGATTACATTGCAGAGAATCTCTTAGCAAATGAGTGCTAAAATAGGTTTGACTGACTTATAACTTGTTAAAAAGTCTAAGTTTATGAGGAGAATGCCAAATATGGCTACAATATCAAATGAGAGAGAGAGAGAGAGAGAGAGAGAGAGAGAGAGAGAGAGAGAGAGAGAGAGAGAGAGAGAGAGAGAGAGAGAGAGAGAACACTGGTCACATTGCATGGAAGATGTATGTAACACTTCTGATAGGGTATTAGTTCTTGAAGTTATGGATTTAGCTTTGTAGGCCTTCATTTCTTTGATTACATTCTTCAACTCTATGACACTTGTGATAAGGATGTTGTCATCTTTGACCATCCAATAGTCTTGCATTTCTATCAGATCTTCCACTAGAAATCTTTTATTTGAGCTTCTTTGCCACATATAGGATGTAGTCCACTGCTATGAGTTCCAGAAGCTTTGCCACTTGGAAGTTTTCTGGATTAGAAGTTTCTTCAATAAATTCCATAAACTTAGTCTTCAATCACTCAACATCCACCAACTGATGATTATTGGTGACATAAGATTCAGTATGTAGGACCTTTAAATATTCAAATATTTTATCCATTTCCTTCTTTATAACATCACAGAAACGCTTCAATTCATTCTCAGACTTCACCAAACACTCATATTTGAATAAAAAATATTGCTTCTAATGAATAAATGGCCCTTTACAAGTTTTAAGTACCCCATGATTCACAACCATGTTGGTGTTCATGTCAATCACCTCTTGTAACAAAGCCAATTGCTCTATTAAGCTTTCTGATTCCTTCTTCATTGAGTCTTGGTGCTTTGACACTACTTATCTCAATCTATCTTTGGCTAACAATAGATTTCCAAGATTCTCTATTAGGGGAGGACCTTGGGCCTTGAGTTCATCTATCCAGGCATGTCCAATTTGGCCAAATTGCCTCTCTTGTTGTAGCTTAAGTAATAGATTCTTATTCTCCTTTTCACTTGGATCAAATGTACTTGAAGGTGTGCTTCCAAGTGTAGCTCTAATGTAATCCATCAATTCTTTATTTGAGACCTTTAGTAGCACTTTCTCAAAACTTAACTCCTCCAACTTATCTTCTATCTTTGTATTAGTTGATTTCTAGATAATGACTATAGAGTCATGCACTAGAATTCCCAAGTCAATAGCTTTGATCTAAAAATCATTTGGAGTTAATTCATGAAACCTTCCCTCTTTCTGGGGATCTACAATCTCCACAAGAAAATGTCCAGAAGTCAAGTCTATTGGCAATGCTACAATAGTCTTCTTCTTCTTTTCTCTCTTCAACATGGGGTGGGACTGAGTTGCTTGCACGATAAGGTCTTTAGATCGATCACTCTCCTCACATCTCCTCTTCTTTCTATCAATGGTATCTTCCAACCAAGATTTAGTTGAGAGGACATTGAGCACTAATTGTAGGGCTATAGGATCAAAGAGCTTTCTCAATACTAAAGGTGTCACCTTGCTCCTACTAGCAAATAGAAAGGCAACTTTCTTTAGTAACTAGAAGGGCTAGAGTTTTACCTTGTTGATATTCATCTTTCTCCTGCCCATCCAAAGGATTGTTGCCACCATCTAGGTTGATGACATGAATAGAGGAGTAGTCCTTGACTACTGGTTTCTCCTTCTCTTGATTTTTATCTTTCTTTGCCTCCTTATCTCCAACTTTTTTGGTGTTTGGTAGAGATCATTGTCCAAAGGTTGGAGGAACTTGCATATAATTTTTAGGAGGGTGATCTCCTCCTCCACCAATAGATTGATCTAGTTTAGTTGATGTTGATGTGGTAGAAGTGGTGGAAGTGGCGACAGGTGATGATCGAGCAATTCTAGATGCTACTCCACTAGTAGAACTAGCATCTTGAGTTCTCTTCCTCCTTGCTCAGGTCCATTCTACCCACTTGTCTATCCTTTTCATGATGGCACCCATGAGAATTTCCATTGTATCAATGATAGGACCATTAGATGGATTTGACACTATAGGAGTGTCCTTGACTTGTTCATAAGTGGAGGGTTGCATATAAGAACCATCATCTTCAATATCACTAACATTAATTTTATCATTATGTAACTTGATTTCACCAATAGTTAATGTAGACCAGTACCTCTCTCTAGTTTGGTACTCATTATAATATCTGACCAAATAATCCTTGATATTTGAAACATGCTTATAAACATATCCTAGCTTTAGATGATCTTTGACAAAACTAACAAGATCATATTGGGGCCTTAGAACTTCATAATCGATCAATTTGACCTTGTTCTCAAAGTCTTTCACCAAATTTTGGGCATGAGACCTATATGCACAAGAATAAGGTCCTACCTTAATTGAGAAGGGGATGCCGACTATCTTCTTTAGATTGGGAAATAGGGTATTCACATCTAGATTGTGCCTACATAATTCAACAAGCACTACTTTATCTTCAGGATACTTGGGAAGTCTTTTTGGAAAATCATCAAATGCTCTGATCCTTAGGTATGGGAATGATGGAAATTGAATAAAACAACATTCGAATAGGCTCACTATTGATATAGATTTAGGTGAGAATCTCCGCTTAGGAAACCCTTGCAACTATTGATATAGCCTCATTGTGAAGGCCTCATTCACCTTTACATATTCTTCAAAGCTCTTTTCCAGCTCTAGACAAGGATAGAACTCATATACCTCAGTGTTCTCATCATAGTCTTCAAACATGGGAGGACTAGGCCAAAGATGATGTGTGGCTAAAGTATATATTAGGTATGATGACATGTAAAATTACTTGAATTCTTTTTCTAAATTTAGCCAAGAGGCTAGCTCTTCACATATGATTTGGGCCCAATCAACTTGTAGTTCATCAACACAAATGTCTTGAACTACATAGAAGTGATGCTCAATGAAATCTAGGACTTCTTTACTATTTAATCTTAGCAACAAGGCTAAGATATCCATAATTTCCCTCTTTAGATTGGTTCTAAAGAGAGTCCTTGACATTTTACTCTTTTTGGAATGAAGAGTCTGGAACCAAGTTCTTTGCATGTCCTCTCTTCTCATTGAACATTTATGCATAAGAATAAAAGTCTATGTCACAGTTATGCTCCTTCACTAGAATTTTGAATTTAGACTACATCAATTATTGTTTACCAAAAGTAGAATATATGGGTCAGGGAAAAATATTTGCTTGCTTTCTGGGTTATACCTTTCAATGCATTCCTTCACCAATTTTGGTGCATGAATAGGCATGGGAAAATAAACAACTTTGACTAAACCACTTTCCTTCAACTTCTGTGTGATTGGATGGAGGGACTCGGTGTTTAATCTTCTATGCAAATTTCCAAGATCAAAAAACTTGAAAGAGGTATCAGACAAGTTTTTTAGCTCATTCTCTAATCTAATTAAATGATTAGACACAACAACTCTAACTACCATTAGCTTATAGCTTCAGATAGAGAAAGAATTTATTTCAACTAAATAGCCATTGTAGAATGAGGGACCTCATTTGACAAAAGTTAGATCATATAGATTCAAAAATTGGATCATTGGTGCCACATGAAAAACAAAGTAACTCATAATTAACAACCATAACGATTAGATTTGGCATAAATTAGGTAGATCAATAGCTATATGAAACATATTCCACCCATATGACAGCTCATAAATCTAACTGCCATAAAATTCACTTTAATCTCTTATAGTAGCAAGATTATTTCCTTTATAGATCCTTTTACTTGGGTTTACTGAGAACTACCCTCTTTACTTGGGAATCTGGAACAAAGCTTGTGCTTTAATTCATTAACTATAGAGAAAGGGACAATGCCTTGTTTTTCTATAAGCTTACTTTTTTTTGTTGATTTCCTTTGGTTTGAGGGTGCAAGGCATGAACTACTCCTTTTGTGCCTTGAGTACTTTACCTATTTCTTTTATGCACAAGGCATTTTCTCTTTATTTATAAACTTAGCTCGGAGAAGCCACAAAGAGAATTCCCTACCTTGAGCACATGAACATTTTATATCCTTTGTATCGACATCACTTTGCAACTAACTTGATCAGAAGAATCTTTCTACCATCTCCATAGAATATCTTTATATCTAGTTTTAGAATTCATTACCTTTTTTATCCTCTAGAAAGGAAACCTTGAATGTTTCCATTAGACAGAAAAGCATGATTGAGACCTTCTATTTCTAAAGAGAGGCACTTAGAAACATTTTCCTTTACCATGACCACTTTTTCTTATATATCCTCAAGATGAATTGTTGGCCGTGGATTCATCATTTAGTAATGCATATCAAGGCCTAGATTAACTTTTTTATAACACCGCATCTAGGTCCCATTGAACACATGGAATCTTTTGAATGAAGCATGAATTATCTTGCTTTATACCCATATCCTATTCATTAAATAACAACCTTTGATCTGATATAGCATCAACATTCATGATATGATCTTAATCTTTGGAAACACACTAGAAGATGTTCACTCCCAGAGGTTGAGTAATTGAAAATATGAAGTTCTATTTCTTTGCATAGTACTGAACTCCGACTTTAGATCTTCTAATTGAGAGTTTCTTAGTATCATATTTTTCTTCTCTTAGTCCTTTATACATCTATGAATTCCATTATTTCTTATTGTTTGGGGCCTTACTTGATGAAGTTTTAAAAAGATGGAAAATAAGTAGAAATGGATAGAACCTAGAGAAAACACTTGCTTCTAGTAGGAATGAACTAAAAAATCAAAGTAGGACTTTCTTCTCATTGGGAAAGTGCTCAACCAACTAACCCTCCCAATCCTAGATCACTTAAGACTTTAATGTAGTGGAACAACAAGAATCCCACATGGAGGCATTAGGGGGAAGTGGAGAAGGGTAAAAATAGAAAGAATGCAAAAGGGAAACCTTAGGATGTTTGATGAGAAGAGAGCCACATAGGGGAAATCTAGACAAGAACTTGAACATAATTGCATTGAAAAATTCTTAAGTTAGAAGATTAAAAGGGATAGACTGAAAGTTTGATAATAATTGGCTCTGATTGGGGACTTAGGCATGCAGATACCTAAGAAGGGACCTAACATCTCTAGTTTCACACAAATGGGATGAAAAACTTGAGGGGGGGAACCAATAAGCTAAGCACACAACATAAAGAAAACTATACTAGGAAAGAAAGAAACTAAACTAAGAAAGAAAGAAACTAAAACCTACCTAAACTAACCATTAACTATAGGGGTTACCTGGTTTCAATTGTGAGATTGAAACAACTTCAGGTATTGGCCATTGTAGGAAAATGATAAAACCTCACTAGTGGGATAGGCCAAAATAAAAGAATTGTTCATATTTACTTGCATAATTTTGAAAGGGCCTTTCCAAAGAGTGTCAAACTTATGGTGCATGGCTTTGGGTTCATGTCTCTTATCCAACAATAAGACTAGGTTGTCTTTCATAAACCTTCTTGGTCTTACTTTCTTATCAAAGAATCTCTTCACACGCTTTTGATGTTCGGTGATATGGTCAACCAATTTGTCATGCTCCACCTCTAGCTTAGTCAAGAGTATTCACTTTTCTAGACCATTATGAAATAATGGATCCTCAATCACTTGTTGCAACTTACAAACATATAGCTCTAATGAAAGAGGAAGGCTAGCCTCAACCCCATTTACTAGCTCAAATGGATAAATACCAATGGCCTTTTTGGGTGTTACCGTATCTTCCCAAAGAGCTTCATGTAACTTCTTGTGCCAATCCTTCTAATTCTCAGAGACAAGATTTTTCATAATCTTGACCAAATTTTTGTTACTTGATTCTACTTGGCCATTTCCTTAGGGATAATAGTATGAAGAATGACTCAAATGGATACTATTGTCATAGTAGAATTCCACAATCTCCATTGAAGAAAAGTATGTAGCATTGTCCATGGCCAACTTCAATGGGACAAGAAATCTCACAAGGACACTCTCCTTAATAAATTCACAGATGACTTTGGAGGTGGTTCTCTTGGTAGGCTTTCCTTCCACCTACTTAGTAAAGTAGTCTATAGCAATTATAATGTATAAATGACAAGTAGAGGAGAAGGGATTGATTGGACCAATAAAATCAATTGGCCACTGTTGGAAGGGGCCTTCTATTACTATTGGCTTCAAAGGTAAGGCAACCAACTAGGGTTTACTAGAAAACATCTTACACTTGTCATATTGAGCTACCCACTTATAAGCATCTCTAAACATACTAGACCAGTAATAACACTGCCTAAAAATTTTCTAAGCTATTACTGTAGAAGAGAAGTGCCCATCACAAGCTTCATCATGAAGTCCTTGTAGCAACCTCAACCTCTCTTGCTGAGGCTTATCCATAGACCTTAGGAAGGTGCCATCAGTTTCCCTTTTATACAACTGATCATCATAAATAGCATACTTGCTTGAATTATTCCTAAGACCTCTTCTTTGCTTGTATGTCAATCCATTAGGGCACTCTCTATAAGTAAGAAAATAAAAAATATTTGAAAACCAAGGATCTCAGAGACTTACCATCAAAACTATTGAGGTTTCTTCTTCTTTACTTGCCTCCTGGTCTTCTACAATTGTTCTACACAAACTACTACCTCAAACCATTTTTGTTGGCTTTAACTCAATGTCATATTCCTAGACTTTGTCTATCCAAGCTCCTTTGGTATTGCATCCTATCTCTTATTGAGTCAAGATAATATTGACTACTAAATTAGGAACATGCACAATAGAATGTGAATGTAGGACATAAAATCTAAAATTTTTAAGTTCTCTTACCATAGCATAAACATGCTTCTCCATCTAAGAGTACCTTAGTTCATGCTCCTTGAGAGGGGTGCTCATGAAAGCAATAGGTACTTGAATACCTTCCTTGTTTTCTTGCATGAGTATGGTAGATAATGTATGGGATGATGCATAATAGTACAAAATAAACTCTTTGGTATAATTTAGATGTACTAGGATAGGAACTTTGGCTATGGCAGCTTTGATTTCATCAACAACCTTCCTTCTAGAGTCATTCCACTTGAATGTCTAAGTGCCCTTCATAATGTCAATTATACACTTGGTAATTTTAGAGAAATTAGGAACAAAATGCCTCAAGAAATTTACCTAACCAAAGAAGGACTTTATTCTAGATTTTCTTGATCATAAATTGAGCTACTGGATATCTTTAACACATTGAGGATCAATCTTAATGCTTTCTTGAGACACTATGTGACCAAGCAACTTGCCCTTTATAACACATAAGACATATTTCTTTTGGTTAAGGGAGATTCCATGTTCCCTAAATCTTATCAAAACTTTCTCCAAGTCCTTCAAATGACTTCTCTTTCCTTGGAGAAGACTATTAAATCATCCAAATAGATGACAATAATCTTGTCCTTTAAATTTGCAAAGGATGAATTCATGGCTCTCTGAAAAGTAGCTCCTGCATTAATTAGTCCAAAGGGCATTCTATTATAAGAAAAGGTTCCCCAAGGAGTGGTGAATGCTATTTTAAATTGATCATCTGGATCCACTTCAATTTGATTGAAGCTTCCGAAACCATCCAACATAGACATCATTTTAGGTTTGCCATTGTCTATAGTAAATGATCCATGTTAGGAAGATCATAGTTGTCTTTAAGAGAAGCTTGATTCAAATTTCTAAAGTCAACAAAATTTTTGATCTCCCCACTCTTTTTCCAAACAAGGACAATATTAGTTATCCAAGTTGAATGGTGTATAGGATATATGATCCTTGCTTCTAACATCTTATGGATTTCTCTAAAGATGGCATCTGAGATCAATGGGCTATAGTTGCATTGCTTTTGTCTAAAAGGGACTACATCAAGCTTAAGGGGAATCTTATGTTTAAACTCACTATTTTTGAAAGTCTTTAAATCCTCATACCCCAAGAAAAAACATCTTGATATTCAGAAAACAACCCTTTAGCCCTCGTTATTTCTTCATTTGAAAAAATACTACCAATATTAATGATTTTAGGCTTAAAATTAGTGCCTATATTCATTCCCTCAAAATCTCTAGAGTTTCCACCTTTCCTACGTCTTTCTCTTCTAATATATTCATTGTGTCTATTAAACAAATTTTCTAAAGAGATTAGATGCCTAGGAATTTTGTTACCTTTTATTTTCTCAACACCAAGCTCCAAATATTTCTTGCTATTAGGGGAGAAGTCTCAGTAAGGGATTTCACTACCTTCAAAGTAATGGTCAGTGAAAGGTTCAACTCCTTCTAGGAAACATTGGATCTTCTTATCATTGGTGAAGACTTTCCATGATTCAACATTGTTAGGCACATTAGGTTTGAAGAGGACTTCGACCTTATATTCTTTATCTTTGAATTCTAGATAAAACATATTTTCCCTTACATTTTTCTCCCTTTGAAATACTTGTATAGAGAAGGCATCAAGGTCTTCTATTTCATCCTAGACTCTGTTCCTATAGTTTTGAAGTCTTAAGTTCTTCATAGTATATTGACTTCAAACTTGTCTTACTATTAGCTCTACATCACCTTGGGATTTTAGGATTTTCAAACCTCTTTGTTTGGTAGTAGTGATACCCAATAGTATTGCTTCATACTTTGTAGTACTATTTGTTATTCTGAATTGTAGCTTATATGCAAGTTGTGTTAAATCTCCCTCAGGGGAAATGAGTACAAAACCTGCTCCAAATCTTCCAATTGCACAACTGCCATCAAACAATAAGGTCTATATCTTTTGATCATCAGGAGGGCCTACTTATTCTTCTAGAGTATTGAAGTTAGCAAACATCATGTAGTTCCCAAACTCCATTTCTTGATACAATATTTGGGCTTTAGGATCATTGAATTTCATGACACTAAAGTTAGCTTTCTCCTTAGGTTCAAGCTTGATCTTTTTATTGCCAACATAGATAATATATAGCATGAGACTAATCTAGTTTAATTTCACCTCCCATATCCTTGCAAAAACTCCTACTTAACATCATGCTATAACTGACAGGGATGTTAGCCACAAGGATGGTCAATTTCATTATTTTTGTTGGGTGTGCAGCTTAGGCTACTTGGGCATCCTTTACTTGACCTAATAGGTGGATTTGTTTTGCATCCATAGAGTAAAAATGCCTAAAGGTCTTAGTCAAGGTCAAACCTAAGGCATGGGAAAAAATTGAAGGCATGACATTATCTAAGGCACTTGAGTCAATTATGTAATTACTCAACTTGTGACCATTTACACATAAGGACACATAGAATGGATTGGGTTTTTGGCCAGGAGAGGTAGCTTAGACTGAATATTCTTCTTCTTTGAATAAAATGGGTAGGACTAGTTTTTCATTAGGAGTAGAACAAGTAATGGTACTAGGTTGATCATTACTAATGATAGTATTGACATTGGGATGAGTTTTATTACTAGTCTCTCCTTTGTAACAATCCACTAATTTTTGCAGTTCAATGGGATTAGACTTCAAGTAATCTAGGGGAGAAACTTGAATATGAGAATCCTTGAAATATTGGATGATATCAAATGAGGGATCAAACCTACCACTTGGCTCTTCTCTTGATTTTTTTCTCCTTGAAGTAGAGGGGGTGAATATACTACCCATGGTTGGTGAAGTGGTAGGAGCAGTGTTCTGAACAGGGACTGAACTTGCCTAAATTTTTCCCTTTTGGCTTCTTGTTTCTGTAGTCATTTGTACTTTGTCCAAGGTTGTGAAATAGTCATCTCCTATCTTTGAATTTGATCCATACTCCAAGTAAAAAGTTCCAGAGTCACCAAGGGGAGCAGAATCATCTTCTCTTTCAAGGTATTCCACTATTAGCTCATTTCTTGTATTGAGTTGCTTGTATCTAATCATTTCAAGATAAGAATCACAATCGTGATCTTCTCTTAAGTGGAATATGCACATGATCTACTTCTTAGAAGCTACTTTAATGGCAAGCTTCTATTGAGAAGGTGGTATTTGTAAGGCTTTTCCTTCATGTTGTCTTCTAGATATGTCCTGGTAAGGTTACTAGAATGAAGGAACTATCTTACTCATTTTCCTTTTCATGGAAATCATCTCATTTAACAAATTTTGAAGTATTTCTTCTGTGTTATTAGTTGTACTGGTAGTAGTGTTTGTGGAAGTTCTTCTTTGCACTTCTCTCTTCCATTTTTTTTGGCTACTATCAAATCATCTTCTAGTCTTATTGCCAAAGTCTAAGCATCTTGGAGACTTTCTAGACGTGCTCTTTTGATTTGAAAGCTAATATCTAGAGGCATAGAACCGATGAAGAAAATCTTCTGATTATTTGTAGTTGGTCTACTTGTAGTAGGGATTCAATTAACCAACTTGTTGAATCTCACAATGAAGTCTCTCATGGGAACACTTGGTTCCTTCTTGATTTGTGTGAGATGAGACAATAAGGCATGTTCATCTTCTGTGCTTTTATAGAGGGCCTTAACTTGATTTTAGATGTCATCCCAAGTTGTGATGCATCCCACAGGAAGATGTTGGAACCAATCATCTACATTTTCTACTAATGTCTCAATAAACATTCTTACATCCACATCTTCGTTTGTAGATAGACAATGCTATAGGTTGCAAGGAAGGAAATGATATGTTCATCTACAAAGACTTTCCCATCACCATTAAATTTAGGGAAGTTCTTTCAAGAGGCTCTTGGTAATTCATTATTAGCAGCAAGTTGTATAGGGCCAATAACATTACCCTAGAGCACAACCATTGATGCAGGAAGAATAGTTGGTATTGGCTAGAAGGTAATAGAGATGGGAGCTACAACTCCGTGTAAGGTGAGAACATTACACAATGACAAGATTTGAATGTGAAAGATAACAGGGGATGAGGAATGACTACATGTATGGGAAGCGTGATGAGGTGGTGGAAATAGATCCCCATAGATACCTTGAAACACTTGGTCCCTTAAGAAATCTCTCTCTCTTCTTAGGGGATGTTATAATATTGGAAAATCAGCTTTCCCAAGTTCTTCAAACACTAGATCAATTTGTCCTTGATTATGAACACTCCTGGTATACTTGGGATCCAGGGTGAACTAAAAATATTAATAATTGGTGTGCTTGTCTTAATCTTCTTTGCTACAATAGACCTTCCCAGTTATCAATGATGGCTTCCTCTCTTTCCAATGCAAAGCTAACTCTTCTATACTCATCCAAGGATATTCTATTTCTCTAGGCTAGTGTATTCAACTAATTGATTATATCTTCTTGTTCATCCTAAAAGTCAAGGTTGGAATGAATTACTAGGTTTTTGACCTTCATGAGGGAACACCATTTTTCCTCATGGGTCAGCAGGCACGACTCAATGAATGGGTGAGTGTCGATAAGGATGGAATTTTAAGTTCTTCTAGTGAAGCCACATAAAAACTTATTGAGGATAACTTAGATAATGAAGAACATGCACAAGATTTTATCTTTCAATATCGGGAAAGATGTGATTTAGAGATTTTGGAAGTTATCCCCATTAGAGTCGCCAAAAACTATTGGTTAACAGTTTGTCTTCCTTGGATTTGGTTTATACCTTGACTCTCAATACGCCCAATATGGTAGAAAACAAAATAGTTAATGACACAATGGGTCAATGTAGTAATATATCAAAAACCTTTGAATTGAAAAGGTACAATTCCCTTGTAGTGCAAATATTTTCAAAGAATTTGTTTTTAGTAGATCAACTAACTTGGGGGTATAATTTTAACTAGAGAGAAAAAGAGGTATAACTAGATTACCCAACACTTGAAGCAATCTAGGCTAGTTTCAGATTATAACTCACAACCTCCACAAATATAGATGTATGTAAGTCATTGCTAAGCTCATCTAATACCTAAAATGCAATGTATTCTATCCTTTGGATGCAAGATGTAACAATGCAAAATTATCTACCAATGCACACTACATAAGAAAAGAAATTATGGTCAACTAGACAACACCCAGATTGCCCCAGTTACTAAGATTTGACAATATTTAGATTGCTTTCTATTCAGTCCCTTTCATTAACTAAATCCTAGACTTCTCATACAAAAATGAAATGCATATGAACTAACTCACATAGAACAAAGGAATTGAGATAATGTTGTATATGAGGAAAGTAAAGCTTACAACCACTTAAAAGAAAGAAGCAAAACTTAGTTTATTTGTAGTCTAACAACTTTCATTAACAACACATTTCATTCCAAGCATGATACAAGACTTAAATGAACAAAAAAATCAAAATGCAAATGCAGAGTCCCACATAATAGTCCCAGCTATAGGGGTTTTCCCATATGATAATTTTGTTGATCTTATTTACTCTTCAAAAAGTTACATTTATAGGCCTTCTTAGGAATGGCTAGTTACATTTGATGATTATATTACAGAGCATCTATGAGCAGATGAGTGCTAAAAATAGGATTAACTGACTTATCATCTATTAAAAAGTCTAAGTTTATGAGGAGAATGCCAAATATGGCTACAATATCAAATGTGTGAGAGAGAGAAAGAGAGAGAGAGAGAACACTTGTCACATTGCAGGGAAGATGTATGTAAGGCTTTTGATAGAGCATCAGTTCTTCTTTAGAGTTATGGATTTAGCTCTGTAGGCCTTCATTTCTTCAATTACATTATTTAACTCCATGAAACTTGGAATAAGGATGTTGTTAGCTCTGCCCATCCAATAGTCATGCATTTCTATCATATCTTCATCTCTAGAAATCTTTGATTTGAGCTTCTCTACTGCACATTTCAAGATGCAGTCCATTGCTGTGAGTTCTAGAAGCTTTGCCACGTGGAAGTTTGTTGGATTAGATAAAAAATGCCATAAACTTAGTCTTCATTCACTCAACATCCACCAGATAATGATTATTGGTGACATAAAATTCAGTATGTAGGACCTTTAAATATTCAAATATTTTATCCATTTCCTTCTTTACCAAATCATAGACATGCTTCAATTCATTCTTAGACTTCACTGAACTCTCATAGTTGAATACCAAAGATTTCTTCCAATGAAGTAATGAATATTTGCCAAATTTAAGTATCCCATGAATCACAATGGCATTGGTCTTCATCTCAATCACCTCTTGTAACAAAGCCAAATGATCTATTAAACTTTTTGATTCCTTCTTCATTGAGTCCTTGTGCTTTGACACTACTTCTCTCAATCTATCTATGTCTAACAACATATTTACAAGATTCTTTATGAGGGGAGGACCTTGGGCCTTGAGTTCATCTATACAAGTATAACCAATTTGACCATATTGCCTCTCTTACTGTAGCTTAAGCAATAGGTTCTTGTTCTCCTCTACACTTGGATCAAATGTACTTGAAGCTGTGCTTCCAAGTTTAGCTATAATATAATCAATAAATTCTTTTTTTGAGGCCTTCAGTACCTCCTTCTAAAACCTTAACTCCTCCAACTTATCTTCTATCTTTGTATTTGTTGATTTCCACATATTGACCATAGAGTCATGCACTAGAATTCGCAAGTCAACAATTTTGATCCAAAAATTATTTGGAGTTAATTCATGAAAGTTTCCCTCTTTCTCGGGTTCTGCAATCTCCACAAGAAAATGTCTAGAAGTTGAGTCTGTTGCCAATGCTACAACAATCTTCTGCTTCTTTTCTTTCTTTGACATGGGCTGAGACTGAGTTTCTTACACGATGAGGTCTTTAGATGGAACACTCTCCCCACATCTCCTCTTCTTTCTATAAATGGTCTCTTCCAACCAAGATTTAGTTGAAAGGACATTGAGCATTGAATATAGGGCTGTAGGATCAAAGAGATTCCTTGCCACTAGAGTGTCACCTTGCTCCTATTAGCAAATGGAAAGGCAATTTCTTTAGTAACTGAAAGGGCTAGAATTTTAGCTTGTTGAGATGCATCTTTCTCCTACCCATCCAAAGGATTATTGTCACCATCTAGGTTGATGATAGGAATAGAGGAGGAGTCCTTGACTACTAATTTATCCTTCTCTTGATCTTTATCTTTCTTTGCCTCCTTATCTCCCACTTTTTCGGTGTCTGGAAGAGATCCTCCTCCACAAGTTGGAGGAACTTGGATGTACTTTTTAGTAGGTTGATCTCCTCCTCCACTAGAAGGTTGAGCTTGTCCAATTAATGTTGATGTGGGAGAAATGGTGGAAGTGACAATTGGTGATGACTAAGCAGTTCCAGATGCTACTCCACTGGCAGAACTAGCAGTGCCAGTTCTCTTCCTCCTTGCTTGGGTCCATTCTACCCACTTGTCTATCCTTTTGATGATGCCAGCCATGAGAATGTCCATTATATGAATGAAATTACCATAAGGTAGAATTGACACTATAGGAGTGTCCTTGATTTTTTCATAAGTGGAGGGCCACATATAAGACCTATCATCTGCAATATCACTAACATTAAATTTATCATTATTTAACTTGATTTCAGAAATAGTTAGCCTAGACCAGTACCTCTCTTTGGTTTGGTACTTATTATAACATTCTAGGCATGAGACCTAGATGCACAAGAATAAGGTCCTACCACAATTGGGAAGGGGATGCCAGTTATCTTCTTTACATTGGAACATAGGGTATTCACATCTAGAATCTACCTACATAATTCAACAAGCACTACTTATCTTTAGGATGCCTAGTCAAGTCTTTTCGAAAATCCATCAAATGCTCTGATCCTTAGGTATGAGAATGATGAAATTTGAATAAAATAGTTTCCAAACTAGCTCACTACTGATATAGCTTTAGGTGAGAATCTCCAATCAGGACTCTGTCATGCCCAAACCTACGAGGGCAAAAACACACAAACAATTTTTTTTTTAAAAGATAAATAACACCACTAAGTTGATAAGTTAATTTGCACGTGTTAAAGTATAGGTCTAATGAAAAATAGATATGAGATCTCCTAACAATGTCCTAACATCCCATTTTAAGTTTAAAGTCAGTGAGTATAAATAGGTCGTTAAATTTGCACATTCATTATTAAATTGATTTCGACATTTGTTTCGTTTTACATCAATATTAAACATTATATTATTTTTAATTTACCTTTCAATAACTCATACGTAGACCAACAATCTATTAGATCTACGAGAATAACACAATTTACATCTAATGTAAAATCTTATTAACATTAACCATTATAGCGTCATTAAAGCAAAATATTTAATGAAAAATATATTTAGATTATTTGAATAACGATCTAAAAGAATTATAAGTCCAATTATTTCATAGCATAAAAGCAAAGAAAAATTAACTATTATAACCTGTAAAATAATTATCTAAACTATATTTACACTTCATTCTAAAAACTAATTACATTTAAAACTATGATCTATTCTAAAATAATAATAATAATAACTAAAATTCAATAAAGTAAAATCTAAGGTAAATTATACTAAAATAACTTATATTAAATAATGTATTAATTAACTTTCTTAACAAATAAAACTAATTTTACATTAACTAAACTTTTCTAATGCTAAAATAAAAATACCGAACTATCTCATAAAAGACATATAGTTTAAAGGACTTAAACAAAACAACTATCAAATTTTTAGAACTCTATTTAATAAACAAAAATCTAAATTTATCAAATCATAACTAGAACTTTATAAATCTAATCATTTAAAATATACTAATATAAAAATATTTAAAAGTCAAACTAACACATTTACCAAATTTTACTACTTAAATAAAGTAATAACCACAACTAACATCTAATCATTAATCATAAATATTTTTTTGAAATTTATTAAAATGAAATAATACTAAATTTTACTTACTCTACCAACTAACTTACTAATACAAAATTAATAAAACAAAATAAAATATCTAACATTCTAACTTAACCTCCCTAATATTTTACCCACCCTAGGCCACTTGGCCACTAGCCTTTCCCTTCCCCAAAATTTTGGTGCGCTTTCCCAAGTCTACCCTCTCTTCCCAAGGCTTGGAAAATGCAGCAGCAACCTCCAAAAGCTGAACACACCAAGGGGAGACCAAGTAAAAAAAAAAGTAAAAGGAAATAAGTTTAAAACTGTACAAAAAAAAATCTGCATTCTCACAAATATGATTTGCTTTGCAATTAATAGGAAAATATGCCAAGGAGCCCACGTGATTCAAGGCAAGTCAACCACTTGCTGCAGGGAGAAATATGATGGGAGAGGTTTAAATATTAAACTCAAATCTGCCCTCTTTAACATTTACATGGTAGGTGAAGACCTAGGATAAAGGGGAAGAGTAATAACTTCTTTTTTTTTTTCCCTTCCCCCAAACTTTACTCCAACCTTAATGTTGACGTGACTAGCATGGAAAAGAAGTGAGCTTTCTCAAGGGTGACATCATCCTTCATGAGATGGGATGTTTGTGTTTTTTTTTAAAGAAAGAGTTAATGCTATAAAGTTTTATTGTTGAATCTATGAGATTTAGGAGCATTTTTAGGATATTAAAATTAGCATAATATTACTTTAGTTATTTATATTCATTTTATTGATTATTAATTTAGAAATTAAATTTGAAATAAGGAATCAAAAGGGAATATTTTGTGTTCCACAAAACCATTTAATTCTTTCTTCCATGCAAAATCTAGAGAGCATTTTGCTCTTGGGGAAAATTTTTTGAAGCTTTATTTTTTCTAAGTATGAATTTTTTTAGCAATGTATATGATTTGTTCAAAAAGGGGTATTATTATTTTATTTTCTTAATGGCTTTAAAACATAGGTTCAATAGTTTGATCACAACAATACAATATTTATTTGATCCTCTAATAGGTACATAATTGTATTGAAATATTAATCATATCCATCTTCCTTTCTTAACATACTTAAACTCAAAATTGCATAATTGAATGTCATCATATTCATCCTATTTTGATGTGCATATATCCAAATTAAAATTTGCAATTAAATCACATGACAAGCAGTTATACTCAAACACCAATTTTATTGGTAAACCTGATTCAAGGGCTTAGCCGGGAAAGAATTAGGAAGAAAACTCGGCTTCATTGCCAATCCAAAAAAGTTTGAAAATACAATTACATAGGATATCAATCCCAAATTTCAACAATTTACTTGAATTTTCTTCATGATCTTCATCAAGGGATTCATGACGATTTCTACAACACATTTCAAGAACCATGGGTGGAACAGAATTCTGATCAGGTGACAACAAGCAGGACGAAGAGACAATCAAACATACATATTCATACATGGTTGACACAATAGGATTCACAATGAATCAAAACTAGGGAAAGGTAGATTCTTCCAACCAGGAGAAGTCAAGCACAACACCAACAGATGCCCAATCAGGGCTATAAACCAAGAACTTTCGTTCTTCCATTTCAACATACCAAAATCATACAAGGTTTGCACTGACAGGTAGGGGCCCATAACACCCTACCCTTTTCTCCCTCTTCTCATCCTGAGAAGAGACTCTACACTGGTTGGAGTCCAACTAAATAGACCTTTCCCAAAATTGGTCACTTCTACCCTCTCCAAGGGTGAGTAATACCAAAACACCCATGCAAGAAAAATCTCAAAATTGCAAACATAAACATGAAATGAAATCATCCAAAAAAATAACATGGTTTTCAAAGCTTCCCAACATACCCACAAACACACAATCATTGAAACAACAACAAGGTAGCATAAGCATGAAACAAGAATAAAATTTGAACAAGGGAGAAGAGAAATCCAACCTTCACAAAGAGGTAATGGCAATGAACAATTTTGAGTAGAGTTTCCTTCTCCTTCCTTCAATCTTCAAGAACTCCTCTCTAAATGTAGAGATTGGGTAACAACCTCCACAAGTCTAAGAAGGGCCTCTAAATAAGCCTCAAACTCAACCACCAAAAGGAGCAATAACTATTTCCACCCACTAGCAATTCTAGAAACTCCTAACTCCACCTACACTATGGTTAAACCCTAAGTGGAGATGAGGTGAGGTAACTCAAGATAGCCATGGTCAATTTTCGCACAAAGGCAAAAAGAGACTTTTTGAGTGACCTAAAAAGTCAATAAAAGGGGCTTAGGGGTTGGAAAAGACCCCTAACCCATACCCATACCCTTTGGGTATAATAATTTCATGATTTAAGCCTTAGGAAAAAGGTTTAGAGCCAAACAAAATCTAGGAATAAAATAGGACCTACTAACTACTCTAACATGCAAATTAAGCGCTAATCTAGATTAGGGATGACTAAACTCAATTAACAATCAAATTAGTAAACTGACACTCATTTAAACCAACTAAGGTCCAAAGGGTACACAACTAACCCTAATCAGCACGCTGAAGAGCATACACAATTCACGAGTGTCAAGCGACACTAACAGAACATAATTACGAGACATTCACATTTACTGAACACGAAAAGATACATTCATACATCTCACAATACAATACTCGAATTACAACAACAAGGTTTTCAAATTTAGCACATGGAGATCAGTTCTATTCCTCCATCGGTTTCCTCAACTAAAATATCTGCACACTCATTGCACACATCAGTAGTCCCAAAAATTACATGTACATATATACGTATTAGTAATTCTCATAAATTGAAACATACATTAATAAGGGTTTCTTCATCCTACTTAATTCTTAACCATTTAAAAACTCTTAAATCAAAGTATCAATCCTACATTTACGAATTTCCTCAACATACATATTCCTAACACCTTAAATGACGAACATCAAATATCTAGAAGTAACATCACATAGCATGAAATAATATAATATGTTCAAGTATCTGATAATGTCTCGACATCTCGAGTCATGAGTATCAAAAAGATAAAGTAACAACTAAGGCCATGAGGGGTTGGGGCGAGGCCTCACAGACTCCCTTACAACTCCTAAGATAGCCTTATTGTGAAGTCATCATTCACCTTTACATATTCTTCAAATCTCTTTTCCAGCTATAGATGAGGATAAAAATGATATACCTTAGTGTTCTCATCATAGTCTTCAATTCTCAGAAGACTAGGCCAAAGATGATGCATGGCTAAAGCATCTATTAGGTATGATGACATGTAAAATTGCTTGAATGCTTTCACCCAATTCAGCCGGGAGGCTAGCTCTTCACATATGATTTGGACCAAATCAACTTGTAGTTCATCAACATAGATGACCTAAAATACATAGAAGTGATGCTCAATGAAATTTAAGACTTCTTCTTTACCCTTTAATGTTTGCAACAAGGCTAAGATATCCACAATTTCCCTCTTTAGATTGGCCACAAAGAGAGTCCTCAACATTTTACTCTTTTTGGAATGAGGAGCCTGGAACCAAGTTCTCTGCATTTCTTCTCTTATTAGAGTCTTCTTCTCATTGAAAATTGATGCAAAAGAATAAAAGTCTATGTCAGAAAATTGCTCCTTCACTAGAATTCTAAATGTCATCTGCATCAATTCTCTATTTACTAAAAGAAGAATAGATTGGTTGGGGAACAAGATTTTCTTGGTTTTTGGGTTATACCTTTCAATGCATTCCTTCACCAATTCTGGTGCATGCACAATCATGGAAAACAAATATCTTCGACTAAACCACTTTCCTTCAACCTCTATGTGACTTGATGGAAGGGTTCGGTGTTTAATCTTCTGTGCAAATTACCAAGATCGTAAAACTTGAAAGAAGTATTAAACATGTTCTTTAGCTCACTCTCTAATCCAATTAAATGATTAGACCCAACATCTCTAATTGCCATTATCTTATAGCTTCACCTAGAGAAAGAAATTATTTCAACTAAATAGCCATTGCAGAATGAGGGACCTCATTCGATAAAATTTTGATCATATAGATTAAAAAATTGGATTTTTGGCACCACATGAATTAAGTAACTCATAATTAACAACCATAATGGTTAGATTTGTCATAAACCAGGTAGATCAATGACTATTTGAAACATATTCCTCCAATATGATAGCTCATAAATCTGACCACCATGAAATTCACTTTAATATCCTGTAGTAGTGAGATTAATTCCTTTCTAGGTCCCTTTACTTGGGTTTACTAAGAACTACCCTCTTTACATGGGAATCCAAAGCAAAGACTTGTACTTTAATCTATTAAGTGTGGGGAGAGCAAAAATACCATTTTTTTTTGTAAGCTTACTTTTTGCCTTTGATTTCCTTTAGGTTAGGGCTGCAATGCATGAAATACTCCTTTTGTGCATTGAGTAATTTACCTATTTCTTTTCTGTATAAGGATTTTTCTCTTGATTTTCTAACTTAGCTCATAGAAGCCGCAAAGAGAATTCCCTACCTTGAGCATGTGAAAAATTTATTTCATTTGTATTGGGCTCACTTTACAACTGAATTGATTAGAAGCATCTTTTTGGAATATTTGCATAATGTCTTTATATTCAACTTTAGAATTCATTATCTTTGTTCTCCTCTAGAAATGAAACCTTGAACATTTCCATTAGATGGAAAAGCACAATTGATACCTTCACTTTCTAAAGAAAGAAGCAATTAGAAACATTTTCCTTTGCGATGGCCACTTTTCCTTATATATTTGTTGTGGTGTCCACAACACACACCCCATTCCTTACTAGAAATAGGGACCTCTTACTTGTTTCAACTCTCGGACTCACTGTTTGAGAGTTAGGAGAAGAAATTAGTATTATAGTTAGGAGTCCTAGAGTTAATAAAATTAAAAAAAATAAAAAAATTCTCGTGTGTGCATGAATCGAGGAACAACGTGCTTTACACAAGAGAGAGAGGGTTACAAAACCCTCCCTCCCCCTTTCTTTTGCTCATTTTTTGTAGCAAGGGCAGGGAGGGAGAGGTATGGATACACCCCCTCCCCCTTTTTTTAAGTTAAGCACGCGTGCGCATGTTGCACGCATGTGGAAGGCAGAGCATAGTGCACCCTTTTGGGCACGCGCACTGTGCTTGAGTGGTGTGCCACTACGGTGCTACAAGTAGTACACTTCTAGGTGTGCACGTGGTGCCTTTGTGGTGCTCCTACATGGTGCCCATGCCCCACACCCCTTTTTGGGTGTAGGCAGTATGGCATGCAGTGCCTGCATAGCAGCACCGCTCATGCCCCCTTTTGGGCACGCAGTGTGGCACCCGTTCAGTGCTGCTCACGTGGTGAAATGCACACCCTTTTTGGGGGCATGTGTGATGCCTGCTTAGTGCTTCTCATAGGCATGTTGCGTGCTCTTTTGGGCCACACACGGTGCCTGTGAGGTAGTGCCACTCGTGCCCCTTTTTGGGGTGTGCATAAGGCACCTGCGCCACCGCACAACGCCGACGCCCTCGCACAAACCCTCATGCCCACACCCACTTCGTCAACCTTCTTTAAAAAAAAAAAACAAATAAGTCCCTAAGGGGGACATTTCTTTTTTCTTTTTTACATTTTTCTTTTTTGATGCCCATTGATTAATCATATTTTCTTTTTCTCGTGATGCACAAGTATTATAATCAAATGGCATCCACATTTGGATCAGCAACAAAATTAGTTGTTTACAAGTTCCAAGGCGTAACCTTGAAATCACAGTTACACGATGAGTACGTGGAGATCAAAGACATGGACCTCAGACACACGGACTTGGGAGAGTTCTTAAGAGTTTGTAATAGTCCAACTGAAAGGTCATCTTTGAGGTTTGCCCTGATTTGTTTTGGATTAGTAAATGTAGCATCACATCTTGGGACTGTGCTGTCAATTGAATTGATTATGACCCTATCTTGACATTTTGTTCCCCATGAAAAGGTGGTAAAGAGCATCATTGGGGAAGTTGTCTTGGATTTGCTCCCTGATAATATCAAGAGGGTTTTTCATCTACCCAGGGCCAATCAGTTCATGAGGCTTTCATATGAAGCAGCTGAGAGGTGGCATAAGGATCATTACTAGGAGGCCATCGACATCATATATTCCTTATACTTCATTAAGAAGCTACCTTGAGGGAAGAAAATCAACAAAGTGGATATGACTCAAGGATACATGAAGGATGCCATCAGATATTCAATCATTCTCCTGAGCAAAGTTATGTGATTGCATGCAATGAGTCATCTCGCTCCATTCATGGTCAACTTCATTGAGACCATCAGGCACAAAAAGATGCCACTAGGTTGGGCCAGCACACTTAGTGAGAACTTGTGTGACTAGTTATGGATAGTAAAGGACAAGAAGAAGTTCTATATGACTTCTTATGTGGTATATCTACTTGTAGCAAGGGCAACCAACTATCCCAGGTTGTACAAGAAGGGTAGTATGTAGGACCCTAATGCATGGCCATATATAGTTTATCCTCAACTAGTAAAGAAGAAGCTCTCACCGTAGAGAAAGGAGTACAAAATTGTGAATGATGCCTTTATCTTTGCCATCATTCAATTCATTGAAGGGGATTATAGGAAGAGATTTATCGATGAAGCTAAGATGCAGATCATAGCTCTCGATGCATATTTCATCTAGTTTTAGACATTCACATACATTTGGGTTGGTGGTGCATCCATCAATCCGAAGAAACTCCCAAGGTACCCAAGTGATAAGTTGGTTCTGATGGAAATATGCTGGCAGATTGAGTCAGCTTATGAGAGGATCAAAAGACAATAGGGGCCTTGTTGGGATTGGCCTTTTGTAATAGGAGCATACTAGGTAAAGAGAAAGTAGGATATCCCAACTTTTGAGTGGGAAGGGGAGAATTATCATCTTGAAGAATATAACTCTCCCTGTCCATTCTTTGACAATGTTGGTAAAGTGGAAAACCTGGCAGGAAAAGAGTTCTATCATGAGGATGCCATTGAAGATCATTGGATGAATGCCACAAATGACTACAATGTTTGTATTAGAGACTATTGTATAATGACTTTGTATTTAGCAAAGAAGGTTCTCCATTTGACCATCCTAGATGAAATAAGGCTATAGGACTCGCAAGAGCTACTGGATCCCCTATTCAATACAGATAAAGTAGGCAAGAGGCCCATTCTTAATGCAAAAATTGATAGAGAGGAAGGAGATGATATTAATCATCAAGCGAGACATGTCATTAGAATGACAAAGAGTTGGATCAAGAAACCCTTTCCACTTGATCCAATTTAGGATACAATGATATTCCATGAACATGCTCACCCAGAAAAGGGAAAGGGAAAGAAAGTCACAGTTCCTATCTTTGCGCTCCAGTCTCCTATCAGGCTAGAAATAGTCTTTTAACTTGATCATCTAGTGGGATACTACCACCCTCCAGAGAAGAAGAAGGAAAAGAGGAAAAGGGCTTCTCCTCATAAGGTTCAAGTAGGGCATGTTGAAGAACAAGCCCCTTCCTAGTGATAGGAATCCACTCCCCAAGAGCCCTGAGATGGTGGAGCTTCTCATATCTAGGTTGAATTTCCATTACCTCTTATTTTGTTGAGTCAACAAGAAGAGGGAGAAATTATAGAGACATCCATTCATCCAGTGCATGAAGAGCCCGCTTCTCTTGTGGTTCTATAGAAACAAAAGAGGATCAAGGTTAGAATGAACAAGAGGCAAAGAGTTTGTAAAATATTAGTGCCTAATCCATCTATTCCTGAAACCATTCCTGAGGAAGAATCAGATGAGGCAAAAATAGAGTCAGATGAAAACTCGATTGGCCAAAGCCATAGAATTGGAAATAAGGAAGAATGCCACAAATACCCCACCACCCACCCAAGTTGAAACAATAGAACTCTCTTCTTTCGAAGATGAAGTACAATGGTGGGTGAATGAGAAAAGGAAGCTAGATGATGATCTTCTCTCCATCCTGAATTTTGATTTTATGCCCGTGGGTATAGAGTTAGTTGGAGATAAGATCAGAGATACCCGTATAGGTGATCTTCAATAGCAAGATTGGATGCAGATGCCACCCAAGACACAAGGTCCTCATCTCACTCCCCAATCTTCACCACAAGTTATGTTGGTAGATAAGGTTTTAGTAACACCATCACCTCTAAGTTTAGAAGAACACATTTAGAAGGAATCATCATTACAAGGAGAACCAAAACTAAGGGTTAATGATGAGCCATCAAAAGAGGCACAGATAGTAGAATATATACAACAACCTTCTCAGGAAGTTGAGGATCAAACTACAGGATCTAAAAAAATTGAGACTATAGAAGAAGAACCCTCACAATAGGAGACTCCAAGCAAAAGTGATAGAGAGAAGAATGTAGTTGAACACATTCCTTCATCATCTAGAGTCAAGGTTATAGAAAGCCATATTCCAAGATGGTTTTGGAAGAAAATAATGAGAAGTGCCAAGCACCAATTCCATGCTTCAGAGGATGATATTTGTGACATTGCTGAGATTTTGAACAAGCCCGAGTCTCCATTAGATGATGCAACACCATTTTTGTTCATTACTACTATACAGAACCAAGACTTATTTGCACAGGTGGCTCACCCTCCAGAAGGCATAGATGTAGAAGGTATTAGTCTTGAGGACTATGAAGTAAAATATATTATGTTAGGAAAGCCTACATGAGATGCATCTTGACAGATGATGACTATGGGAGTCAAGGAAGTTCCCAGCCATATGGAACAGGATGAAATTGAAATCAGAACATTTTGAAGGCAAGTTGAGATCTTAAAGGGATATTTAGTTTAAGTTATTTGTCCTCTTGATTCTAAACGCCCTAAGGAGACTTTGAATACCATTCTTAGAGAAGGGGAAGGTGTATGGCTAAGTCCATTTTTGAGAGCTTGTCAGAATTGGCAAGACAACCTTGAGGATAAGGGTGTTACTATAACCATAGGAATTTTGAGGTTATTGCATGCTACACAAGAGAATGTTGATAAGATCATGGAAATTTTGAGGTAGGACTTCAGTATCATGGATGAGGTACATGCATGGAGCAAGGATTTACAAACTCTAAAAGCCATAAAAGGGCAAAGGTACCACATTCTTATTGGTTTATATACTAGAGAGGAGTTAGAAATGATAGATGATTGGATAGAAAAGATTGCAGATGGAAATAAAGTGATGGAAACATTGCATGATGAGATAAATAGGCTCAAGGACCAAGCCCGAGAGCAAATTTTGGAAGCAGAAAATTTGTATGATGATGCATTCTTGGACATTTTTGAAGATGAAGAATGAGAGAAATTGTTGCCAGTTGAGGTATTTGTGGAAAATTTCAAAAAAACTTTAGAGGAAGTAGCTAGTGATGAAGACATCAGACAAGCCTTTAGGATAGAGGAAGCACTGTTAGAGTTGGACACCAAACTCAGAGATTTTGTGAAAACTTGAATTGAGGTGGACAACTATAGATAGAAGGTCAAAGACAAGTATGAGGCTTTGGATCTTCTAGATACTGCTAAGATTATTGAGATTATAGAGAAATTCAAGGGCAAACATCTAAACATAGTTTTAGGATAAAGACGAATAAAACCTAGATGCCAAAATTTCAATTTTGACACTTAGTAAAATTTTGAGATATTGACCCAGTCAATGACTATAGCTCCATAGGTCCATAGCTCCACAGATCCATAACTCTGCAATTTAGAGGTGCACCGACAGTTGATTGCCAGTTCCAAAAATAGCACTTTCCATGCATCAGGAGCACATTTTGATGGCAAGTTAACTTCGACACATGCCTAATGAAGGGCCAATTTCCATTTTTGATGCCTCCATGCACTTCCACTTTGGTTGATGGCTTCCTCCTACTTTCTCTTTCATGCTTTCTCTATTTTTGACATGTAAAGGACTCATGCATCCAATTAATGAATAAAATATGGATGGAGTTCCTCTAAGCACCAGTTAGATTGTCAGTTTGTATATATTTAGTTTTTTAAAATGTTTTAAAAGAATTTTATTGCATGAAGATGTCTCTCACTCTCAACATAAATTGAGGAGACGATTTCTTATAAATACCCCATGTAAAATGTAATAAGGGCCGCCATTATTGTGCAATAAAATTATGCTTTTGGTGCTAGCATTCAAAGTGTAGTTATTCTTTCCTGAATGTGTCATTTTTTTGTGGATTTTATTCATGAGATTGTGATTGAGCCAAAGGTTTATTGTGTTCTTTCTGGATGTGCAATCTTTTAGTTCTTGTGTTTGCTATAGATATATGAATTTTGCCGATGTAATGAGCTTGAGAAGAGATCACCCGATTATGTCTACATAGCTTTTTGTCTCACATGAGTGCACTTTCTATGGCCTTGTGATTTGATGAAGAGTGAAACATCATTCTATTTGTTAAAGATTCTCACTGACGATTGCATTAGTGGATTCTAGGAAGCACTGCTCCTATTTTCATTGGTTTCTTGCCAATTTCTTTGAAGGTTTAACTCGCAGTGTGTTTTGTCCTATAGATTATGTTCATTTAGGAATTTCAATTTCAAAGTCATTTGATTTCAGTTTTGTTATTTTCTTTACTAATCCCCTGTTAAAGTAGGACCTCATACTAGCTGCATTGTTAGAATTGCATACATTGAAAAATAGAAAAAATACAAAAATATTGTTCATTTGGTGTGATATTTTGAGATAGAAATTTTTTTTTTACTTCAATTCTAAGATAAAAGATTTTTTTTAGAACCAGAAAAGGCCTCCTCATGAACACTCACATTTATCTTCTACTGAGTAGATTTTGGTACATCACAAGACAAATACTGAACATTGGAGTGGATCCTGAAAAAGATTTTCTTTTCAAGAGAGGAATTACACTATGGATTCTTGCCATTGACCTTGTGCAAAATGAATTCCCAACAATATCCTTGAGATGAATTGTTGGCCTTGGATTTATCATTTAGCAATGCATATCAAGGGCCCAAATTAACTTTTATATAACACTATGCCTTCTTCCCACAAAACACATGGAATCTTATGAATAGAGCACATATTGTCTTGCTTTATACCCATAGCTTATTCATTAAATTACAACCTTTGATATGAGATAGCATCAATGATCAAGATATGATCTTAATCTTTGGAAACACACTAGAAGATGTTCACTCCCAAAGGTTGAGTAACTAAAAACATGAAGTTTTTTTTCTCTACATAGAACTGAACTCTAACTTTGGATGTTCAATCTGAGAGTTTCTTAGCACCATATTTTTCTTCTCTTAGTCCTTTATACATTTGTGAATGCCATTATTGCTCATTATTTGGGGCCTTACTTGATGAAGTTTGCCAAAGATGGAAAATAAGCAAGAATGGATGGAACCTAGAGAAAACACTTGCTTACAATAGGAAAAAACTACAGAATCAAAGTAGGACTTTCTTGTCATTAGGAAAAAACTCAACCAACTAACCCTCCCAATCCTAGATCACCTAAGACTTTAATGTAGTAGAACAACAAGAATCCTACATGGAGGCATTAGGGGGAAGTGGAGCAAGGAAAATTGAGAAAGAAGACAAAAGGAAAAGCTTAGGATGTTTGATGAGAAGAGATCCACCTAGGGGCTATCTAGACAAGAACTTGAACATAATTGGATTGAAAAATTCTAAAGCTAGAAGCTTAAAAGGGATAGAATGAAAGTCTGGCAACGTCACTATTTCCAAAATTCACTCTTTTTTTTTTCCATACACACAACTTTCACAGAAATCCATATTGACACATTTTAGACCTGATCAAAATTTTGTTGAATGAAGTAATTTTATACATTTCTCGGTCATGTTCCCAAGTCTATTGTGCCATAGCACTGTATCACAATCTACAACAACTATTCCTAAATATTTATTATTATTTGAAACAATTAATGTAGAAGGAACAGTATGACCTATACAAAGATATAAGGTGCCTGCTTTCACAACATTTGCTACTATATGGTAACCTTTTGAAACCTTCCAATTTTTATCATTAAAAGTAACTACACAACCCTCATCACCGAGTTTCCCTACTGAAACTAAATTCCTACTCAGCCTTGGAACATGCCTTACCTCTTGTAGTAGCCAATGATTCCCATTTTGCAACTTAATCTTAACTTTTCCCTTTCCAACAATTTGACAAGGTCCATTATTCCCCAAATAAACAAGCCAAAAAACCCCTTGGACATAACCAAAAAAATAACCTCTATGGGGTGTAGCATGAAATGAATCCCTAGAATCTAGAAGACAAGAATCATCAATCTTTCTAAAGAAAGAAGCAAAGAATCCTCTTCGGGTTTGTTACTTACCACATTTTCCTCCTTGTTCCCTTATGGTTTATCTCCTTCATTTTTCTTTTGAGTCCAAAAATCTTTCCTCTTATGCCTTGGTTTCTCATAGCAACAAAAATATCTCAGTCCTCTAGATTGAGACCTCTTCCCCTTTGATTTTCTTTTTGATTTCCCATAGTTTCTAGAATTACTTCCTCTCTCAATCGCTCTACCTCTTCTTTATGCATTCAAAGAAATTCCTAATGTAGATCCACCTAATGTTTTCCTATGAGTTTCCTCACTCAAAATAACACCAATTGGATAATCAAATTTTAGGGTATTAGATCCGGAAACATAATTACTCATAGCCATTACCAAGCCATTCCAACTTTTAGGCAAAGAATAAAAAATCAAGAGAGCCCTAATTTATTCATCAAAATTGAAATTAAAAAAAGATAACTAACTAGTAACTATATTAAACTTATTTAAATGATTTGGAAAAGATCCACCTTCTACCATCTTCATATTAAATAAATGCTTCATGAGAAATACCTTATTTGAAGTGGAGGGCTTTTAATAATTTGTTTTAGGGTTTGCATCAACTCTTTCATCGTCTTTTCTTTTCTAGTGTTTAATGTAAGTGATGACACCAGGCATAATTGAATACTTCCAAGTGCCTTTCTATCTAGAATCTCCCAATTCTCATATGTCATAGTTCCCTATTTCTTGGCTTTTCCTTCCAATGGCTTCCATAAATCCTTCTAATAAAGATAGTCCTCCATTTTCATCTTCCATAATTAAAATTTCTTCCCATTAAACTTCTCAACCATAATCTTACCCTCATCATCCATCACTCCCACTTAGCCGTGAGACTCCCACTGAATTGTGCAACCTTCCTACAAAGGATAGCTAAAAAAAATGATGACAATCTAGCTTTGATACCACTTGATAGGATTAACCATAGACATAAATAACAATTACATGCAAATATAACCACTATCAAAAAATAATAAATTGCATAGAAGAGAAGAAAGGACATAAGGATTTAACGTGGTTAACCCAATCCTTGAGCTATGTCCACCAACAACAAGTCAAATATTATTATTATCCATTGATTACAATCCACAATCCCTTATAGCTCAATATTGCTGCAAGAAGCTACAATATCACCATACATTATGAAATCCCTAACCATAAGTCATTTTATACAAGATTTTTCCACTTACAAAATTAGGGCTAGAATAAGTTGTCCAATAGAAAAATGGTAGCTGACATCCTTTACAATAACGAGAAAAGCAGCGCCCTAGGACCTCACAAGGGGAGCTACCCTTGACCTCATAGAAATAATCTGGGGGGAAACTACATTGAATAAACCTCTAAGTCTGATGAGGCTCCACATCACAATAGTCAAAAGGGGTCACAAGATATCTTATGATCCCTTTTAAACCATTTGATCATATAATATGTTTAAGGACAAGGGGGAGAGAGAGAAAGAGGGAGGGAGGGAGGGAGGGAGAGAGAGAGAGAGAGAGAGAGAGAGAGAGAGAGAGAGAGAGAGAGAGCTCAAATTGGCATGATTGTGCCCTAAATTTAATATTTTATGTATATGTAAATGTTATATTTTATGTATATGATCCATGTGCTCAAATTGACATGAGTGTATTCTATTTGAAATGGTTTTCTAGTCTTTATTGTTTTGATAGTATGCACTATAGTGTATGGCCACTATAGCATGCATGTGCTATTTAAACTACTATATTTAAATAGCACACTAGCGCTATTTAAGCACACTATGTTTTCTGGTGTAGGGCACCTCCCCTTTTGATGGTTTTAGGTATTATATTTTATGTATATGATCCATGTGCTCAAATTGACATGAGTGTATTCTATTTGAAATGGTTTTCTAGTCTTTATTGTTTTGATAGTATGCACTATAGTGTATGCCCACTATAGCATGCATGTGCTATTTAAACTACTATATTTAAATAGCACACTTGTGCTATAGCACACTAGCGCTATTTAAGCACACTATGTTTTCTGGTGTAGGGCACCTCCCCTTTTGATGGTTTTAGGTATTCTTGGGGTTGGTTTAAATTTTTTTAGGTGTGTTGAATAAATTACAATGGGTTGATATCTATGGTGGATCAATCATATGTTGTAAGAGCCTATAGTGCTCATTAGGGGAAAAGTTTCTAGTAGTTGCCATTGTGGCTTGGAATAGGGAAATAATGTTATTTTGAGGTAGGATGGGTTTGAGGGGTGATTTAGGACTTTATGGATGTTTTATAGTGTTAAGGTGCTCACACTCCAACATTGAGTTGTCTATATGGGCTAAAATGCTCATTGTGCAAAAAGTTGCTAAGCAATTTTGAAAAGTTGCTCAAGCAACTTTGACAACTTTTGCAACAATGGAGCAAATTCTGGTTGGATTAGTTATAACCACCCATTCTTGGGATCTAAGAATGGATTTTATGCTTGGATGAGGTTAATGGAAGTTTTGATTAAATTTCAAGTTTTATGCACTACTATACAGATTGATGTGACTGTATTACCCTAGAATGGTATTGTTTCTTTGGTGTTGTATAGACTATATGAATTTGTGTGGTAGATCAGGATTCATGGAAATGTAGAGAATTTTACTAAATTTCATTTAAGTTAAATATTTTTCTTTCAATTTTCAGGTGTGTAGAGGTAGGAGTTTTTGGAAGCTTGTTGTTTGTACAAAGCAATCACAATGCTGTTTGTAAAGAAATGACTCTAACCTAAGAACCCATTGGTGGAATTGACTAAAACCATGGAGGAAGTAGGGTTAGAGCTTGTAAATAAGGTTTTTGTTTTCATTTCTATTTTTTCAAAGGTTTTCCATGGCCAAATTAGAAGCCCTATGGTTGACTGTTGAGAGCAAGTGAGCTAGGACAGGGACAAAAGTGCCTTGGCATGTGTGCCCATAGCCTTATCGAAAAGGTTGAAAGGTATTTTGGGAATCCCTAGATTGTCCCCTAATAGGATCTAGAGGTGGAAGGATTAGAATAGAATATTGAAGGGCATTTTGGCAATTGTTTGTACTCATTGGTCAAGAGGCCTAATTAATAGGCTTGAAACTAGGGCCTTGTTGAAATTAGCATTATGGATGAAATTAGATGTCAGGATTTTGGAATCTGATAGTGTTCACAAGTACCTTAGAGATTATTAAGGAATTTTGTGGGGTGATTTGGAGAGTTTAGGATTTTTACCACCAAATAGGGAAAATAGGCTTAATACGCCTTGGAGCAATTAGGTCTCCTAGTGGATTTAAAACCAATTAGGTTGGTGAAGGGTCCAGAAGTCTGGGTGAAGTTTTAGAGGGACTCTAAATGCTTGAATAGACTAGTAAGTGTCTAAGGAAGTACATGGGGAGATCCTAGGTAGAAGATTGGGCATTCTAGGAGGGAAATCTAGCAAAGAAGACTAGGTATTTGAGGACTAGTTGGACTAGTTCCACCTTGTAAGCTTGGAATCTTACAAAGATCAGCTATACCTTGGAGGAGAAGTTGATCCAAAGGATCTTGGAGATCCTAATTAGGGAAAGGTTCTAAACCATTGGATGGTTAGAGAAAACAAAGTAGTATTTGTAGTGAAGAAACCCTAGGATACCCAACTCCTCTACATCATTTTCATAGTGCACTTCTACAAAGTGCTATTGCGTGAGTGCATTTTTTAATGATTCACCAATCCCAAGGCTTGGAGTTTCTTTGGAGATCCAACCCAAAGGCTTGGCAGCTTCAAATAGGTATGAGATGTGTTTTCCAACAAGCATATATAAAAATGGACAACATTTCTCGTGTGCTCTCCATCAGGTTTATTTGTGGTTGAATATCGATTAAATCAAGTTACATGACATTGTAGATCTCTATGTTATCTATATAACCATATAATTTATTTCAATTTTAGACTAATTCAAGCCTTTCAACTATAATTTCCTTCGAATGTATGTCCATTTTTTTTTCTCAAAAACCAATGTGTAGTATTTGGGTGGTTAGATTTTGACTCGTTCATTGGATTTTGCAACAAGTTAGTTTTTTATAAAAAGACTTCATTATACACACTTTAAAAAAAAGAATTGATTTTTGATTAGTTCTTAGTGATTTTTAGGGGTAGCGCACATATATTTCATGTTTTTAGGATGTGCTCACTTACAAAATTCGTAAAAATAAATATATACATTAAAAAATTATCCAAAAAAATATGGGGTAAACTACATGGTGTTAGCTAACTTCTGACTAGAGGGATTAAAGAATTTTGAAAAAAAATTAGGACTTTAGGGGGACCACACTTCACACTATGTTATGTTTTTATTGAAAAAGTAGTACCACTTTATGTGAACCCCTCTTTTGAGGACCTTAAACTCCACCATTTAAAAAAAAATTAATAGTTTAGAAACTAGATTAAGAGGATTACAACTTTTGTTTTAGTCACATCTTTAAAGTTTTAGTGTAACTATCTTCAAATTCTTGTGAAAGTTCACAAATCACTGATTTTAGAAGAAAAGTGACATCTTATACCCCTCCTTTGGTACCAAAAATTTGTGCACTTACCCTACTCTACCCCCAATCCAATTTTTATTGGATACAAGTGGAGTGAAATATATCCTCCTTGGGTCCCATTTATCCAATCCCACTTGAAGCCCCTACTGAATCAACTAGCTCCATTTTCCAAGAACATAGTTTTCTTCTTAAAATTTCTCCTTCTTCTTTGTTAAGTTTTGATTCTTGTATTAATATTATATTTGATTCAAATATTGTTAAATTGCACTTGAGTAAGAACTTTTCATTAGGGGCATTTAGGCCCCTAACATTCCATGTTGTTAGCTTCATGGCTTCATAGGAAGGAGATTCCTCTTCCCTGCATTTATAAGAATGTTAATTTTTTTCTAATTTCTAGCCATTCCTATAGTTGCTCTAAGTTTAGCTAAGGATTTCCTTCCTCATTTTCTACTTTGTTTACCACATATTAGGTGTTCTAAGCCTTGTAAGTTTTCCATGATACCAAGATTGTTTATAGTTTTACTAGTGGTCTACACACTTGTAACAATAGATTCAGCTTCCACTTTATCTAAATGTTCTTTTTCTAGTTCTTTTATAATTTTGTTACTAAATCCTCTATCATCCTCATCCATTTATCTACCTACTATTTTCTTAAATTTTCTGTTTACACCATTTATATTATCTATATCTTGCTAAAATTAATTTAAATCTTGGATCCCGAACTCCTCCCAGTTTTTGAATTTTCTATCTTTATTCCTACCTAGATTATCCAAAAACCATTTTTCTAGAATCTCTTCTTGATTTATCAATTCTACTTCCCTTAAGAATATCTCTACCTCAATAGAAATATATCTGCACTCTCCTTCTCTTTTCTTAACTTTTCTAGGGAAGGTGGAGTAGATTCCATTTCATTTTGTTTTATATAATTATACTCTTTTATTGTTATTATATCCAATTGTTTATCTTCCCCTATTCTAACTAAAGTGCCTAAGTGTGTGCTTTTATCTGATATTGATTCATTATTTCCCTTGGTATATGCTACATTGTGTTTTATTTTATTATTCTCTAAGTCCCCATTTTCAAATTCTTCCTTATCCAATTCCATGATTCTTTCAAGTAACCATCTTTTTTCTCTCATCACTTCTTCACTTTATCCATCTTCTTCTTCAACATTGAGATCCTTAGGGAAGTCTTCTTCATCTAAGTCAACTTTATCCAAATGAATGAGGGGATCAAGTCTATACATTATACTAGCTATGTTCGATGCTGTCTCCTTGACTTCTATCAGATGTTTCTAAACATCTTTTGTTCTAATTTCATGCTTTTCAAGATTAGAAGTTAACTTTTTCTCCTTTTTCACTTCTATATCTAACTAGTTCCTAAGCATATTTTCTTCTTCGAAAGAATGTCTACCTCCTATTGGTGTTTGCTAGAACTTATATAGCTTCTAATTCTTTTTAGATTTTTCCTTAATTAGATTAGTATCCTCATTGTTTGGTTGTCTTTCTATTTCTCAAGTTTCTTTTCCTTCATTCTCTACTTCTACATTTTCTAATATTGGATTGATAGCTTCTATATTAATCTCAAGATCTATAATCCTAGGTTGTTTTCCCTTTTTTGGTCTTTTATATCGTATTCCTTCCAGGGGTAACTTTAAGAAACCTCCTCCCCAAAAAATATATAAATTTGTGGTGAATCCAACATTAGATTTGGGGGAAAAAAATAATTTCTATTGGCGATTTTTTTTCAACATCGACAAAAGTTTAATTTTAGATGAAATTTTTCTCAGACCATAGTAAAATTTCAGAGACAATTTTTTTCACTTGATATTAAAAAAAAAAAATTTAAGAGGAAATTTTGTCCTTTGCAATAGAAAAAATAATTGTATAAGGCAATTTTTCTTGTTTATTGGAAAATATATATATATTGTATTAGGCAATTTTTCCCGTTTCTTGGAAAAAATATATATTGGATTATGCAATTTTTCCCAATGAATAGAAAAAATATATATTGGATTAGGCAATTTTTCTTATCTAATGAAAAAATAATAATGCGTTGCTGAATGTGCACTTTGAGAAAGAAACTAAGGTCATATCATCTACAAATGATGTGATTGCTCAATGAATCAACAACTAGAAATTAATTGTATGCTTATCAAATGAGTCGTCATATTATCAAAAGATTATGATCAATATTATATCAAAGAGTGATAAGAAAGTGAGGTATCTAAAGGATGACACGTATGTGGAAGGTCTTATTGCATTTATGGAATAATGGAATATGGTCGAAAAAATATTGTTTAAATTACAGACATCCTGCTTAGTGCTTGCCATTATCAGAAAGGTAGTTGATTGCCAAAAATGGGACTGGGTAAAAGCACAAACTTGTGTCACCTTTTATAAAGAAATGTGATATCAGAATGTGATAGTTCAACATTAATGACAAAAAAAATGGTATTTGTGTTTAAAATATGAAGATGATGTAAACTAATGAAATGTGTAGAATTGTATGAATTTTATGCCTATAATTTTTATAATTTTTTTGACTAAGAATTTATTCATTTTATTTTATTTTGAAGTCCCTTTTTTAACTGTAAAAAATATAAGATGTAGTTCCCGTCAAACAGGTATGTGCAAATCACCTTTTTTTGTTCTAATTTAAAAATATTTTATAGATGACATGTATAGCTAGTGCACAAAAAAAATTAAAAAAAAAATTGATGTATATTTTCTTTGTTATAAGTACTCAAGTTCGACCTTGTCAGAATCCAATAGTTTTTTCCTCCCGTCAAAACTTCCCTATCAAATCTATACCTTCTTGAAAATAAATTACATATTCGTGAAGAGGATTCTCTCCTCTAGTGATAAATATATATTTTTTATTTTTTTGATATGATTTACTATTTTTTATCATTTTTTGAGAGAGCATCTTCTGAAATGTTGAAATATCGACTTATAATATTTTGAGATTATAACATATTATAACTAATGAAAACACTCAAAAATTTATATAATGATGATATTGAATCTAAAATCTACAAAAGGGTATTTTTAGTTTTTTTTTAAAATTGAGTTTTGATAGAGAAATGAGATTTGACCAAAACAGGTTTTTGTATCACAAATGGTGACACAGATCTATGCTTTTACCCGAGTCCTCCCTGTGGAAGAGGAATCATTAAATGAAATCCAAGTCCTATTGTCAACCCAGATTTGACCCTGGAGGAGGATGAGGAGCAAAGTGATCTTACTACTAGGCTTATTGTAGCTTCCTAGGTTCTTTCTACTAATCCTGGGGAAGCCATCAAAGAGCTAGAAAATGAGCAAAAAAAGACAGACCTCTGAGCAATGTTTGTTGAAATGGGTCTCAATCTTGCTAATTTTGAAGAATAATTTGCAAATGTGATGGAGCAATAAAAATAGAACTTCAACACTTTTGGGATGTTTTGAAGGATAAAAGAAGCATCACACGAAGAATCATCAATTTAGTTAAGGTTTATTTAGTAAAAGATAGTATCAAAAAGTTTATGACATGTAATGATTGAAAGCTTATCGCTTCCCTTTTTAGGGAAATCACAACCATTTTTGGTATAGTATAGTATAGTATTATGTGTGTGTGTGTGTGTGTGTGTGTGTGTGTATACATACATATATATATATATATATATATATATATATGTATGTATGTATACACACACACACACACACACACACACACACACACACACACACACACACACACACACACACACACACACACACACACACATACACACACACACATATACGAAGATGAAATGTAAAACAAATACAGAGAGTATAATACAAAGTAAACCCCTTTTTTTGATATTTTAGTGGCATGGTTTTTCTTTTTGGCTCTAGTTATTTTATAGTAATCAGATAATGTATTTAATTATTGCTTAATAAACTTGTGTGAATCATAATTTAATTTTCTAGTAAGTATTTACCAGTTAGTAAACAATACACATGCAAGATTATGAAGTGACGGACTTTTGGGAAATATTTCAAATAATGTGTCATATCTCCAACATATATGTAAAATCCATCTACAATCTACCATCCGATGGTTATATATCAATAGTTGAAAGTTTATTTTGGGCCAAATGTCTTAAAGGAAATATCAACCTTTTTCGGTCTCTAGAATGGTGATATGTCTCCTTCCACCCTCTATCACTTGTAGTGGACATTAAATAGATGTCTTGTCACTATCAATGTCATTCCCTCTTTTGTCGTATTCACATGCATTATATCTTTTTCGGTACAAAATTACATTTATAAAGAACTTTTGTAAATATTTAATCATTTAAAACAATTGAATTGGAAGTTGGAAGGAAAAATGTTTAGGGACCATGGTTAAGATTGAAGAAATTTCTAGGTACTCATCTTATTTATAGGAAATTGAGCTTCTTCCTTTGTCATTTCTCATCTCGTGTTTTGTAGTCACTAGTTTGTTAGCTATAGTGCTCAATAAATTTTGGTATGGTTTACTTAGTTGGTGGAGTAGACTGGTAGTCATTGCTATGTAACTTGTAGCTAATGTAATTTTCAGCCAATTAGTTAATTGGTGTGGTAGTCATTGTTCTATAGTTAATTATTTCTTGAATCATCATATTTACATAAATTATGAATCAAGATGGACACTCTAATTTGCTTGACATACAAATTGGAAGAGGACCAGAAAGCCTTTTTAGGGAACATCCTTGATGAAAACCTCCTATCAATTTGCAATGAGGTTGTTCCCGTTTTATATTTCATCATTCATACCATGAAAATGGTTCTGGGGCACACATTTTTGGAGAATGAGAATAGGTAATGTGTCAACATGGATATTACATATCATTTTATAACCTCTCTGCTCAACCTCAGAGAAGAAAGGGTTGACATTTTGATGCTCCTAAGTAAGAATTTTAAATAAAAATACCTAAGTGATGACACTGACATTACTTCTCATGTAGCATTAGGGGTGGGGATCCCTTGGGCAGGTGAAATCCACAAGCTTCTAGAACCTGGTCAGAATGTGGCCCTACAACCATTTTTGCTGGGCCTAATTATTGGGCAGTTGAAGCACCATAAGAAATGGGTGAATTGGAACAATTTTTCTCTAAAAATGGTATAATTAGGATGAAGTGGTAGATGACAACTAGTGGCTTCAAGATTTCATAGACTCAGTTGGGTCTTGTGCTTTCTACATAAACTAGTACAATAGCACTAGGGTTCTCCATTATTAACATTTTTTTTTTCTGGTTTCTATTTTGTTTGATCAAATTACAATCATTGTACATGCATCTCCCTATAGATTGTAATTTTCAAGGAATATCAATGAAAATTTTGGAGTTCTATATAAAATTGTGTTTTATTGTTGTACTTACTTCTGCAATGTTTTGGCATTTTCAAAAATTTCCTATAAAATTGTCAGTACCTAAATGTGGATGATATTGAACAATCCAATTTATTTCTCCATTAAATGGGTTTAAAATGAATCATTGAAATTCTTATTAAAGTTCTATACATTCATTTTTTGTGCTGAAAGTATCATCAAAAAACTATTTTATTTTTAAAAATTAGAAATATTCTAATATATTTAAGAACTATAACATTAATATTATAAAGGGGATGCCTCAAGTACCATTGGATGAACAAAGATCAACAACTTTAGATGTATTTCGTGTTGATTTCTTTAATAATTGACTTGTTTTCCCAAATTCTCCTAGAGAGAAGACACATAGAAAACACATATCAAGTGTGAAATCACTATGCTAATAGTAGCACCGTTTAATCAACTTAGATCGATGATCCAAGATGATTTTTAAATAAATTTTGGGAATGCTCAACTATTTTTATAAATGTCACCTAGAAAGAAGACACATGTCAACTCTAATAACTAATAATGATGTTTCATTATTCATATTGTAATAATCTAGAGGAGACGATATGTGTATCAGATGATATTAACTTTTATTATTTTATAAGCTATTAATTTGTTAAATTTTTAATTAATTTAAATTTGATAAGTATTTTTTGGCAACTATTAGGTATAAGATTATTGAATGAAAATATATAACTACTACCATACAAGTGTCAAGCATGAATTCATGAATTTTTTATTTTTAAGTTCAAGAATTAATCTCAAGTTCAAGGCCTATGCAAGCTCAGGAAACTAAATTGGACAATCAAATTTATTTCTCCATTAGATGGGTTTAAAATGATGTAGTGTCTACCCCTAGTTCACATTTTTGTTTTTCTTGCCAAACTCTTTTAGGCCAATTTATGTTGGATGATTAGTATTATTATTTTAGAGATTATTAGATGTTGGTTTACACTCAGTTTATTATATGATGAGATTACTTGGTACTCTATATTTCATGCATGTATGATGATTATTCAAATTTTTTCAATTATCGATGATGATTAGTTAGATGGTTTATTATTCCATGTGATTCTTATGGATACTTACCCCATACTGCATGTGTATGGTGTGCGTGTTGTTTTATTTATGTATGGTGTTTCTGATGTGGTTAAGGAAGGGAGTCGTAGTCACCTGCTAGTCGGGATCTACACGATGCACCACTTCCTGCCATTGTCTGTTTAGCTTAGAATATTGTGTTTGTACATGCGTGGATTTTATGCAGGTTGTAGGTACTGGGTATCGACTTCCCTGAATTGCCAGGATGAGTGTACCCTATCGCATTGTCTCAATGGTAAGAGAGGGGAGATAAACTCTTAAGTCCAATTCCTAAACCCTTTAGCCAATTGTCCTAATTAATAATTAGGACAAGTATCTGAGTTAAGTACCCTCTGAATGCATCAAATGATGCAATTTCGAGATTATAACCCTTTTTGTTTTGATTTAGTATGTGTTTTTCTATGTAGGGTTTTTGTATGTTGTTGCTTCCGCTACTATGTGTTGATGTGTATGTTATACATTCTTACTTTTAAAATAAAAAAAAAATGTTTAGCAAACTTAGTGAAACTTTAGGTTAATTCTTTTGGATCCCTTGGCGGGGCGTTACATCTGGTATCAGAGCCAAGTTTCTACATTGGGAGCTCTGGGTATATTGGAACGCCACTAGTGTTAACTAGTTGAATAAAAATGAAAACCTTAAACTGAAACTTGAAACTAGTTGAACAAGAATTAAAACTTTAAACTATCATGTGTATCTCTTTCAAACTGAAAACTTGAACTAGTCAAACTAAAACAAAACTTAAACTGTTAGTAGTATATTTTTCATACTTCAACACTTAAACCTCAAAACTGAAATTATACGTAAACCTAAACATAGGTAAAACTAAAAACTAAACTTATCGTTTTCAAAACATGTATCTTTTATCTATACATCATAACTCGTATATTTTCCAATGAATTTGGGATGTTGATCCTTGTTTAGAATGTTTTAGGGAATCTATTTCAATATTTGTTAAAATGAATGTCGGATCAATATGGTTTTCGGTTTACTATTAAACCATAATCATATTGCTCTAACTGTGTTGCAGTGTTCTCAGTAGAGCTATATCCTCCTACAAGGGGAAAGGGTTCAATGGGACCCACACAGTGAGTTCTTAACTTTACCATCTTTGTAGGCTTCCAGGAGTAAGCCTAAGTCAAGGGGGGGTGGATGTAGTGCTTGCCCCTAGTTCACATTTTTGTTTTTCTTGCCAAACTCTTTTAGGCCAATTTATGTTGGATGATTAGTATTATTATTTTAGAGATTATTAGATGTTGGTTTACATTCAGTTTATTATATGATGAGATTACTTGGTACTCTATATTTCATGCATGTATGATGATTATTCAAATGTTTTCAGTTATCGATGATGATTAGTTAGATGGTTTATTATTCCATGTGATTCTTATGGATACTTACCCCATACTGCATGTGTATGGTGTGCGTGTTGTTTTATTTATGTATGGTGTTTCTGATGTGGTTAAGGAAGGGAGTCTTAGTCACCTGCTAGTCAGGATCTACACGATGCACCACTTCCTGCCATTGTCTGTTTAGCTTAGAATATTGTGTTTGTACATGTGTGGATTTTATGCAGGTTGCAGGTACCGGGTATCGACTTCCCTGAATTGCCAGGATGAGCGTACCCTATCGCATTGTCTCAATGGTAAGAGAGGGGAGATAAACTCTTAAGTCCAATTCCTAAACCCTTTAGCCAATTGTCCTAATTTATAATTAGGACAAGTATCTGAGTTAAGTACCATCTGAATGCATCAAATGATGCAATTTTGGGATTATAACCCTTTTTGTTTTGATTTAGTATGTGTTTTTCTATGTAGGGTTTTTGTATGTTGTTGCTTCCGCTACTATGTGTTGATGTGTATGTTATACATTCTTACTTTAAAAAAAAAAAAAAAAATGTTTAGCAAACTTAGTGAAACTTTAGGTTAATTCTTTTGGATCCCTTGGCGGGGCGTTACAAATGAATTATTGAAATGCTTATTAAAGTTATATAAATTCATCTTTTGTGTTGAAAGTATCATTCCAAAATTATTTTATTTAAAAATTAGAAATATTGTATTATATTTAAGAACTATTCTATTAATATATATATTTCTAATATATTTAATAACTATTCTATTATTTTATTATATATATTATAAATATAATAATAAATTATATATACTTTTAAAATAATATAGAATTAAGAAGATGTAACATCTTATTGTCAAATTGTGATTTTGTATCCCCCGACCCCTTTTCTGTGAATATGTATCTTTAAATTTTAATTAATGGAAAAGGTCTATTCATCAAGAAATTGTGATATTGCTATTAGGATGTAACATGGGTCATTGAGTTTGACTCAAAAAACTACACAGTTAAATCTTGATAGCAACATCACAATTTGACTTGTTGTGGAAATTATCTCCTACTTATCAATGTTATTGTCATTTAGTCTTAAAAAATTAAATACTTATATTTATAAGGCTAATTTTTTATTTTAATTAATTTGATTTAAAATACGATAATTAAATATCTAAAATTTTCCAAAATGAATATATCTATAGATTATAATATTATGTATCTTATGAATAATACCAATTATACTTTTACTTGTAACTTACTAACTACAAATATTGATGTTTATTTATATATCTAATTATTGTTAAGAATGACTTAGTATCCATCATCTAACTCCTAATCAATGAAACTGTCTAATTAAATTTCACATATTTATAGTTATGTAAAAAACAGATTTATTATTTATTATTATTATTATATAATTCATAATATAATTATCATAATGTCACAAGCATTAATATAATAAAGAAGATGCTCTGGCTACTATTGGATGAACAAAGATCAATGACTTGAGATGTATTTTAGGCTGATTAAGGCAACACTCGACTTATTTTCCCAAATGACTTTGGAGAGAAGACATGTGGCATACATGTATCACATGTGACTAATCCCTATTCATTTAGATGTGGTAAATAATATAGTGACACAAAATTTTCATCATTTATATTGTACCAAAAAGGGGACACACCATCCACTATTTGATTAATAAAGATCAATGATTCTAGATGTGTTTTAGGCCAATTTTAGCAACAATCTACCTATTTTCTCAAATGCCCCTAGAAAGAAGACACATGGAAGACACGTATAAAGTGAGAAATCACTATGATGTAGTGCACTAATGCAACATCTAAAGAGGCAACAATCAATGCACCAACCATCTTTCGATCATTAAAGATCAACAACTCGAGATGTATTTTAGGTTGATTTTAGCTATAGTCATCTTTTTTCCAAAATTTCCCCAAAAAAGAAGTCTTCAGAAAGAAGTCTCCGACTCTTTAGAAATTAGCAATTATTAGTAAAGTTAATCTTGAATTATACTATAACATCACATATTTTATAATAACTTATAATACCAGCTGTACACTATACAATGTACATAACAATTAATATCAAACACAATCTCAACTCTTACAATTCTACAATTTGCTTTTGTGTAGACCGTAAGGGTTTATTTTCATTGTTCAATCTTGGATCTCTACACAAACTATCAAGATCTTTGCAAAAGCATTGGAGCATCACTAATCAGAAAGGGGTTACAATTTGCAAGTTGCAATGCACTCCTAGTCTTCTAAGAGTCAAGATAGCTCACAAACTATAGTTATCAATTTGAGTTTCAACTTTTTTGGGTAATATCCTAAACACATTTTTCTTACTACATTATTTTACTCTAAGTGTAGTATCGACTATAGAATTTTAGGTTTAAAAATGAATTTATCATGTATTGTAAGCCTAAATTCTTTATAGTCTAGCAACTAGGTAACTTGGAAAGTTAAATAATAGGAATATAATTTAGGGTTTAAATGTATAATCATGTTTGTAAATTGAAATTTGTGTTTGTGTATAGTTCAGTAAATTTTTCAACGATGATGAAAACATACAAGAGGAGTGGCACTAGCATTGACAATGGAAGTACAACCCAAAATAAAATACAGGGGACTAGGAAACCATATTTTGACTTGCACAAACTAGTTAACATGCTAGGTTTTATTGATGAATTCCACAATATTTGTGGTCCTATTATCTATGGAAGGAGTATGAAGGAAATTAGACATGCAATTGAAAATAAGTGGAATGACCCACAAAATGAGTCAAAATATATTAAAATGAATCACATGATAGGGTCTTTTGTAAATAAATTTGCATCATGGACCATGGGAACATTCCGCTTGGGGTTACTTCCCATATTCCCTTGTCCAGAATTTGTAATTGTTTGTGTCAAAAACTATGATAAAAAAGAAAGGCATTTTTCAATCAAAATACATAGGAGGTAATTTTGTCGATAACATAAAGTGAATTTTCTATTCTATTGGCCCTAGGGTATGAAGCACAAAACCCAACCCACATTGACTGGGAAGAACTAGTAGAAATATATGAGAACTTATGACTAGATAGGAAAAAATTGTATATCAAAGGATTAGTAGATGGATTCAATCTTCCTCATGATCATAAACCACCTTATGAATTGGATATTTTTTTGTAATGGGTTCATGATAGTATATCCCTATGATCAATGTGTTTGGGTTTGGAATGTAATGAGAAAGTGGGTGCCAACATTCTGGAAATGATTTTTAATATTCATTGTCTACAAGATCTAGTAAGATATAATTATATTGAGCACATTGTTAATTGCATGAAAGAACAATTGTTCATAATTAAAAGAGGTTAACACTCACAAATGACATTTAGATACACGATCTACTTGTACTATCTTTTGTTATCAAAGCATTGTCAAATAATTGAATGGACAACCATAATTAGGATGAGTGATCCCCAAGGGGACTAAAACTACTTTGTAGACTTCTTTTTGGCACCCCTATTTCATAAAATTATAAGCACTTCAATGTCTAGATTGCCTATGTCTTGTAAACAATGCATTCAACTAGGAAGTCAAATTCAATTGGCCAACTAGTACTTTATGGAAGATTACATTATATCAAGGGTTTACAGTTCAGTGGTATAACCCTAAGAACTTTTAATATATGTGACAGAGAGGGTATTTGTATTAGAATATATATGACATTTGGAAAATAAAAATGCACTCTTTCATGGTCAGAAAAAGAAAACCATATTTCCTTCCTTGGTTATTGCATTTGGAGGGTTCACATTTGAGAGAAGAGCATTCAAAGTTGCATATGGATTTTTTATAGTTTTTAAATTTGATGATGTCTGGCACTGATAGTATGATCCACTAAACCTAAGTGGTACAAAGCTTTTACAAATGGGAGCTCCACAAGAAGATGTTAGCATGAGAGTATGCCATTGATTGAAAATTTTAAAAACATGGATTCCTAGGGAGCGGTCAAAATAGAGATGGAGAAATGCACTAGTGAAAACAATATTTCAATAGAGGAATTGTCAGCAAAAATCAAAGAATAGCATAGACAGAAAGAAAAAGTGTAGCTAGTGACATCCTAAAATTTCTACTAGAAAGGGGATCATCTAAGTAAAAATCTATTCCTAAAGCCATAAATAAAGATTGTGTAGCTACACATTGGTGTTGATAAAAAACTAATGCATTTTAGGAAATGAGGAAGAGTCTCTACAACCCTAAGACCTTTGTGAGTTTTGAAGACTTCCCTAAGGATGAAACATTTAAAAAATTATGGGATAATGAGCATCTAGTACAAAAGCTGCACATCATGATACTGAGGATGAAGAAAATGAGTATGAGGTTTCTACGGATACTACATCCACTACCATTGGATCCACATAATCCACTCCCCAAACTGCTACAACTAGTACATTTGATTCAACTAGACCATATGTCATACCCAATTGGAAAACATAGGAAAATAATAGGGCACAAGATGATAGAAAAAATGGGCTATCCAAGTGATGGTGGGCTAGGCCCAATAGGTAAAGGACCTTTGTATCCAGTCCCCGTAGTAGAGCCACCAAAACTTGGTCATAAACTAGTCATTGGAGAAGAGTCAAATGAAATATTAGGGTCATAAAAAAAAGTTGAACCCATGAAATTACTCATCCCAACTTAAATTCATACTCCCACTATTGGTACATCTTCAAAAAGGACATTATGACTGCACTTTGACAAGAATATTGTAATTGAATGTGCAAAGAAGAAAAAGGTTAAGCACACTAATACTTGTTGAGTGGTCATTTTAGAATGATGCTAACAACAAAAGTTCTCTTGAATCTCTCTCTTGAAAAGCTAATCAATGACCAAATCCAAGGTTTTGGGTGGTCATTTTTCAACCTGCTGGGTAGCTCAATTGAAGATAAGTGTGAATGTTCAAAAGGAGGCCTTTGTTAGTATCCACCAATTCTCCACAACTTTTCTAAAATGTAACCACAAAACCAATATTTTTTATATATATTTTGTTTTACGATGAATGAAATTTATTAATGCAACTATATGAATTCCTATTTTAACCAAATGTTTGAAAAGAAAATAACAAAGATAGAGTAACAAGAAATTTAAAACAAATTACTAAAAGGGAAATTCCTAATGGACATAAGCCAAAGTAACAACACACTTGTGAATTAAATTATCAAAAGAATCTAGTAGGAAACTAATGAAATTAGGAGTAACACTTCCTCAACTCCACTGATGCAATCATTGATGGGAACTTCAATAAAAACTGAAAGATGTTTCAACTTCAATAAAAACTAAAAGATGTTTCAGATTTCATCAAACTGCATGGCCATAGAAAGTGTGCTCACATGAGATAAAATACTATGTAAGAACAATAGTGATCCTTTTACCAATTTGTCACAAAATTTTTTTTTACTAATATAAGGAAAACATCACAATTAAAAGATCACACAATTATAAAAATGTAATAAAACCATTAGCTCCATTATCATTCATGAACATGAATTCACAAAAAAAAAACACCCTGACAAGATTTACTACACTCAGAATGAGAGTACCAATATAATTTATTATTGCATCAAAATTTCAGCCTTGAATACATATTACATCCATGTATTTAAAAGAAATCTTCTCCTCTTTTTATGTTAGGAGTGAGAGCTCTTCTAATGCAACTCATGTTTAAAAACTAATAAAATAAAGCTATTGACATACAAACTGACTCTCTAAATGGTGTTAAGTAGGTCTCTACCCTTGTTTATATCAATTAATGGGTACATGAGCCTTTGTATGACTTAAAAAAATGAAAGAACAAAAATATAAGAAGAGAGAAGTCATGAGATGATCTGAGAGTCACTAAGACTTCTAAAAATGCAAGCTTGGTCTTCTTTAGGTGTTTTTAGGAGTTGAACTATTGTCAAAATGCATTTTTGATACATGGAATGCTTAAAAATAGCAACTGATAGTTAACTATTGATGCACTACTTCATCTTCAAAATTGTAGGTACACCTCTAAAAGGCACACCTTGAAAAAGCACACCTTCGAAAAGCACACCTCTAAAAAGAACACCTTGAAAAAGTGCACCTTTGAAAAGCCCACCTTTGAAAAACACACCTTGATGACATGACCAAAAAATTGACAGAATTTTTTCTAACTCCACAAATTTCTAAGAGTGAGAATTTTTCTAACTCCACAATTTTCCAATAGTGAGAATTTTTCTAACTCCGCAATTTTCAATTTCCATCATCTGGGTCTTGTTGACCTTCAACCAAAATGATGTGTGGATGTTCCCTTTTAAAATTTTGGATGACTGAGGTGATTTCTTGAGGAACTAACAAGTTTATAATTTTCCCTCACTTCCCTATTGAAACCATGAAGTGTGACTTCTTAGGAATTCTTTGGAATTTGAAAGTCATGGGTTTGAGTGTGATCTTAGCTACCACAGAAGATTAGGAATCCATGGTAATTTTGGGAACCTTAGGGGCCTTTGGATATTTTAGATATCCATACCTGCACACCTTTAGAGATAATCAATTCACAAAATCTTCAAATTATGCACCTACGCACCTGCAAACCTTCAAGGTGTAGTGCTATGAAATTAGTGTGTAAAGAACATCAAAGTTAATCTAACATTCAAAAAACTAAAGAAAATAGCAATAAATATGGGAGGACCAAGGAAACACTATAGAGGAATACAACCAAGTATGATAAGCTCCCCAAGTGTGACCTTGATACTTCAATGTGTCCAAATGATGGTGAATGTGTGCTCAAGCATGCTTCAAACTTCAAGTGATGAGTTATAGTTGATCATGAGGGTGAGTGAATAGTTTTAACAATGGAGCATGGAGGGATTGTGCCATTATAGATGGTATTTTGGTAGTTTTTAGGCTCTCAAAATAGCATTATAACATTATCATAAAAGGTGTTAGATTGTGAGAGGGGGAGGGTCCAATTTATAGGCTAGGGATGTGAGGATGGAGGGCCAAGATGCAAGGATGGAGTAAGGATGAGGGAGGGCTAGGATGCAAGGAAGGGGAAGCACATTGATTGGGATTCTTCAAATCCATGGCCTTGTGACAAGTGTCACAAGGAGATTGGATGAGGGAAGAGGGTCAAAATGGAGGGTCAAAGGGAGTTATGAGGGAGAAGGAGTGTGGAAGAGGGATGTAAGAGGCATTAAGGCATGTAAGAGCCTTAAAATTCTTGGATAGGAATGTAACAAAGATGAGATAGGACTTGACTTTGGCTTGGGTTAGGAAGTCTTAACCCTTGTTTAAAGTTGTGCACATGTTTAGGGAAGGGTTAGGCTTAGCTTAGATGGAGATTAGGATGTAAGTGGCTTGGGATTAATGAGATAGGTTAATTAGCAAGCTAAGTGAGGTTAGCATGGGCGAATGGGTTGGATTTGGATAATGATAGGGCTTAGGAATAGTTAGGGGTTTGGAAATGATTTATTAAATATTTTTTAATAAAAGGGGATGTGGGATTAAATTATATATATATTTATATTTATTTAATTTAATATAGGAATAGGGATTTAATTGATAATTTGACTTTGGGTTATCATTTGATTTTATTAATTGGACTATAGTTAATTAACTAAATAAATAAACTAGGGGATGATGATTAATTAATTAAATATTTAATATTTAATCAATAATGCCCTAGAAAATGACTAAATAAGATTACTTAGTGATGTAGTCAAATTTAGGTGTCTACATTGAAATTGATTCCTATGATCATTTGGATCATAGATGAGGGATGCATAGTGGCATGGGGCTCACTAATGCTCATAGAGCTATATCAGGACTTGTATCAGATAGTATATCAAGACACAAAGCTCCACCAAGGGAGGAGTATGGTCTTTTCAACCCTGCTACAGATTTGGGCTTGTGAGCATATCACAATTTTTAGACCAATTGGGTAGAGGGACAGGAAGCTTGAGGAGCTAGTGGTATATAGTTGGGGAGATCCGCTAACCTACCATCATACAAAGGAGGTGGACTATTGGCAAATCTAGATTGATGAGATCTAAATAGTGACATGGAGGCTATACATAGGTCTCAGGGAATGGGTGGAGGAGAGGCAGTAGAGACCATACACTATATCACCATGTTTTTATTTTGGTTGGTGGGATTATATAACCAAGCAATATTTGTTGGACAAGGTGCTGTGATAGTTTTGATGGCCCCAAGATGTGCCAAGTGATCTAGTATGATACTAAAGACTGACTAGGGAGTCAGTGACATTATTTGGGAAACCCTTACAGAGAGAAGGATTGTTTCAAGCATGATAGGTCATGACACCCTAGGATTGGGATTGGTTCATTAGGCCAACAGATGTTGGGTCCACATAGGGTTATAGGGATTAGTTCTAGTACCTAAGCCCAGTGGGGAGAGCACAGGTGACCAAGGCAATAGTGGTGGTAGGAGAGATTTCCTGAGTGGTGGGGAGGGGGAGGCATCACAAAGGAGGAGATAGAGGGAGGGAGAGGAGGAGAGGGGGTAGGAGGGTATGAGGCCACAAGAGAAGGTGAGGCCACAACAAGAGGGAGGATAGGGGTCCCAGGGGCCAGTTGGAGGAGGAGGAGGGTCTTCATTAGGAGGAGGAGATGGTGGACTGGTCAAGAGATATGCATCCCTATAGCAGGTACATGATGCCATGAGCTAGCTACTATGGGATAAATAGTGCAAGAGGGACCAGCTAAGAGATAAGCAAGATTAGTTCAATAAGGAGTGGGATGCTACCTAAGGATAACTAGACAAAACAAAGATTGAGCTAGGGGGACTGCAACTAGAGTCAGGGCATTTGGAGGGGAGGTTGGAGGTGATGGAGTTGCAGAGGGATAGACTCTAGGGGAGGGTGGATATTCTGAAGGAGAGAGACAAGATGGTGGTGTAGGTGGTGACTCTCAGGGCACATATGACATTAGGGGGAGGGTTGGAGGAGTTGAGGTGACTAAGGGGGAAGGTGTAGGATCTACAAGAGAGGGAAGGCTTCTATAGGGGGAGATACAATGCAACCATGCCAATGGATCAGATCGAGCATTATAGGCATCCGACATGGTTGGGTACAACTAGTATGCACATAGGCATGTTAGGTGGTGGGGAGAGTGGGTGGAGTACTAGAGGGTCTTAGAGGACTAGCATGTCTCAACAGATAGGGCATAGCCATAGGTCAAGGCATAGCCAAAGATGGGAGAAGGAGACAACTAGGAGGAGGGATGAGGCAGAGAGTTCAGGTACTAGAGGAGGAAGGGAGAGACACTGGATGAGGCCACCACCACCACCAATAGTAGTGTAGGGTGAGGAGAGGGACCCTTACAAGTCTAACAATGAGGACATGATGGACAAGGATACAGATGAGCAATGATATGCTATAGTATTGTGATATTCAGGATATTTTGGATAGAGATGTATTTTTATAGCCATAGATCTAGATGCACTTATATTGATATATGTACTACATGGACACTATATTAGACTATGATGGACACATTTTATTTGTTTGTATTCTCTCAAGGTTGGGCAATGTATTGTTTATTCTTTTAAGGATATGATATATAGATATGATGAGCATTCTTTGGGGTGGGATATGTGTGTAATGAGTACTGTGCCTATGAGATTGTATTATTTTGTGTACATTTATGAGATGTATTTGGATATATGTGTAATGTGGAATGACATGTGTTATGCAAGATGTGTTGCTTGATATGAGATGGATGATATGCATGATGTTACTGATGTGTGTGACTGTAGGATGTGATGTTGTTTATGAGATAAATGAGATGCATGATGTTATTGACATTTTTGAGGCAAGATGTGATGTTATTTATGGATATATGAGAAGCATGATGTTTCTGACACTTTGTGATGCAAGATGCATGTATGTGATATGAAGAAAGAATAATAATGAAAAAAAGACCATGATGATGTAAAATGATAAAAATGAACCAAAAAAATATGATGATGCAAAAGGATAACTAAAATGAACCTACAAAATATGATGATGCAAAAAATGATAACTAAAATGAACCTAAAAACTATGATGCTGCAAGAAAGGATAACTAAAAGGAACCCAAAAACTATGATGATGCAAAAAAGGATAACTAAAATGAACCTAGAACTATGATGATGCAAATGGTAACTAAAAAGAAATCTAACACTATGATGATGCAAAATAATAACTAAAATGAACCACTATCATCTTAAAATGGAAGAACTTCCATTTTAAGAGTGTTTAGCCCTCTGAGTAAGTGGTTTGGGGTCATGTCAAGCACCTTGAATGGCTCTTTGCATGGATCTAGCTGTTTCCCCCTAGTTTTGCTTCTCTTGCCCTATTTCCAGCCTCTTTCTGAGAACTTTATCTATGAAACTGAAGACTTTGACTTTTTGGGTCAAGGTCAACCTCAAATTTGACCTAGGTTAGGGATGACCTCATCCCTGACCTAGGGTAGGGTCAACCTTGTCCTTGACCCTAGGTCAAATTTTCAAGTTTCAAGAGTTTTGGGATATCAGGCTTTAGAAAGTTTTAATTTCCCACTTATAGGTCAACTATTTTGGCTTTCAAAATGGTAAACTCTTTAATTTCATTTAATCTAGGTCCATTTCTAGGGGTTTAGGTTAATTTGGATTTAATGATACCATCTTGGCCTTCTCTAGAAGTTTGTTCCCTAGATCTCTATATAAGGAAGCCTCCTCCTCTTATTTTCTTTAAGAATGCATGAGAAGATATATTAGACGATCCATTGTCAAGCATTCAAGGATTCAAGTGTTGAAGATCCAATTCAAGGAGGTCCATTGTTAGCTATTGAAGGATTCAATCTCTATGGAGCCCTCTTGTTGAAGATTTCTCCATCCATATTCATCTTAGCCTCTTCCTATATGAAGATCCATTCAAGATTGGTGTTGAATATCTAATGTCATTGATTTGTGACATCTTACACACAATTCTACATTCATTTGGAGCATCCGTACTTGTTGATTCAAGGATTCAAATCCTCCACAAGGATTTCAATATAAGAAAGGTGAATAGTTCCATTTATTTTGTTTATACATATTACAATTTCAATTACATTTCAAGGTTGATTACAAACTAGGGTTTGACCAAGGAAAACCCCCCATGCAAATAAAAAACCATTTTTCTTTTAGGTATAGGTACATGACAATGAATTAAAGTACATATTTGGATACCCTTTTCACCAAACTTGCAAGATCCACAAATAGATTTTTTTTCAGAGCTGTGCAGGTCAAGGTCAACTTTTTGGGGTACAATTGTACCCCGGGGTGAGATTATGCCCCGCTATATGGGTCAAGGTCAACCTATCCTCGTAAGGATTTTTTTTTCTAGGTTTTCTCGATCTCAACATTTGCAATCCAAAGCAAGTTGCAGAATTTCCCAAAACTGTGCACAGACATTAGAAACTATCATTTTCTATATTTTCCCTTCTTTGTGGTTAGTATTTGTCTTTTATTCATTCAAGGTTTCAAGTACTTATTTTCTATAGTAGATTATCGGATTTCATCCTATATTCATATTCTCCATTGTTTGATTCATTTGTGCATTGATCACTTCCTTGAGGTTAATCAATTTGGATCATTCCTTTTAGGAATTTGGGTTAAGGACAGATTATATATTCCCCCTCATATTCATATTTCCCCTACATATATTTTCTTCTATTCATTTTGGTGAACTTGACACACTTACCCTCTTTTCTTTTGTGGAATTAGATGCCCTTTTGTGTTTTATGGTGTTAAATTTCCTTTTATCTTATCTTGTTGGTGTTAGATTCATCTTCTATGTTAAATCTTGCATGCTAATTAGATTTCTTGCATTTATATTTCAAAAATACAAACAATTGCAAAATCTCTTTTAAAATACAAAAATATTCATGTTTTATGTTTTCTTAGTTTAGTTCATTTGTATTGTATTGTTTTATGAGCTTTATTACTTCTAGTCCTACTTCTAATCTTCTAGTTAGATGAAGTCATAGACTTATAGGTACTTTGATCGTGACTCTTCTTCTCCTTTCCTTAGGATCTTAGATGAGAATTTGCGCCTTCTTGATTCCAATCTTATTATGGAGAAACAATCTTCTCACTCATGTCATCATGAAGATGATTCTTTAGGAGTTCCTCCTAAACAAGTCCAAAAACTTCCAACTGAACTTGATAAAATGGGTAATTGGCTTATTCAATAAAACCATAATCAAGATTCTATTCAAGTGATAGAGGCTCTTAATAAAGTTCTTCATGATAGTGATCAAGGTGTTAACCTCTTACATGGTATTACTCACCTTGTGCATTCAAATGTTAAACCTTTAGCTCAACAAGCTCAAGATTTAGGGTTGATTCCTCTTGTCAATAGTGTAGAACTTTCTTCTATTCTTTTACCTAGTGTTCCCACTTATACTGCTTCATTGGTGACTATGACAGTTCCTCTATTCCTATAAGTGTTCTTCATATGTCCCTTCCTACATCGCAACCTTCTTATCATAATGTTCCTTTTACTTATTCTAATCCTCTGCCAACTGTGGTTCCAAGTATTCCTCTAGTTGTGTCTTCCATTCTTGTAGCATCATTCACTTTACCTAGTGTTTCTAATGTTTCTATTCCTCCTATTTCCTCTAATGATTTAACGCTTATTATTTTGGCTCAAATTGTGTCATATTTACAAAAACTTGCATACTTGACTCAAAACAAGTTTAGTATTCCTACTTGTGACATGGGAAGTCCTTTGTCTTGAGATATCATTCGTACTCCCATTCCTTAGCAAGATGACATGCCTCATCTTGAGAATTACAATGGTAAGGGAGACCTTGTTCATCATGTTAAAATATTTCAAATCCTTTGTAGTGATCATGCTCATGACCATAGGATTTTATCCAAGTTATTTGTTAGAACCTTTTGTGACAAGACATTAAAATAGTTTTGTTCCTTGCCTCCTTATTCTATTGATTCATTTCCACAACTTGTGTCATGCCCTAAATTTAAGAGGCAAAACACAATTTTGTTTTGTTTTTGTTTTGTTTTTTAATAAATAAAGACACTATCTATTAACACTAAATTCAAATATAAATCTTATAACCATGAATTTATGATTAGCATTATTGTTTCTTTATTTCTTTTCTTAGTGATTGCATATAGTTAATTATTAAAAGAAAGTTCATAAATTCAAGCTAACCTATGGCTCACTAACACATGGTTTTAGAATACTAGTTTTTTTATCTCCTGAACCTTCATACTACCTCCACAATATCTTTTCACTGACTCAATTAATCATACGATCCAATGCTAGTTCGACATAAAACATTTAATCTAATCTTGTTCACTTGATAATTGAATTATATATATGTCTTAGTAATTTCAATTAATAAAGTGGTTGCTAATATCTCCCTTTAACAATTTCCATTGCTAATTTACTAACTCCTAAGAAAAATCTTTTCATTTGTTTAAGTTGATTCAACAATACATTCAACTCATACTACTAAAGTCATAAACTTATTTTCTTCCTCTTATTTAATCCTAGCCACTAAGACAAAAATAATCTAACTTTCAACAATTAACAAAGAAGCTCACTTAATATCATAATCTATTTATTTTATGTTAATTGTCCTCAAACATAATTTAAATCTTATTAAATTCAAGTCCCTCCAACTTTTGTTAACAACCAAAAAAATTACCTTAAATCCAACTACATGTGCTCTTCTTTCTATTTAATTGCTTTATTTTATTTTCTTAAATCTCCTTTTCCCAATTTCGAGCTTCATAGTATAGGCTCGCGTGCCCATGCAATTTTTTGAAGATGTTGACTTGATTATATCTACTGCTCATTGATAGGGTCTGACACATACATTTGAAAATTTTAATATCCTCCTAGGAACACTTCCCAAGCCTCCAACTCTTTCTCCTCTTCCAAGCGCTTGGCCCTCTTACCAAGGTGAGATGGGATTGGGAGAAATGTTTTTTTTTTCAAAATTTTTTATCTTACCTTCTTGCTAGGTGTTAGGGTATGTGGAAAAAGGAAAAGTCTTAATCATGTTAGTGTATTAAATGCTTTGTCACCTCTTCCATGTGGATTAGCAACTCACCAAGGATATGTTGTATCTTTTTTTTTTTGGGTCTTTTTTTGAGTTTTTCTTATTTTATTATTTTGCCAAGGTACATGTTCAAGAATGGTCCTTGCATATAATTTTTTTTTTAAATACAAGAAAAAAGTGAAATGGAGTATGGGAGTCTTTTCTTAATAGGTATATGCTAGATTAATGCTAGGTATCTAAGCTAATATGCTAATGATTTGACATGTCCTAGCTCCTGCTTGTAAGTAATTTTATGTAGACTTAGGGTCATAGGATTTAAGCTTTTTTTGTTTCCTTACAAGAATTTGAATAATACTTGGGTCTATTAGATGTACACATATGTTATATATATATATATATATATATATATATATATATATATATATATATATATATATATATATATATATATATATATATATATTCAACTAATCTTTCAAGTTCATGATTCTAGAAATCTTCTCTAGATTAAAATATTACTTTGTATTCTAGGAGAGGATTTTATTTTCCTCCCCATACATTTTCTAGAGAGGAAAATGTGGACCTTCAGCAAGGTTGAAATATGCACTCTCTCTACTCATGTAAAATCCTCATTTCATTCCTTCATAATTCGATGAACACATGTGCTAGTAGGATGGTTAAGCCTTCTTAGTAAACCTAATTGAACTTGGGGACCAAGTACATAATGTTTTATACATGTATAGTGAGCCTTCAAACATGAAGATTTAATTTCAAATTACAACATATAATCTTTCAATGCAACTCTTATATTTTGAATCTTACTAACTCTACTCATAACATTCTTCTTCACGTCCTTTATGAAATACATATCTACTAATACATCAAGGAGAAGAATCTCATTAAATCTTTCTTCATAACATATCAAATTTAACATAGAAGATTTCATTACAAGAGAAATATAAGCATACAATTCTTCAACCTTCCACAATCTTTAAATGGAACAACGATGCCAAAGTATTATACATCTCCTACTATCTCCTCCTTAACTCATGAGGCTTCAAATGATCATTTCTTAACAAGGAACATACATATACCACATTTTCAAATTAATTCCTCTACATATGCATTAGGTGAAAATGGTAAAATCTCCTTTCATCACAATGAGACAACACAAGAGCCCTTTCAAAATCATAAGGAACATGAACATTGAAAGACATGAACAATGAGTAGCATGAACATTGATCAACAAGATCATTGAAAACATGAACAATGAGAAACTTGAACATTGAGACTCCTATTACACATTTGGATTTTCTCCATTTTGACTAGGGTGAAACCCTAATACTCCATAGCATGCATCTTCACATAACCTGCAAAACAACACAAAACTTGGAACCATGGAGGCTCACCTCCCAACCTAGGCTTCTATGAAGCCACCCACCAAGCAGGGGAAACAAGAACCAAATAGGTTATACACATACTTCACCAAAATTTGCATGAAACACAACACAAAATACAATCAACACCTTCCCATTGCTAGCACAATGATTCACCATTGGAATCATAAAACATTGGGTGAAGGTGGGCTCTTCAAAGAGGAGATATTATGACATCATAAATAATATAATGCCAATGCATTTTGCCTCTCAAGGCCATCACAAACAACATATTGCCATTGCATTTTCCTCTCAAGGTCATCATAACAAATCATCTCTTCTTCATTCACCAAAACTCCTTATACCTCCCAAAACAGAAAGATTCATGGCCATAATGGAGCCCATACTCCATGATAATAAAAAATCCTCATTATGAGGTAAATCTTTCTCAACTACATTGTCAAGCCCAACTTATGCCCTTCACCCAAAGCTTCTCTTCCCTCCCAAGGGTGAGTGAAGCCTTCACACCCTTAATCACAATCAACACTTACATTCAAACAAGAAACAACAACTACAACAAATGAAGAACAAGCAATTAAAACCAAAGAAAAAATCTCCAAGAGCACAAGACTCACTCACTACTCTACAACATAATGACAAAGCTCACAACACAAGGTTCACAATGCAATACATACTCCATAGATGACACTTCACACTTGCAAATTTACTTATCCATCCTAAAGAAAAGAATAAAAGATTATGTTTAAGTCACCAACTTTGGTCCAAGCTAGGGTAAGGATAGTTGTAGTAGAGCTCCCTTCATCTCCCTCCAAAACTTAGTTGTCTCTAAAATTAGAGAGTGGGTGAATACCCTACTGGTTTGTCCAAGACCCTCTAATAAGGCCTTCACACTAACTATTTTTAGCAAAAACACTAATCCACCCCCCCTTAAAAACTTGTCTCCTTTGATTTTTCTATATTTTACTTAGTGGGAACATGGAAGGGAACACATGCGACAATTCCATTTTCGAATTGGTGGAAGAATGCATGGGTAAAGGGGCTCCCTAGGCTATCTAGGAACTCACATGTTCAAAATTAGGTTCCTAATTTGATATACTATCATATGGCTAACTTATTTTAACATAAAGGACACCTTGGGACCACCTAATGACCCCTCAAAACCCTAGTCAAGTCCAAATTCGAATTTCTTATGATTGAGACCCATCCATCCCTTGTTTAGTGGGTTTAATTACTTATTAATAGGGTTATTAGTTTAGGGTAAATTGCCACCATGTTCCAATCCCAAAATGACATGTCAATCACACACAAAAATTCACAAGTGTCAAGTGACACATAAAAACACATTCACCTTACCATGACGTACTCCTAATGCATCTTTATGATTAAACATCTCTGCAAGCAAGCAACCTTACATTTAAAAAGAAAAATACTTTCACAATGAGGCTTGAATATTCCAAAGATCCGCCTTGGTTAAACTATGTTCACATAGGTTTGGAACTTGTCTACCCCAAAAATTTTCCATGGTTCCACTTCCTGCACATTCAACTTGAGCATCAATAGTCCAAGGAGATTATATAAATAAATATCGTAAATGCCTATAATTTCAAAAGTTATGTAATCTTATTGACATAATTCAAATAAATTTCCTTTCCTAATCATTTCAAGTAAATCATGCAAAATATTAAAATATCAAGATCTGCATGTCAAAATCAAATCAACATCTATCTGTGTATCATAAATCATCATAATCAAATTAACATTTTGCATCGTATCAAAAATCTAATAGTATCAGGTCATAGAACTATATCCATATGTGTTCAATCATTTCATACACAATAACCGGTTCTTATTTTGAACAACCTCATAATCTATTCTCTATCATAGTGATGAAATATTAAATTCATGACTATTAAGTTACAAGTCATGTGAATTGGGTTCATTAGCACATTTAAATCTATCCTTTGGCGCTAATTTTCATTTGAACATTACAATTTGATATTCAAGTATTTATGCAATCAAGTTTCCATTAAAGCAATTGAAATAATTAAAAACATGAAATGAAATCATTAAATATATCAATTGGGTTCTAATAAGTGTGAATCATCAAAATATTGATGTTAAAATGACATAAACCTATTGTCTCGAAACTCTATATGAAAAGATCAAATTAAAAGTGCCACAATGCAATAATGTCATCTATACTATGACAGATTGGGTGAGGCCTCACAACTTGCCAATGCTTTTATTCAACAATTTCAAAACAACATTGGCCCACAAGTGTCTTTGACTAGTTTGATGCGACAAGGCCTTAAAATAGTTTTGTTCCTTGCCTCCTTATTCTATTGATTTATTTCCACAACTTGCCAATGCTTTTATTCAACAATTTCAAAATAACATTGGCTGGCAAGTGTCTTTGACTGATTTGATGCATTGTAAACAAAGTTCTAAGGAAAAATTGACTAAATTTATTGGTAGATTTAAGCATTTATATGCTTATATTTCCTATCCTATTCCTAATATTAATATTCAATGTATTTTTATTTCAAATTTGCAAAATGATATTAAAGATAAGATTTTGCTTATTGAATTTACCTCTTTTCAATAACTCTGTGCAAAACTTCATCATTATTAATTACAAATGAGTCAGTTTCAGAGAAACACTCCAATGGATCCTGTTCCTATTGATAAAAGTGATACTACTCCTAATCCAAATAAATTTCAAAAATTCAACAACTATGTCAAGATAAATAAACAAGAAAATATAGTTGCTGATCAAGTTGTTGTTGCATCTCACAATACCACTTCTTCATCCACTACTTTTTGTTTCAATTGTACATTTACTCCTCTTTCTAAATCTTTACATTCTATTATGAATAGGTTGTTAACTGCTAATATGATTACTTTACCTCCTATTTGACCTCTTTTACCTACTACAATTGCATCAAAATCTCTTGATCCTAAGTGGTCATGATACTGAGAAATGTTAATCTTTAAAACATAAGGTCTAGGATTTAATTGACTCTAATGCTTTATCTATTGATGATTTTGATGGTAGTGGGAATATATCTATTTCTCCTCTGAATCAAAATATTCAAATCTATACAAATCCTTTACCTCAACATGATACTAATTGTTGAAAATATAAAAGGAGTAATTGAGAGGGGAGGGGTGAATCAATTACAACTAAAATAAATCCCAGATCCCTTCAATGTTAGTAAAAAAACAAACTCTAAAAACTGAATACTGCTGATGCTCGACAAATAAAGAAATGTTGTAACTCGGTAAACACTAGGATTGCTCGGTAAACATTAACATGTAGAACATTAGATGTTATCTATGATTACAACTACTTTAACTTAGTTGCAAAACACATAAAGTAAATAGCATGAACACATATGATACCAAGATTTAACATGGAAACCCAATTTGGGAAAACCACCAATTGCAACTAGTTACTATTTTCACTCTTCTAAAGTAAGCCTTGTTAGGAGCCAACCCTATTAAAGGTTACAAAAAAAAATGTTAGGTGTTACCCTATTAGAGGATTTAATCACCCTATTAGGAGTTGCCTTGTCAGAGGTCTTGAGACAATTCAATAGAACTGCCACCTTGTTAGAGGATTTATAAATAGTTGTTAAGCCAACTTTGTTAAGAGATTTAGATCGCTGATACAATGGTTAGAGACTAACAATGAGATGAACTAAATTGAATGCAACTGAATTGTTGATTATAGAGCTCAATTTTGGCTTGAACTTAATCCTTCTTGATCAAATATATCTCTTTAGATCCATAAGGATATTCTGCTTATCCTTCACTTCCTCTACACATTCTTTAAATCTTCAATTTGCTCATACATTATCTCACACATTACAAAATTCACAACTTGACCTTATACTTATATCATTTATATTGTAAAGTTGGCTCAAATACATCTTAGAATAATTAATATTCATCACCTCAGTCGGCTAGAACCAATAGATAAATCAATTAGACTTGATATGCCAAAACAAGAAAATCCTTTGTTAGGTGAACTTGCTCAGTAGACACTAACTTAGAAATGATTTCCTTTGTTAACCAATAGAAGATTGGTTAACACTAAAAACTTATGAAAATTCTTTGGCAATCAAGTGAACTTAGTTAACACTAGTTCCATCAAACTTCCCTTCATTAACCGAGTGAGCTCGGTTAACACTCATCTTTAGTAGAATTTCCTTTGATACCCAAGTGAACTCTGTAGATACTACCTTCTAAACTTGGAAAACACAAAAATGCTTAGTAGACACAGAAAAATGTCTTCACTACTTGAGTGATCTTGACACACACTGACTAAAATTGATATGATATTTGTGTAACATCAATTAATCAATTGTATCCAACAATCTCCCTCTTTGGCATTGATGACAACAAAACATGTCATAGCACAATGAAATTTTAGAGTAAGAATAAGGTAAGGGACATATCCTTAGTTTCATTTTGATTCTCATCCATGAGAACTCCCTTTGTTAGTGTGAACTCTTTTCTATCTCTAGATTTCTTCTGTTAGAAAACTATTATATACTTCTCCCTCTTACTGCAAACTTCTCCTTCTTAGAGAAATTTCTTATGAGATATGATAGTATAACTTCTCCCTCTTTGACAACACATGCCAAAGACAACAATCTTGATAATATCAATGTACCTCAAGTACTAATTCATTTGCAATATTCCCTTGCCAATTCTCATTTTTGGAAAGCTTATGTCCAATAGACATCGGAGTTCCAATAGGTTTAGAATCTTCCATTCCAAATTTCTTTAGTATCTCCTTGATGTATTTAGATTGAGTGATGTAGATACCATTTTTGTTCTGCTATATCTGCAACCCAACAAAGAATTTTATCTCTCCAAACATAGACATTTCAAATTCTTTACTCATTTCTTCCAAGAATGCCATGCATAAGTCATCATTTCATGCGAATAAAGTATCATCAACAAATATTTTTGCCAATACAATCTTCTTGTCTGGTCCTTCTTTGATATACATGCTATTGTTATCATTTGTTCTTTGAAATCCAATCTGTACCAAATAGTTATGTAGTCTTTCATACCAAGCTTTGGGACCTTGGTTGAGACCATATAATGCTTTGTGTAATTTGCAGACCATGTCTCTTTTGATAAGATCTATGAAACCTTCTGGTTGTTCAACGTAGACTTTCTCATCAAGAATTCCATTCAAGAATGCAGATTTAACATCAATTTGATACAGTTTAAATCCACTATGTGCTGCATATGCTAGTAAATTTCTAACACCTTTTAATCTTGCAATAGAAGAAAAAATCTCACCATAATCAATACCTTCTTCTTGGGAATGGCCTTTACATACCAATCTTGCTTTGTTTCTAGAAACTTCTCCATCTTCATTTAGCTTATTTCTAAACACCCATTTTGTGCCAATTACCTTTTTATCCTTGGGTCTAGGAACAAGAATCCAAGTTTTGTTCTTCTCGATCTGTTCTATTTCTTCATTCATTGTCTTAACCCAACTTTCATTATCCAATGCATCTTTAACATTTCTAGGTTCAAATTCAACAAGTAAACATGTACCTTTCAATTTACTTCTTGTCATTATTCCATCAGATTTGTCTCCAATGATTTGATCAAGTGCATGATGCCTTCTAACATATCTTTCTAACACAGGTACTTTTGATAATGAATGACTTTTAATGATTTCATCATGAAATTGAATGTCAGGCTCAGTCCTACTGTCTATGACTCAGGTCCATTAGACTCGGTTTGAACCGGCTTGGTAGCCTCTGACTATAACTTGGGTCCTTTAGACTGTGACTCAGTTTGCACTGAATGCAACTCGGTAGCCATTGGAGATTTTGGGGGCTTGGGAGGTGAAGCCTCATTTCCTTCAGATGTGTTTGGTAAAGTATTAGGTTCATAGTAAAAAAATCTTTTGTAATCCTCTAGCTCTTTGATGCTTTCTTCTTCACTTTTTTCTGCAAACTCATCAATTTTTACATGTGCACTTTCTATGATTTTATGAGTACAGACAGATTCAAACATCTATATGCTTTACTTTTGTAGGAGTATCCTAGAAATATGCCTTCATCACCTTTTACATCAAATTTGCCTTTTCTAGATTCTTTCAAGATATAACATTTTCTGCCAAATACTTTCAAGTAACTTACATTAGGTTTGTAGCCATACCATAGCTCATAAGAAGTTTGGTTTGAGTCTTTCTTCAACTGTACTCTATTCAAGGTATGAACTACAGTGCTGATAGCTTCCCTCTAGTATTTGAGAGCAAAATTCTTTTCAATCATTAGGGTTCTTGCACAATCCATGATATATATGTTCCTTCTTTTAGTTATACCATTCTCCTGTGGTGTACCAGGAGCTAATACTTGTCTTTTGATTCCTCTTTCAATGCAAAAATTATTGAATTCATTGGAGATGAATTCACCACCTCTGTCTAATCTTAAATATTTAAAACTTTTTCTAGTTTCTTTTTCTACTCTTGCCAGATACCACTTGAATTTTTGAAAGGCTTTTGATTTTCTTTTAAGTAAATTATAGTCATCATTCTAGAATAATCATCAACAAATAGAATGAAAAAAATTTCTCCACTATAACTCTCTATTCCAATAGGTCCACATAAATTTGTATGAACAATTTCCAAAACTTCTTTTGACTAATAGTCTTTTCTTTTGAAACTAGTTTTTCCCATCTTACCAATTTGGTAATTCTTGCATAGACCCATATCAAGCTTCTTCAAACTAGGAAGACCTCTTATTATTTTATGTTTGCTTATCTTAACCAAATTATCAAAGTTTACATGACATAGCCTTTTGTGCCATAACTAGCTTTCCTCTACTTGAGCAATAAAACATGAACTTTTACTGAGATCAATATAAAATAAATTACCTTTTGTTTTCTTGCCAGATCCAACTAGATTTCCTTTTCCATCTAGTATTTTGGCCTTGCCCTTCATGAATTCTACCTTGAATCCAATATTTTTCAACTATGCCACACTTAGTAGATTATGCTTTAGTCCTTTAACCCAATAAGCATTGTCACATATAAGTTCATTGGTCAATAAGATGCATCATTTTCCTTTTATGTTACAAGGTTCATTATTTCCAAATCTTACACTACCTCCATCATAGGGCTCCATGTTCTCAAATTTTTTTTTATCTCCAGTCATATGATGTGAGCAGCCACTATCAATAATCCATGTATCATTTTTTCTAACATGAGAGATAAGTGCCATTTTATCTCCTTCATCATCAGATTCATCTTTCACATCAATATATACCATTTCATCTTCACTATTATCAGAATCTTTAGCCATAAAACACAATTTCTTACCTTTGTCCTTGTGGTTCTTGTAGTTCTTGAAATCTTTCTTGCCTTTGTGCTTATTGCTTTTCTTTTCATCTTTTTTCTCTCTGTTTGGACACCTAGCAACAATGTGACCAATTTCTTCACAAGAAAAGTAGAATAGAGGAACTTTACCTCTATACTTTCCTCTGCCTTTGGAATATTTTCTTGCAAGTAGGGCTTCAACAACTTCAAGATCACTATCTGAAATTTCTTCTGATGTTCCATCCTCTTCACTTCTTGATTGACTAGACTTTGATTTCTTACCCTTTTCTTTGAGTGAGAGTTTAGCTTTTAATGCAAATTCAATAATCTCTAAAGTAGGAAAATAGTTATCAAAGTTGTCTAATTCAAAAGCTATCAATCTTCCAACTAGAGAATCCAAGACTAATTTACTATTTGGATCACATCTCATTTCTTGAATACCAGACACTCTAATTGCATAAATAGGAAGAAGAGTTCACAACACTTTACTTACAACAGTTTCCTCCTTAATGTCTCCTCCAGATGCTTTGATTGTACTTACACTGCCCTTGATCCTTTCCACATATTTTGCAATGTTTTCATCTTCTCTCATTCTCATTTGATCAAATTGTCCTCTAAGGCTTCTGCTTTGGCTCTTTTTACATTGTCATCTCCTCCATATATATCTTTTAGTTTGGTCAAGATTTCATGAGAATTTTTTCAATATTTTACCTCATCAAATTCAACATAACTAAGAGCAAATGCAATATCAATCATCATGATATTATGATTCTTCTTTTCGGCAATATCTTCAACTGATAAAGTTCTAGTGGGAGTTTTGTATTCAGCATCAAGATATTTGCAAACTAAATCACTAATGGTAGCTAGATGTAACCTCATAAGTCCTTGATATGTTGTAAAGTAGTCTCTGTTTAGCTTGAGAATCTCTCTTTTGTAAGACATCTTGATCTTTAGCTTAGGTCCTTGAAACCTTCTCTGCAAGCACCAAAAGCTTTGATACCAATTGTTGAAAATATAAGAGGAGTAACTGAGATTGGAGGGGTGAATTAGTTACCACTAAAATAAATCCTAGATCCCCTAGATGCCAATACAAAAAAAAACTCTAAAAATTGAATACTGTTGATGCTCGACAAACAAAGAAATGCTATAACTCGGTAAACACTAGGATTACTTAGTAAACATTCACATGCAGAACATTAGATGTTATCTGTGATTACCACTACTTTAACTTAGTTGTAAAACACATAAAGTAAATAGCATGAACACATATGACACTAAGATTTAACATGGAAACCCAATTTGGGAACACCACCAATTGCAACTAGTTACTATTTTTAATCTTCTGAAGTGAGCCCTATTAGGAGCCAACCCTATTAAAGGTTACAAAACACATTGTTAGGTGTGACCTTGATAGAGGATTTAATCACCTTGTTAGGAGTGGCCTTGTCAAAGGTCTTGAGACAATTCAATAGAATTGTCACTTTGCAAGAGAATTTATAAATAGCTGTTAAGCCAACTCTGTTAAGAGATTTAGATCACTGCTACAATGGTTCAAGAGTAACAATGAGATGACCTGAATTGAATGCAACTGAATTTCTAATTATAGATCTTGATTCTATCTTGAAATTGATCCTTCCTAATTGAATATATCTCTTTAGCTCCACAAGGATATTCTACTTATACTTCACTTCCTCTACACATTCATTAAATCTTCAATTCGTTCATACATTATCTCACACATTACAACATTCACAACTTGACCTTATACTTATATCATTCATATTTTCAAGTCATCTCAAATACATCTTAGAATAATTAATATTCATCACCTTAGTTAGATAGAACCAATAGATAAATCAATTAGACTTGATATGCCAAAATAAGAAAATCCTTTGTTAGCCGACCCTGCTCGGTAGACACTAACTTAGAAACAATTTCATTTGTTAACCAACAAAATCTCTGTGAGCACTGCAAACTTACAAAAATCCTTTGGCAACTGAGTGAGCTTGGTTAACACTAGTTCCATCCAACTTCCCTTCATTAATTGAGTGAGCTCGATTAACACTTGTCTATAGCAGACTTTCCTTTGACGCCCATGTGAACTTAGTAGATACTACCTTTTGAACTTGGCAAACACAAAAATGCTCGGTAGACACAAAAAATAGTCTTCACAGCTCGAGTGAGCTTGGCATACACTGATTGAAATTGATATGATATTTGTGTAACATCAAAGACAACACACAATTAATCAATTGTATCCAACAACTAATACCATTGTTCAACCATCTTCTATGGATATTGTGTATGGTTCAAAGATGGATGATGTTAATCACATTGTTAATTGAGTGGATGTTGGAAATATAAGAGGAGTAACTAAGAGGAGAGGGGTGAATCAATTAATACATAAATAAATTCTAGATCACTTAGATGTCAATACCAATCCAAACTTAAACTCTGATTGAACTGTATTATGTTGTTACTTGGTAAACACACATGCATTGAGTTTACACTAGCAAATGTTGTAACTCAGAAAATACTAAGAATCAACTTTAACTTGGAAATAACTAAATATACTAATCTTAATGTGATTAACCTTAACTTTAACTTAGTTGTATACACATAAAAGAAATAGCACGAATATAATTGACACCAAGATTTAACGTAGAAACCCAATTTGGGAAAAACCACCAATTGCAACTAGTTACTTATTTTTACTCTTCTGAAGTGAGCACTATTAGGAGCCAACCCAGATAAAGGTTACAAAACACACTATTATGTGTGACCCTGTTAGAGGATTTGATCACCCTATTAGGAGTGGCCTTGTTAGAGGTCTCTAAGACACTTCAAGTAGAAATGGCACCTTGTTACAAGATGTAAAAATAGCTATTAAGCCAACTCTATTAAGAGATTTAGATCACTGCTCCAATGGTTAGAGAGTAACAATGAAATAACCTGATTTATGATGCAACTAAATTTATGATTACAAATCTTAATTCCAGCTTGTATACTTGATCCTTTCCGATCAAATGTTTCTTTGCAGCTCAACAAGGATATTCCTCTTATCCTTCTAATTTTCTTCCTCTAAGCATCTTCAAATCTTTTGTTATGTTCTGCACATTTAGTCCTCAACTTCACCTTATATTTATATCTTGCACATTGTCAAGTCAACTTGAATACAACTTAGAATAATTAATATTCATCTCCTTAGTTGGCTAGAACCAACAAACAAATCAATTGAACTCAATATGTCAAAACAAGAAAATCCTTTGTTAGCCAATCCTGCTCAATAGACACTAACTCAGAAATGATTTTTCTATGTTAACCAAGTGAACATAGTTAATACTACATATCCACAAAGTTCCTTTGGTAATTGAGTGAGCTCAATTAATACTGGTTCCATCCAATATTTCCTTCATTAACCAAGTGAGCTTGGTTAACACTCAAATTTTGCAAACTTCTCTTTGAGATTCGAGTGAACTCGATAAACATTCTCTTTTGAAACTTGAAAAACTCTAGAATGCTTGAAAAACATAGGAAACTATCTTCATCACCTAAGTGAGGTCAACATAAAATGACTAGAAATGATATGGCATTTTGTGTAACATCAAAGATAATACAAAATTAACCAATTGTTTTCAATAGTGGAGCATGTTGTTCAATCTATGTCTCCACCTCTTCAATCTCAAGTTTCATCTCAATCTAAACTAAAACCTAAGCCTAAATTGTAGCCTTAAAATAAACCTTGACAACAAGCTAAAACTAAAAGACCTTAGGAAATTTTGATTACCTTTGATGATTATGAGACTATTAAAGCTCCTGATGGTCCCCTTTATATTGCTGCTAGGGTTTCTCAGCTACCTACTCGTGGTTGTCTAGTTGATCCTACATCCTTGGTCAATGTTATTACTAAAGAAAATATTTTTATGAAAATATTGCAACAGTATTTTTATGATACATCTAATGTGTGCATTCAAACTTGTAATGATTTTCTTTATCCATCATTTGGTTCTATTAATTTACTAGTTAAACTTTGTGGAAAAATTGTGAACACTAGCTTTGTTGTTGTTCCTACTTTTGATCAGTTTCAAGTTAAGCTTGGTTTTCCATGGTTAAATACCATGCATGTTGTTGCTTAACCTATTCATAAATGTCTTAAATTTGTTCATGATGAAGAAGTGAAGACGGTTAATCATAGTTTATATCACACTTCTAGGCTTAGGGATTGTGCTACACTTGACTTATTTTGGCCTTCATTACATAATTCATGTCCTTCTTGACCTGATCATCTTTTTCACTCATATCAAGCTTATAAGCATCATAAGATTCTCAAGCTAATTTTACCTCCTATGGATCTTAATCATGGTTTTTTACCTACACCTTCCATACCTCCTTTATCTATGGCTTCTACATTTGTTAATCAAGCTCCTCCTATTGCTTGTTAGTTTGCTAATAATCCTATTAATCCTCCTATAGAACCTTTGAAGGATCTAGTAATTGCTCCTCCTAGTTCTCAACACATCTCAAATAAGACAAAACATAATCCATCTACTAATGAACATCATAAGAAGCATCATGCTCAAGCTAAAGCTCGTAATTCTATTCTTGAAAAATATTTACCTTCTTTGGATACAACTATGCATGATGTGTTAGAAGATTTTTTTGATAATAATGATGTTCAGATACATGATTCTAATGATTCCATTCATATCTTAGATTTTATTTTGATTGATCTAGATGAAGAAGATACTCTTGATGATACTGATGATGTTAATGATGAATATGAAACTATTGACAATGATACTAATTTACCTAATATGCTTTCCTCACAATTGACAATTACACCTATTGTCAAACATTGTGATTCTCAAGAGGATCCTTTTTTGGAATTGTCTATCATTCCTACTATGTTGGATATAGTCTCTCTTTTGAGTTACCCAGCTTCTCTAAATGATATAGAATGAGACGGGGAGAGTAGGAGACACGTTTGATTGTCTAGTTCTTTAGGGTAGCCCTTTTTTGTGTTTTTCTGTTGTATTGTGTTTCTCCCGTGATGTGTTTGCTAACTATTGTTAGATTCTTTTAGACAATCTTTGTAACTTTTTTGGTGCCAGGTGCTAAAAGAGTCAAACCTATTGTAATATTCCTCTACATGTATCTCTATTCTTCCATATGTTGTACTTGTGCTATTGTTTTCCCATATTTCCTTCTGTAATCTTTTTGAATTTGTGGCTTCGTAGCACTGATTCTTTTTGATCTCCAGGTCATGGTCCAAAAAGACTCTTCTTCGTATCTCTTATGTGATCTTTCCTCCTTTGTGATTGTAGTTCTACTTTCTTTGGGGAATGATGTCAATTCATTTGCAATAATTCCATATATATATATATATATATATATATATATATAATCTTATGATCATATTGACCCAATAGTAGGTAGATCCCTTATGTGTTCTCTGTATGTTTATGTGGCATTTCCCTTGATTTATCTCCATCTGGGGGCATCTTGTAGTGGAAACATAATCAATTGAGTTTTTTATCAAGCTCCTACTATTTCTTTTCAGTCTATTGATAATCCTATTAATCCTCCTATAAAACTTGTGAAGGATCTAGTAATTGCTCCTAATAGTTCTCAACACATTTCGAACAAGAAAAAATGTAATTGATCTTCTAATGAACGTCATAAGAAGCGTCATGCTCAAGCTAAAGCTCATAATTTTGTTCTTCAAAAATCTTTAACTTCTTTAGATAAACCTATGTATGATGTGTTAGAAGAAGTTGTTTCTAATATTGATGCTAAGATGCATGATTTTGGTGATTCCATTCATATCTCAGATCCTATTTTGGATAATCTAGATGAAGAAGATACTCTTGATGATACTAACAATGCTAATGATAAATATGAAACTATTGACATTGACACTAACTTACCACATATTCTTTCCTCACAATTGACAATTACACCTAGCATTGAACATTGTGATTCTTAAGAGGATCATTTTTTTGAATTGGCTATCATTCCTACTATGTTGGATATAGTCCCTCTTGCAAGTTCCCACCTTCCATAAATGATATAGAATGAGATGGGGAGAGTAAGTGATGTACTTGATTGGATAGTCCTTCATGGTAGCCCTTTTGTGTATTTGTCTATTGTATTGTGTTTCTCCTATGATGTATTTGCAACATATTGTTAGATTCTCTTATACACTCTTTGTTTCTCTATTGGTGCAAGGTGATAAAGGAATTGAACCTATTATACTATTCCTCTATATGTATCTCTATTCTTCCATATGTTGTTTCATGTTATTTTGTACCTATGCTATTGTTCGTAAATGTTTCCTTTTGTAATTTTCTTGGATCTACAACTTGGAAGAACTGATTCTTTTTGGTTTCATAGTCATGGTCCAAAAAGATTCTTCTTTGTATCTCTTATGTGATCTTTCCTCCTTTGTGATTCTAGTTCTACTTTGTTTGGGGAATGATATCAATTCATTTGCAATAATATCATATATGTATATTATCTTATGATCATACTGACCCCATAGTAGGTAGATCCCCTCTATGTTCTTTGTATGTTTATGTGGTATTTCCCTTGATTTATCTCTATCTGAGGGCATCTCGTATTGGAAACATAATTAGTGGAGTTGTTTATGTTTCTATTAAAGCCATTGCTCTTGTTAAAGTGTTAGCAATGACTTTAATGTGGGGGTATACACACTTATCACCTATTGCACACATGCACTTTTTGATACATATATATTATTTTTCAAGATACCTTTTTTCCCTTTTTGGATTAGTGACTAATCCTTAAAGCATGGATTTATATTTTAGGATGTGGATGTGGTAATGTACTTGTCGGAAGTGGAGATTGTTGCCAGTGATGGAAGACAATTTTCACTGGATTCGGTGAATTAAATACACATAGTTGATGCCATATATTCAGTACATCCTATGGGGTTTGATTTAGTGTGCAGAATGATGCATGCTAAATTAATAACAACCCTACCAAGTTATAATCCACCAAACCAAATATAGAGCCGAGCTAGGGTGTCATTGCCCAGTTTGGCCAAAAAAATTTCTTTTCCTAGGAATTAATTCAAAAAATACTAGATATAGAAATAAATTGCATAGAATAAATAATGTTCAGATCTGAAAAACCAATTAATTAAATCCAAAAAATGACCATACCTGATTTGAAAATCAGGGCCTCTGGGTTCTAATTTGCAAATTTTTTTTGCCTCACGATCAACTTTCACCCAACATAGGAAAATTTATAGTTGATCTTCACCGAATCGATGCTCCAGAGGTCAGATCTAGCTCTAGATGCTCCCAATTTCTATGGATCCTTCAGATTTGTGTTGAGGTGTTGAAGCATGAACGGTCTCAAACGACTACATGATGAGAATCTCCCTCAGCTCTGATACCATGTAAGAATTTGGCTTAGGCCAGAATTCACCCAAGAACTAAAGAACTCAACACAAGCACACACTAGTCCAAAATAGATAGAGTATGATTAGAATGATGATATTCATTCAATAACTGGTTGAGAATACACTAGGAGTGCCTGAATATAAAGACCTTAGGATAGCTTCTAGAATGCATAGAAGTCAGCATCATAATATGTCATACAACCAAGCACATGTCCACTAGATATGGGTTATCCTCCATTAAGCATGGGATTAAGTGCGATGATGTGAGGATAAGCCTACAATGGTGTAGCACACAAATTAGTGGTGTAGACAATATGTCCTAAATGAGGAGTGCAGATAACTGTGTTGTCATCATGACAACTCAGTGAATGATGCATACTCCTATGTTGTAGACACCATGTGCATAATTAGAGTTGCGTAACTCAATGAGAGTTCACAAACTCTTAAGTGTCTCACCTAAAATAATAATAAAATAATGCAAAATAATTAAATAATGCATTAACCTAAGTAAACTTAAGTAAGTGTAATAAGTAAATACTTATTTATACCAACACCCCCTTTTAAGTGCAACTTAGGGGAATGCCCTTAAGCTTACAAAATCTAGGATGAAATGTAGGATGGGTCTCAGCTACTAGGCCATGTTAGGTACCCATGTACATAATGATATGCAATCTCCCATAAAGGAGGGAAAGAGGGAAAACCTCATGGGAAAAGCCCTCCCCAAAACAGAGAGATAAATAGGGATGGATGGATGGATGGAGTAATCAAGACCACCCCATTATGATATACATCCAGTATATACATAAGAGAATGATGAGAAGAGGTAGAGAGACAAGATGAGCTCCCCCCCCCAAAGAAGAATTTTGAACAGTGACCGCTCCGATGAAGAAGCTGATCCAAGACTGTAGAATGGTGTTCCTCCCCTTGGAAAGAAATAATGCCAAGGGTACAAGTGAGACGCTTTCACTGTGCATGGAAAGAATCCCATGAATAAGTGATGTCTCTGAAACCTATTCAACTAGCTGAAGAACTTGTCTCAAAGAACCGTCTGTCTTTGCAACTGATGAAGAACCCTGCTGCAGCTGCTGATCATGAGTATCCATAATCACTTCAACTTGTGAGGATCAATTATGTAGAGAATGAACAAGAGAGTCTGAAACCCTTGTGACAACTGAAGAAGGTATTTTTGCATCAAGAAGAAGAGGTAGATCATGAATACTATCCCCCAAATCTATTACTGAACCTATATCTAGAAGACTAGAAGTACCCTATTGTTCTGGACCTATCACTATGGCAATGTATGCACATGGACTGAACTGAAGAAGTGTTCTCTCATTGTAACTGTCGATAGAATCCCATGTATCTAAAGTTGTTGAAGTACTATCACATAAATCACTATCAGTATCCACATTGTATGATGTGTGAAGAGGAGTAGAGGACAAGCATGGTGAACTTTTCTCAAAATGTACATCCTTCTCCACAAATATGTAATGTGTCTTAGGATCTAGAAGTTTGTATGCCTTCACACTATCTTCATAACCAATGAAGGTACAAGGCTGAGGTGACAATGCCTTGCATCCCTTGGAAGATCTCTTTGCCCATGCAAGACAACCAAAGACTCTGAAGTGTGTCACAATAGGTTTTCTGCCACACCATGCCTCAAAAGGAGTTTTTCCATCTAAGGCTGGATGAGGAGAATGATTAAGAATGTGAGTGGCACTAAAGATTGCTTCAACTTCTAATGATGGATCAAGAGACTTGGCATGAATTAGGAAATTTTCCATAGACTTAAGAGTTATAATCCTTAGTGTTGCAACATCTATCTTATGCAGACTGAATGTTGGTGGAGTTTGAAGATCAATGCCCTCATGTCTACAAAAGTCCTTAAGTCTTCTGTTCACATCCATGTTTCCATTGTCCATGTGGAGTACTTTGATGGGCTTTCTAGATTTCTGTTCTACATGAGTCTTGAAGTCTAGAAACTTGTCCAACACTTCATTCTTGCTATGCAAAAGTAGACCCAAGTGAACCTTGAAACATCATCAACTAAGGTAAGTATGTAGTGACCCTGGCTAAATACAAAAGGACCTGCTAATACCATGTGAACCATTTGAAGAACACCTGTTGCTTTAAAGACTTCCCTCTTTGTAACTTCCCCTCGAGATGCATATCCACTAAATCTATTGAACATTCACCCTTAGAAAAGTTGATTTGAGGTAGACCTTTCACCATATGGTATGTGAAAAGTTGTTGAAAGTAGTAGTAGTCAAGAAGACCATACCGCTCATGCCATAATTGCATGTTTGAATTGGATTGTGATAACAAGGCCTTTGAAGGAGACTTGGGTACAAAATGAGAGAAAGAGTACAACCTCTTGTTATCATTCACTTTCCCCACTGCAACCAAGGAACCATCTTTGAGATTGTGCACTTTTACTGAGTCTAGAAGGAACTCAACTCTATGTCCATGTCCAAGGTGAATGATTTGGTAGATTGATAGGAGATTTGAACATAGGTTTGGAACATAGAGAACCTCTTGAAACTCTCCATTTTCCATCTCCATAATTCCTTTTCCTTCAACTTCCATTTTGCTATCATTTCCCATGAAGATGTGTGGTACCTTGGACTGCTTCATTGAAGAAAAATCCTCCTTTGAAGAACCCATCTGATATGAGGCACCTGAGTCAAATATCCATTCCTTTGAAGACTTTGCATTTGCCATGAATGCTTGCCCTTTGCCCTTTTAATTTGAAGGCAATCCTTTCTCCTTGTAAGCATTAGGTAATGGAACATTATGTTTCTTCATGATGTTGGTTAACTCGTCAATCTTTTTAAGATAACACTCATGTTCTTCATGACCCAATTTCTTGCAATAAGAACACTTCTTCTTCTCCTTATTTTTGTCCCCTTTCCTATTGGCATTCGAGGACTTGCCTTGTTGATTGGATTGTGGTGTTGTCTTTTCTGCATCCTCAGATTTTTCCTTCTTCCATTTCTTCTTACCCTTCCCTTTATTTGAAGACTGTCCAACTGAATGTTGAGAACCCTCATTGGCCACCAATGCTTTAGACTAAGGTGATTTGAGAATCCCCATTGATTTCAACTTCTTTTCTTCATCATCCAATAGTTTAGTATATTCATCAAAAGTGACTTTCTTGTAAGCAGACCCTAAGGTAGTCTTTGAGGTGTTAAAAGAAGATACAAACATAGAATACTCTGATGGCAACTTGTTATGTATGAGATAGATCAGTTTGTCATCTTTTATAGAACTCCCACAATCAGTAAGCTTTGTCCTTAGTTCATTCACCTTGATGATGAAATCCTGGATTGAGTCATACAACTTAGGATCTAAGGAGATAAGCTCATCCTCAATCTTGAATACATCCTCTTTAGACACTTTACCATAAAGGCTTTTGAGGGTATCCCAAGCTTCCTTGGATGTAGTACATTTCTTGATTTGATACATGATCTTATCATCTACCCCCAAACATATATAACCTAGGGCTTTCCTATCCATTGCTACTCAATTTGAAATATCACTTGCAAAAACATTATCACTTGTTGGTTTAGGAAGAGTACCATCTACATATTGTGAAACTCCATTATGCATTAAGTGATACAACATTTTGATTGACCACAAAGCATAGTTATGAGGAGTTAATTTAGGAAACTTAAAGTTGCCCATAATGCAGAAAATGAAAGAAATGTGCAAAAAAAAGAAAACACAACACCAATAATACCCCTCCTTTTCACTAAATCAAGAAACCCCCCCAAAATAAATGTTTTGGGCACTTTATCAGTAGTGTAATTACAATGGGCCACTTGCCAATTTTGGCCTTTGTGGACTTCTAATTTTGCTTGTTACAACCTCTTAATGGAGTACAAATTTGAAACTTTACAATGTGCTACAATTCTGAAGTATTACAAAGCAAAAAAAGGCCCTATTGCTGAAAGTGACAATTTTGTCCACACAACACTACAATCTGATGCTAGATTTGGAAAGTAGACAAAAAAATATGCACTTTCAAAAAAAATGGAACCTATTTTCAACTCCAGATGTGCCCATATGGAGCATTTGAAGTTGCAAAATGCAGGATTATCTAGGTACAGTCACCAAAAATATAATTTTTGAACAATTCATGTACCAAAACCAAAAAATAGCTACACCACTAAAAAAATTCAAAAATTCTACCCAATTTTTTAAAAAATTGCACTTGATTTGGAGTCCGGATGTTCGAGTTATTGCCTCCTAAAGTTGGACTGCAAAAACCAAAATCAATTTGGAGAGGGGTTGCATAAGTGAATGAAGGGGTTAAATTTGACAGTCATACGACCATTGTAGCAGTTCAATTTGACCTTGGTTTGATGTCCAGATGGGCATAAAATTTAATCTCAAGAAAGGATGACGTCAACACACAATCTATCCCTTGGCTAATGTGGCAAGCGACAGGTCAATCCATACTGTACATAATATGTCGACATGTCTTGTACATGGTAGCTGACTCAACAAATGATTTGGCAGATCTAGTCACTATACAATCTACTGACTAGAATACAGCGTGGCTACTGATATGGGTAATGAATCAGCGCTCACTGGTCACTGCTGACTAGGTGTTGTTTTAGAATGATGTGTACTGTTGTAGGCCATGTGTTGATTTAAAATCCACCACATGTCCCCTAATTATTGCGCTACCATAGATGCCTTTTGTGCTGAGCAAGGTTTTTTTACATCACTAAAGGATTTTAGAGGATATACTGTCACCAGATACTGTGGATTAATCCCACATTGCGTGGGTTTTTGGGAAGTAGTGTTTATAAAACAAACTATGCTCGTATGCTATGACAAAGCGCAAGGCACGAATGTGGTAATGTACCTGCCAGAAGTGGAGATTTTCGCCAGTGATGGAAGACAATTTTCACTAGATTCAGTGAATTAAATATGTAGAGTTGATGCTGAATATTTAGTATGACTTGTGGGGTTTGATTTAGTGCGCAGAATGATGCACATTAAATTAATAATAACCCTACCAAGTGATAATCCACCAAACCAAATATAGAGCCGAGATGGGGTGTCACTGCCCAGTTCGGTCAAAAAAATTTCTCTGCTTGGGAATTAATTCAAAAAAATAATTTTGAAAATACCAGATACAGAAATAAATTGCACAGAATAAATAATGTTTAGATCTGAAAAACCAATTAATTAGATTCAAAAATGACCATACCCGATTTGCAAATTGGGGCACCCGGGTTCTGATTTGCAAATTTTTTTTGCCTCACGATCAACTTTCACCCAAGATAGGAAAATTTATAGTTGATCTTCATCGAATCGATGCTCCGAACACAATGATAAGGTCAAATCTGGCTCTAGAGGCTCCCAATTTTTGCAAATTCTTTGGATTCGTGTTGAGGTACTGAAGCATGAATGATCTTGAATGGCTATGTGATGAGAATCTCCCTTTGCTCTGATACCATGTAAGAATTTGGCTTAGGCTAGAATTCACCCAAGAACTAAAGAAATCAACACAAGCACATAGTAGACCAAAATAGGTAGAGTACGATCATAATGACGATACTCATTCAATAACTGGTTGAAAGTACACTAGGAGTGCCTGAATATAAAGGCCTTAGGATAGCTTCTAGAATGCATAGAAATCAGCATCATGATATGTCATACAACCAGGAACATGTCCACTAGATATGGGTTATCCTCCATTAAGCACATGATTAAGTGCAATGATGTGAGGATAAGCCTACAATGGTGTAGTACACAAATCAGTGGTGTAGACAACATGTGCTAAATGAGGAGTGCAAATAATTGTGTTGTCATCATGAAAACTCAGTGAATGATGCATACTCCTATGTTGCAGACACCATGTGCATAATTAGAGTTGTGTAACTCAATGAGAGTTCACAAACTCCTAAGTGTCTCACCTAAAATAATAATTAAATAATGAAAAATAATTAAATAATGCATTAACCTAAGTAAACTTAAGTAAGTGTAATAAGTAAATACTTATTTACACCAACATGGTAAAATTATTAACTAGGTTGGCTATTTCAGGTTTCAGAATAGTAAACTCTTAAATTGCATTTAATCTAGGTCCATTTCTAGGGGTTAAGGTTAATTAGGATTTAATGCTCCCATGTCAACCTTCTGTAGAAGTTTGTGCCTTCGATCTCTATACAAGGAAGCCTCCTCCTCTCATTTTCTCTAAGAACACATGAGAAGATATATCAGACAATCCATTGTCAAGCATTCAAGGTCCAATTCAAGGAGGTCCATTATTAGCTATTGAAGGATTCAATCTTTATGGAGCCCTCTTGTTGAAGATTTCTCCATCCATCTTCATCTAAGCCTCTTCCTATATGAAGATCCATTCAATATTGGTGTTGAAAATCTAATGTCATTGATTTGATACATCCTTCACACAAGTTTACATTCATTTGGAGCATTCGTACTTGTGGATTCAAGGATTTGAATCCTTTACAAGGATTTCAATGTAAGTAAGGTGAATGGTTCCATTTACTTTGTTTATACATATTGCAATTTCAATTACATTTCAAGGTTGATTACAAACTGGGGTTTTACCAAGGAAAACCCCCCATCAAAACAAAAAACCATTTTTATTGTAGGTACAGGTACATGATAGTGAATAAAAGTGCAAATTTGGATACCCTTTTTGTTGAACTTGCCTGATCTATGAACACAATTTTCATCAGAGCTATGTAGGTCAAGGTTGAATTTTTGGGGTACAATTGTGCCTTGGGGTAAGATTGTGCCCCACTATCTGCGTCAAGGTTGACCTACCCTCAGAAGGACAATTTTTTTTTGGGTTTTCTCCGTCTCAACATTTCTAGACTGGAGTAGGTTGCAGAATTTCCTGACACTGTGCACAGACATCAGAAATCAGCATTTTCTAGATTTTCCCTACTTTGAGGTTAGTATTTTTCTTTTATTCATTCAACGTTTCAAGTACTTATTTTCTAGAGTAGATTATAGGATTTCCTCCTTTATTAATATTCTCCATTGTTTGATTCATCTATACATTGATCACTTCCTTGTGGTTAATCAATTTGGATCATTCCTTTTGGGAATTTGGGTTAAGAATAGATCCTATATTCCCCCTCATATTCATATTTCCCCTACATATATTTAATTCTATTCAAAACCTAAAAACTATGATGATGCAAAAGGATAACTAAAATGAACCTAAAAACTATGGTGATGCAAAATAATAAGTAAAATGAACCTAAAAACTATGGTGATGCAAAAGATAACTAAAATGAACCTAAAAACTATGGTGATGCAAAATAATAACTAAAATGAACCTAAAAAAATGGTGATGTGAAAGAATTGCTAAAATGAACCTAAAAAATTTGGTGATGCGAAAGAATTGCTAAAATGAACCTAAAAACTATGGTGATGCAAAAGATAACTAAAATGAACCTAAAAAATATGGTGATGCAAAAGAATAACTAAAATGAACCTAAAAACTATGATGATGTGAAAGAATAACCAAAATAAATCTAAAAACTACGATGATGCAAAAAAAAAACTAAAGTGAACCGAAAAACTACGGTGATGCAAAATATAACTAAAATAAACCTAAAAACTATGGTGATGCAAAAGATAACTAAAATCAACCTAAAAACTATGGTGATGCAAAAGATAACTAAATTGTACCTAAAAACTATGGTGATGCAAAAGATAACTAAAATGAACCTAAAAACTATGGTGATGAAAAATATAACTAAAATGGACCTGAAAATTATGGTGATCCAAAAGATAACTAAAATGAACCTAAAAAATATGATGATGTGAAAGGATGGATAAAGTGAACCTAAAAACTATGATGATGATGCAAATGAGAACTGAACCAAAAAAGACCATGATAGTGAGGTAAGAGATGAATGAATGTAATGTGAATGCAAGTATAATGGTAGGGAAGCGAATGTGGGAGTAAGGGGATGGGTACGATGGACCTGTAGCATATCACTGATCGACCATAGCCTCAGTTGGGGAGGTGGGGGAGGAAATACTGTGCACAAATTTGAACATAGTTATTGTGAGATAGGAGATCTAGGGAGATTTGATGGGTTAGAGGATCGAGGAGAAAGGAAAAGGTGATAGTTGTTAGATTGGACCCGTGTGATGGGGTGGAATGGGGATAGGAAAATCAGAGAACTAGGGATGTATTGGGAAAAGAAATGGTAAGATGGGTAGGAGAAATGTGTATAATAAGATAGAAACATGTAGGATTAGTAGTATTGATGTGGTAAAGGGAGATTGTTTGTTTAGGAAAATAAAGGTAATGTGTTGGGGGGGGGGGGGGGGGGGGTGCTTCATAAAGAAGTACCACCATGTAGTTTGAGCACTTAGTTTGATGTGGGAATATTGGGGATATGAAAAGGTTACCAAGAACATCAAGGCCTATACACCAATATTACATAAGACTAACTCAAAACAAGCATGCAAGGATTGCTCCAGTATCACACATGAATCCTAGAGGAAGCTAAGTAGAAATGATACTAGGTAATCCACAAGAAAATGATATTTTATAATTGCACCATGTGATAGGAAATGATCATATGTTTGGAACATGGAAGGGTCACATCTGACTGACTCACAACCAAAAAACACCCGATCAAGACCTCACTTTCTAATTGCCCCACTCACAACACACCATGATATAGAAGATTGCGGTGAACTTGAGGAGGGAACAACCAAATTTCTTGGAAAAGATAGTTTAAGAACTAAAAAGTGAAATCCAATATCAAAAGAAAGAGTAAATCCATAAAAAGTAACCTTTTACCAAAGAAATTGGTAGGACTAGATATTGATGGACCAAGATCAGACATGAGGAAGGATGCATCCTGCAAGTACCTATTGGTAGTATTTGGGACTATGACAAATTTGGAAACTATAGCTTTCTTAGGACAACTCTGTGATGGCAAAGAACCTTATTGGAGGGTTCAAAAAATGACTCTAGAGGAAAAACATGATCTAAGATCCGATACAAATTGACCTAAGAGAAAACGGGGTATGTATAAAGGGACTTAGAATAGGAAGGGCTTAAAAATAGGATGTATGGAAAATTGACCAAGATATGTTCATGGAGTATTTGTACAAAAGCTTAGAGTAATGGGACTAAGAGTACAATAGGATAGTAGTTTTATTTACAATGGGATAAAGCTTAGGATGTGGAAATAGAAAGAATGATCTAATACAATACAATGTGAACAAGCTCAGGATGAGGAGATAGTGTGAAACAAGATATGGTACACTATTTTAGAAGGGGTATGATTCATGGATATGATATAAGAGATAAGATACAACTCATATGATACATGTGATAGGGTACATGGATATGATATATGTGGAAAGTGCCATGATATAATACACTACTCTGATCTAATTTCCAAGCATAGGGATGGGGATAGAGATAGTGATAGTGTGGTGATGGGATCTTTAGAAAACCTCTAGAAAATGGGGAGAAGAGAAATGACGAGATGTGGGGAAAGGTGGTGGATGGATGTAGATAATTGATAGATAATGGGAAGGCCAAGTATGTATGGTGCCTATTAGTTATGTTTTCAACAAGGTACTTATCCAAGGCACTTGAATTGCCAAGTTTTTACCATTGGACACATTATTTTTCTCTTTGCTCTTTTTTCTTTTTCCTTTTTGGATATTTTGATTTTTTTGGTTTTCTTGTAGGATTAGTAGGATACACTTAGGAGATTAGGCATAAAAATTATTGAGGTGAATGATGTTGGTGAGATCATTCAATTTTTCACCTTCAAGTGTTGATAGCTGATAAGCTCTTGAGCCAAAAGATGTTGTAACAACATATGGACCAAGCCAGGTGGGCTCAAAATTGCTCTTCTTTTCTCAATTTTCCTGGAATTTCATATTTTCTTTGAGGATCATGTCACCTACTTGAAATTTCCATGGATGATCCTTTTGTTGAAGTTACATTTGAGGATATTCTGATACACTATGAGATGATCATAGGCATGTTGTCTTTTTTATCAAGTAGATCTAGCTGTGTGAGTTTGGCTACTCTATAATCCTCATCTAATATTTGTCCTTGCAAAAATATGTGCAAGGATGGGAGTTCAACTTCTATAGGCAAGACTATTTTGGCACCATAGACTAGGGAGTATGGGGTTGTTCCTATGGATGTACAAAATGAGGTGTGGTAAGCTCAGAGGGTGGGGTTGATTTGCAAATGCTAATTGTAGCTAGAATCATTGACAACTTTCTTGGGTATTTTGAGTAGGGTTTTGTTAGGTGCCTCACCCTAACCATTGCCTTGTGGGAAGTAGGGTCTAGAAAAATGGTGATGAATGTGGAGAGAGGTCCACAACTCTTCCATATTGAGTTTTTCAAAGTTACCTCCATGGTTTGTAAAAATGGTAGCAGTGATACTAAAGAAACATATAATATGATAGAGGATGAATTTGGAAACTTGAACTCCTATGGTATTAGCAAGTGGGATTGCTTCTACCTACTTGGTGAAATGATCTATTGTAGTGATTATCCATTTGTGGCCTTTTGAAGATAGAGGTCCAATAACACTCATAATGTCAAATCCCTGACATGCAAATGACCATGGTGGTGCAATGAGTTGAAGATCTTGAGCTGGGGCTTAGATTAGATTTGCATGATGCTGAAAAGGTAGACATCCCTTGAAAAAATCAAAAGCATCATGTTCTATAGTAGACCAATAGTATCCAACTCTAAGTATTTTTCTACCTATGACTATACTACTCATGTGAGAACCACAAAGTCTGTCGTGTACCTCTTTGAGAGCCATTGTAGTCATATTTTGGTCTAAACATTGTGAGAAAGTATCATGATAACCTCAACAATATAGGGTGTTAGCCACAATAGTGTAGCAAGATGCTCAACAAATGAGGTTTTGGTGATGGGATCTTGTGAGATGAGGAGATGTGATACCATTTTTTAGATAAGTGTGAATTTCATGGTACCATGAGGATTGGGGACCACCCAAGATGCATACCCATGTTGATTCATCATTTTCATATGTAGGCTCATGTAGCTAATTGACTAAGAATTCATACTATGTAGCTTCCCAAGGGATCTCCAAGAGTGAACTAATAGTGGCCACGACATCTGCAACCTTGTTTTACAACCTTGGCACCTATATGAATTGGATATGAATAAAATGTTGCTTTAACTAATCAACCAATTCTTTGTAATGGTGGAGTTTATCATCTTTTGTCTAGTATTTATCAAGGACCTTCTTGATAATTAGTTGTGAGTCTCCAAAGACTTGTAGCTCTGTGATGTTCCATTCAACTACTATCTTGAGTCCTGTAATAAGAGCTTCATACTCTGATACATTGTTGGTGCACTGGAATTGAAGTTTGAAAGACTTAGGAATGTAGTCACCTTGAGAGGTGACCAACAATATGCCTACTCTGGAACCATGCAGGGATGTATAAGATCCATCAAAGTATAGCTTCCATTATGAATGTTCCTCTATCATGTAGAGGTATTCATCTAGGAACTCCATAATGAGAGGGTGATCAGCGACTAAGGATGCATCATCCAAATGATCTACAATAGCTTGTCCTTTGATTACCTTTTTTTCAACATATTAGATGTCAAATTCACTAAGAAGCATGACCCATTTGGCTAGCCAACCTGTGAGTACTTTGCGTGATAACATGTATTTCAAAGGGTCAATCTTGGAGATAAGTTTCATAATATGACTCAACATGTAATGGAAGAGCTTCTGAGTGGAAAAAACCATAGCTAAATAAGATTTTTCCATAGTCATGTAATTAAGCTCATAACCAATGAGGGTGCGACTGATGTAGTAGATAGCCCTTTCTTTTCCTTTATCATCAAGTTGTTCTAGAAGTACACCTAATGCTATAAGGGTAGCTGTTATATACAATATTAATGGTCACCCAACAACTGGCAGAACTAGGATAGCTAGGTTGGCCAAATATTGTTTGATATGTTCAAAACTACTGTTAGAAATGGAAAAAGAAATATGTAAATAAGCAAAACCAGGAAAGAATCTAAGCGAGTTAATGCATGAAAAGATATTACTATAAGATAGGAGAGAGAAAGCTTCAAGATCCAACACCATGAGACAAGATATTTGGAAAGGGGAAAGCAAAGAAAACCCCTTGTGACATTATGAATGAGACATGATAAGCCTGAGAGAGAGAGAGAGAGAGAGAGAGAGAGAGAGAGCAAGATAGCAATGCTCATACAATAAATGAGAAGAGGAAGAAAACCTCATTAGAAATGAGAGAGGAGGGTCATCTCTTAAATAGAGATGAGAGAGAGGAGTTAAAATGTAACTCCCATGTCTATGAATGCCACCATTCATAAGTGTGTGAGGCCAAGTGTGAGATTCCTCTTAAGGAGGAATAATCTAAATTACAAATTACAATATATATTTGTCCTCACATATTCCACTAGATGACAAAATAAGATGTAGTGGAAAAAAGGACAAAAAAGAAATATATTAGGATACCTTGGCTTATATCCTAATATATTATAATAATAAATAAAGGAGGTCTAACCTTGGTTTATAAACACACCAAGGAAAGATTACAACTTCTAACACCCCCCTTTAATCTTACTTGGAGAAATTACATCAAAGGGTATTAAACCCATAATTTATAACAATCTACAACTTAATCTTCAATATGAAGTAATTTGATTGTCTTCAAGCCATATGGTACATTTGCAGATCCAAGAGAAGTACATGAGTCCTTTGAATGTGATCAAGTGGAAGCATAGACACATCTTCATATGTGAAAAATTGAGAAGGTTCCTTGATGGATCACCTGGAAAAAAAAATAGAAAACAAAAAACAAGACAACTATCCAAAAGTAGAATTACATTGAATGGTCAAGTTAGTAAAAAAAATGAAGTTTTAATAATTTAATCAAGGAGGAACTAAGAGAGATGAGGATAAATGAATGTGTTCACCAACATGCAATGGAGTTAACATGATATCTAAAATAAGACATAAGCTCAAAATGATCATAATAGATGCAATAAATCTCTCATGAAAAGAACATACTAATGCACAAATGACCACAGACAAGGCCAACTAATGAAACCTGCATCAACATTGTGTCAATCACATGGATATAGATAGTCCACAAATGAGTCATCCCACTACAAGTGAATGGGTCGCAACTCCATCACCTACATGACTCACGATCTAGGCAATAAAGTATGCAAAACATTATCACATTGTATATTTATCAAAGAAATATAAAAGAGACAAAAATAAATAAGTAGAACATGTGCCTCAAGCACCAAATAGTTCAAGTTATAGTTTTTCCAAGAATTATAGCTGAAGTGGACCAAAGGAAGGGTTTATGAGGAGTAACAACATATTGCCTTCAAATAAGAAATCCATCATGGACAAGCAACATCATTTCCATGAGGAAAAAGATCAACATGGGTCAAAACAACTTTCTCAAATAAAGTCTCCAATATTGGAGTGCTCCAAGATATGGTAGCCTCATCACCTATACACTAAAAAATTAGCAAAGTGTAGGAAGTCATAACATGAATAAATCAAAACTAGGAGCATACACCAAGGAGACAAGGAGTTTAGAATAGGAAATCCCCATAAAATATCATCCTCTCATTGAGGAACAAAGCGGAACAAATGGAGGGAAACTCCATTGAAGTAAGTGCACACCAATTATAGGTTGGAGGGATACTCCACGGGCCAGATAAGGCAACTATGAGTCTGTTTAAAATTGTCGGGTCCACCATAGTTAACCTTGATAAATTGGTTCCCGATGCAACTTACAAAAAAATATATAATAAAAGAATGGTATTAAACCATGAAATGCTACTATGAGCATAAAGAGATGCTATAAAAGCATAAAACTGCAACCATGTGCAGATAGATCAATAGAACATAGTAAAATCAAATCATTAAATAATGAAGGTAATAGTATAAGATTACTCATAAACCTGAATAAATTGAGATAAAAAGAAGTATGTGGAAGAGCAATAAGCATAACTTATCAATTAAAATCTCCATGCAAGGTGAACACAAGTGAGAAGATATTAAGGATGGGCCCACCAACAAAGACAAGAATCTAGAAAAAAAGAATAAATGAAGAGAGAGGTTAGAGAGATATAAAGAAAGGAAGGATCTAGCAAATAATTATCAATTATATTTTCTTTTTAATATAAAGAGAGATCGAATTTTCAAAAAAAATATATTGATTCCCAAAAAATTACTAGAACAAAAAGTTAGATAGAAAATTTGATCACATTTGTCTAAAAAAAGATTTTCATTTCTTTCTATGTTGAATAAAATTCTAATTTTAAGATTGTTTGAACTAATAAAAAAATATAATAAACTTGTAATTAGATAAATATTCTTTAAAAAAATGTTAAAAAATTTTATGCTAAGAAATTGTTGAAAAATAATAATTTGAACAATACATTTTTTTTACAATAATACTTTGTTATGAAATGTTTAGAAAATATTTTGCTCAAAAAAATTATAATATTGAAGCTTTATTCTAATAATATAAAAGAACTATTTCAAAAAAAAATGTTTTGGAAAAAAAACAAGGGTTTGAAGAAAACCATTGGCAATCTTCATGGCAGGCTTGAACGATGGGTTCTCTGGCTTCAACGAGACACAATAGGGCTTATTAATGGTGAGGGGTTTAGAAACTGAAGATAAATTCATTAGGGAAGCTTTTTCATCCATGGTGTTTACAGGGCATCAAATCCTATAAGCTAAGAGCACTCTGCCCTGATTTGCTTGAGGGCGGCAATAGGTCGCTCGCGTTAATACACTGAAAAAAATGCAAAACTTTGATAAATTAAATCGATATAATTTTCTTGAGTTGTCAATAAGATTGCCAGGCAGATGCAGCAATAAGTGGATGGTAATGCCAGCCGAGAGTGAGGCAACCATTTTTCTCTTCAACTCTATGTTCGTCCCCGCCAGAGAAAAGCGTGAGCAACATACATGCCTGCTTAAAGGTGTTGGAGCCGAGGTGCAAGGGTCGAACCTCAAAAGATACACAGAGTAGGGGTTTCAAGGAACTTGATGATAATGGTGATGGTAATGAGGGTTTGAGGACAAAGAGGGGTGAACGGTTAAATTTGTAGAAAAACTAAATAGCTTACCTCGCTATTGAAACAAGCCTACGGAGCCAAATTTCCAGACCTCGCGCAAGCCAAAAAACAAGAAGAAAAAATTGGAAGCTTTTTTTACTTCTGTTGAATTATGGATTTGCTAGATTTGATGCGTGAAGTCTGTGAATCCATTAACAAAATCTGGAAGCTCCAAATAAAAAGAATAAGACAGGTGAAAAAATATCACCTACGAACGAAGATTATTAGACTCCGGGGCGTTCTGCAGACGAACTTGGGTGAAATGCTCAGTAATCTTAAGAATCGAACATGGTGGAGTAAATATAGAGAAAGTGCTATGCTACAACATAATGGTTCAGTTTTAAATCAAGTTTGCTGATAAAAGATACAGAGCATGATAAGAACAAAACAAGGAGACTAGCTGGTAAACCACACATGACATGCCTGCCTCTCAGACTATCATGCATTCACCAAGCATGATCTCATGAGCATCTCGAAAAATATGCCATATGCTTTCTCAAGACATTAGTAATCTGCCCCATGAGCTTCTCGAACAATTGTTCATTCACTTTTGACAGTGCATGCAAAAGACAAAAGACAGTGCATGCAAGGCATGCAAAAATAAAAGGAATGATTAAGTAATTAAAAAAGGCACAAAGAGAATGAACTATCATTCATATTACGACATGCAGAAATAAGGGGTTAGAAATAATAATTGCAAAGAGAATATTCTAAACATGCAAGAGACAAAATTAGAAACTTAAAAAGTGCAGTTTCAAATTTTTTTTGATTAAATAAGAACTGATATTAAAACTTTCTAATTATAATATTAGAAAAGAATTAATATTATTATCAAAATGAAAAGGATAATATTTGAGATTTTGATTTATATGAAATGATAAAAGATAATAATAATAAAAATTTAGTACAAATTTTGATAAAGGAGATTTAGAATAAACTTGACTAAAAAAGTAAGGGGAGCTACTCAAAACCTACACAAATTAGAGCAAACATGAGTTAATCAAATTTGGCGGTAAACCAACCAAACTCAAAAAAAAAAAATTCAATATCTTCCAACTTAAGAAGATTAAAAAAGAAATTAGTGAAATCTCTCTCAAGAGTCTCCTTTGAATCGTACCTTCATGCAAACACTCAAAACAAAGATTAAACTGCTCTGATACCATGTTAGAAATGGAAAAAGAAATATGTAAATAAGCAAAACGAGGAAAGAATCTAAGCGAGTTAATGCATGAAAATATATTACCATAAGATAGGAGAGAGAAAGCTTCAAGATCCAACACCATGAGACAAGATATTTGGAAAGGGGAAAACAAAGAAAACCCCTTGTGACATTATGAATGAGGCATGATAAGCCTAAGAAGAGAGAGAGAGAGAGAGAGAGAGCAAGATAGCAATGCTCATACAATAATTGAGAAGAGGAAGAAAACCTCATTAGAAATGAGAGAGGAGGGTCATCTCTTAAATAGAGATGAGAGAGAGGAGTTAAAATGTAACTCCCATGTCTATGAATGCCACCATTCATAAGTGTGTGAGGCCAAGTGTGAGATTCCTCTTAAGGAGGAATAATCTAAATTACAAATTACAATATATATTTGTCCTCACATATTCCACTAGATGACAAAATAAGATGTAGTGGAAAAAAGGACAAAAAAGAAATATATTAGGATACCTTGGCTTATATCCTAATATATTATAACAATAAAGAAAGGAGGTCTAACCTTGGTTTATAAACACACCAAGGAAAGATTACAACTTCTAACAACCACACTAGAAAATATGATCCCATCTAAAATTCTAATCTTTTTTGAGAAAATCTATGAATGGTTGACACTTATCGACTAGCTGTGAGATGAAACTTATGATTGATTATAACTTTCCTTGAAGGGAGCGAAGCTATCATAGTATCTTCATAGGAGACATATCTATGATGGCTTTGAACTTCTAAGGGTCAATCTTGATATCGTGTCATGATACAATAAAACCTAGGAGCTTTTCAGATGTGATACCGAAGACACATTTCTTGGGGTTGAGCATGAGATGATACTTGGCCAGCCAATCAAATACTTTCTTGGGATGCAATAAGTGATCAAGGGCATTAAGAGATTTGACCAAGATGTTATCCACATAATATTCAAGGGTTTTATGGATAAGGTCATGGAATATGACCATCATAGCTTAGTGATAGGTTACCCCTACATTCTTTAACCTGAATGGTATCATGTCGTAGCAAAAATTTTCCCAAGGGGTAGTGAATGCGATCTTATGTTGGTCCCCTTCTTCTATCTGTATCTAATTGTACCCAAAAAAACCATCCATAAGAGATAAGAGCTCATGGCCTACTATGAGGTGGACAATCATGTCAATATTAGGTAAAGGGAAATCATCTTTTTGACAAGCTTTATTGAGATCCTTGAAATCAATCTAGATTCTGATATCACCAGAGGGATAGGTGACAAGTACCATGTTAGAGATCCAATCTAAATGGTCAATTGGTTGAATGATCTTTACATCCAATATCTTTTCTAACTCCACTTTGTCCAGTAAAACAACTTTGGGATCCATATTTTAGAGTTTCTTCTTGACTAGTTTAACCTTTGACTATATAGACAAGTGATGTACCACTAACTTAGGATCTAGTCTTGACATGTCTTGATAAGACCATGCAAAGTGACCAATATTTTCATGGAGCACCTCAATGAAAAGGTCCTCTTGTTTTGGTGGTAAGGATGCTATAATGTATGTGGTCCTTGGTATCTCTGTTAGATTGATGTTGACTGGTCTAGTGTCCCCTATCAGAATTGATGATACTATAGGCCTATGATCTTGCTGGGGAAGGATGAAATCTCCATCTTCAGGTGCCTTAGAGAGGTTTTCACTGTGAGATACATCCTTTATTTTTATTTTATTTTTTGAATGATCTGATGGTGCTCTAGAAGAGTTTTCACTAGGGGATACTTTAGCTTTTCCTTTTTTATTTTTCCTTTCTTTCTTTTGATCATTTTTGTGACTAGATATTTCCTCCTCCCCAAAGTAACCTTTAGGGTCCAACTTGTAAATGTAAGCTAATTGTGGTCATGGATTTTTGTGTGGTTTCTTAGCTCCCATGAATCTAAGAAGCACATGCTCCATAAAGAACTTGTTAAAATGGATAACACTTGGTTGGTCCCAATCGATGAGTTTAGGATAAGAAAGGGGTAGGTCAATGAGGTTAATGGATAGTTGACATAGCACAAAGGCTCCTAAGATAAGTTCATCAAGGAAAATATCATTGTAGGCTTTCTTTTCAAGTTCCTTAGAGATGTCTTTGACCTCTACGAGATTGTTTGGGATGTTTTAAAAGGCATGATTGTCTTTAGTGGTGCCCCTAGTTGTGAGGAGTCTGTAGCCTAGACATTTCTTTTTCTCTTCCTTGTATGCTTCTACAGGTTTTTTAATACCTGACTCCTCATGACCTAGGCTACCTCCTTGATAATCCCACTATTTGGTAGCAAGGTGATCTGAGTGTAGGTTTTTTTATTTGAAGTAGTCAAGGAGCTCTTCACCTTTTGGAGGTGGATCTTTATATAGACATGTACCAATATTAGGATTTGTTTCCTCTCCATCAAGGATCCAATTAGAAATAAATGTGGTGGGTCTGATTTGTTTGAGCTAAGGAGTTATGTATAGATTTGGCCTTTGATAGGTTGGGCACCCTCAAGTATGTGGATCAAGAGGTAGAGCACCAATAACAAAGGCATCTGAAAGACTATATGCACCACAACCTTGGTAGTTGATCTTAACCATGGAGAGTGTGGTGGCTAAGATGGTGTCAGGATCATGGAAAATACTAGAGGAGCTAGCCATGGTGGTGCCAATATCAACTCTGGGGCAATGGGTTATAGGATGCTTCTACAACATTGCAATATGCAAAAGGTTCAAGACCAGGATGGCTAGTTAGCTCAGTGCTACGATGCAAAAATTTGATAGTGATGAATTCATTGATAATATGGCAACAAGATGGCTCCTTCGATGGCCCACTCCAAATATTCATATGTCTTGATAGTGATGAATTCATTGATAATATCCACCTCAGTGTATCCTTCCTATTTGATGAACTTTAATGTGCATAGATTTAAGGTTGATCTATTATCTATCATGACCCTTTTGACAACAATGTAAGAAAGCATGATGACTATGCACAGTGGAAGGATATGATTTGGCTCAATAGCTAGGATGTCATAGATTTTGAAAGCTAATGCACACAAGGAAGAGAGATGACCTACCAAGTCCTAAAACTTTGTGTTGTTGATATTAGTAGGGATGCGAGACTCATAAAGGGCATTGCAAAGGATTTCCTTATAAAGTGGAATAGTGCACAAAAGATCTAGAATAGAGATTTGAGTTGACATGTTCCCAAGGTGTTCCAAGATATTATACTATGGTCCTGATGGTATAGGTGCAGATGGTCTGGCTATGTTGAGTCAAGTTCTTCTTGTGGTGACCGCACATTAGTTATTTGGGCCTTTGATATTTATTACATTGACAAAAGGCTCTATCTAAGATATACATTTGATCAAATTACCATAGTCTAAGTATGCTGATGTATAGCTCTATGATTTATCACCCTTATCACCTTATTTGGTTTGACCATTGTTTGGTTTGTTGGTGTTGTTGGTGGTAGGATTGTTCATAGGGACTTTCCCTATATTTTTGTTGTGTGGGGAAATGTATTTTGGTATATCAATAACCCTACATTCAGAGAGATTAGTGTCCCCCTTGTGATTTCCTTTTGATTGATGAGATCTTGTACATATTCTTTGAGCTACACACACTTGAGGGTGGGATTCCCTTTGATAGGATGAAATTTGCATAACTCTTTTTCTTTATACCAAGATGCCCTTGATTGATTGTGTTCTAATGGTTGTGTCTGTGGATGTTGGATAAGATTACCCTTGGCCAATTTTTCAAAAATGACATCAAGGGGCTCCCCCAAGGGGGTGTATACTTAGGACTGCCTTTGGATGTGCGACTTTGGGCTGACCACAATAGAAATGGCATTGGTTTGATTTTAAGGATTGGGTGTTTGTGTACTGTGTTGATTATGTTGTGATGAAGGCTGCTAGTATGATAGTTGGTACACACTCTGTTGATAAGCCAACTATTGTTGTTGTGACATTTTTTGATAAGGAATATTTGGTGCTGTCATGCCCAAAAAAGATAAGGACAAAAACACATAGAATTTTTTTTTTTGCTAACAAAGATAGTGTTCTTGTGGTTAACTAAGATTAAGCAAGACAACATTGTCGAAATTTTTTTTAGGGTTTAACTATAAAGGAACTAGTCATGTTCAATTGTTATGACCTTAAGGATGTTCTAATTAGTTAGGCCCATACTACTAAATGAATAACTTGATTGTCGATACATTTTTAATACATTGCCCTAGGCTTAGTGTCATGAATTAACTTCTTTAGACTTTGTTAAACTTCAATCCAAAATTTAACTTAACTTAAAATTTTCTCCAACATACTTATAACCATCTAATAATTAGTTTATTGTTTACCATTAAAGTTGATGACAAGATTAATTTCAATGACTCTATATTTTAGTCTAAGCTTTATTTGAATTATCATAAATTTAAGCTCATATTAAGATTGATCTATAAAGCTCATAAGAGTATAGAACTACTTAATGAAACGTAAAATTTTTTCTAATGGAGATATTCAAATTTCACATTCAAAACTTTTAAATTGAAATGAATTTAATATTTTAACATTCAAATCCCTAATTAGTAATTACATTGTTACTTAACAATTAATACATTAATTCGTAAAGCCATCAAAATTACTAATCTAGTTTATAGATAAATGCCATACTCAATTTAAAATATAACAATCTATAACTTAACTAAACATCTGAGATCCTAGCTTGAATACTAAAAATCAAATAACCACAATCCTCATTCAAAACTAACATGCATTTCCACTAACAAAACATAAATACTAACTTGAACGAACCTAGGCTATGATATAAATTAACATAAATTAAGTTTTGAATTAACATGATTTAGTACTACTCTAAACATGTAATAACTATACTTAACTCAAATTACAATATACATTTTACGTAAGGACTCTCAATTTAAGCTAACATTACACCAATTAGCGTAAGTCTAAACTTAATTAAATTTAAGCTACTTAACTCTTAAAAATTAACAAAACTTAAACAAACAACCATTACTAAAGAAAAACTAAGTCTTAAATTTAAAACTATCCTAATTACTAAATGACTTAATAATCTAATCTACAAAAGTTATAAACTAGCTACCAATGAATAACTAACACCTATACTAACTTAGACATGGTAATCTAACTAACTTAAGACACAACTATCTAAATCACCATATTCTATAAACTAAATCCCCCTAACCTTTTTCCCACCCCCCCCCCCCCCCCCCCCCCCACACAACAACTACCCTAAGCCCACGTGGCTAAGCCTAGGCATGGGTCACCTCCAAGGCGGCGCACTGTCCCATGCCTACACAGTGCAGGCATGGTCCCCCACCACCCTCTCCTCATTGCGTGTCCTTTTAGCAATGGGGTGAGTGCTAAGCAAGTGGAAAGAGGTGGCCGATGGAATAGTTAGGAAGTTTGGTTAATATTTAAACTTCATTGCCCCCCCTTCCTTCCTTAGTGACATGACACGTCAGGGGGAGCGTACCTTCACTGATAGGTGGGTGGAAAGTCCACACCTGGCCATGGGAAGGGGAAAATAAATAAGGTTAGGACTTAAATTTTTTAAAATTTTTTTTAATCTAGTGCATAGGCATAATGACCTAGTTAAGTACATGGCTCCTTAGCTCTAGGAGTTAATGCAAAAGTTTTATAGGTGAATTATGTCCAAGAAGATATTCATTGAAATGTTATAATTGTAAATGAATTTCATTTATACTCCTTTTATTATAGGGGTTTAATAATGATTTATTTATTTTGTTGAAATTTTCAAGGAGTATCTCAGAGAATATTCTCTGTAACTAGGGGAAAGAATTAAATTTTGCTCCATACATTTTCCAGAGAGGTCTTTTAAGCTTGGAAATGCAAATTTTTTTTTTGATAACCAAGATGAGTTAAACATTTATAGAGGCAAAATGGAGTTACATTTCTCTAAAGCAATTTGACACACATGCATGCAAAGGATTATAATCCCCCTAATCAAAATTAATTTTATTCTTTTTGAACCTTAACAACGGATTATGATTCTATATTTAGAATTCAAAAGGTGATGAATAATTATTTCAATTTCAATTGCATTACTAATGGAGCATAACAATGATTGTACTAGCTTGGTGATCATAATGTAGGATTTCTAATTCATCAAATTACTTAACCATATATTGAAACTTCAACATCTCAATTTGCATTGTAATAACATAATTGGAAACTTGGAGATCTATAATTTAGTGTCAATATCTATCAACCTATTTTCTCACAACATATGCAAAATTTGGAACCACATGAGAGCAATGCAAGAAGAATTTCTTATTCTTTTCTTTCCTCTATTATTCATCCTGGTTCAAGGCTCCATCAGGAAAGAACCAGTAAGAAAACCCGATATCTTTGCCACTACATCAAATTCAATTACAATTTACATGATATTACAATTCATTGAGTTTTCTTCAAGATTTTCACAAGAGACTTTTATCAAATGTCTTCATTGCCTCAAGGGTAAACATGGGAGATACAAGAAACAACATGGAGATAACAACACAAGGAGGTAAGCAAAATGAACATACATTCCCACCCGGTTGCACAATAGGTCCAAAAATGAACCAATATAGGGGAAAGGTGGATTTTCTCAATAGGATAAGGCTATCACCATACCTTCACTTAGCCCTTTCAGAGCTAGAACTTCAAGAATTTCCATTCTTTCACAAGGCCCTTTCGAGGCTATATCCACAAGGATTTTCATTCTTTACCACATTCAAGAATTCTCAATAACAACAAGGTATGGGATGACAAGTAGGGGCCCATACACCCTACCCTTTCTCCCTCCTCTCTCCATGAGAGGAGACTCTACACTATTGAGGTCCAACTGATGCGCTTTCCCCAAGCATGGCCACTTCTTCCCTATCCAAGCGTGAGTGTTGACAAATACATCCCCATGGAAATCTTTCAAAAACAATCAGCACACCAAAAAAAGCATATGAATATCATCCAAAAAGGAAACAAGATAAAATCCCTCCCAATACCACCCTCAACACACAAGCAAGGAATGCATATCTACACAATGTCACCAACATGATTCCACAAGATTCAAAACATGAACACACACAAAGAACCATTCATGGAGTGAAGAACTCCTACCTTCATAAAAGAGTTATGGAAATGGTGGTTTGAGAAGAGCTTCCCTTTTTTCTTTCTTAAATCTTCAAGGCTTCCTCCAAAACTAGAGGATTGGGTGAAAAAAAACTCAAGTTTCCTCAAAAGGCCTCTAAGTATGGTCTCTAACCCCACTAAGCTTCAAGTAACTCAAGATGGAGGTTTGGTTTCACTAACCCAAGTAAAGAGCAACCCATTTTCGAAATCAGCCTATAATAGGGTTTTTAAGAGACCCTAAGAGTCAACCTAGGAGGCTAAAGGGTTGTAAAGTATCCCCACCCATACCCTTACCCATAGGGGTACTTAAATTTAATGCTTCTAAGCTTTTAAAGGCTTATTAGGAATAATTAAAAGTTAGTAGAATAGTAAGATCAAATTACAACCTTTATAGAATTACAATATAAGATTAGCACAAAATTAACAAGAAATTTAACTCCATTTCTTCCATTGGGTTATCTTGGCTGATTTTCCTGCACACTCATTGCACACATCAGTAGGTCCAAAAATCACGTGCATAATGTGAATAACATGCTAAAGGAAATTATATATATAATTTAAAGCATCCACTTCTTAATAAATAGTTGTTTATCTAATTCTACTCATATTTTTAGCCTTTCGACTTGCATAACCAAATGTGTTAGCGTTGCATACATTTTCTTTCATCATTATACATATTTATAAGCATTAAATGGAAAAATCAACTAACTGAAGTAAGCATCACACATCGCAAAATAGCATAACAATATTCAGTGTATCCAATAATGTTCTGACATGTCAGCATGAGTATCAAAATAACAATGTATCATAGGTGCTAGGATGGGTCAGGGTGAGGCCTCACATCCTCCCCCACTAGGCATGAACTTCCTCCTGGAGTTCATAAAAAAGATAAGGGTACAATGCTCGCATCTATGCTACATCCTCCCAAGATGCTGTAACCTCATCGTAACAATCCCACTGGACTCTAACCTGGTCCAGCTCTCGACCTCAAAGTGCTAGGGTCCGTCAGGCAATAATACGGATGGGCTGTAGCGCTAACTAGCTGTCTGACTCCACCTGCAAAGCATCCCAATCTATAATATGAGACTCATCATAAATATATCCTCTGAGTATGGAAATGTGAAACACGTCGTGGATGCGTGACAGGCTAGGTGGCAGGGCTAAACGGTAGGCAACTGGTCCGATCCTCTCTAGGATCTCGAATGGTCCAACGAACTAGGGTGCCAACTTAGAGCCCTTTCTGAATCGAATCAGACTATTATGTGGCCGCACCCTCAAGAAAACTCTATCGCCAACCTGATATTCCTAATCTATCCTCTTCGCATCTGCATACTTCTTCTGTCAATCTTGTGCCTCTCTCAAGCGTTGTCTAATTAGAGTCACCTGTTGCTCCATCTCCTTAACCAACTGAGGGCCAATAGACACTCGGTCCTTGATCCTGTCCCAACTCAACGGCGTCCTACAAGGTCTTCCATACAAGGCCTCATAAGGCGGCATACCTATGGAAGAATGGTGCCCATTTTTATAGGCAAACTCGACAAGATGTAGGTATTCCTCCCACTTGACCTGATGGTCCATCACGTACATACGCAACATGTCCTCTAAAACCTGATTCACTTGCTCGATCTGCCCATCGGTCTGAGGATGGTATGTTGTACTGAAATTGAGCTTAGTGCCTAATGCCAACTGCAACTCTCTCCAAAAGGATGAGGTGAACAACGAGTCCCTATCAGAGATGATCTTATGGAGAATGCCATGAAGTCTAACAATATCCTATAGAAACACCTACGCTATGTTTCGTGCAGTATATGTAGTATGCATAGGAGAGAAGTGGGCACCTTTGGTCAATGTGTCAATTGTCACCAAAATGGCATCATGGCGATGAGATGACAAGGGGAGACCAACAATAAAGTCCATAGATATAACATCCCACTTCCACTCCGCGATCTCGTGAGGCTGAAGGAGCCCATCGGGATGCCGATTCTCCACCTTCACCCTCTGACACTCGAGGCATCTCACAACTATGTTATCAATTTTCACTCTCATGCCTGGCCAATGATATAACTGCCTCAAATCTGCATGTAACTTCTTAACACCGGGGTGCACTGCATAAGGTGCTCGGTGAGCCTCAAGTATAATGAACTCGCGCAATCCCCCAGTGAGGGTTACATACATACGTCCTCTATGGCGCAAGAGTCCATCAAACTCCAAGGAATACTCTGAATACTTCCCTTCTAAGGGTCTCTGAGAATGCACCACTTGACTAACCTCTATATAAAGCTCATCCACTGGCAAGTGCTGAAGAATCCTTTCCCTCAAATCAGTACAAGTAGTCATAGATGATAACTCATAGTTCCTTCTACTTAAGGCATCCACAACTACATTATCCTTCCCCTTGATGTAATGAACATCAAAATCATACTCACAAAGGAACTCCATCCACCTTCTCTGCCTAGCATTAAGGTTTGGCTGTGTGAATATGTACTGTAAGCTCTGGTGGTCAGAATGAAGCTCAAATCTATGACCCAGTAGAAAGTGTCGCCACCTCACTAAGGCATGAACTACTGCCGCAAGCTCTAGGTCATGAGTAGGGTAGTTGAGTTCATGAGCCTTCAATTTCCTAGACTCGAAGGAAATGGGTCGGCCATCCTGCATAAGAACTGCCCCTATGCCGTCCAAAGATGCATCAGTGCACACCACGAAGTCTGCAGATGGATCTGGTACTGCAAGAATTGGTGCACTTGTAAGGGCTCTCTTGAGCTCTTGAAAAGCTCTGTCGCACTTCTCCGTCCACTCATACTTCTTTCCCTTCCTTTGAAGAGATGTGATGGGATGTGCCAATCTAGAGAATCCTGCAATAAAGCATCGATAATACCTTGCTAGTCCCATAAAGCTCCTCACCTCAGTGACACTGGTGGGTGCCGGCCAATCCATGATGGCCCTAATCTTTGATGGGTCTACTGAGACTCCATCACCTGATATGACATGACCCAAATAACGTATCTCAGGTCTAAAGAATGCACACTTCGACAAGCTGCCAAACAATTGGTTCTCCCTCAATTTCTGCAATACCTATCTCAAGTGCTCTTTGTGCTCCTTCTCATCACGTGAATATATCAAGATGTCATCCAAGAAGACAACCACAAACTTATCCAAAAAGGTATGAAATACTCCATTCATGAGGCTCATGAATACAACTGGAGCATTTGTGAGGCCAAATGGTACCACAGTGAAATCGTAGTGGCCATACCTAGTACGAAATGTAGTCTTAGGAATATCACTATCCACAATCCTCAACTGATGATAGCCTGACTTGAGATCAATCTTTGAAAATACCTCAGAAACCTGTAACTAATCAAAGAGGTCATCAATCCTAGGAAGAGGGTATCGGTTCTTGATGGTTACTTTGTTCAATTGCCGATAATCAATACACAACCTAAGTGATCCGTCCTTCTTCTTAACGAAGATCACGGGTGCGCCCCAAGGGGACACACTAGGTCAAATATGCCCCTTCTCTAAGAGTTCCTCCAACTGAATCTTAAGTTCACTAAGCTCATAGGTAGTCATCTTGTATGGTGCTCTCGACACTGGCTCTGCTCCTGGCACAAGATCAATATGAAAATCCACTACTCTAGGTGGAGGCCTACTAGGAAGCTCTGAAGGAAAGACATCTGCAAACTCCTGCAATATAGGAAAATCATTAAGGGATGGCTCCCCCTCAGGATCTTCCTCCCTGTCATTGATGGTGATAGAGAACAACTAACATCCCTTCCGCATGCACCATCTAAGTTGCATAGCAGAAATCATATGAAGGGATATGGGTCTCTTAACCCCAAGGATCACTCTAGAGATACCATACTCATCCACACATTCAACTCTCTTTTGTCGACAGTCCATCTTGGCGCTATGGGCATACAGCTAGTCCATGCCAAGAACAACATCATAAGAACCTAGAGGGGTAATATGTAGATCAGACATCGTGGACATGTCTCCAATTTGAATCGGGCAACTATGCACCATGGAACTGACTGACACTATGGCTCCTAAGGCTAACTCTACCTCCCAGCTGACATCCTGACTAACTGCCACTAGCCTGCAATGCTCCATGACGAAAGGAGATATAAATGAATCAGTAGCTCCAAAATTAAATTAAATAGTAACCATGCTACCCCGTATACTACCTGTAGCGTCAATAACTGTGGCCTGATGCTCGGCTTGGCGGTTGTCAACCACTGCAAAGACTCTGTGAGATCTGCCTACGTCGCCAACCGTCAGCTCTGAAAAGACCACTAGAGGACTATCCCTAAGAACACTCTCTAGCAATATGCCCCATGCCACCACAAGTCTAACATGGACCTCGTATATAGGGTCGGGCACCCTGTGATCTAGACTGCTGTGGGCCTCCTAACCTGCTAGATCCACTGGATCCACCCCTAGAAGACTGTTGAGTCTTCGCTGGCTATGATGGTGGAACGCATACTCTCTGATCCTACCTCAGACCCTGTGAATGCCACTACTTGGGCTTGAAGCCCTGATAACCCTGTGAGGGTTTCTGCTACTGTTGCTGCTGGGGTTTCTGCTACTGAGACTATTGGCCCTTAGAGGACCCTGCTGTGTAGTTCTGATTCCCTTTCCAAGGGAGTCTCTGCTAGGTATATTTTCGGTTCTAAGACTGATCTCGTGACTCCTGTCTACCCTGAGTGTCCTCTACCACTAGTGCCATCTCAAAAACCTGTCTGAAGGTGGTAGGAAAAGCCATGCGGACTAGACCCTGAAGTGAGAAATTCAGGCCCATGATAAATCGGTGCACTCGCAGTTTCTCGTCCTTCATGTACTCGACATAAGGAAGGAGCTCGAGAAACTTGCTCTCATACTGGGCCACAGTGAGACCCCTCTGATGTAGTGAATGAAATTCCTCTATCTGCTTTTGCCTGAAATGCTCAGACAGGTACCTCTCCCTGAATCTCTCTAGGAATGACTCCCAGGTGAGGGTATCCATACTCACTCCTCCAATGGTCTCCTCCTGATGCCACCAATTGGAGGCATCACCTCTCAACTGATGAACTTCTAATCATGCCTTTAGATTACTCCCATATGGATGTAATCCAAAGCACCGTTGTAGACTCTATAACCATGCCTCTTCTACTATCCCCTCAGTGGAATCGGTAAATAAAGGTGGCCCGAGTCAAATCAACTCCTTGATATCATCTCCTATATTCCTAGGAGGTCTGTCATGTGGGGGTCCTCTCTAGTGTATTGACTCTTCCTCGTGCTCACCCTGTCCCTCTACCTATCTCGGTGGGGGACTCTTAGTCCTCTCTCTGACTCTGGGTCCGCCTCCTCCGGGTCCCTCTGCTTCCACAACTGGAATCTGCTGACCTGGCTGAACTACATGTACTACCTTCTGCTGAACTACACCGATAAAAGTCTGAAGTGCATCTATAATGTCTTGGTTCAGGTTTGGTGGTGGTGGAGGTGGAGGTGGTGGTGGAGATGGAGGTCCATCCTCCTGTCCTGCTCTACCACCTCTCACCCTACGACCTCTACCTCACCGATTGCTCCGAGTAATAGGAGGCATCCTACACAATTGAAGTCTTTAGTTAGGTTTAGAAGCATAATGGTTTTAGGTTCCTAGTGTTGAAACACAGGCTCTGATACCAAAATGTCATGCCCAAAAAAGATAAGGACAAAAACACACAGAATTTTTTTTTTTGCTAATAAAGATAGTGTTCTTGTGGTTAACTAAGATTAAGCAAGACAACATTGTCGAAAAAGTTTTAGGGTTTAACTATAAAGGAACTAGTCATGATCAATTGTTATGACCTTAAGGATGTTCTAATTAGTTAGGCCCATACTACTAAATGAATAACTTGATTGTCGATACATTTTTAATACATTTCCCTAAGCTTAGTGTCATGAATTAACTTCTTTCGACTTCGTTAAACTTCAATCCAAAATTTAACTTAACTTAAAATTTTCTCCAACATACTTATAACCATCTAATAATTAGTTTATTGTTTACCATTAAAGTTGATGACAAGAGTAATTTCAATGACTCTATATTTTAGTCTAAGCTTTATTTGAATTATCATAAATTTAAGCTCATATTAAGATTGATCTATAAAGCTCATAAGAGTATAGAACTACTTAATGAAACATAAAAATTGTTATAATGGAGATATTCAAATTTCACATTCAAAACTTTTAAAAGCATAAAAGCATCTATGTCTGGGGAGGGACCTGACTCTTCTAGATTTTTTGGTGGCAGATCATGTGTCAGTGAAGATAACGTTGGATATGGTTGTGCACTAGTTGAACTATCACTAAGATTAGGATCCATGTCTTTCTTCTTCCTTTTGTTCTTACCAAAATGTATGGTGGGTGGCATGAAAGGATGATGTTACTAAGGATAAAGTGCAAGATGGTAGGAAAATGAGTGCAAATATATGTGGGTGGATGATTTTGCTAAATATTCTTAAGGATAAAACTATGATGGAGGGATTTTATAGGATGAAAAAAGATGTATGATAGAGGTGCGAGAAGGATCCTAAATCTAATTATATGATATCTAAGAAGGCTAAAGATGAGTGATGTGGTGTCAATGTAAAAGAGAGGATGTTTTCCCTTTGTGTAAGCTCAAGATATGATGGTGACATCAACTTTAATGTAGCCTTGTGACCTTTTGGGAAGACAAATGATGATCAAGTGTGGAGCCCAACCTTTTACTCAAGGTGATGAGGGACACAAATGAAAAAGATAGATTTACCTAAACAATTCTTAGTTTGAGGAATAGCCATAATAGTGTGATGGATGTAGGATGTAGGATAGAAAATTCTCAATAAAGTGACAACAAATGCTTAAGTATGATGGAGATGATGGGGGATGTTTTGATCTATGATCCTAATTTGTATGGGGTTGGATTTATAAATTACATGACCTAAGGATGATGAATCCATAAAATTCCTAAGTAGAATGAGAACCTATATGAAGACCTAAATCTATGATATGATAAGTGTAAACTATGCATGGAAGAAGATGATCCTAATCAAAGTGGGTGTAGCTAGTGTAGTCAATGAGGCTTTGGTTGACTCCATGTCTTAAGGTTAAGGTCTGAACTTTATAGTCCCACTTAGTTTATAGAGAAAATTCAACACCTTCTTTCTCAATTTGATCTAGTTTGGAAAGTCTTGGATTAGGTGCTTGCTTTTCACATTCTACTTCTATCTCTCTATAAAATGCTATTTGTGGAAGCTTGACCTTTGTGAGCTTGGGTTTTGGTTGGTCTTACATAAGGTATGCTCACCAGGTTTATCTCAACTGTGGGTTAAGGTAGTGACTATGCTAAGTATACCTTTTTATTTAAGTTGGACAATATGAACTTTCTTGATAATAAATAGGCCTACATAGATAAAGAAACAATTTTCATCAAAGGATAGTATATTTACTTTTGTTAAAAAGAGGTGAAATAAAACTAACCAGAGTTAGGGTTTTTGTGAATAGACTTGCTAACAACCTTTTTGAAATAACAAGGATAAGAGTCTTTTGATAATGGATATGGTGTATTGTGAGCAAATTATCTCTCAAAGGACAAAGAAACTTTGAGAGAGAAAAAAAAGTGATCTCTTTAGCAAAAGGATTTGATATTAACCAATGTGTATGTTTTTACAAATATTTTTCACAAGGTCTTTTGTACAAATAATATAATTCAAGCACACTTTTATCCCTAAGGTCAATTTGGTGTCAATGTGTTACTCATTAGGCCTGTCGAGCGGAGCCCATCTTGATGTTTTTTGGATCTAGTACAATATTTCCCTCTAATCAAAGAGGTGAGTTGATACAAGAGTCGATAAAAAAACTTACACGTCAATGATCCTTTGAGGTATGACAAATAGAAGCCCCCTTATTGCGGGGACAATGACTCTTGGAGATGAAGCCCAAGTAGCATTATGCCTCTACCATGGAGATCACATATGTTAGGTAACTTCAAAGAAACCTTATATTGTCTTGCACCATGAGTAACATCCCAAGGATAAAAGGGTAGCTGCTAAGTTAGTTCATAATTAGATCTGTGGAGTCATCCACTCGGTTGTTACGTATGTGATTCACATAAGAATCTATTTTAGACATGGTAAAATTTTGGTAAAGTTTTCCCACCTCAGGCTACCCCAAAAAACATGTAATGCCCTGCCATGTCACCCAAAAGAAGTTAACCTAAAGTTTTAGTAAGTTTGACAATTTTTTTTGAAAAGATAAAGATAACATACAAAAATAGTTATAGAATAATGGAAGTAATAACATACACTCATACATCAACAACACATAAATAGGTTACAACTCTTAAGGGTCTCATGATGATGAATCACATTTACTTTTAATTAACACTAAATCCAATACATAATAAATCCACATCAAATAATAATATACAAGTATGAAACCATTTAAATAATATACAGTCATCTCAAATGCCACTTGATAATAATCAAAATGCACCTTCATCCATTGTACAAGTCACAGGGTATGAAGGGCTGAAAGAATATATATCATAAAAATAGATTACAACAATATCTCATAAGATCCATGAAATCAAATACAATACAAAAGGTATAACCATCCATGATAGTAGACAAGAATAGAATGAAAGAGATAAAGAATAGGGAATTCTAGCCATGACAATCAAAATCTTAGATCTTAATGGTATAAGAAAAAGCACTATGACCCGACCTCATGGAACCCAAAAAGGTCCACTCCCATTGTACTGAGGAGATAGTCTCAAGTCCCAAATAGGATAACAAACTCACAAGTCAAATCAACCTTCTAGGTTCAAGGAATCACCTAAAAGAAAACTATCTCAAAGGGTACCAAGACACAAATATCAACTAATCCTAGAGGAAACATAGAAACATAGGAAATCTACTATGCATGTGGGAAAGTGTCATCACAAAAGCCAAATCTAAGGTTACCCAATTAGTCTTTTAATCCTCTACCCCCCTAGTGACTCTATGCGGCACTAGTATCATTTCATACTGACAAGGCATAATAACGAGTCAACTCTAAGATTACCTAGCTAGTATTTTAATCCTTTAGCCCCTTAGTGACTTTCTGTAGTACCGATATCTTGTTAATTCATTTTAAACCCATTTAATGAAATGTTATCACTTATTAAATAACCTATAATGGGTTACTTGTCAACCTCTTTAGGGCCTCAGCCTCCATTGCAAGACACTTCCCAATGTGACATACAAATAAGCTACCCTAACCTCAATAAAATCAAAAGATCACAAAAGACTACATACCATTCATAAGTTCTTAAACAAGCAACTAACAAGTACTGAAAATCATTGATCATAATCATAGATTCCACCAATATGATCATCCTAATAGGAGTGATCCCAAAATCAAGTACACATAAACCAATCCACACCATAACATGACATCACCAAGAAAAAAACATATGAAAACCTCAGTCCTATCCAAGAGACTAAAAAGCAATGCAAATACAACTGATCGAAGACTCAAAGGTTATATCACATAGGGCACACCATTCACCTCAAATTCATACAAGAACACTGGAAAGCAATAAAAATCAATAGATCAAAACACCTCATAGATTAAATAATTCATATCTCTCTTTAATTAATTTATTATATTTTAATTTGATGCATAAGCTTTATTTAATTAAATTAAAATAAACTTTACTAAACTATGTTTTCTCTCTCTTATTAAATCATGAGATGCTTTAATAATATATTTATTAATTTGACTAATAATATTATTTAGAGTTTATTATTAAAATAAAACTCTTAAATAAATTATTATTAAATTAAATAAATATAAATACAACAAAAATAGAACTTTAATAAAATCTTTAAATTTAAATCTTTTATTTAATTAATTTCTCAATTAATTAAATATACTTAAATATTGATTTTTCTTAATAAATTCCAATTAAATTGAATCATTAAAAGAATTTTAATTTGATTTAATTAAAAAAAACATCATCACGCCAAACCCACAAACCAAATATGACAACTCAACAAAAGAACATAATCAAACTCTGGGGTTATAATCACAAATTTAAGTCACTTGACAAATTTAGAAGGTAGATAACTCAAATTCTTGCCCTAATTTTTAGGACACATGGTTTAGTGATAGGATTTGGACTCAAGAGTTATCTCCCCTCTCATACCATTGAGATATCGTGATACAGTATGCTCATCCTGGCAATTCAGGGAAGTCGATACCCAGTACCTGCAATATGCATAAAATCCATGCATGTACAAAAAAATTCTAAACTAAATAGGTGATGGCAAGAAGTGGTTCATCATGTAGTTCCTGACTAGCAGATGACTATGACTCCCTTCCTCAACCACATAAAAAATGTCAAACATAAAGAAAACATACACACACACACACAAAACACATGCCAGTATGGGGTAAGTATCCATAGAAACCACATAAAAATCATTCGTCTAACTAACATCATTCAATAATTAAAAGTCAATACATGAACATATATATCATCATTGAACAATCATGAAATAACTAAAATAACTAGCGCTGAAGTAATTCAACATATATATCAATTGACTATGAAATACAATTAATCAATTCTGATAATCCAACACTGCTAATCACAAAACATATTCATAGAACATGCCTAAAAGAATCCAGTAAAAAAAAATCAAAAAAATCAAGTAGGGGTAGGCATTACATCCACTCCCTCTAGACTTAGGCTTACTCTTGGAAGCCTACAAGAAAGATAAAACTAAACTAGGGGTAGGCATCACATCCACTCCCCCTAGACTTAGGCTTACTGGTGGAAGCCTACTATAATGACTAGGGTAAATAAAAGTCAAAGAGTACTATCTATAATGTCAAACAAAAAGTTCATTTAAGAGACTAATACAACTAAGTTAACTATGTATACACTTTCAGTCACTCACAATAATATGATCTTGGTTTACTAATAAACCAAAAACCATATTGATCCAACATTCATCTTTTAACAATTACTAAAATAGATCCCCTAAAACACTCCAAAAAAAGATCAACATCTCTAAATCCATCAAAAAACATAAGAGTTATAATGTATAGACATAATTCAAAAGTCAAGAACATAAATGTTATGAGTTTCCAAGTTTCATGTTCAAAAGTTCCACTACTAATTAATTTTTTTTGTTCCAATTGTTTAGGTCAAGTTTGTAACTCCACTAAAAACATCCAAACAAGAACAACATAATATTCACAAAAAAAATCAAAGGCATACTAAATTAAAGCATAATAATAAGAAAATGTGTCTGAAATCCAACTCACAAGTTTTTCCTTTTTCACATTTCAAGTATGAAGTCTAAAATTTCAAGTTTCAAGTGTTAAAGTTTTGAAGTTTCCAAGTGTTAAATTTTGAAGCTTCCAAGTGTTAAAGTTGCTAAAGATACATAACACTATTTATGTTTCATTTCAATTCAACGAGTTCAAGTTTTCAAGTTTGTAGTAGATACATATAACAGTTCAAGTTTTGTTTCAGTTCAACTAGTTAACAACTAGTGGCATTCTAATATACCTAGAGCTCCCAATGTAGAAATTTGGGCTTTGATACTAGATGTAATGCCTTGCCATGTGACTTGAAATAAGTTAACCTAAAGTATTACTAAGTTTGACAAACATTTTTTTTAAAAGATAAAGATAACAAAAAACAACAGTTATAGAATAGTAGGAGCAATAACATACACTCATACATCAACAACACATAAACAGGTTACAACTCTTCAGGGTCCCATGATGATGAATCACATTTATTTTTAATTAACACTAAATCCAATATATAATAAATCCACATAAAATAATAATATACAAGTATGAAACCATTTAAATAATATATAGTCATCTCGAATGCCAGTTGGCAATAATTAAAATGTACCTTCATCTACTGTACAAGTCATAGGGTATGAAGGGCTGAAAGAATATACATCATAAAAATAGATTACAAGAACATCTCATAAGATCCACAAAATCAAATACAATAAAAAAGGTATAACCATCCAAGATAGTACACAAGAATAGATTGAAAGAGATATAGAATAAGGAACTCTAGCCAAGGAAATTGAACTATTAGATCTCAATGGTATTAGAAAAAGCACTACCACCCAAGCTCATGAAAACCACAGAGGTCCAATCCCACCATGTTGAGGAGATAATCTCAAGTTCCAAACAACATAACAAACTCATAAGTCAAAACCATTTTCTAGGTTGAAGGAATCACCTGAAAGAAAACTATCTCAAAGGGTACCAAGACACAAATATCAACAAATCCTAGAGGCAACAAAGACACATAGGAAATATACTATGCATGTGGGTAAGTGTCATCACATGAGCCAAATCTAAAGTTACATGGCTAGTCTTTTAATCCTTTGGCCACCTAGTGACTCTATGCGGCACTAGTATCCTTTTGTACTAACAAGAAATACTAACAAGTCATCTCTAAGGTTACTCGACTAGTCTTTTAATCCTCTGGCTCCCTAGTGACATTCTATAGTACCAATATCTTGTTAATTCACTTTAAACCAATTTAATGATATGCTATCACTTATTAAATAATGTACAATGGGTTACTTGTCAACCTCTTTAGGGTCTTGGCCTCCATTGCAAGCCACTTCCCAACATTACATACAGATAACCTACCCTAAGCTCAATAAAATTAAAACATCATAAAAGACTACATATCATACATCAGTTCTTAAACAAGCAACTAACAAGTACTAAAAATCATTGATCATAATAAAAAATTCCACCAATATGATCATCCTAATAGGATTAATCCCATATTCAAGTACACAAAATCCAATCCATGTCACAACATGAAATCACCAAGAACAAATCATACAAACACCTCAATCCTATACAAATGACTGAAAATAAATCAAAATACAATTGATCAAAGACTCAAAGGTTATATCAGATAGGTCACACCATTCACCTCAGATTTATACAAGAACACTAGAAAGAAATAACAATCAATAGATCAAAACACCTCATAGAGCATACAAGACACATTACCATGGTTGAGTATAAAAGATCATGATCAAAACATCATCATAACATCACAACACAAACCCCCAAGCCTCTGGTAAACATCTTGATAACTGGTTAAAGCTAAGTCAACCCGACACCCAACAGTAAAATCACATGTCATAAAAAGAGTGCATTCAAAAGTTACTTTCATAATATATTAGGTTTTGAAAACACACCACTTCCATTTTCACTTATAGGTTTTCATGTTTTTAGTTTTGTTATCAAGTATATCAGTTCATAATGTTTTTTGATCTCAATCCAGGTTTCAATTTTGATTTCTCTAATTGTTAGATTCACTAAGGTTTCCGATTTCACTAGGATCCTAGATAATTCAACAATTCATATAAAGTTGTTTAAACATTGTTCATAGTTCAATTCATTATAAAAAAACACAAGATTCAATTTTCAAAACTAGGGTTTTTAGTTTTCATTTCATTTTAAGTCACAGATTCACTAAAGTTCTCAATTACAATTAGAGTTTAGTTTTTGTCTTTTCAAAGTAAGATAACTACTAAGGTTTCTGAATGATAAAATTACTCTAGTGATAAAAATCATTTACATTTAAAACTAACTTGTCTGGAACAAAATCCGAATTCATCAAAATTATATGTCTTTTCCAAATCACAATTCACAATTTCATGTCTCTCCTTGGATTATAAAATAAAAAATAATAATAATAATTTAATTAATTAAATAATTATTCAATAATGATTAACAAATTCTTAATAGCATAATAGAAGTTTACTAATACCCATTCACAATTTATGGTTCTAATTCATTTTAATAATAATTTAATTAAAAACCTTAATTAAACATTATTAAATTTTAATTAAAAAATCATCAATTTATTCATGATAATAATTATCATTTTAACATATATATTAATAAAACTAGCAATTAATATAAGCTATTAATATAAAAACTACAACTATTAAAAAATAATTTAAATTTATAAATAATCATAATTAATATTAATTTTAATATGATGTTAACTAAAACTATATAATAATACCTTAAAATTTAAATATTTTTAAATTTAAAACAAACTAGTTAGAAGCTTATCAAGTTACTCACATATATAGGGAAGGTAACCAAAAAGTTGATAAATTAGCCAATCTAGGAGCAAATGGATCAAATATCCTAAATATTAACAACTTCAATTAGCAAAGACTTTTTATTTTCTAACCTTGTCATTTTATCCCCTTACATGTAATTTAAGAATTCCAGTTATTTGTCAATTCTTATCCTATTCTAGTTTCCTTTATATTATCCCCCACTATAAGTTAAGAGTTTTGATAAAGTTAGGGTGAGATATACTTTGGTACTTAGACTAAAATCTAGCCCATTAAAGTTTATTCTGATATATCTTTGAAAGAACTCACTAAGCCTAGGTTGAGCTATTGAATCATTTTATATCAACTCTTCTGAAACCTTCTCTTATAGAGCCTTTGAATAGTTATATATTCACCAACAGACCTCATTTAGTTTAATCGACACACTGGAATATGGTGACTAATATCTGTGTTTATCATGAAACTAAAAATCGAACAATGGATTTTAGGGGTAGAATCAAACCTGAAAGATGGAGTAGGATTCTCAATCCGGTTGACAATATGACTCGAGTGGCTATTACCAAGGCTCTAGGTGAAGGATTCTTCAATTATGAATTCACCTAGAGGACTAACAGTAGCATAATTGGAGCTTTCATCGGCTATTTGGCAAGGGCCAAACTAGAAAAATGTGAAATGATCAGACTCTATTCCAATCTGTTCAATTCCGTATGGAGTCAACATATGGAAGAAGTTATTTTGATCTTGGATGATAGAGTAAGGGTTCCATTTCTAGAGATGTATATGGTACATTCCCCAGATAGTCAAGGTCTAGCCTTTGTGCCAAGACGATCAGCTATAGTAAGAAGGGACAATCAAGAGTTTTTAAGAGCTTGGCCCAAAATGGAAATTAGCATCAATTTCTTATTGAGATGGAGAGGAGCTAAGGTTGATCAGAACAATATGTGGCTATTGAATTATCTTAATACCTTCAACTCATATATAGAGCCAGGAACTGATATGAAAAATTGGGTTAAATTGGAGTTTTGTTTACCCAACTTCGACAAGTCCAGTAAGGAACACACTACTCTGGTGTTTCCTCCTAACTTTGTTTTTGAATATTTTATTGAAATATCAAAAATCATCATGGTATATGAAAAAAGTGAATCTCTAGAAGAGTAATATAGTGTCTAGGGTTTGTTCAAGCTAGTCATTATATGGATAGACCCAGGCAATGTTTAAAGTTTTTTTGTTTTGTTTTGTGACTCTCTAAAACAAACTTAGTACTCTCCTATATTAAATTCTATAGATAACCTAAATATGAACAAGTTTTTATGATGTAACTAGTAAGTTGTCTTTATATCAATTAGCTTGGTATTGGTATTTTTGTTGCTTGGGATTTGTTTCTTTCATCAAATCTCCTTTATGAATTTAAGTTGAGGAATCATATATAGACATTTATATTAATTCTTTCATCTATATATATGTATCTAAAAGAGTATCTTGTCTGTTTTATGTATATCTACTAATAAAACCCATGGCCTATTGGGCTTTGTTATCATATATATGTAAAAATAGACTGTATAAGCCTGGTTTATGTATATGTGTTAATGAAACCTATGGTTGGTTGAGCTTTGTTAACATATGTATGTAAGAATAGAGAAATGAAGGTTGGTCCATATATTCTAACTGAAAAGTTAGGGTACACATATGTAGGTGTGTCATTGGGCTAGGCCCTAAGCCCTATTTCTATAGGTCTTCTATTTTTCATTTAATTTATCTTATCTTAGTGGTTTTAATTATTTATTATGAAACAACATGATTTGGGTTTATTCTGAGATTCTCTGAGACATTTCTTTGAAGATTCATATAGAACTGGTGGAGCAAACTCGTTTCCAATGTTTAACTTTATTAGGAATTTTTGTTTAAATATTTTGTATCTACTATCTAGCTAGTAAATGATTTGTTTGGCATAGGTATTAACCAGTAGAAGTATTTGTAGATTATAGAAGATGGTTTTTGTTAGTAAGTTAAATAATGACTGGTTAGGACTTGGAGATATAGTCAAGACATATTCAGGAGTAGATTGCGTTCTTATTTCTTAATTTTGATTATCTTTAGATTAGCACTATATAGTAGTAGTTCGGTAAGATAATTAAACTATCCTTTTTTTGAAATGTAGAATATAAGAAGATATAGTTTACATCCTAGATTATAATATAATAATGTTATGATATTACCTTGACCTCGAAGCCTTCAGAATATGTCATTAGTGCAAACACTTATTCAATTCTGAATGCTTATCTAACTCATCATGTATACCGAGCGTTCAATGGTTACCTTATAAGTTCAATAGGTAAATGAAGAACTCAATGTTCACCAAGCAAAGCAAGGTAAATGAAGAACTCAGTATTCACCGAGCAAAGAAAGGTAAATGAAGAACTCAGTGTTCACCGAGAAAAGCAAGGTAAATGAAGAAGTTAGTTTCTACCGAGTGATACTATATCTACTGAGTCACCAATGGTTACCAAGTTCCAAGTAGTGTTGCATGGCTAGTATGAACTGAGCCTCTACTTCTACTGAGTGCATGACAATGCCAAGTAATGCAGTGGATGAAAAGTATCAGAAGGTCATCAAGTCAGCTTGAGGAACTCGAGTTTTCTACTATCTGGCTAACTCAGTAATGTTTTGTTCACTTATGTTTTGGCCGACCTTGCAGTTGTAAATAATGGAATGGTATATATGTAATGTATGATATCATTTTTAGTATGTATGGTATGGTGTGTGTGAAAAAAAAAAATATATAAAGGAAGAGATTGATGTTCGCATGTAAAGAGGATATTGAAAATAAGCAGCAAAGTAAAAGGGATACATCAAGGTCAACATAGGAGCAGAAAAGTTATATCTATCACATCAGGTGATCAATGCAAAAAGGATCTTATCAGCAAACAGTTGTAAGAAGATCCACTGCTTCATCCTAATAGGTGAATTAGTTTATAAATCCTTTAACAGGGTAGACTTAATAGTCTTTTTGTAAATCTCCTAACAGAGTGCATACTTCACTGTATGTTTGGAAATCCTCTAACAAGGTGGATCTAGCAGTCCTACTTGCTCCTAATAGGGAAGATCACTCGAAGTGATCATTTTAAGCCTTAACAGGCCAACTTTATACTATAATATTGAAGTTTTGTGGGCATCATCCCCACCCTAGTTTTACTTTTTGTTTGGAAGGTTTTTGGTCACCAAATCTCTGTGTACATGTGCAATGAATGTTTGTTCTTTCGGTTATGCAGTAGATTAGATGAATGAATGGTGAAAGGTTAAAATGCAAAATTTTATAAAAGTTTTATAAGTTACTAATTCACCCCTCCCCTCTCAATAAACTATCTCATCCTGAATATTTCCAACAATTGGTATCAGAGCTTTGAGGTTCACAAGATAAAAGTTTCACAGCTTGAGCAAAGATCAAGGACAATGGAGATATTCAGACTTGACAAATCTATTGAAAATGAAAAGATGGATCTTGAATTGGCCATGGCTCAACTCAAAGAAGCAAAGGATCATCTTTCTCAATATCTTAAAAGAAGGAAGGAACTTGCAAGACAAATGAATGATCCTCAGTATGTTGAAGAAAAGTTTGAAGACCTTTTACTATCAAGCAGTTCAAATGAAGCTAATGATGCAATCAAGGAACTCCTAGCAAAGAATGGTTCTCTGTAGGAAGAAGTAAGGAAGCTTAAAAGAGAACAAGAAATCCAATCAATCAGGCTATGTGAAATTTTGGAATAGAGAAACAAGGAAAATGAAGACTTAGAGGTAAGAAATAATCAATTCCTTCAGCATGAAAATCTTGTAGGTCAACTATCTAATGCAAATGAAGAAATTATGAATCGAAGATCTGAGAATGAAAGTTTGAGAAATGATTTAATCACTGAAAGACAAATCAATGCAAGCTTACAACGTGATCTAAGATCTGAAAGACAAATCAATGAAAGCTTGGAAAATGACTTGATCACTGAAAAGCAAATCAATGAGAGAATGATGAAATCTCAAGCAGACATGACTCAATTAAATCAGCAAAGTGAGGAAAACTTTCATAGACAAAAAGATAAAATCGGTCTTAGATATAAGGAAGAAGGTGAATCCTCCAAACAAGGTGCCCAAAGGAATCAAAGACCCACTTGCAATCACTATGGCAACATAGGTCATACATCAAACAAATGTTGGAGTAATGGAAAAGGAAAATTCAATGGCAAATGCTTCAACTGCAATCAGCATGGTCACAAAGCTAATGAATGCAAAGAGAAACCAAAATTTGAAGGCAAATGTCAAAAATGCAAGAAACAAGGTCACAAGGCATCTGAATGTAGATCCAAATCTTTCAATCTAGCTGAACAACTTGTTAAAGAAATATTTGGTTGGGACTATAATACTTGGTGTAGGTGTCACTATTGTGAAGAATATGGACACGTTGGGATAAACTGTGCAAGACATCACCTAAGAAAGAAGGATACAACCATAAGATGTTACACATGTACTGAACTTGGTCATATAGCCAAGAATTGCATGAATACTGGAAGAATTGAAGATGAAAAGAAAGCTAAAGCTGATAACATTCAGAAGTAGATGAGACAATAGTGGATTCCTAAATCTACCGAGAAAAATAGTTCAAATGATCGTCATGTCACTCAAGAAATGGGTGACTCCACCATTTCCAATTAGATTTAAGAAGAATCAAGAACTACATCATCAAGCCATATCTCAAGCAGTTCCAGAGTGAAAGAGTGAAAATGATCAAATCAGTATTTTAGATTCAAGGACCAAAGAAAAGTTATCATTCACTGTGTTGCATCTACTGAGCAAGGTTGGTTAAAGACCTTACCGAGCTAGGTCGTGAGTATCAAGGATTTTGTTTGACCATAAAATTGCAAGGTTTTACTGAGTAAATCAATGACAAACCGGCAAACACTATGTCATCTCATCTACCTTCATACCGAGCATTAATGATAGTATTTCCATCAAAAGGGCAGAATTTGATTTCATTTTTTACTGTGACTTAAGAATACTTAGAGCTAAAATATTTCTAGTGAATCTAGAGCAAATTCCAAGCAATTTCAAGCAATTTTCAAGCGAAGAATTTGTTCAAGATTTTCTTATACTTACTGAGCAGCTATTGCATCCACAAGCACCAGCAGTACCAAGGCAAAAAGAGGTTCAAAAATGATGGTAAAGGGTATAGAATGGAAAATGCCCAACTTCAAGATTGTTCTGGCCGTTGCAGAATCACTCAACCCAACTGGAGCTTAATCACAAATACCACCTAAGGTACTTCTTATCAAAGATATTCATACTCATTTCAAATTTTCTATTCAAGAAATCAAAAACGTAGAGATAGACAATGGCCTAGGTGAAATGAGTGTAGATAGCTCTCTGAAACCTGAGTTCAAGCATCTTGAAACCAAAGGCTTGACTCATATCTTGCATATGCCTAGAAACTTCCAAACCAAATGGATTAGGTATATCTTGAGTCGGGTGCATAATGGACAATTATGGTTAGAGCAACTAGTGCTAATCACAAAGAAGATGATTCACAAAATCATGGGTCCCCCTATGCTCAATAAAGAAAAAGCCACCAAAACCCTAGGTCAAGAGGAACTACAGAATCAAACCCTAGCCGAGTGGGACGGTAGAGGTTTAAAGGTCAAAACTGTATCAGATGTCAAACTAAGATTTGGCATTCATGTAATTGCATATAAATTATACAGTTCCAGTAGATTGAATAGTGTACCTTCTGAAGCTGTGGATTTGGTCCTCAAGATTGTATAGAAAAACCTTGAATTTGATCTGTCTAAAGTATTGTTGAAACAATTGAATAAAAATATGGATAGTATAAGGACTTCCAAGAATAACCCTTATAAATTCAATTCTCTGTTGATCTATTTATTTTTCTACATTCAAAAATTCTTTCCATCTAAAGGAACTGTCATATGGAGAAAAGACATTCCAATTTTATATAAGATAAATGAGTTTGTAGCAGAGATGGGTGAAAATTTTGATAGCATCATGGAAAATTATTTTGAAGATTTCAAGGAGAGAATGAATAACAGGTTTCGAATTCCACCAAAATTAGTTGAAGATTACAGAGATGATGTATGCTTCATGGTTGACTATGATAAGGTGTACAACTAGGCAGTTAGACCCTGAGTTGCATGGGTAAAACCTCTTCCATATGAGGTAAATATTGATGAAGCTAGAGACATCATAGAAGCACTAGTAAATGAGCCAGTAGACCCAAGGCAACCAATTTTTGGAATCTATGATGAAGCAAAGGCCAGAATTGAGCTTGAAATCAAGCTACCATAGGCCATAAGCAAAGGCAAGAGGAAGATAGCAAAATTGAAAACTGCATCTGGCCCTCTTATGCTAACAGAAGGAAAAGGTGAGGATGAAGGAGATGATGAAGAAGAAGGAGGAGAAGAAGAAGAAGAAGAACAAAAATCTCAAGAAGAACCTCCGAAGAAGAAAGGTAAGGCAATGATTACCAAACCTAAGAAGAAGCCTACTGTTGTATTCACAAGAAGAACAAGAAAAGGTAACCAAAAAACTATACTAGTCAGGCCTGCACCCACATTTGAGGAAAGGCTTAAACAATTGGAAGAAGGAGCAGGCATCACAAATTTCAAGGCATTGAAATTTGAAACTAGAACAGATGCTAAGAAAATGCAGATAGAGTAACTGGTACTTAGCAAGATGGGTAAATGGAAATACTCCCCGAACTAGCTTGCCTCCCAAATCTCAAAAGAACTATTGGAGAGATTGTGACTGAGATGGGAGTCAGCCACCCAAATGGTAAAAGACATCCTGAAGAATCTTCAACCAAGTCTTGCTGGAGCAGAAGTAAAAACTGTAATGAAAAACCATGAAGGTAAAATGATGATCAAATTACACACATGTTTAATTTTGATCAAGGACATTGAGCATGTTGTAAATGATACTACAAACATGTGGAAAAACATCAATTATCTGCATAAGCCCAGTGAAGACCCAGTGGAAATCAAGGATGATGACAGCAGTGACAGTGATGATATTGATGGCACTCCATCCATTACAGTCTCACTAGGAGAGCTACATGCATTAATGGGAGAAGACAAGGAGGAAGAAGCTGAAGAGGAAGATAAGGAGGAAGATGATCCAGTAAAAATTGGAGTAGTAGTTATTGCATCCCTTCCTCACTCTCCACTAAAAACTATTTCATCCACTAAGGAGATAGCTTCTACAAGTGAGATTGTGAGCACAATTGCCACATTATTGCTCAATCTTCACCGGCCTCCTCCCAGCTCTAGGTATCTAAAATAGATGTGCCAAGCACTTCATCTACCGAGCTTATTGTTACTTGTTCAGCTACCAAGCCAACCTCCTCAACTCAATCATCTTCAATCGGTATAGTAGTAAGTTCCATAATTTTGTCAGTTCCAATTTGTTCTACAATTTTGTCAGCATTATCTGCATCTACTTCAAATCCAGTTAGTTTAGATACTATATTACCGAGTGTATCATCATTTTTGGGAAGTATTCTAGTTTTTGATCTAGTAAATACTCCTATTGGCACTCAATCCTCAAGTCCTATTCAAGTTTTCACTACTAGTCCTTCCATCTCCACTATTGTGTCTATTCCTAAGGTCAAACCAATCATCACAGAAGTCAAACAAAAGCAACCATTAAGACTTCTGATCACTAGAAAGGAAATTCCTGAAGATATTGACTTAGACACAAAGATAGTGATTCAAAAAATTGACTATGAAAATGCTACCATTGAAGAGATGAGGTATGCTAGTCAACTAATAGAGATGAAGGCGACATAGAAGTAGTAAAGGTCTGAAAGGGATAAGGAGTATAGAATAATTGAAAATGCTAGGAATATAATTACAGAAGCTATAGGTGTTGAAGTAGATTCTACTTAACACATTTTGATTCAGTTAGAAGAGGCTGTAAATAAATTCAATGAGGACACCTCTAGTCAAGAAAAATTGATTGAAAAGGCTAAAAGAAAATTTGATAATAATGTGCTTGAGCACATTGCTTAGCACATTGCAATAAAATAGGTAGAATTGTCCACAATTTTGGTCAATCTTGAAAATTATTTTAATAATGTAACTTTACTTTTTGCCAAACTTTGTGATGTTACCAAGTATACCAAGGAGATCAAAGAAAAATTAAATAAAATTGATGAGGATATGAAGGTCAGTGCCCAAATGCTGCAACTTGACCCCAATTTAAGTTCATCCCATCATCTTAAAATCGGATTTTTGTTAGAAAAGAAGGTAAAATTGTTGAGAGAGGAAGCAAGGATCAGATCTACCTTGATTGAAATTCAAAATATGATCATTCCTATCATGGACACAATGCAGAAACACATTTTCTACTCCAAAGCATTGATCCATGAAAACAATTTTTTAGTTGCAGAACACATGATTGAACTTTCAGCTGAAATTCAAATAGCACTCTCCACCTACAAAATTTTGCAAGAAAATTGGGATAAGACTTTTGCTCTTATTCTCAAGGTACATTCTAAGTTTATCTCTCATTTTGGTGTTTCTATGTAAATACATATTGTTTATTTTGGCATTATTGTCAAAAAGGGGGAGATAGAGTACCAAAGAAGAGATAGAGAGAAGAGATGGAGATATATGTAATTAAGGAAGCCTTGGGTAAAAATAGAAATATTTGTAATTATTCTGTGCATATTGTATGGGGGAATTATATGTAAATCAGTACATCAAATTTTGCACATAAGTTTTGGCTCATAAGTGTTTTTGTCACTAATGCCAAAGGCGGAGATTGTTGGAATCATGATATATTTGTCATTAGTGCAAACACTTATTCAATTTTGAATGCTTATCTAGCTCATCACGTATACCGAGCATTCAGTAGTTACCTTATAAGTTTAGCAAGTAAATGAAGAACTTAGTGTTCACCGAGCAAAGCAAGGTAAATGAAGAACTTAGTGTTCATCGAACAAAGAAAGGTAAATGAAGAACTCAATGTTCACTGAGCAAAGCAAGGTAAACGAAGAAGTTAGTTTCTACCGAGTGACACTATATCTATCAAGTCACCAATGGTTATCGAGTTCCAAGAAGTGTTGTGTGGCTAGTATGAACCGAGCATCTACTTCTACCCAGTGCATGACGATGCCAAGTAATGCTGTGGATGCCGAGTATTAGAAGGCCACCGAGTTAGCTTGAGGAACCTGAGTTTTCTACTATCTGGTTGACTCAATAATGTTTTGTTCACTTATGTTTTGGCTATCCTTGCAGTTGTAAATAATGGAATGGTATATATGTAATGCATGATATTATTTGTAGTATGTATGGTATGCTGTGTGTGAACAAAAAAGATATAAAGGAAGAGATTGATGTTCGCATGTAAAGAGAATATTGAAAATTAGCAGCAAAGTAAAAGGGATACATCAAGGTCAACATAGGAGCAGAAAAGTTATATCTATCACATCAGGTGATCAATGCAAAAAGGATCTTATCAGCAAATAGTTGTAAGAAGATCCACTGCTTCATCCTAACAGGTGAATTAGTTTATAAATCCTTTAACAGGGTAGAATTAACAGTCTTTTTGTAAATCTCCTAACAAAGTGCACACTTCATTGTATGTTTGGAAATCCTCTAACAAGGTGGATCTAGTAGTCCTACTTGCTCCTAACAGGGAAAATCACTAGAAGTGATCATTGTAAGCCTTAATAGGCAAAATTTATACTGTAGTATTGAAGTTTTTTTGGCATCATCCCCACCCTAGTTTTACTTTCTATTTGGAAGGTTTCTGGGTCACCAAATCTCTGTGTACATGTGCAATGAATGTTTGTTCTTTTAGTTATGCAGTAGATTAGATGAATGAATGGTGAAAGGTTAAAATGATGAATTGTATAAAAAATTTATAAGTTACTGACTCACCCCTCCCCCCTCAATAACCTATCTCATCCTGAATATTTCCAACAATTGGTATCAGAGCTTTGTGGTTCACAGGATAAAAGTTTGATAGCTTGAGAAAAGATCAAGGACAATGGAGATATTCAGACTTGACAAATCTATTGAAAATGAAAAGCTAGATCTAGAAATGGCCATGGCTCAACTCAAAGAAGTAAAGGATCATCTTTCTCAATCACTAAACAGAAGGAAGGGACTTTCAAGAAAAATAAATGATCATTAGTATGTTGAAGAAAAGATTGAAGACCTTTTACTATCAAGCAGTTCAAATGAAGCTAATGAAGCAATCAAGGAACTCCTAGAAAAGAATGGTTCTCTGCAAGAAGAAGTAAGGAAGCTTAAAAGAGAACAAGAAATCCAATCAATCAAGCTATGTGAAGTTTTGGAACAGAGAAACAAGGCAAATGAAGACTTAGAGGTAAGAAATAATCAATTCCTTCAGCATGAAAATCTTGTACGTCAACTATCTAATGCAAATGAAGAAATAATGAATCTAAGATCTGAGAATGAAAGTTTGAGAAATGATTTAATCACTGAAAGACAAATCAATGCAAGCTTACAAAGTGATCTAAGATCTGAAAGACAAATCAATGAAAGCTTGAAAAATGACTTGATCACTAAAAAACAAATCAATTAGAGAATGATGCTATCTCAAGCAGACATGACTCAATTAAATCAGCAAAGTGAGCAAAACTTTCATAGACAAAAAGGTAAAACTAGTCTTGGATATAAGGAAGAAGGTGAATCCTCCAAACAAGGTGCCTAAAGGAATCAAAGACCCACTTGCAATCACTGTGGAAACATAGGTCATACATCAAACACATGTTGGAGTAATGGAAAAGGAAAATTCAATGGAAAATGCTTCAATTGCAATCAGCATGGTCACAAAGCTAATGAATGCAAAGAGAAACCAAAATTTGAAGGAAAATGTCACAAATGCAAGAAAAAAGGTCACAAGGCATCTGAATGTAGATCCAAATCATTCAATCCAGCTGAACAACTTGTTAAAGCAATCTTTGGTTGGGACTACAATACTTGGTGTAGGTGTCACTATTGTGAAGAATATGGACACATTAGGATAAGCTGTGCAAGACATCACCTAAGAAAGAAGGATACAACCATAAGATGTTACACATGTACTGAACTTGGTCATATAGCCAAGAATTGCATGAATACTGGAAGAATTGAAGATGAAAAGAAAGTTAAAGCTGATAACATTCAGAAGCAGATGAGACAATAGTGGATTCCTAAATCTACTGAGCAAGACAGTTCAAATGATGGTCATGTCACTCAAGAAATGGGTGACTCAACCATTTCCAATTAGATTTAAGAAGAACCAAGAACTGCATCATCAAGCCAGATCTCAAGTAGTTCCAGAGTAAAGAGTGCAAATGATCAAATCAGTATTTCAGATTCAAGGACCAAAGAAAAGTTATCATTCACCGTGTTGCATCTACTGAGCAAGGTTGGTTAAAGACCTTACCGAGCTAGGTTGGGAGTATCAAAGATTTTGTTTGACCACCGAATTGCAAGGTTTTACTGAGTAAATCAATGATAGACTAGCAAGCACTATGTCATCTCATCTACCTTTGTACCGAGCATTAATTACAATATTTCCATCAAAAGGGTAGAATTTGATTTCATTTTTTACCGCAACTTAAGAATACTTAGAGCTAAAAGATTTCCAGTGAATCTAGAGAAAATTCCAAGAAATTTCAAGCAATTTTCAAGCAGAGAATTTGTTCAAGATTTTCTTATACTTACCGAGCAGCTATGGCATTCACAAGCACCAGCAACAATAAGGCAAAAAGAGGTTTAGAAATGCTGGGAAAGGGTACAGAATGGAAAATGCCGAACTTCAAGAATGTTTCAGCCATTGCAGAATACTCGACCCAACTAGAGCTCAATCACAAATACCACCTAGGATACTTCTTATCAATGATATTCGTACTCATTTCAAATGTTCTATTCAAGAAATCGAAAAACTAGAGATGGACAATACCCTAGGTAAAATGAGTTTAGATGCCTCTCTAAAACCTAAGCTCAAGCATCTTGAAACCAAAGGCTTGACTCATATCTCACATATGCCTAGAAACTTCCAAACCAAATGGATTAGGTATATCTTGAGTTAGGTACATAATGGACAATTATGGTTAGAGCAGCCAGTGCTAATTGCAAAGAAGATGATTCAAAAAATCATGGGTCTCCCTATGCTCAATAGAGCAAAAGCCACCAAAACCCTAGGTCAAGAGGAGCTACAGAAGCAAACCCTAGCTGAGTGGGATGGTAGAGGTTTAAAGGTCAACACTGTATCAAATTTTGAACTAAGATTTGGCATTCATGTAATTGCATATAAATTATATAGTTCTAGTAGATTGAATAGTGTACCTTGTAAAGATGTGGATTTGGCCCTCAAGATTGTAAACAAAAACCTTGAATTTGATCTGTCTGAAGTATTGCTGAAACAATTGAATAAAAATATGGATAGTATAAGGACTTCAAAGAATAACCCTTGCAAATTTGATTCTCTGTTGATCTATTTATTTTTGTACATTCAAAAATTCTTTCCATCTAAAGGAACTATTGTATGGAGAAAAGACATTCCAATTTTATATCAGATAAATGAGTTTGTAGTAGAGATGGGTGAAAATTTTGATAGCATCATGGACAATTATTTTGAAGATTTCAAGGAGAGAATGAATAACAGGTTCCAGATTTTACCAAAATTAGTTGAAGATTATAGAGATGATGTATGCTTCATGGTTGACTGTGATAAGGTGTACATCTAGGCAGTCAGACCCCGAGTTGCATGGGTAAAACCTCTTCCATATGAGGTAAATATTGATGAAGCCAGAGACATCATAGAAGCACTGGTAAATGATCCAATAGACCCAAGGCAACCAATTTTTAGAACCTATGATGAAGCAAAGACTAAAATTGAGCTTGAAATCAAGCTACCATAGGCCATAAGCAAAGGCAAGAGGAAGATAGAAAAATTGAAAACTGCATCTGGCCTCTTATGCTAATAGAAGGAAAAGGTAAGGATGAAGGAGATGATGAAGAAGAAGGAGAAGAAGAAAAGGAAGAACAAAAATCTCAAGAAGAACCTTCGAAGAAGAAAGGTAAGGCAATAATTACCAAACCTAAGAAGAAGCCTACTGCCATATTCACAAGAAGAACTAGAAAAGGTAAGCAAGAACCTATACTAGTCAGGCCTGCACCCACATTTGAGGAAAGGCTTAAACAATTGGAAGAAGGAATAGGCATCACAAATTTCAAGGAATTGAAATTTGAAACTAGAACAGATGCTGAGAAAATGTAGATAGAGTAACTGGTACTCAGCAAGATGGGTAAATGGAAATACTCCTTGGACTAGCTTGCCTCCCAAATCTCAAAAGAACTATTGGAGAGATTGCAACCAAGATGGGAGTGAGCCACCCAAATGGTAAAAGACATCTATGAGCAATCCCTGAAGAATCTTCTACCAAGTCTTGCTGGAGCAGAAGTGAAAACTGTAATGAAAAACCATGAAGGTAAAATGATGATCAAATTCCACACATGTTTAATTTTGATCAAAGACATTGAGCATGTTGTAAATGATGCTACAAACATGTGGAAAAACATCTATTATTTGCATAAGCCCAGTGAACACCCAGTGGAAATCAAGGATGATGACAATAGTGACAGTGATGATATTGATGGCACTCCATCCATTACAGTCTCACAAGGAGAGTTGCATGCATTAATGGGAGAAGGCAAGGAGGAAGAAGCTAAAGAGGAAGATAAGGAGGAAGATGATCCAATAAAAATTGCAGCAATAGTTATTGCATCCCTTCCTCACTCTCCACCAAAAATTGTTTCATCCACTAAGGAGATAGCTTCTACAAGTGATATTGTGAGCACAATTGCCACATCAATTGCTCAATCTTCACCGGCCTCCTCCCAGCTCCAGGTATCTAAAACAGATGTGCCAAGCACTTCATCTACTGACCTAACTATTACTTCTTTAGATATCAAGCCAGCCTCCTCAGCTCCATCATCTTCAGTCAGTATAGCAGTAAGTTACACAATTTTGTCAGTTCCAATTTGTTCTACAATTTTGTCAGCATTATCTGCATCTACTTCAAATCCAGTTAGTTCAGATACTACATTACTGAGTGTATCATCATTTTTGGGAAGTATTCTAGTTTTTGATTTGGTAAATACTCCTATTGGCACTCAATCCTCAAGTCCTATCCCAGTTTTCACTGCTAGTCCTTCCATCTCCACTATTGTGTCTATTCCTAAGGTCAAACCAGTCATCACAGAAGTCAAACAAAAGCAACCATTAAGACTTCTGATCACTGGAAAGGAAATTCCTAAAGATGTTGACTTAGACATAGAGATAGTGATTCCAAAAATTGACTATGAAAATATTACCATTGAAGAGATGAGGTATGCTAGTCAACTAATAGAGATGAAGGTGACACATAAGCAGTTAAGGTCTGAAAGGGATAAGGAGTACAGAATAATTGAGAATGCTAGGAATATAATTACAGAAGCTATAGGTGTTGAAGTAGATTCTACTCAACACATTTTGATTTAGTTAGAAGAGGTTGTAAATAAACTCAATGAGGACTCCTCTGGTCAAGAAAAATTGATTGAAAAGGCTGAAAGAAAATTTGATAATAAGGTGCTTGAGCACATTACTCAGCACATTGCAATAAAACGGGTAGAATTGTCCACAATTTTGGTCAATCTTGAAAATTATTTCAATAATGTAACTTCACTTTTTGCCAACTTTGTGATGTTACTAAATATACCAAGGAGATCAAAGAAAAATTAAATAAAATTGATGAGGATGCCCAAATGCTGCAACTTGACCCCAATTCAAGTTCATCCCATCATCTCAGAATCAGATTTTTGTCAAAAAAGTAGGCAAAATTGTTGAGAGAGGAAGTAAGGATCAGATCTACCTTGATTGACATTCAAAATATGATCCTTCCTATCATGGACACAATGCAAAAACACATTGTCTACTCCAAAGCATTGATCCATGACAACAATTTTTTAGTTGCAGATCACATGATTGAACTTTCAGCTGAAATTCAAATAGCACTCTCCAACTGCAAAATTTTGCAAGAAAATTGGGATAAGACTTTGGCTCTTATTCTCAAGGTACATTCTAAGTTTATCTCTCATTTTGGTGTTTCTGTGTAAATACATATTGTTTATTTTGGCATTATTGTCAAAAAGGGGGAGATAGAGTACCAAAGAAGAGATAGAGAGAAGAGATGTAGATATATGTAATTAAGGAAGCCTTATGTAAAGATAGAAATATTTGTAAATATTCTATGCATATTGTATGGGGGAGTTATATGTAAATCAGTACGTCAAATTTTACACATAAGTTTTGGCTCATAAGTGTTTTTGTCACTAATGCCAAAGGCGGAGATTGTTGGAATCATGATATATTTGTCTTTAGTGCAAACACTTATTCAATTTTGAATGCCTATCTAGCTCATCACGTATACTAAGAATTTAGTGGTTACCTTATAAGTTTAGTAGGTAAATGAAGAACTCAGTGTTCATCAAGCAAAGCAAGGTAAATGAAGAACTCAGTGTTCACCGAGCAAATCAAGGTAAATGAAGAACTCAGTGTTCATTGAGAAAAGAAAGGTAAATGAAGAACTCAGTGTTCATTGAGCAAAGCAAGGTAAATGAAGAAGTTAGTTTCTACCAAGTGACATTATATCTACCGAGTCACCAATGGTTACCAAGTTCCAAGCAGTGTTGTGTGGCTAGTATGAACCGAGCCTCTACTTCTACCGAGTGCATGACGATGCCGAGTAATACAATGGATTCGGAGTATCAGAAGGTCACCAAGTCAGCTTGAGGAACGCAAGTTTTCTACTATCTGGCCACCTCAGTAATGTTTTGTTCACTTATGTTTTGGTTGACCTTGCAGTTGTAAATAATGTAATAGTATATATGTAATGTATGATATCATTTGTAGTATATATGGTATGGTGTGTTTGAGAAAAAAAAAGATATAAAGGAAGAGATTGATGTTCACATGTAAAGAGGATATTGAAAATCAGCAGCAAAGTAAAAGGGATACAGCAAGGTCAACATAGGAGTAGAAAAGTTATATCTATCACATCAGGTGATCAATGCAAAAGGGATCTTATCAGCAAACAGTTGTAAGAAGATCCACTGCTAAATGCTAATAGGTGAATCAGTTTATAAATCCTTTAATAGGGTAGACTTAATAGTCCTTTTGTAAATCTCCTAACAGAGTACATACTTCACTATATGTTTGGAAATCCTCTAACAAGGTGGATCTAGTAGTCCTACTTGCTCCTAACAGGGCAGATCACCAGAAGTGATCATTGTAAGCCTTAACAGGCCAACTTTATACTGCTATATTGAAGTTTTGTGGGCATCATCCCCACCCCAATTTTACTTTCTATTTCGAAGGTTTCTTGGTCACCAAATCTCCGTGTACATGTGCAATGAATGTTTGTTCTTTCAGTTATGCAGTAGATTAGATGAATGAATGGTGAAAGGTTAAAATGCTAAATTGTATAAAAGTTTTATAAGTTACTGATTCACCCCTCCCCTCTTAGTAATCTATCTCATCCTAAATATTTCCAACAATTGGTATTAGACCTTTGTGGTTCATAGGATAAAAGTTTGATAGCTTGAGCAAAAATCAAGGACAATGGAGATATTCAGACTTGACAAATCTATTGAAAATGAAAAGCTAGATCTGGAAATAGCCATGGCTCAACTCAACACAATTATTTTAAAATTTTCGCCGACATTTTCCTAATATTTTCTTATTGGAAAATGTTATTTCACCCTTAAAATAAAATAATATTTTCCCTCACGTTGAGCATTGCCTACCATTTTACTGACGTCTGTCTCTAACTATCCCCATTTGGCCAACTATTTTATGTTTTATTCTTTGGGACATGTGTCCTAATTCCAAGAACAATTAGAATTTATGGTATTTCGTTTAAAATTAGGCCTGAAATAGAACTAAATCCATTGATCTATATTACATCAACAGTCCAAATTAATTCCTTTCGCCATAAAATAACAACATTAAAAGTGATGATGACCAAGTTGGCAATAAAAAAGGGTACATTGTTAATTGTATCTTAATGGATTGGCATACTACAAGTACACTGTATAATGTACACTTGGCATGTGGGCCATGGACCACTTGTGACTATAAATTCTCCAAAAAATAAAATAATCTGTCTTTGGAAACTGACATATTATCCAACTATATTAATATTTTGTGTTATATAAAATAATTAATTTGCCTCTTGCATTACGAAAAATGTTTATGACCAACAAAAAAAAATTGCCTACATTTATTTGTGTACAAAAAAAAAATTTAATTCGCCACAATTATTATTAAATGTTGATATGAAAAGGAAATTTTTGCCAATAGAAAATAATTTTCTCCCTTGCCTTGAATCAAAAATTGCCCTCGATTAGAAATTTTTCCTACATATTTAATGTTGAATTCACCAACATTTTACATATTTTTCTCCAGAGGGGTTTCTTAAAGTTATCCTTGCACAATATTTTAAACTTAATTAAAAATGGTAGGAAGTGGTTCACCATGTAGATCTCGACTAGTAGGTGACTATGACTCCCTTCCTCAACCACATCAAAAATGTCAAACATAAAGAAAATATACATGCACATCATACACATACAAGTAAGGGGTAAGTATCCATAGAAAGCACATAAAAATCTTTTGTCTAACTAACATCATTCAATAACTAAAAGTCAATACATGAACACATATATCATCATCGAAAAATCATGAAATAACTAAAATAACTAGCACTAAAGTAATTTAACATATATATCAACTAAGTAAGAAATACAATTAATCAATTTTGGTAATCTAGCACCACTAATCACAAAACATAATCATAGAATATGCTTAAAATAATCTGGTCAAAACAAATTAGAAAAATCAAGTAGGGGTAGGCATTACATCCTCTCCCCCTAGACTTAGGCTTACTCCTGGAAGCCTACAAGAAAGATAAAACTAAACTAGGGGTGGGCATCACATCCACTCCCCCTAAACTTAGGCTTACTCATGGAAGCCTTCTACAATGACTAGGGTAAATAAAATTCAAAGAGTACTATCTATAATGTCAAACAAAAAGCTCATTTAAGAGACTAATACAAACAAGTTAACTATGTATACATTTTTAGTCACTCAGAACAATATGATCTTGGGTTAATAATAAATCGAAAACCATATTGATCCAACATTCATCTTTTAACAATTACTAAAATAGATCTTCTAAAACACTCCAACAAAAGATCAACATCTCTAAATCCATTAGAAAACATAAAAGTTATAATGTATAGACATAATTCAAAAGTCAAGAACATAAATGTTATGAGTTTCCAATTTTCATGTTCAAAAGTTCCACTACTAATTAAATTTTTTTGTTCAAACTATTTAAGTTCAAGTTTGTAACTCCATTGAAACACCCAAAAAAGAACATCATAATATTCACAAAAACAATCAAAGCATACTACCTTAAAGCATAATCATAAGAAAATGTGTTTGATATCCAACTCACAAGTTTTACCTTTCTCTATGTTTCAAGTATGAAGTCTAAAATTTCAAGTTTCAAGTGTTAAAGTTTTGAAGTTTCCAAGGGTTAAAGTTTGAATATTCCAAGTGTTCAAGTTGCAAAAGATACATAACACTATTATGTTTCATTTTAGTTCAACTAGTTCAAGTGTTCAAGTTTGTAATAGATACATATAATAGTTCAAGTTTTGTTTCAGTTCAGCTAGTTAAAGACTAGTGTCATTCCAATATACCCAAAGCTCCCAATGTAGAAACTCAAGCTCTGATACAAGATGTAACGCCCTACCATGTGACCCAAAAGAAGTTAACCTAAAGTTTTACTAAGTTTGAGAAACATTTAAAAAAAATAAAATAAAGATAACATACAACAATAGTTATAGAATAGTGGAAGCAATAACATACACTCATACATCAACAACACATAAACAAGTTACAACTCTGAAGGGTCCTATGACAATGAATCACATTTATTTTTAATTAACACTAAATCCAATACATAATAAATCCACATCAAATAATAAAATAAAAGTATGAAACAATTTAAATAATATATAGTCATCTCGAATGTCACTTGGCAATAATCAAAATGCACCTCCATCCACTATACAAGTCATAGGGTATGAAGGGCTAAAAGAATATACATCATAAAATACATTACAACAACATCTCATAAGATCCAAAAAATCAAATACAATACAAATTGTATAACCATCCATCATAGTACACAAGAATAGAATGAAAGAGATACAGAATAATTAAATTAGCCATGGCAATCAAACTCTCAGATCTCAATGGTATAAGAAAAAAATGCTACCACCTAACCTTATGGAACCCAAAAGGGTCCACTCCCACTATGCTAAGGAGATAGTCTCAAGTCCCAAACAACATAACAAACTCACAAGTCAAAACCAACTTCTAGTTTCAAGGAATCACTTGAAAGAAAACTATCTCAAAGGGTACCAAGACACAAATATCAACTAATCCTAGAGGCAACACATACACATAGGAAATCTACTATGCATGTGGACAAGTGTCATCACACAAGCCAACTCTAAGGTTACTTGGCTAGTCTTTTAACCATTTGGCCCCCTAGTGACTCTATGCGGCACTAGTGTCCTTTCATACTGACAAGGCATACTAATGAGTTAGCTCTAAGGTTACTTGGCTAGTCTTTTAATCCTCTAACCTCCTAGTGACTTTTTGTAGTACCAATATCTTGTTAACTCATTTTAAACCCATTTAATGAAATGTTATCACTTATTAAATAACCTACAATGGGTTACCTGCCAGCCTCTTTAGGGCCTCGACCTCCATTGCAAGCCACTTCCAAACATGATATATAGATAACCTACCTTAAGCTCAATAAAATCAAAATATCACAAAAGACCACATACCATACATCAGTTCTTAAACAAGCAACTAAAAAGTATTGAAAATCACTGATCATAATCACAGATTCCACCAATACAATCATCCTAACATGATTTGATTCCAAAATCAAGTACACATAAACCAATCGACATCATAACATGAAATCACCAAGAACAAATCATACAAACACCTCAGTCCTATACAAGTGATTAAAAAGCAATCCAAGTACAATTGATCAAAGACTCAAAGGTTATATCAGTTAGGTCACACCATTCACCTCAGATTCATACAAGAAAACTGGAAAGAAATAACCATCAATAGATTAAAAAAACCTCATAGAGAATACATGACACATTACAATGGTTGAGTATAAAAGATCATGATCAAAACATCATCATGATATCACAACACAAACCCCCAAGCCTCTGGTAAAGATCCTGATAACTGGTCAAAGCTAAGTCAACCCAACACCCAATAGTAAAATCACATGTCATAAAAAGAGTGCATAAAAAGCTTACTTTCACAATATATTAGGTTTTGAAAACACGCCACTTCCATTTTCACTTATAAGTTTTCAAGTTTTCAGTTTCATTATCAAGTATATTAGTTCATAATATTTTTCGATCTCAATTTAGGTTTGAATTTTCATTTCTCTAACTGTCAGATTCACTAAGGTTTTTTATTTCACTAGAATCCTAGATGATTCAACAATTCATATAAAGTCATTTAAACATTGTTCATAGTTCAATTCGTTATCAAACAAGCACAAGATTCGATGTTCAAAACTAGGGTTTCAGTTTACATTTCATTTTAAGTCACAAATTCACTAAAGTTCTCGATTACAATAAGAGTTCAGTTTTTGTCTTTTCGAAGTAAGATATTTGCTAAGGTTTCCAAATCATAAAATTACCCTAGTGATAAAAATCATTTACATTTAAAACTAACTTGTCTGGAGCAAAATTCGAGTTCATCAAAATTATACGTCTTTTCCAAATCACAATTCACAATTTCACGTCTCTCCTTGGATTATAAAACAAAATTAAATAATAATTATTAAATAATGATTAACAAATTCTTAATAGCATAATAGAAGTTTACTAATACTCATTCACAATTTACAGTTCTAATTTATTTTATTAATAATTTAATTAAATACCTTAATTAAATGTTATTAAATTTTAATTCAAAAATCAAATATTTATTCATGATAATAATTATCATTTAAAAATATATATTAATAAAACTAGCAATTAATATTAGTTATTAATATAAAAACTACAACTATTAATAAATAATTTAAATTTATTAATAATCATAATTAATATTAATAATAATATAATATTAACTAAAACTATATAATAATAACTTAAAATTTAAATATTTTTAAATTTAAAACAAACTAAATTAATTACAAATTACAAATTTAATAAAATTAAATTTTTTTAAAAAAAAATTTAAACATGCTTTTTAGGTCCGCACGACCGACCTTTTAATGGTTGTTGCCACAATGGTCTACGACCATAACACACCTGCTATGTGCAACCGCGACTAGTATCACTGTCCAAAGGGAAGGTGAGGTGTGGGACATGCCTCCCTCCCTATTCATTTTTTTTAAAATAATATAAATTGTTTCTAAAATAATTTTAAATAAGACCCCTGCAATTTTTATTTTTATTAATATATATATATATATATATATATATATATAATTTAATTTGATAGGGAAACCTCGATAAACCAATCGAATTTACATTCATAATTTTTATTTTAAACAAAAACCCAACTAGTTAAAATTTACAAGCATGAGGGTTTTCCAAAAATTTCATTCCTCAAACATAGATAACTTTGAAACGAAATCAAACTCAGATTCACAATAGGGTTTCATTAAAGAAATCAAACAAATCAACAGTTATCTAAGAACGGATCTATCTAAACACAAATTAGACAAAAGATTGGAAAACTAAAACTATTGCGAAATTAAACACTAGATTCTACCTGAATTTGATGCTAACTCGCAAAAACACAACCGCACGAAGAACGTGAGAAAATCCCTTTCCTCTAAAAACTTCCTTCCCTATCATCATTTCTCCAAAATCTTAGTTCCCACAAAATGAGCTCAAGATCTCTGATAGAGAGTTCTCCTCTAAATTTGGGACTCTGATTGTGCAATCACGAGAGGGAACTCATTGATCAATTTCTTTTAATATTTTATTATCTTTTACCTTTTCATGCACAACTTTTTTAGATATTTAATTATAAAATATCTTAATTAAATAATTCCTTTCTCTCTTTAATTAATTTATTATATTTTAATTTCATCCATAAGCTTTATGCAATTTAATTGAAATAAACTTTATTAAATTATGTTTTCTCTCTCTTATTAAATCATGAGACACTTTAATAATATATTTATTAATTCGACTAATAATATTATTTAGAGTTTATTATTAAATTAAAACTCTTAAATAAATATAAATATGCCAAAAATAAAACTTTAATAAAATCTTTAAATTTAATTCTTTTATTTAATTAATTTCTCAACTAATTAAATATACTTAAATATTAATTTTTCTTAATAAATTCACATTAAATTAAATCATTAAAATATATTTTAATTTGATTTAATTAAAATGAAACAACATCACACCAAACCCACAAACCAAATATGACAACTCAACAAAAGAACATAATCAAACTCCAAGGTTATAATCACAAATTTACAACACTTGACAAATTTGGAAGGTAGACAACTCAGATTCTTGCCCTACTTTTTAAGAAAAATGGTTTAGGGATAGGATTTGGAATCAAGAGTTATCTCCACTCTCTTAGCATTAAGATATTGCGATAGGGTACACTCATTCTGGCAATTCAAGGAAGATGATACCCGGTACCTTTAATTTGCATAAAATCTACGCATGTACAAACACAATATTCTAAACTAAACAAGCAATGGTAGGAAGTGGTTCATTGTGTAGATCCCAACTAGCAGGTGACTACAAATCCCTTCCTCAACCACATTAGAAATGTCAAACAAAAAGAAAACATACACTCACACTGTACACATGCAAGTATGGGGTAAGTATCCATAGAAATCACATAAAAATCATTCGTCTAACTAACATCATTAAATAACTAAAAGTCAATACATGAACATATATATCATCATTGAACAATCATGAAATAACTGAAATAACTAGCACTAAAGTAATTCAACATATATATCAACTGACTATGAAATACAATTAATCAATTCTGGTAATCTAGCATAGCTAATCACAAAACATTATCATAAAAAAGGCCTAAAAGAATCTGGTCAAAACAAATTAGAAAAGTCAAGTAGGGGTAGACATTAAAAAACACACCGCTTGAACTTTCTTGATGGAGGAAGAAGGTTTACCCTTCTTCTCATTTATATACTGGCCAAAGGATTTTACCAGTTTGAGCTTCTATCCAAAGGGGATGCACTTCTCAGAGGATGATGAACTAGCTAGAAGCACTCTTAGGTTATTGTAGATGATCTTGCTAAAAACTTTTGGTACATGCATCACGTATTTAAATGGTTCTATTTTGCAAGAAATAGAGAAGTCAAAGATGTGCTAAAAGACACAATCTCAATACATGCAAGGCACTTGATACATTCTATTTTTGAAGCTTTTAATGTTTCCTTCCTATTGACTACTTGAAAACACTCGTGATTAGCATGAAAGGTTTATTCCAACTTGACAATGATGGTCAACATAATAAATCATTTGTGTGAAAGCTTTGAAAGTGTGGGAATAAGAGAAATTTTCCTTAAGTCAATCAAGATGGTATGAACTCATTTTAAGTACTAAATTTGAGGTGTTTGATCCACAATGTTTTTTAACACCTAAATCAAATATTCATTGCATTTGTTCCTTTTAACATTTGACATTCAAGACTTGTTCACTATTTAGCCATGCATTCCATTTGAAAACATTGTAAATTATCATTTAGGCATTCGTGATTGAATTTGATTATTTAAAAACTATAGTTAACTTGCAAACAAACACTTAAATAACAAAATCTAAAATAACACCTACAAGTTATTCCATCTACAAGAATTCAACATAAACGGATTAAAAGTACTAGTGAACCCGCAAGATTCAACTTGTGATCCTACAGCATAGGAATGTAGTCAAACTGAGCAGGATCATGGTGCAAAAACTAGTAAAAAAAGAAAATTTGCGGGTCGTGGAAGGAATACTTACAGAGCTTTCCCACAACAGAGAGATCTCACCAATTTAGTGAGCATTCTTGCTGATAGGTTTTACCGTGGGCTTGAAGGTAGTAGGTTCAACAATTTTTTCTAGGATTAACTTTTTGATAGAGTAATCTTGCAGGTATTGCAAGAAAACCCACTAACAATGACAAGCAATCCCATAGAGAGATTAGAGGGTGGGAATGGATAAAGGGATTTTAATGGCCACGTGACAAGTAAGTTTTTCGATGAACTCAATCCCACGTTTGTGGGGTTGCAATCTTGTGAAGTTCCTCCCTCAAATTTGTAGCTACAGGTTTGTTAAAATGAAGTATTTTTAGGTTTAGCTGTTAGAAATTGGATGATATGGTTGGGAGCACACTGCCTATATTGGGATTGATACACCTGCAAACATAATTAAAAACCTAACATACAGAACAAAAGGTAAAAAATTTTAGTTTTTTTATTAGTAAGCATAAGTGAAAGATGGTTAGATAATGCCCTGAATGTGTGGTCCCATTGGGCATGCCAAAATGTATTGCTATGAAATTAGTGTGCAAAGATCATAAAAGTTAATCTAACATTAACAAAATTAAAGAAAACAACAATACATATGAGAGGACGATGGAAACACTATAGGGGAATGCAAACCAAGTATGGTAAGCTCCCCAAGTGAGAACTTGATACTTTGATGTGTCCAAACAATGATGGATGTGTTCTCAAGTGTGCTTCAAGATTCAAGTGATGAGTTATAGTTGATCATGAGGGTGAGTGAATGGTTTTAACAATGGGAGCATGGAGGGATTCTGCCATTATAGATGGTATTTTGGAAGTTTTTATGCTCCAATTTATAGGCCAGGGATGTGAGGATGGAGGGCCAAGATGCAAGGATGAAGCAAGGATGAGGGAGGGCTAGGATGCAAGGAAGGGGAAGCACATTGATTGTGCTTCTTCAAATCCATAGCCTTGTGAAAAGTGTCAGAAGGGGATTGGATGGAGGAAGAGGGTCAAAATGGAGGGTCAAAGGGAGTTATGAGGGAGAAGGAGTGTGGAAGATGGATGTAAGAGCCATTAAGGCATGTAAGAGCCTTAAAGTCCTTGGATAGGAATGTAAGAAGGATGGGATATGACTTTAACTTAGGCTCAAGTTAGGAAATCTTAACCATTGTTTAAAGTTGTGCACACATTTAGGGAAGGGTTTAGGCTTAGATTAGGAGGGGATAATGATGTAAGTGACTTGGCATTAATGAGATAGGTTAATTAGATGGCTAAGTGAGGTTAGCATGGGTGAATGGTTTGGATTTGGATAATGATAGGGTTTAGGTATGGTTAGGGGTTTGGGAATGATTTATTAAATAATTTTTAATAAAAGGGGATGTGGGATTAAATTAAATAGATTTAAATATTTATTTAATTTAATAGAGGAATAGGGATTTAATTGATAATTTGACTTTGGGTTGTCATTTGATTTTATCAATTCGACTATAGTTAATTAGATAAATAAATTAACTAGGGGATGACAATTAACTTATTTAATATTTAATATTTAATCAATAATGCCCTAGAAAATGACTAAATAAGATTACTTAGTGATGTAATCAAATTTAGGTGTCTACACAAGGAAGTGAGCAAAGTGCTCAATTCACCCAAAAACCAAAGTTCTCAGTTTTGAAAATGATTTCTAGGTTTTTCTCAAATGATGTCTAGGACCACTCTTGTGTACTTAATTTTCTCTTTTGATGATTTAGGCCCATTTGCGCACCTTACACACATATGCACTTTGTTCTTCAAAACTTGTAAAATTGTGCACCTGCACACATTAGCATCTTTGGGACCTTAGGCATCTTTAATACTTAGAATTGCACACCTTTGCACCTATTGGCCTATTTTTTCCCGTGTTAAACTTCTTCAAAAATTTATAGTGAAAAATCCAATTATTATTTTTTACTTAGGGATTGCATACCTCTTGATTGATTATGACCTAGGAAAAATCCCTAATTGTGTTGCCCTAATGTCATTTGTGTCGTAGGTTTCTAAAATTTGGTTGACGTTGTTTGCATTTTTAAATGAGCATGGGAAGTATTTTAAATAAAGCCCTAAAAGCCTTTCAAAGTCCTTTTATTATATAGTTTTCGCATAGTCTTTTAAATATTTTCGTGAAAATTTGTTTTACCCTAGCACATGACTCTTTTCACCGTAGGTTTTCCTTGGGTTAGCCCACCCTTCATTTTGTTTTAAGTTCTTAACCCCAGGTGAGCAGTGATTTTTTTAGTGGCGAATCTTCGCCAATTGGCTATTTTGTCTCTTTGGGAAATTGTAATTTGGTGAATAAAACCTACATATGGGGTCAACCATGTCACTAAGATATTAAATAATTTGGTTCAAAATCCAAGGCTAGTCATTTATTAGTTTACACATAATTGGTCCCAAATCCTGGTCCAATCACCAATGTAATCTACATTTACAACATAATTATTTTAAAAATTTTGCCAACATTTCCCTAATTTTTTCTTATTGGACAATGTTATTTCGCCCTTAAAATAAAATAATATTTTCCCTCAGGTTGAGCATCGCCTACCATTTTACTGACATGTGTCTCTAACTATCCCCATTTGGCCAACTATTTTGTGTTATAGGTGTCCTAATTCTGAGAAGATTTAGAATTTATGGTATGTCATTTAAAATTAGGCCTGAAATAGAATTGAAGCCATTGATCTATATTACATCAATGGTCCAATTTAATTCCTTTTGACATAAAATAACAACATTCAAAGTGATGATGACCAAGTTGGCAATAAAAAAAGGTACATTATTAATTGAATCTTAATCGATTGGCATACTACAAGTACATTGTATAGTGTACACTTGGCATGTGGGCCATGCACCACTTGTGACTCTATAAATTCACCAAAAAAACAAATAATCTCTCTTTGGAAATTGACATATTATCCAACTAAATTAATATTTTATGTTATAGAAAATAATTAATTCTCCTCTTACATTACGAAAAATGTTTATGACCAACAAAAAAATTGCCTACATTTATTTGTGTACCAAAAAAATAAAAATTAATTCGCCACAATTATTATTAAATTTTGATACAAAAAGGAAATTTTTGCCAATAGAAAATAATTTTCTCCCTTGCCTCGAATGAAAAAATCACCCTTGATTAGAAATTTTTCCTGCATATTTAATGTTGAATTCGCCAGCATTTTACATATTTTTGTCGAGATGGGTTTCTTAAAGTTATCCCTGTAGGTGAGTCATTTTCATGATCGTCGATCAAATGAAGATCAATGATTGTCACTTTCTAAGTTGCATGGAGTTTAGCTAAAGAGAGAAAGAGATGAGTTGAGACTTGTCCTTATGGGACCTTCTTTTTGGTTTCCAAATGGTATAAAATAGTGCATCTTCCAAGCCATTGATCAGATGAAGATCAATGCTTGTCGCTTTCTTTCTTTTCAAAGTTGCTTAAGTTTTAACCAAAGTGAGAAAGTGACAAGTTGCCACATGGACATAGTGGGAGAAAACTTAGCCATGGGCCACAAAAAGGAATGCGTTAGAGTAAGTTGTCCAAATGGAATGTTTTGGTTGGTTGAAGGCATTGATTGCAACTAAAGAACTTTGCTTTATAAAAGCGATCAGATCTTAGATGATCGATGGTTGTTGCATTCTCACTTTCTAGAGTTGCACAAAGATTAACTAAAGTGAGAATGCAATGTGACGACATGTGGAGATGGTAGGGCTAGCCCAGGTTATGAGCTACCAAAGATTGCTATGAAAATAATTTTCATAAAACTTGTGATTAAATTCATTATTGAGTACCAAACAAAAGAGAATTTGAATGAAAAATAACAAGAGCTTAGATTACATTTCCTCAAGTTGTGTCTTTTGTAGACGAAATTTTTCAGTGACGTAAGCAAGTTTGTGGGTAAGCGAAACTCTTGATTATCTAGAAACTATACTGTGAATTGTGATAAATTTGATAAGATGTGTCCATGAAGAGATTTATCGGGGAAAGTAGATTACCAGTAGAGGAACGTACATGATGAATTTCTTGAACAATTTTCCTTTTCCACTAATGAAACAACTAAGGGGAAAGAGTTAGTTCCAAAAAATACTAGGTTGTAGGTCAGTGAGGGTTTTTACGACAAAGCCAACTGGATAAGAGATGCAAAGACATCTATTGGAGGTTTAGAATTATTCAAAAAATGGTTCTCTAAGATAAAACACGACACTCCTCTAAGGAATGTCTAGGAATTTGACATTGACAAATTAATTGTTCCTGGTGTTTTCTTCGATGATGATTTATTGACAATGATAGAAAAAAGGTATGACCTAGTGCTGAGGATAGTAAAAAATCATGTAGGAGACAACCTTTTTAGGGTTACACCAGAGGTGATTAGGGATTTTTTAGGTTAAATGCTAATCATGCATTGCATGAGAAAATTGATCTGGAAGATCTACAGGCCAGGTATGATGCCTAGAGGGTATACCTAAGGAGAGGGCCACTGCAAGAGCACTTTGTGAAGATAAGGCATTTACCCCTAGTTACAATAAATACCCCAGAGTCATTGTTAAGGAAGTATTTCAATCCTAGGGCATAAGCATTGTATTATTCCCTCTACAAGCTTTTTGGAATGGATGAGCAAGATCACATCCAAGGGCTCATAGTTTTCATCATTGCCCAAACATTATAGTATGGCATAAGTTTAGTTTTTGATTTTGCTACATATTTAGTAGAGGAAATCTACAATGGATTAATAGGTATAAGTAAAGCCAAAGTTAAAAAACCCTTATGATGTTATTTAATGTTGATGTACATATATTTGTATAAAGGGGTATCTATTTTCTCCAAGGAAATGAAATTGGAGTTAGAAGGATGGAGAAAAACTATCAGTTCAATTGTAACATGTTGATATGACCTATGAGGTCAATGATGCTAGTTTCATCAAATTTGACAGATATTTTTCTTCTAAGTTGAGGATTATATTGACTAGAAATAATCCAAGAATACCCCAATCCTTGCTAGAATTGATCAGACCTAAGGATCATGCCAAGAGCCTAAAGGTGAGTCACAATTGGGGAGACATTATTCCATATTTAATCTCCATTGTGTTCAAACTATACAGTTTCTAAGGGAAGCCCCATGTCTTTCCCTATCAAGTGCCACTGAAAGTTGGAATTGTAGAATTCCTCTAACAAATAGGAGGATTTGAAGAGAAGGAGCTCCTGGGAAAATCTAAAGGTACTATTTTTCCTTTTTCACTATAATCCACAATTTTTTTATTACCAAGAGGGGATGGAAGCACTTGGGTAAATTTTTGGATAGATATCAAATGCCCCAATCCCATGCATGGTTTAATGATCCTGAGGGATTTTATGTCACATTTAAAGATAGAACAAAGGCTAGATCTTATGAACACTATTTATTTCCCCGAAGATATAATAAAAATGAACTCTCATCACAAGAGCAAGAGGTTAGGAAAGAAAAATGGAAGGTGCATAGTAGGATTCTTGAATTTATTAATTCTTTAGAGCCAAAATATGATCCCTTAGCTGATGTAAAATATTGGGGTAAAAAATTTAACATGCTTATGAATAATTTTGATGGGTTCATGCAAACCCTAAATGAGAAGAAAGAAATTTTGGTTCAAGCCTATCCAAACCAGGCTATTGAAATAGAAAAGAGAATGGATAACATAGCCATCATAAGCCTAGGGAAATACAAATTATAGAAAAAGACTGGATATGTGGTGGCAAGAAGTGTACAACCTGTGTCTCTTTACAAGAGACATTTTTTTAGAAAATTCACCTATTGAGCCTATTGCAAAGAAGTAAACACTAGAACAAGGCTCCTCATCCAAGGTTGAGGAATACTCCCCTTCATACACCCCCATACATATAGATGATGAAGAATCCTTGAGGGAGAAATTGAGGTAGATAGGAGGCCAAGGGGATGTTGTGATCACCATAATAGAGGTAGATGAAGGAGCACCTACAAAACCTCCCATGCCATTATTAGCCCTCACTGTAGAGGACTTCAGAGGAAAAGAAATTGATCCTATGGGGGAATAGGCATCAAAGAAATTTTTGGAAGATGAAAGTTTTGTTAGATCTAGAGCTTTTATTCAATTTCTATGGTAGAATAATATTGAGAATTTTGAGGCTAGATACAAAAAGATCAAAGTAGAGTAACCTGATAGAGAAGACTCTGTTGGAATTATAATAGGAAAGCTAAACTTCTAAGAGGTTGGGGGGAGGGGGGTGAATCAAAAGTTAAAAACTTGAACCCATAAAACTTTCAACACACATCCATCTCATGCATTCAATAGATAAACTAAAATAACATGTAAAACACATACGTCCAAATCATGTAAATGTAAGCAATCACACATATAACACCATATATGATTACCCAGAATCCCTCCAAGTGAGAAGGTAAAACTAGGGTGGGGATGACACCCACAAATCTTCACTACTACAGTTGTAAAGTGTATCCAATTAAGGTTACAATGTTTTAAACATGAATCATGATCTACCCTGTGAAAGGTCTGCCCTGTTAAAGACTTACAAAGACTATTAGGTCTCACCTTGTTAGAGGATTTCAACACCCTATTAGAAGTGTGCCTTGTTAGAGGAATTCAACTTACAACTAAGTAAGCACCCTATTAAAGGATTTCATATAGCCTGCTAGGACTACACTGTTAAGAGATTTTGACTGAAATCACCTCTTAAAATGTCTTAGCATAGATCTTGTGATTTAGTCTTTTTAGTACTATCTCCTTTGGAACTGATGTATGATATAACACTTAAATATTAGTCCCACATACCTCTTGATTTCCTAGTTTGATGAGGTGTGATCACCTAAACCATTGGGTGAAGTGATCCCTTCTCCATTTGATGTGTTGCAATCATCTTTCTTTTTCCATGTCTTATTCATCTCATCTCTGATGTGTTCAACATCTGCCTTAACTTTTCCTTTATCAAATTCACAACTTGGTGCCTTTGACCATGTTAGACAATATTTACAAATGTGACCAGTCTTCAAATAGCTAAAACATGTGGTTTGACTCAACCACCTTTTGTAGTTACCCCTAAAGTGTGTCCCAATACAATTCTTAGGAACATGTCCATATTCTTGACAATAATGACAACTATATCTTGTATTATAATCCCAATTATAAGAGTTTCCATTGTTCCTTACCTTTGTTTTCTTATTTGATGACCACATGGATTTAGATATGCATTCAAAAGCTCTATGTCCAGACTTCTAGCAGTTGTAGCAATAACCTTCAAATCCGTGTGTGTTCATGGTCTTGGTTCTACATTCATGTCCTTGATGACCTTTCTTGTTACACTTATGGTAGTGAATGATGTTCTTAGGCTTAGCATCCTAATTTATAGTCTTGCTCCTGCACACATTAGCAGTATGACCTTTCTTACCATAATTATGACAAGTAGGTTTGGAGTTCTTACCTTTGTTGTTCCTTTCTTTAGCATTTTCTGATGACTCTCCTTCTTCAGTGCTTATGTATCTTAATCTAGATGTATCACTGTTGGATCTAGGGGATCTCAATAATTGCTCAAAGTATTTGATGGCTTCATTTGGTTTGTTGAAACTTTTAGCAAATTCATTTTCTCTCTTTAGGTCATTCTACAGTTGTTCATTTTGCAACTTCAATGTACTTATCTCTATGTCTTTGGCATTCAGTTCATAATTGGCATTCATCATTTGACTGTTAGCATTTTTGGATGACTCTCCTTCTTAAGTTCTTGTGTATCCTAGTCTAGAAGTATCATTGTTGGGTCTAGGGGATATCAGTAATTACTCAAAGTATTTGATGGATTCATTTGGTTTTTTGAAACTTTCAGGAAATTCCTTTTCTCTCTTTAGGTCATTTTGCAACTTCAATGTAGTTATCTCAATGTCTTTTACATTCAGTTCATAGTTGGCATTCACCATTTGACTTAAAGTATCTAATTGCATGTTGCAAATCTCGATTAGTTCAAATGATTTCTCTTCCAGTCTATTGGCCAAAACTCTTTTATCTTCTTCAATCATAGCTTTGTCTTCCATGGCTTTCTTCTTCTGTTCAGTCACTTCACATACCAGTATGGCTTGTGATTCTTGCTCTAACTTGAGATTTCTAATTTCCTCAGCTTGGATTTTGTTCTTTCCCACTAGATCTACAATTGCTGCATCAAATTTATTTGAGTCTCCATCTACAAATAACTTAGTAGTGTCTATCTCTCTATATTGTGTGTCATTCTCTGCAATAGCAATTTCTTTCCTTCTCTTCAAGGAACCCTTTAAAGATTCTCTTGCTTCATTTAATTCATGTGGTATAAGATGTATTTCAATCTCCTTGTTCTTAATAGTCTTTTCCAACTTGTAGAATTCCATTTCAAGATCTTTCCTCAAAGCTACAAAGCTTCTCCTTCAAAGAACAAAGCTCTGATACCAATTGTTGGAATTACAATAGGAAAGGTAAACTTCTGATGGGGGGTTGAATCAATAGTTAAAAACTTGAACCCATAAAACTTTCAGCACACATCCATCTCATGCATTCAATAGATAAACTAAAATAAAATTTAAAACACATACATCTAAATCATGTAAACATGTAAGCAATCACACATATAACACCAAATATGATTACCCAGAAACCCTCCAAGTGAGAAGGTAAAATTGAGGTGCGGATGACACCCACAAATCTTCACTACTATAGTTGTAAAGCGTATCCAATTAAGGTTACAATGTTTTGACCATGAATCATGATCTACCTTGTGAAAGGTTTGCCCTGTTAAAGGCTTACAAAGACTGTTGGCTCTCACCATGTTAGAGGATTTCAACACACTTCAACTTACAACTAAGTAAGAACCCTATTAAAGGATTTCATACACCCTACTAGGACTACTCTATTAAGAGATTTTGACTGAAATCACATGTTAAAATGTTTTAGCATAGATCCTGCAATTGGCACTTGCTTGCTTGATAGTAGATCACCTCTAAACAATTATCTTCTTGATCCTTCTTGATCAAATGTCTCAATATTATATCCTTCTCTCTATCCTCTATTCTTCTCTAACTGATTTTGTAATTCTCTATTTCTTCATTACTTCTAAGTCTCCATGAATGTTCTATTTGTGCATGAAAACTTCTCTATACTCTCCTTTAATCCCTTACACACTCATTTGATAGTTTAGGGTTTTGTCCTCCTTAAGAAGACTAGCAGACTTAGGGTTAGGTATGAATCTACGACTGAGATTCATCCATATTGCCACTTAAATCTTCCCAGTTTTTGATTGGCTACATGTAATTGCATAGGGAATCCAAATAAAGATTTGTCCTTATCTTCAAAAGATCATAATCTAATCTTAAGTCGGCTCAAAATTGGTTTACATAGTTGTTTGTGCCATTACAAACAAATATGAAAAAACTATTTCACTCAGCATATGAAGTCCCTGATGGTCGATATGCACTATATTTCTATAGTGACTCAACACCTACACTGTTTGACATCCACTATTTACTCAGCTACTGAATCACTTGGCATGGTCTATCTACTTGGCACTCGAGTGACTTAGCACATGAATGACTCGACACTCATTGTAACTCAACATGTTCTAATATTTACATGTTGTGCTCAACATGTATTACTAGTTCAACATGAACTAAGTAAATGGCTTAAGTGTGTTGACACTCACTTGTCAAAACCAATCTAAGATCAACAATCTCCCTGTTTGACATGAGTGTCAAAAACACTTGAATATACATAATCAACCTTAATCTCTTGAGCATAACATAACCATGACTTAGCTTATATACAAAACTTCAAGATTTCAAAATTTTGCAATAACCTATACACCTCAAAATATAATAACTCCCCCTGAGTTAATATGTCTATTTTGTATCCAAAATCTATGCTACTTTCTGAGTAAATGTGTCTCTACTGATACTCTTTGACTTCAATGCACTTATACTCTTTCATGCTCTCCCTTAGCTAATATCTCTTCATAGTATTTCTCCAAAAAAAAAAATTATCTTTAACAATATATCTCCTCTTTTATTTATCTCCCCCATATTCTCTATCATATTTACTATCTCCCTCTTTTTCTCTATCTCTCCCTTTTTGACACTTATGTCAAATGGGCTATACATGTATAGTGTGTTTGTCTAGAAAATATTTATGGACATCCATTATGATCTTGAGGGCTGCATCCTAGTTATCACATGCAACATCTAATGATTTAATTTGAATTGCAAGCTCGATAGCAAGGTGTATTAGGCCATCTAAAGTATAAATGTTGGGGTCTTTGTTCAATAGAGTCTCAGCATAACCTAGCTCCTTATTTAGTATCTCCATCTGTGGGGTGAGAGATGCCTGGCTACATGTCAATTTGGCTCTTATGCTAGCCTTATTTGTTGTCAATATAGCTAATTGACTCTATGACTGAAGCAATGTCCTAAAATGCTTCTCACTTTGAGCTAGCTATTGAGGTAGCTTAGTACCTGATATGTTGAGGTTTCTCTCCAGAATCAAAATATGACTCATGGTCTCTTGAGTGAAGAGTGTAGGATCAAATAGTTTTGTGTATAATGAGAATATATTCTCAAGTACCTTCTTCACGTCCTCAACCTTAGTTGCCAATGCAACTTGAGTTAGTGCTATCTCACTAGATATTTTCTCATTCACCTTACCTTGAAACTTCTTTTCTGACCATTCTAAAAGTTTTGCATTTGTATCAAGGTCTTCATTACTAACCTTTTCCACTATATTTGTTAGTTGTTCTATTAGTGGCTTGGTCTCTTTAGGAGTTGGAAAACTGAATTCATCTAGAAAGATGTCTTTAATATCTTGAAGTGCTTGCTTTTGCCTATGTTCTCTCCTAAGTATTTCTTGATGCTTTTTCTTTTCTAAGACCTGCTGTAATATGCCTATTTGTTCCAAAGTCATAATATCATAGTCATAATTTGGAATAAAAATTTCTTCATCAAGGCTTATATCTCCATAATGAATTACCTTATCAACCTTTGATGAACTTGGGCTTGGCATTGAGATTTGCAATGGAATAGCTTCGGTGCTTAGCTTCTGAAGAGTTTGTGTAGAAGGAGTGCCAGATGTTGGTAAGGCTACCAGTGCTTGGATGGCTTCTTGTTCCTTCACCTTTGGTGTAAGCTCACTCTCTTTAGGCTTTCCCTAGTCTATCACTATGACTTGAATAGCACCTTGTTCTTGTGATGTAGGTACAGATGAATCTATCTATCCTATTTCCTATTGTTCTATAGTGGTATCCTTCTCTTTTTCTTTCTTCTCAACAATATCAACTTTAAAAATTGTATCAAAATTAGTAGATTTATCTTTTGGTATTAGAAACAAAGGTTGTACATTAGTAACTAAAGGGATGATAGAAGGTGGTTCTTGTGGATTTACCTTTTCCCTTGTGACATCAGTTACTACCTTTTACAATTCTTCTAAACTAACCAAAATTGGATTTTCACAGAGTTTAGCTTGGAGTGTAGATTGGTTTAGAATCTTTTTCAAGTCTTCTATAGTAAGTGGATTGATGTTCTAAGCTAATGCATTAGGAACATCCTTTATAGTTATAGTCTTAGTAGTTATACTTGTGTCATGAGGATGACTGACATTCAACAGTTGTGTGTCATGCACACTCTATTCTTCTTGATGCTCAGGTTCAACTATTGCCTTGTCATCTTCTTTCACTTTTGTCTCTCCACCAACTATATTATCTTTGTCATCATCTTCATTGTCATCATCTTCATCATCATCCTTAGCCTTTGAAGGATCATTTTCTGTTTTCTTTACTATGGTTAACAAATAAATGAGTTTCCATATCTGTGTTGACTTCCTAACAACATCCTCCATATCTTTTTGTGGAATGTTGAAGGCTTTGTATTTAGGTGTGAACCTACTTGCATATTTCTTCACAGCCTCAGCAATCTATCCCTTGGTCAACTTTGGCATTACTTGGGCTAGTTGTGTCTCCCTAATTTTCTTTCCAAGTTTAGACAATAATGCCATTTTTGCTCAACTATGTCATACAAAATTTTAGGTACTGAGTTAGCGAATTCCAATGGAGTTGTCTTGAACTTTTTCATCATGGCATATATGGCTTCTTCTACTTAGTTTTTCTCCACTTTACCCAATTTATCAAAATCTATGTGTGAAAACCCTGACATGTCTGCATTATTCTTAACATTTTCACATAAGTTCTCAAGATCTAACAAAGGATTATGACTTACCACCTTGAATTGGTTGTCACCATTTGATTCATTCCTTTCTTCATCTAAATCTATTTGTGCCACATACTTCCATCTTTGTTTCTTTTGTTCTTAGCCTCCTTGTTCTATTATCTTTATCTTTTCCTTGGCCTTCTGAGTAGTTACTCGTGTGCTAGCTCTAGTGGTAGGTGCAGTGGGCTTGGTTGGGCTAGGTTTGACAATCTTCTTTTCCATTGCCATTTGTTGTGCCTTAGCCTACCTCTTCTTTGGCTTGATAGGAATAGGTACTTCCTCAACTTCTTCTCCCTCGACACCTTCAATTTCCTCCTCTTCAATATCTTCTCCCATGCCTTGGGTTAATGCAAGAGGTGCTTGTGCTTGAGTTGCTTCTTCCTCTTCATCCTCTTCTTCTTCTTCCTCTTCCTCCTCTACACCCTCTCTAAATTTGGCTTTTAGTTTCTTCACTATCTTGTCCTTCTTCTTAATAGCTAATGCAATTTTCAACTCCATGGTAATCTTAGACTTTACCATATTATAATTTCCAAAAACTTTTGCAGTCTTATCTACTTCCTTTGCTAGTAGTGTTGTGATGGCTGCTGAAGCTTCATCTACATTAATTTCATACCCTAAGGGTCTCAACCATCTTACCCTAGGTGTAGCAGCTTGCACAAAAGTGTAATCAGCATCAACAAAAAAACATATATCATTATAATGCTTCTCAACTAAAGAAACTAGTATCCTCATTCTTTCCTTCATTGATTTCTTGAAATCTTCAAAGTAGCTTGTCATTAAGGTTTCAAAGTTTTCTCCCATCTACACAATGTAATCATTGATCTACACCACAATAATCTATCGGTCTTCCAACCTACAGTACCAAATGAAGGGAATGTGTTTTGTACATAAAATAATATACTAACCAATATTGAACCAAACTTGCATTGTGTACTCTTGGTTTTCCTAATTGCTCCAAGGTTCTCCATTAGTTGTTGTAATTGTAGCTCTGCCAGATCATAAGTATGATCTTTCTTAACAATCTTGTATCCAACATCCACAACTATACAAGGTACACTATTCAATCTACTAGATTGATAGAATTTTATGTGAGATCACCCTTACAGCGAAGTTGATAAGAGGATCTATGAGTGTATCTATTGTCATATCTCTCTTATTCCATTTTATTCCAATGTTCTTCTCAATTACTTGGAATCACTTTTGAGACTCTTGGGCCAATCTAGGGTTGGGCAACCAGTAATCCTATGAATAATTCTATTGGATATTTTGATAGGTCCTCCCTCTAGCCATAAGGAACCATCATGAATTTGGCTTAGCACAATTTTTATCCACTCATTCTTAAAAACATTAGGAAAATATAGGGCTCATGTTAAACCCTTTCTCTCTACGATTTGGAACTCTTCCTTCAAAACACTATTTTCACATAGCCTATTATATGCCTCCCTAATCTCTAGGTCTCCAATGCTTCCAATTTTACAATTATAACATCTCCTCGCATCTTGCACCATTATTACATGTGGCAAAATCATTGACAATGCGCCAGAAGGATCTTGTTTATAGGCTATGTTAGGAATGGCTTTAAACATAGGTTGCTTAACTTCATTACTAACTAGCTAAACATTTAAAACTTCCTTCCCTTCAACATTTTTTGAACTAGATGCCATTTTGACAAACTAGGGTTTATGAAAATTGAAACTACATAGCTCGAATCTTGATAAATACCTTGTGAAATCTGATGAATTGGTGTGAGATCATTGCTAAAATCTCTACAAACACTTTGAACGGGTTGTTGAATCACCTTCTTCTCTACTTACTCTTGCTCAAATTTTAAATGATGAATAATGAGAAAAAATTGATCATATACCCCTCAAAAAAATTGTATTTAATGTTGAGTGCTTACACAACTGTAAGCTTGGCATCAACCAATTCTAGGATCACTCAGCATCCATTGAAATTTCCATCACTTGGTAGCTACTATGAGCTTGACATCAACTAGCCAGACTGCTAGCTCAGGATCTTGACTAGCATTCCACTCAGCATACATAGGAAATATTTCATGCTTGGCAACAACATGAAAAACTTAAAGATTTTTTCTTGAATTTCTAACAATATCTTGCATCTTTATTCATGCTAATTTAGTCTTTATAGTACTATCTGCTTTGGAACTGATGTATGATATAGCACTTAAATGTCAATCCCACATACCTCTTGATTACCTAGTTTGATGAGGTGTGATCACCTAGCCCATTGGGTGAAGTGATCCCTTCTCCAGTTGATGTGCTACAATCATCTTTCTTTTTCCATGTCTTATTCATCTCATCTCTGATGTGTTCAACATCTGCCTTGCCTTTGCCTTATCAAATTCACAACTTGGTGCCTTTGACCTAGTTGGACACTATTTACTAATGTGACCAGTCTTCAAACAACTGAAACATGTGGTTTGACTCAACCACCTTTTGTAGTTACCACTAAAGTGTGTCCTAATACAATTTTGAGGAACATGTCCATAATCTTGACAATAATGACAACTATATCTTGTATTATAATAGCAATTATAAGAGTTCCCATTGTTCCTTACCTTTGTTTTCTTGTTTGATGACCACATGGATTTGGATCTACATTCAAAAGCTCTATGTCCATATTTCTAACAGTTGTAGCAATAACCTTCAAATCTTTGTGTGTTCATGGTCTTGGTTATGCATTCATGTGCCCAATGACCTTGCTTGTTGCACTTATGAAAATGAACCATGCTCTTAGGCTTAGCATCCTAATTTATAGTTTTTCTCCTATACACATTAGCAGTATGACCTTTCTTATGGTAATTATGACAAGTAGGTTTGGAGTTCTTACCTTTGTTGTTCCTTTCTTTAGCACTTTTTGATGACTCTCCTTCTTAAGTGCTTGTGTATCCCAATCTAGATGTATGTTTGTTGGACATAAGGGATCTTAGTAATTACTCAAAGTACTTGATGGATTTATTTGGTTTGTTGAAACTTTTAGAAAATTCCTTTTCTCTCTTTAGGTCATTCTACAGTTGTTCATTCTGCAACTTCAATGTAGTTATCTCAATGTCTTTGACATTCAGTTCATAGTTGGCATTCATCATTTGACTTAAAGTATCCAATTGCATGTTGGAAATCTTGGTTAGTTTAGATGATTTCTCTTCTAGTCTATTGAAAAACCTCTTTTATCTTCTTCAATCATGGCATTGTCTTCCATGGCTTTCTTCTTTTGTTCAGTCACTTTACATAGCAGTATGGCTTGTGATTCTTTCTCTAACTTGAGATTTCTATTTTCCTTAGCTTGGATTTTATTCTTTTCCACTAGATCTACAACTACTGCATCAAATTCATTTAAGTCTCCATCTACAAATAACTTAGCAGTGTCTATCTCTTCGTATTGTGTGTCATTCTCTAAAATAGCAAATTCTTTCCTTCTACAAGGAAACCTTTAAAGATTCTCTTACTTCATTCAGTTGATGTAGTATAAGATGTATTTCAATCTCCTAGTTCTCAATAGTCTTTCCCAACTTGTAGACTTCCATTTCAAGATCTTTCCTTAAAGCTAAAAAGCTTTTCTTTCAAAGAACAAAGCTTTGATACCAATTGTTGGAATTACAATAGGAAAGGTAAACTTTTGGGTGGGAGGGGGGGTGAATCAACAGTTAAAAACTTGAACCCATAAAACTTTTACCACACATCCATCTCATGCATTCAATAGATAAACTAAAATAACATGTAAAACACATACATCTAAATCATGTAAACATGTAAGCAATCACACATATAACACCAGATATGATTAACCAGAAACCCTCCAAGTGAGAAGGTAAAAAAGGGGTGGAGATGACACCCACAAATATTCACTACTATAGTTGTAAAGTTTATCCAATTAAGGTTACCATGTTTTTACCATGAATCATGATCTACCCTGTGAAAGGTCTACCCTATTAAAGGCTTACAAAGACTATTAGGTCTCACCTTGTTAGAGGATTTCAACACCCTGTTAGAAGTGTGTCTTGTTAGAGGACTTCAACTTACAACTATGTAAGCACCCTATAAAAGGATTTCATACAGCCTGCTAGGACTACTTTGTTAAGAGATTTTGATTGAAATCATCTGTTAAAATGTCTTAGCATAGATCTTGTGATTGGCACTTGCTTGCCTAATAAAAAATCACCTCTAAACACTTATCTTCTCGATCCTTCTCAATTAGATGTCTCAATATTATATCCTTCTCTCTATCCTCTGTTCTTCTCTAATTGATTCTGCAATTCACTCTTTCTTCATAACTTCTAAGTCTCCATGAATGTTTTGTTTGTGCATGCAAAATTATCTATACTCCCCTTCAATCCCTTACACAGTCATTAGATAGTTTAGGGTTTCATCCTCCTTAAGAAGACTAGGAGACTTAGGGTTAGGTATGAGTCTATGACTAAGATTCATCCATATTGCTGCCTAAACTTTCCCATTTTCTGGTTGGCTACATGTAATTGCATAAGGAATTCAAATAAAGATTCATCCTTATCTTCAAAAGATTGTAATCTAATCTTAAGTCGGCTCAAAATTGGTTTATATAGTTATTTGTGCCATTACAAACAAATATGACAAAAAAAATTCACTCAGCATATGAAGTCCCTAATGCTCAGCATGCACTGTATTTCTACTGTGACTTGACACCTGCACTGCTTGACATCCACTATTTACTCAACTCTTGAATCACTTGGCATGGTCTATATACTTGGTACTTGAGTGACTCAACACATGAGTGACTTGACACTCATTGTAACTCAACATGGTCTAATATTTACATGTTGTGCTCAACATGTATTATGAGTTCGGCTTGAACTAAGTAAATGACTTAAGTGTGTTGACACTCACTTGTCAAAACCAATATGAGATCAACAGACTCTAACATTGAAGAGGAGGTCAAAGCCAGCCTCATGGAAGAGTTTGCACAGACAACCCCTGGAGGGGGAAGGCAATTGTTGAAAGATTCAAGAGTCATGATATTGCCTAAATGGGACATTGCTAATGCAATGATCTTTGATGCAGTTAGGAAAGATAAGGAGACCCAATTCAGAACTAAGGATGAGGTGTTACAAGCCCATAAAGGGGTTAAGTATAGTGATGACCATAAAGCCTTTGTCTTATGGTCCATCCAGAAGAGAGACATGACCAAAATTCAAGAAGTCTTAGATCTTGAGCACATAGGCAATCTCATGGTATACAGGGTTGAGGATGTTGATAGTGAAAAGGTGGCCCTGATGAATAAAGAAATGACAAACTTTAGTTTAGTGGTTACTACCAAGGATAAAAATAAATTCATGGAGTTAAATGAGAAATTTGAAAAAGTACTAGAGGCCTATGATGAAAGGGGTAGATAGATCTACCAATTGGAAAATAAAGTTGCATAATTTGAAAAGCAATTTGGGAAGAGAAAAGCAAGCAGACAATCTAGCCAACTTAGAATTTTTGCTCCTCCTCTCCCTATGCTACCTTTCAACACTGTACCAATAGTGGAAATTTCAAGCACACCTCAAGGGGCAGATTTCTATATAGCTGAGGAGCTTGAAGAAGAAAAGGTAAAAATATGGTCACTACATGTAGACCTAGGAGTCCAACATGAAGATAGAACCAAAAATACTAGTTTGTATCTAGCGGATAGGGTAAGTTAGCCCCTCTTTTACCAAGAATTGTCAAAGGTGGTAGAGATTTGGAATGAATTGAACAAAAATGAAGCCATTTTAAGGCTAATCTTAAATAAGTGGATCAACAGAGATAATGACATTACAACCTTATGTTGCTCAATCATTGATCACTCTGATGATCTAATTGAAATGTTTTCTTATCAAGCCAATGATATCCTAGATTTTGATCATAAGAGGAATCTGCTGCAAAGAAGAATAAATAACTCCTTTTTGAAATATCTTGGAAATTTTTTTGATCTCTTTCCTCTTGTACTCAAAGGCATAGGAAAAATAAAATAAAAAGAAGAGTGGGTTAATGAGTTAAAGGAATGAATGAATATCAGGCTAAATAAGGTGGTAAACACAGAAAACTACATCTGGTTTTATAGGACCACTAAAGAAGTTGTACAAGTAAAACTATTTTTAAATTATTTTAGGAAAGATTTTGTTGACATAATGAAATTGGGGAGAGATACTTTGAAAAGGGAGCAGGAAATATTGAGCTTCAACTGGCCAGATGACACACTTTTTGACAAGTAGATGACAAAATATTCTCCAACAACACAGTTATTGCAGATGGTAGTTGAAAAGGAAAATATTGACAAAGAAGTTCCCACAAAAAATACACAATTTGTTGATAAAGAAATCCAAATAAAAGAGAGAGAAAAGGAGCACCAAACTATAATAATCAACATGGCTACCCAAACTAATGATCTGGCAACATAACTATTGAAAACAATTGGTTAATTGTGTATTGTTTTTTATGTTACAAAAAATGTCATATCATTGCCAGTCAATGTATGCAAAGCTCACTTAGGGGATGAAGATAGTTTCCTATGTCTATTGAGCATTCCAAATCTTGCCAAGTTCAAAAGATAATGTCTACCAAGTTCACTTGAGTGACAAAGGGAACATCGTAGAAGTTGAGTGTTAATCAAGCTAACTTGGTTAATGAAGGAAATGTTGGATGGAACCAATGTTAACTGAGCACACTCACTTACTAAAGGAAATTTTTGATTATGTAGTGCTAACTAAGTTCACTTGGTTAACATGTGAAAATCATTTCTAAGTTAGTATCTACCGAGTAGGGTTAGCTAACAAAGGATTTTCTTGTTTTGGCATATTGAGTTCAATAGTTTTGTTTGTTGGTTCTAGCTCACTGAGGAGATAAATATTAAGTATTCTAAGTTGTATTCAAGATAACTTGAAAATTTTTATGATATAAATATAAGGTCATGTTGAGGATTGAATGTGTGGAAGAGAATAAAATATTTGAAGATGCTTAGAGGAAGTGAATTAGAAGGATGAGCAGCATATCCTTGTTGAGCTGCAAAGATACATTCAATTAGAAAGGATCAAGAATAAAAGCTAGAATCAAGATCTATAATCATAAATTTAGTTGCATCAGAAATTAGGTCATCTCACTGTTACTCTCTAACTATTGTAGCAGTGATCTAAATCTCTTAACAGATTTGGCTTAACAACTATTTGTAAATCTTCTAACAAGGTGGCATTTTTGGATTGAAGTGTCTAAAGACCTCTAACAAGGCCACTCCTAATAGGGTGATTAAATCCTCTAACATGTTAACACCTAATAGTGTGTTTTTAAACCTTTAATAGGGTTGTCTCCTAATAGGGCTCATTTCAAAAGGGAGAAAATCAGTAACTAGTTGCAATTAGCAGTTTTTCCCAAATTGGGTTTCCATGTTAAGTCTTGGTGTCACATGTGTTCATGCTATTTATTTTTATGTGTATGAAACTAAGTTAATTAAGATTAATCACATATAATATATTAAGATTTTAATTTTATGAGCTACTATTTCTATTTTAGTGTTTGCCGAGTTACACCATTTACTAGTGTAAATTGAGTGCTTGTGTATTAATTGTGCATCAGTAATTTTAGTGAAGTTAATGTTATGTATTGTCATCTAAGGGATTTGGGATTTATTTTAGTGGTAACTAATTTACCCCTCCCATCTCAATTACTCCTCTTATATTTCCAAAAATTGATATCAGAGCTTTTTGGTGCTTGCAGAGAAAGGTTTCAAGGAACTAAGCTAAAGATCAGGATGTCTTATAGGAGAGAGATTCCCAAGCCGAACAAAGATGACTTTGAAGCATGAAAGGAACTTACACTAGTACATTTTAGAAAATATGTTACTAAAAATTTTAGTCACACCACTAAAATTTCAAGTCACATGACTAAAACTAATCACATTCCACTTTGCAATTTACAACTATAGGTGACTAAATAAGTGACTAACCTAATCACCAGGTAAAATCACAAGATCAATCAAATAGAAGTGACTAAATAGACTACTAAATATGTGACTAAATAATTAGTTACCAATAATTAGTCACATAAACACAAAAAACTAAATAAACTACCAAATAAATGACTAAATAGACTACCAAATAACCGATTGGATAATTAGTCATTTGTACTTGCTCTCTTCACTTTTTGTAAGGTTTATTTATTAATGGATTAGGTTGATTTTTTTTCATGACTCATTCATAGCCCTTGGACCTTCTCTTTCTCATACTAATCATGTTATCGCTTTGCATCTTCTAGGATACAAAACGCTTTGTTAAATGGCTTGGGAGATTTAATCACCATTTTGGGCTCCTTGATCAATATTGTGAACTGATTCAATTTTCATCTAAGAGGTATATCAATAGATGGGTGGATTAGTTTTCATCTACTACATGATTCACATTTGATCTATAATATGAAATTGTAGTAGCTTCTACCTCAAGGGAATTTGGGGCAAGAACCTTACAAAATATCATTATTAGAAGTGTAAATAATTGGCTCCCTTATTATATTTTTCTTTGCAGATGGAGTAAAATATTCTCTCAATTTTTTGATTGCAAACACATAACTCAAATAAATAATTGAAAACTATGTCAATCTAAATAGCCTTATAGAGTTGTTACCTAAATAAATGTCATACTAATTAAACACAAACAACAATATGGAGAGTTAAAGCCAAAAGTAATTGATCAAATATTTTTCTAAGAATGATTAAAAAAAATTATTACTTGCCTCCAATTTCATGTGATATTTTAAGTAGTTTAAGGTAGGAAACAACCATCCTACACATTATAAACAATATGATATAATTTGAAAAGGCATCCCTAACAATTATTCATAATTGGTTAGAATCAAAGACTAACCTGCTAGTAGGAGCAATCCTCTCAAAGAAATCCATCATTGATAGTCTATATAACAATACCTAACACGACTTATTTACCATGATTATTAATTAATTGAAATATTATACATGATATTCAAATTTTAATGAACTAGTAGGAACAATCCTCTCAAAGGACGTCATCATTGATAGTCTATATAACAATACCTAACATGACTTATTTACCATAATTATTAATTAATTGAAATTTTATACATGATATTCATGATTTTAATGAATTAATTCTTATTGTTCACTAATTAGTAATTATAATAAATAGATTATTTTGGATGCTCATAGATGTTGTCCTTGATCACTACTATATATAAAGATATTTTATGATATTATATCATAAAATAAAATTATCTTATATATATAATTATTATTTTGACTATTATAAGAAATGAAACTATTATTATTTTCTTAAATTAAAATTAGAACAAAATATAAGAGGCAAAGCGGGCTGGGAGGATGACGCATATATTTTTTTGGAGAAAGCGCAAGAGATTTCAAAATAAAATTTCATGAACTGATGCTTTCAAAACTTGTTGCAAAACTTGCTAAATAAGTAGGACCAACTTGATCTTCTCATAGTGGGTTGTAATGGACATGGTTTGCAAAGAGAGTTTGAACAATATTTTTCCTCCTGTAATCTCTGCATCAAGATTGCCCAGAAAGCAGTAAGATATTAGGGCTTATATTTTTTGTTTTGCATTGATTCTTTCCTTTTCCATGTACAATTAGTAGTTTAAATGTTTCAAAATGAACTTTTTCTTGATAGAACATATACCAATCTAGTAGATGGCTTTTGCAATTCTAAAATAATTTGTTTTCCTTCCAAAAATGTTGTCAAAACCTCTCTATTAATTACATTGCTTGCATTAAGCTAGTAGGGCCGATTGTAACCCATGCTAGGAAAATCTCTCTAATCATATACTTGGTGTCGACTTCAGCTTAAATGAGGTACCAATCATAATAGGGAAATTTCTTTCTAATTTCACTATTCACTATTTGATTTGCATATGTTGATATATGTGATCATCTTCAAAAGGCTATCGCTAGTTGCATCATCTCCCATTAGAAGTAGGAAATGAGCACAATATATCATATCAATTAATATTTATTTATAAGATTAGAATTCAATATTTCCAATTCAACCAAATGTAGGGGTGATAACTTGAGCAAGAAGGATGATTTTCATTCTTTTGAATTCACAGCCCTTTCAAATTTTGTTGTATTTAACTATAACCATGGCATCATAATGTGTGTTTCAAACTTTTTTGAGCCTGATGTTTCACACAAGTGATCTTTGTAGAAATACTCTACTCCATAAAATTTCCCTATACAAATTTCTCAAATTCATTGGCACAATACCTGGTATATGCAATTTGGAATTTTACATTTGAAAACTTACCCACAATTTTTTTCCAAAATCCACTACATTTAGTAATTCCACAAATATTTAGTTATATCTTTTTATGGAGCATTAATGAGTGGGACTTTTCCATGTTCAGAGTATGGACTATGGAAAATCTATTAAGAAAATTGAAACATCATTGAATATATCCCTTGTAACCTCTTTAGGATTGAATATATAAATCAAGAATGAACTACATTGATTGTCACTCTCTAGTGAGATTGCCATTACTATTATCTAATTGTCTTCTATTCAAACTGTGTAAACCTATGGGAACTTTTTCTAAATTTAAGACATTTATATTTTCACTCTGTACTCTGAATTTTTTCTATTGAATAAGTATCTATTGAATATATTGAACTTTGTAGATGGGATGAATAGGGTCTACACTTCTGAAATGATGATCGGTGCTTTTGAATTTGAAATTAGATGAACTCTAGTGAAACAAGTTGAACCTCATCAAACCAACCCAAACTGATATGAGATTGTTTACACTAGGGTGAACCACTTTGAACCTTCTTGAACCGATATGAACCATTTTGAACTCAAATGTATCTGCATGAACTAGAAAGGACCACCTCGAATGAAGTTGAACCAATTTGAACTAGTTCGAAAAAGTTCAAAACTTGTACCTCATTACATCTTTAAAGTGCATTTGGAGATAAAAAGTTATTTTGAGAAATGGTTTGAAGTGGGGGGGTCCAATTTTGAGATTTTTTTTAATCATGGTCCATATGTGTGCCAACAATTCTACATGATTGTTCATCCCTATTTGATTTGTGGCACAATAGTGGGAATTGTTAAATGATACAAGACTAAAAGACTCAGATATAAAATCAGTGATATCATCTGATACATGAATAGAACTATACTTAAGAGGGGCATAAGAGCACAAGTAAAGGGCCATGTTTACCTATGTAGTAATAGTGAAGCAAGTATTCTTCAAGAATCAAGATACTCCACCATTTATCCATCCCAAAGGTCTCTCACTCATTATATGTCAAATGTTGGAGAGATACCTCCTTTCAAGGAAAAAATTTCTAAATTAATAAGTCAAATTGCCACTACAACTAAAACATTTTTTTGTGAATATCTATTGCTTTATTTCAAAAATAGTCCAAAATAACATCAATGGTTTTAAGAGAAAATGATATGAGAATCAAGTCATTGAAATTGGATATCACTCTTCTAATTGAAAAGAAAGAAGTTGAGTTCGTTGTACAAATAAACAGTGTTGCTTCCCATTGTAATCTCATCAACTAAAGAAATTGATCAGATCTAGTGAAAATCAAGCTTGGGTAGACCACATTGGAAGAATGGCTTTGCATTTGGCTTTGTATGAAGGGTATATGGACTAGTCATAATATTTCTCATACAAGGGGGTAGATTTAAATTTTATAGATAAATTTGGAAATATGCCCTTACTTGAGGCTGCCAAGGGTGAGCATGATCAGACTATTTTCTTGCTTGCTGAGAATGATGCATATTTGATTTTAGAAGATGCTGGTAATTTTCCCTGCAAAACAAAAGAAAGTAGGAATGCAAAATACACACTTACTAGAGGCTATTAAGGGTGCACATGATCTCATTGCTTCCTTGCTTGCTAAGAATGAAGCATCTTTGATTTTATAAGACATGGTGACTTTCCCTGTAAAATAGAAGCAAGTAGGAACACAAAGTTCTAAAAAAGTCTTTTCGCCAATGGGATTAACAAAAACCTCAAAAACCTACAACTATCAAGCACAACTCCATATGGTAGCATAGCTAAAGGATTGCATTTTTTGGCAAAGATTTTTCTGGACTCAAAAGCTAGAGTCTGCATCAAAAATTTCCTCTCTCTAAAAAGAGAGAAAACATCAAAGTAAACTAAAGCTTAAAGAATAGGTAGCAAAAAATGTAAGCTTGTAGATAAATCATTGAATGAAATAGTTAATGAAGGTGTACAAAGAAGCCCAAGTAAGAATTAGATGAATGTTGTGAAAATTAAAATTAAAAATTAAAGATCTCTCATAGAATAAGTGATATTAGAATAAATGGTCAAAATGATAAACTAAAAACCTTTTAGGATATAGAGATTAAATGCCCAAATAAAAACTTTCATATCAATAAATTAGAGAAATAAAAGACAAAATTACTCCTAATGTCATTAATATATTAGGCCTAATTAAGATGTCAGTGATCTCATAGATTCTTTGTAAAACAAGCCTAATTAGGACCTCAAACTATTATTGGGCCATGATATCTTTAAACCCCTACATCTGAGTCCATTCATCTCTGAATCTCCAAATTCAATGACCATCCTCGCTATTAATCACTATATTTAAGTGCCTGATTTTCCCAATATGTTAGGAAATAACAATATGAATTATGAGTATAGTAAAATAAGCATGTACAATGTTGAAAGTAAAATTGCACAACTCTATCTCCCAATATTAAAATAAACCTTAGGTTTTTTTATGATAGTTCATTCAGAAAGAAAGAGCTTATTAAAATTAGAGACTGAATTAAGTCAGGTCTAAAATCTAGGATAATCCAGAGCTGAAACAAAAATATTATCTTAATGTCTAGGATCCAAACCCCACAAAATAAAACTACCACCTACACATTTTTGGTAGCAGAGAAATGGGGGATATATAACACAAATCTTGTTGTTCTACTATGAAAATTGGGTACAATTTGGCCCAAGCCATTAGGGAAAGCATATAAGTTTTTATGTGCAAAAAGCTATTTCAAATAATGAACACACTATAGCATCCCTTCAGGACATTTATAAAAGGACTTCATAATACAGTAATCAATACCCATACTCTAGAAATCCTTAGCATGCAATAATATAATACATGCTTATATTGTTATAATTTTGCCTAATGGGACAAAATGAAATCATGTATTATATTACACAATGACTTCATAATACTTAGTAATCAAGAGATCCAGTTGACATTATCCTAGAACCTAAATTATAGGAGTCTTGTCTGGTTACATATTCCTTAAAACCACTACTTGTCTATCATTGGGTGGGAATTGAACTTAGTATCTCCACCCTTCTTGACTCATCTCCTATACTTCTGAAGGTGTGAGTATTTTAATGAACCAAACATTGTATACAATGTCAAATTTTAATATATTAATAAAGTACTAGAGTTTAACTAATTAAATTATATAATAGAAATTGATAATTGAGAGTTGGGAAATGAAAACTAATTAAATTTCAACATTAATAAACTATTAGGATTGACTGATTGAGAATGATGAAAAACACAACTCAATTCACCAACTATATCTTGATTTAGCATTTAACAGGTGTCAACATAACATACTCCCTAGGATCATCTCCAAGGAGAAGTGCATGATTCTCCTTATTGACAAACACAAGTTGTTAGCCTGATCTTAAAGGGTCCTCAAGCTAGACTTCTAGGCCAAACATGTTGGATAGTTCACTTCGCAATTCTGGATATCTGCTAAAACATGTGACATCCAAAGATCTCCCAACTGACCCTTGTTTGTATACCTATCAAAACACCAATATCTTGCTTATATTTTGTTACATAAAAGTAATCATTATGATAAATAAGATATGGAATGACAAAAGCATGAAAGCACCTTTATGAAGGTTCTTGTAGGTGGATTCATTTGTCCCAAATCCTCTAAAGAAGACAAAAGTCCACTTTCATCCAAAAAAATAGAGACACCCATGTTTGAATTCAGTGGAAAATATGAACTAGATGCAGAAGTAGGTGGATTGAAAAAATTAGAAACATTAAATGGCATAGTCACTGCAGTCCTTAAGTTTGACAATGTGCTTGGAACAATCAAAGATGATGAATCTATGTTGACGCCAAACAAAAGATGACTCTAAGATAGGATGTAGTCCATTCTAATTGGAAGGGAAGTATCTTGACAAAAAATGAGGCAATGACATAGAAGGTTGTTAGTTTGTGGTGACTGATTAGGAAAGTACTGTACATACTTCATAATTCTTTGGGGCTTGGGGCATCGCCTTGAAAAAAAAAAATTATGACAAAAGAGTTGATGCAAACCCTAGTGAAATTGTATGAAAAGCCCTCTGCTTTAAATAAGGTATTTCTCATGAAGTGTTTATTTAATATGAAAATAGAAAAAAGGTGGATCTATTGCAAATCATTTAAATGAGTTTAATACCATTACTAGTTAGCTATCTTCTATGGGTGTCAATTTTGATGAAGAAATTAGGGCTCTCTTGATTTTGTGTTCTTTGTCTGAAAGATGGAATAGCTTGGTAATGGCTGTGAGTAATTCTGTTCCTGGATCTAGTACCCTAAAATATGATGATGAGATTGATGTTATTTTGACTGAGGAAACTCATAGGAAATCCTCAGGTGGATCTACATCAAGTAGTGCTTTGAATGCACAAAGTAGAGGTAGAATGACTAAAAGAGGAAATAATTCTAAAAATTATGGGAAATCAAGAGGAACGTCAAAAGGGAGGAGGTCTCAATTGAGAGGACTGAATGACTGCTGGTACTGTGGGAAACCAGGTCATAAAAAGAAAGATTGCAAGAATCGAAAGAAAAATGGAGATAAACTAGATGGAGACAAGGAGGCAAATGTGGTAAGTAACAAATATGAAGACGATGTTTTGCTTCTATCTTTAGAAAGTGTTGATGATTCATGGGTTTTAGATTATGGTGCTTCATTTCATGCTACACCTCATAGAAGTTATTTTATTGATTATGTCCAAGGGGATTTTGGGCTTGTTTATTTGGGGGATAATGAACCTTGTCAGATTGTTGGAAAGGGAAAAATTAAGATTAAGTTGTAGAATGGGAATCATTGGCTACTACATGAGGTAAGACATATTCCAAGGCTAAGTAGGAATTTAATTTCAGCAGGGCAACTTGGTGATGAGGGTTGTGTAGTTACTTTTAATGATAAAAATTGGAAGGTTTCAAAAGGTTCCCTTGTAGTAGCAATTAAAAGGTGTGAAAGTAGGCACCTTATATCTTTGTACAAGTCATATTGTTCCTTCTACTTTAATTGTTTTTGAGAAAAATGAATGTTCACGAACAATTGCTGCAATTGAGCAGGGAGAACAAATAGTTGCTGTAGATTCTGATACAATGTTGTGGCACAATAGACTTGGACACATGAGTGAGAAAGGTATGAAATTAATTCATTCAAAGAAAGTTTTACCAAGTCTGAAATGTGTTAATATGGATTTTTGTGAAAGTTGTGTATGGAAAACAAAAGAGTGAGTTTTGTGAAGACTGGGAAGGAAAATAAAAAGGAGAAATTAGAGCTTGTGCATACAGATGTATGGGGACTAGCTCAGGTATCTTCCCTTGGTGGCTCTCATTATTATGTTACATTTATTGATAATGCAACTAGAAAAGTATGGGTTTATTTCCTTAGATAAAAATCTCATGTATTTCAAACTTTTAAGAAATGGAAATGCTTGGTTGAAAATGAGACTGGTAATAAATTAAAATGTATCAGATCTAATAATGGTGGTGAGTATTGCAGTCATGAATTTGAAGATTATTTCTGCACTAATGGTATTCATAGTTAGAAAACTGTTCTAAGGACTCCACAAGAAAATGGAGTAGCTGAACGTATGAACAGGACTATAATGGAGCGCGCAAGGAGCATGAGGTTGCATGTTGGGTTGCACTTACACATGTGGGAAAAGGGTGTCAATATGGCTATATATTTGATTAATAGAGGTCCCTCTACTCCTTTGGGCTATGGTATTCTAGAGGAAGCATGGACTAGTAAGAAGGTGAGTTATTCTTTTCTCAAAACCTTTGGTTGTGAAGCATTTGCTCACATAGATTTTGAAAATAGAACCAAGCTAGAAGCTAAGTCAAAGAAATGTGTATTTTTTGGATATGGCATTAATGAATTTGGTTATAGACTTTGGGATTTTGAAAATCATAAAATTTTAAGAAGCAAGGATGTCATATTCAATGAGAAAGTGTTGTACAAAGATCTGTTGTAGCAACATGAGAAGAAAGAAGATGATTATGTAGTGTTGGATGATACTCTAAAAGATGATGTTCCAGCCATTCCTCATGATGTGCAACAACCACAAAAAAAAAATACCACACACACCGATGAATGTTAGATGGTCAACAAGGAAAATTAGACCTCTAGAAAGATTCTCTCCCTCTTTGTATTCAATTTTACTTACTAATGCTAGTGAACCTGAATGTTATGATGAAGCTGTGCAGGTGGATACTAAGATTCAATGGGAGTCTGCAATGAAAGATGAAATGGACTCTTTGTTGATGAATAAGACATGGGATTTATGCAAGTTACCTGCCGATAAAAGAGCTTTATAGAATAAGTGGGTTTACAGGTTGAAAGAAGAGGAAGGAAGCAATAAAAGATTTAAAGCCAAGTTAGTTGTGAAAGGATTTGCACAGAAAAAGGCATTGATTTTGATGAGATATTTTCTCCTATTGTTAAGATGACTTCTATTTGTACCGTTTTAAGTCTTGTGGCTATTGAAGATTTGCATTTAGAGCAGCTTGATGTTAAAACAACCTTCCTTCATGGTGATTTGGATGAAGAGATATATATGGCTCACCCACAGGGATTTGCGGTCAAAGGTAAGGAGAACTTAGTGTGAAAATTGAAGAAAAGTTTATATGGCTTGAAGCAAGCACCTCGGCAATGGTATCTAAAATTTAATAGTTTTATGCATGAACATGGATACAATAGGTGTCATTTAGATCATTGTGTTTATTTTAAGAGGTTGGATGATGATAGCTACATTATTTTATGTTTATATGTTGATGATATGCTTGTAGTTGGGTTTAACATGGATCACATTAAGTGGCTGAAAAGCCAATTAGCACATGCATTTTCTATGAAGGATTTGGGGGTAGAAAAACAAATCCTTGGTATGAAGATTTGTAGAGATAGGAAGAATAGCTATCTCAGGCTGATTATGTGGAGAAGGTGTTGCAACATTTCTCTATGGAGAATGCTAAAGTTGTCAGCACACCTTTACCTGGTCATTTGAAGTTGACTAAGGAGATGTGTACAAAGACACAAGAAGAGGAGGATAAGATGTCTAAGGTACCCTATGCTTTAGGTATAGGAAGTTTGATCTATGCTATGGTATGTACTAGGCCAGATATTGCACATGCAGTGGGAGTGGTTAGCAGGTATATGAGTCATCTAAGAATTGAGCATTGGAATGTAGTCAAATGGATTCTCAAATATTTGAGAGGAACATCTAATAAGTGTTTACACTTTGGGGGCTTTACTACTAATTTACAGGGCTATGTTGACTTAGATTTGGCAAGGGATATTGATACCAAGTGAAGTACTATAGGTTGTGTCTTTACTATTGGTGGGATAGCTGTGAGCTAGGTTTCTAGGTTACAGAAGGTTAATGCTTTATCCACTACAGAGCCAGAGTATGTAGCTTCTATAGAGGTAGCCAAGGAGATGATATGGCTTTAGTTCTTCTTGGAAGAATTGGGACATCCTTAGAAGGATAATTATTTGTTTACAGATAGTCAAAGTGTCATTCATCTTGCAAAGAATTCAGCTCTACATTCAAAGACCAAACACATACAGTTGTGGTACCATTTCATTCGATCAATTTTGGAGGATGGATAGTTAAAGCTGGCAAAGATGTTAGGAATAAGGTGTCTCAACCTTGGATAATTCCTATTCTTATTATTTGTTTTGTAACATGTATTTCTTGCAAATAATGTTGATGTGTCGACATCTTGAATTGTGTATAAGGAGATCATCACCAAAACGGTTATGACAGATTCCTATGGCATGTAAGAGCTATGTTAGGAAGATTCAATGATAGGTGAAGACATGTGGCAACTAATAAATTTGAGTACTGATAAATTTTTTTAGGGTTCCTATTTTCTCAGAGAATGGTAAAACCCTAATATGGTTACCTTTGGGAGTAGCCCTAAAGTGAGGCACATGTTATAAGCATTTTTAGGGTTGCAAAGAGGTGGTATGTGAGAAAGTGTATTGTTGGTACTGTGATTCACTACTGGAGTCTTCTGTTGTCACTATTGAACTTGCATTGCAAGTGTATTGTAACCTTGTGTTGAAGATAATACATTGTGTAGGTTCTAGAGGGGTGGGGTTGTTTTACCGAAAGGTTTTTCCCCACCAAAAAATCTTTGTGTTATGTGTTTCTTTCTCTGTCTATTTTCTTTATGCTTGCTTGGCTGAAATATTGTTGTTTACATGATATTGAATCTGTAAGTGTAAAAGATTTTAATAGGATTTGCACCATACTTCTCTTAAGAGATTAGTGTAGGAAGTTGTTATCGCACCTGAGTTTCCTTACAAAAGATACATACAAATGACAATCCAACAGATATGTTGACAAAGGTAGTAACAAGGGAGAAGCTAAACTCCTCTTCAGCTTCGGTTGGTCTTCTATACTGAACATGAATAAAAGAACAGTAGAGTCCAGGGTGGTTTGATCTAGTGGGAGCCTCATGGAGTAGTGGCATAGCTACAGGATCAGTCTCCAAGTGGGAGATTGTTGTTTACTGTGGAGCCTGATCAGTCCCCAAGTGGCAGATTGTTAGTTTGTGGTGATTGATTAGGAAAGTATTGTACATGTAATTATTAGTGGCCCTATTTTATCAAGATTTTTGGCCGACATGTAATTATTAATTATAAGCCTAAAGCGGTAAAATTACTTGTATAAAAGAGCTTAGGGTTAGGGATTCTTTATAGAGTTATGATGTGAAATTGGTTCTTGCGGCAGTATTTGTTGGAGTTGAGGAAAACCAACTCTGAAGATGCCCAAGATTACTTGCATGCTAGAACCTATCAAAAAGAAGCCAAGAAGAGGAAGAGCATGGAGCAAAGGGAAAACCCTAAACGGAAATGAGAGACCACATATGCAAACACAAGAGAAAATGTATTTACAATGAGAAGTGATGATATGATGTGATGATATACAATGAGAGAGAGGTCACTTATAAAGAACTCAAGGAAGCTTGTAGAACAAGCTAGAAGGTGGTAAAAGATAAGGATGATAGCTCAACACATATCCACAAAAGGTGGAACATGCTAGAAGGGAACAAACTCCCGTGTTGTCATCAACTAACCACTACATGCATTAAATACAAAATATTAAATAAATGCATTTACCTAAGTAAGCTTAAGTAAATAGAATAAATAATTAATTATTTACTCTAACAGTATTGAGTTGTAAGGGATTACAGATTGTAATCAGGTTATAGTCACTGGATTGTAATAATATTGGGCTTGCTATTTGGTGGATGTAGCCCAGGGATTAGGTGAACCACATTAAATCTTGGTGTCTTGTTTTCTTTTTTGTGTGATCTATTATTTTCTATTATCAATTATATCTGCATGTAATTGTTATTTCTATCTATGGTTTAATCCTAACAAAGGTATGGGAATATGTGACTATCCTAAGGATTTAATTTGAGATGTAACACATTGACCTCTAGGTGGAAGAGGAGCTTCAACTTATCCACCTAAAAGGTAGGATGCCAAATTATTTGATAACTTCTTTTGGACCCATGAAATAGAAGAAAGCTAACATTCTCTAGAAATACTAGGTGTTAGAGTTCTAGTAGGCCACTGCACTACAAGCTGGTTCTAAGTGGTTCTAAGAAAATTCAAATAATGATAACTTTCTTCTACAATCAAAGAGCTCAATATATTTTGAAGAGGAGACATGCTTTAAGTTGTAACAAATGAAGAGAAATTTTCATTAGCATCTATAAATATTGATGGTGAACACATGGATGAAGGAAAACTAAGCAGTGACTACGGTTGAGATGACAAAAGTTGTTGCAAAGCACCACCAACATTTGGAATTTGAAAAGACTGCTAGCACTATTTTTTCTTAGAGAAAGATTATTGTTGATTGTTAAAAGAATGTTGCATCTTGTGCTACAAAATTTGTTGTGGAGATGAGCTTTTCTATAACTGCTACTGCAAAAGATGGCTTTGACGTATTTGTTCTTGTAAATTATGAGCCTACTACTGAAGGATATGTTGTTGTTGTGCTAGTTGATGTTGAAAAACCTATCTTGGTATTTAGGGGCTTTCTCTACACTAAAACTACTAAGATAGTTGTTGCTACTATTGAAACTACAAAAACTATTTTGAGGGATCAACACTTCTCATTTCCTAAAGTATTGCAACATCCATTGCTTGGTAAACATCTGATTGCACCCCAGTACAGAAGAATCAAATCTCTATTGCATCTAAGGATTCACACTCATTCCCAGGAAATTTAATGCCTAAAGAGTGCACTCTCCCCATTATCTCCCCACATCCACATAAAAGGTGTATTCATGCTAACATCATCTTGCTTAATACTTGCACTTGTTAGAAACCTCCTTTATTAAAGTATTCCCAATAATGAATTTTTTTTCTACATTTCTTACTGTTAACTACCAAAAAAATTTGGAAAAGGAAACATAAAACATCACATACAATAGCTTACAAAAAAGTTACTTGTTTAAATATGAAGAATGAAATGATTTCATCTTCATCTTGACAACATATCTAGTGCCTGTCATATGTTATAACAGTTCACAGCTCATATTCTTCACTAAGTGGACATATTCGTTATACCATTACAATAATTGCAATAGAGGAAAAATACATATTCAATCAGGGTTCAAATACACTTTTCTATTTTAGTGTTCATTGTCACTATAAGAATGATGTCATCAATACTTCCTAATATTGCAGTCAATGTCTTGAATCTCTCTTATTAGTGACTTGAAAACCTCACTTTTCTTTTATAGATGCCTGTTATGTTGTTGAAGTTTACCTAAAAATGTTGTCCTTAAAATAACAATTTTCTTGACATCTTGCTTCTATTTGATCAATAATTGATATTCTCATGCATCTTTATATGCACATTTTTAGGACATTTATATGATCTTTTTTGCATGGTGCTTCCAATATTTGATAATATACACATACATGTTCATACTATCAATGATTGTACATTAAAATAAAGTATCACAAAACCACCTTAAAAGTGCATATAAATAGAATAGTCAATTAAACCTACCTGATGTACCTAAGAAGAGAAAATTCATCAATCCTTAGGCTCAAATTTAAAAGATCAAAAGAAAATTTTATAATATACAAAGTCTTACCTTAAGAAAGTCTATCGTTATTTCCTTAGAATGCTTCAACAAGAGAAATGGCTCAAACAATGAGTGGTTTATAAGATGTGTAGACTATCAACAATTGATAACTTATTATGAAATATATAATGTAAACTACCTACAATTATGCATAAACATGTATAAGACATAAAACTAATAACCAATGTAACCTACAACATGTGCCTAAGGAAAATAAGTTTCATCAATACATGAGAATGTTGTAATGTGCAAAGTCTTCCATCAAGAAAGTCTGTGCCTATTGCCTAAATATACTTTAAAAAATGTAGCAGTTTACCAAACAATGGTTGGTTATAAGAATGTAGTTATCAAAAATAAACAAGCATGAAGACATTTGTGAGTGTAATAAAAAATTTATTGAACATTAAAGATTGTGATGATGCACAAAACAAACTGCAGTCATCTCTCGCAAAATTATGTCATCATGTGTGTGCAGTGTGCATTCCTGCACACTTAGACAAGGGAAATTATTTGATGAGAGATGACTACAATTGTTTCATACATCATAATGTTCTCCAATATTTATTCATCACTTTTATTGCACTAATTCATACCTATATATTGTTGATGGCTATATTAAACATACACTCTTTGATGAAAGAAACTAGATATATCCATCATGATGCTGGAAACTAACTATCTAACTAACTAACTAACTAACTTATATATATATATATATATATATATATATATATATATATGATAGCTTGCTCTTTGTTACTGTGGGGTAAACCCCTAGTATCCATAGCCTAGTTTCGTAAGAGCATCATGTTCTGGTCTATACTTGTATATCAAGATATATAAACTCACCAAGTGTATAAATTGTGAAAGGCCATTGCATTTTGTTTACTGCATCAATATGATCTTCAGTAATTATTTAACATTCTTATTTCTCTCATTCATTGCCTTTTCCTACCCATATATCTATGCGGATAACATACAAACTACACATTGATTGATGAACTATTTCTCTTCTAAGCATGTGTGGACAAACTTTTTCTAAAAAATGTGAGAGACACAACTGCAATTTGTTTTGTACATTATCATAACTTCAACATGTTTTAGTGCACTGCCACTTGTCTCTGACTCTCTAGATTAACCTATATACTATGCAACTTAATACCAATAACCAAAATAAATTACTTCTTGTTCACACCCCAACTACCGTGCACTCTTAGCTTGCTCAAACTGGGTAAGTGAAATAAAATGTTTACTAGTCACGTCCTAGCTACTCTATGTTCTCAACTTGCTCATACTAGGATCTCAATGATCAAAAGGACAAAATGTGTTAGCATTTATGTTCTATTTCTAAAAATTTAGCAAAATAAGCTAATACATCACCTTGGGACATTACATTGCAGTACCAATGCTCTAAGATATATTTATTGGAGATCCTTCCCAAAGATGGTTTGTAGTCAAAGTTCATTAAATTTGATGCCTATATGAATTTGAAATTTAGAGACCAACTTAATGTCTTCTAAGTTCTACGTTAACATGTAGCCAGATTCCAATGAGAAATTGGACATTATGTCTTCCAATTGATCATTGACCATATTAATTTTGTACAGGTGATTATGCCTTCTGAACTTGACAATAGCACTTATTGCTTTAAGGCTTAAGTAGAATGATAGTGACCATTACAAAATCATAGTACCTTGAACCCTAAACCCTATTGTAGCCTCTTCTCCTACATCCTAATGACCTAAGGATGGATACTTGGCTAAATCATATAAAGCTCCCACTTTGGCCATGGTCAATTTGTTTGCCCTATTGAATTATGACATCTCAGTCAAGAACTAGAACAAGTGGTGTTGCATCTAATTGACCTGGCACAGGGTTAAGTTGCTCAAGCTCCCACTTTGTCCATGGCCAATTGCAATATTGGATTTTGAAATCTTAGTCAAGAGAACTAGACAAGTGGAGTTGCATTTGATTGATCTAGCATAGGCTCATCTAAACAAAGAATAGATTTACAAGCAGTGGCAACCACCATAATGTCACACTTTAAAGAGCTATTTAAGATCAACCTAAACAAGGTCACACAAAAGAAAATTCTTCAAATAATGCATCACGTGATGATACATTCAATCTTATAGCCAAGCATTGATGGCAAACCTTCGACTACTTTTGAATCCACAACTACATGAAGTGTTATTGCATTACCATTACACATAAGGCTAGCCAATGATTGATCAGAACCTATCAATAATTTTGTTCTTAGACCTCAAAAAAAATTAATGACACATCTGTTGACACATGCATGACAACACCAACTCTACTAACATATCTATCTTGGAACAAAATAGCTAACAGGATTGTGCTAACCTAGGTGACTCCAACATTCTCCACCTCCATCTAAAACTAACAAAGAATTATCTTACTTCTATATCATAAGTTAGAACAATATTTTCCATTGACAACTCTTCTAGAACATAGAAGATCTAAAGCTTTATAAAATATAAATGGCATTAAATGAGGTAAACTCTTTTGGTAAAAGTTCAAACTAAACACATGTATAGAATAAGAGATAAAACATTAAAAAATTAGGAGTGAAAAATCGGTGTGAAGTTAACACAAAAGAGAAAAGAAAGAAAACTTCAACAACAATAAAATAAAGGCAACCTCAATCAAATAGTGCCAAACCACACACATAAAGCATACATAGAAGGAATGCAGAACAAGCACAAAGAAACAAGACATAACAAACTAGTAAATCTCTGATGAAAAGAAAAAGTTTTGTAGAATCAAAAATCATACATGTACTCCATTTGGAGAAATGTAAGCCAGATGTTTAGTTGAGATTTAATTGCACCTGCCTCCATAAAGGCAGCTTTGATTTCATCATAATTAGAAGAAATTTTGTAGAAGAGCTAACAAAAGAAGTAGATAGTAGACAACTATGTTGTAGAAGAGCCACTAGAAGAAGCAGATAGTAGATGAACATTTAAGTAAATTGGAATATCCTCTATTGTATTGTGTTTTTCTCCTTCCATGAAGTATACTTAGTGCCCTTTACTTACTTGACAGAAAATATATTAATTTTAATATATATTATCTTTATTTAAGTAATTTTGTTGTTGTTCATTTGTAGGTTTTCATTCATTACTTGTGAAATATTTAGTTTTGAGATTGATGTCATACTAAAGACTCTTGTAGAGGATGAGGAGGTTAGTTTCTCTTTGTGTTTTTGGATACATTCTCTTACGATCTTGTTGCTACACAATATGAGAAAGATGGCATGGTTCATATCAAATCTTTCATTATCATATTATAATACTATTTGAACTTTGAAGAAGTGATAAAGGATCTCTGCAATCAAAAGTCAAAGTTATTTAAAAATATTTAACATAAAATTTTAGATTTTAACTCTTCCCTTATATTTTTATTTTGCAAAATAATATAGTATTTTTAACTACGAAAAATGTCGATGTTGTGCTTAAGTGATTTCTCCTATGCAAAGGAATTTTCTGTAGTTGGTTGTTATTGCCTAATAATAGAATGTGTCATTATAAGATACTAAATAATTTATTAGTTAGGTTTCAAATTTGATCTTGGATATCTTCTGAATATGATTATTCATGTTATAGGAATTAACCTATCATACTTTCCCAAATAATCCAGGGAAGAAAAGGATTTCAAAAATATTTTTAACAATGTGTAGAGCACATGTTTTCCCAAGCTGTTCTTTACTTGCAAACCTTAGTGCAACACAAAAACACACACTCAATGTTGGCACTTGGTATTACCCTCACAAAAGTGGTTAATAGAGATAAGATATGCATGCTTTATGACTTACATGCTTTATGGATTACCATTACCTTTTTTCCTTCACGTTCTACTCAATTGTTGATTCTACAATCCACCATGCTCCCAGAATTTTTACCAAAGAGGGAGTTGACTAGAATAGTGTGAAAGTTAGATGGATTGTTGATGTCCCTTTTTTTTCAAAAATAGGAATTACCAGACCAATTGTTTAATCCATTAGAAGTCTCTTTGAACAAAAATAATTAAACTCTAATAAATTTAGATGTATTTCCAAAGAAGTAGAACACAATTCTAATGTCTCACTTTATCTTTCAAATATCCCATCAACGAGTCCCATTATTGTGGTGAGAAAGGTTGGACTATATGTACTTGAACATGTGCCACACCATCACTCGCTGAGAGTGGGGTGTTTGAAGCAGGGTTACTAGGACTTCCGCTTTGATAGACATGTATCAGGCGTGCAAAGCTCAACTCAAAAACTCTAGTTTTTTAGTGGGTGCTTATATCCATTGAGCATAGAGGTATTAGTGACACACTTCAGCTATCTTAGATTGAGTATCAATGGTGAGATATAGGTTCATCGATGATGCATTGGGGAACCACTTGCAAACAAATTTAGCACATCAACATCTTCTTGGAACAAAAGAAATGAACTCCATCATTATTATACAATGTAGGAGAATAGATAAAACATAGAGCTAAGGGTTAGGAAAGCTCTTGTATTAATGATGTATTAATCTTTCTTTTTTAAAAGATAATTAGAAAATTCCTTTTCATTCATTAAGCTATGTAGGTGGGACTTTATTCTAAAGTTGATCAAATAGAGCCTTGGTTTGACTCAGGCATCCTTAGCCTTAACAAGGTTATCATTTTAGTTCTATGAAACATAGCTCTAATGCTAGTAAGATGTCCATACCCCCAATAAAGTTATTCACATATCCTAATTTGTGCCATTTTCACATTTACATGCTTTTATTTCTTTCTTTTAGCTTTTTACTTTAAAAACTTTTGTTAAAAAGACAATGAAGTTATTTCTTTCTTTTTATCTTTGACTTTAAAAACTTTTGTAAAAAGAAAATGAAGTTATTTTCTCAAATTAAAACCAAAGTACATATAAATATTAGATGATAAATTAACATTTATATATACTTTAGTCAATTAAAACTCAAAAGATGAAAGGTGGGTACAAACAATGTAAAAAGCAGATCCACCATATGAACTTATATTTTTGGAAATCTTTTGCAGTCAATTTTGGATTGGGGTTTTCTTGTTTGCATGGTAGGGCCTGGGATTTCTTCTGCGTTGGTGAGAACAGATGGTTCTTCTCCAACTATGCATGCAATGCGATCTGAATCGTTTTATTCAGGGGAGAGCTCCAAGCTGAAAAATGTTAATGGTTGTTTTCCGCGTAGCCATGATCGCCCTGTTTTGGTTATTCCTCCAACGGTTGTAATGGAGGACATTGATTATTGGACCAAGCATGCTTTGATATGCAAATTTTTTGGAATCCGGATTTCCCTATCTGCTCTTGAGGCATGGATCCGCCGCTCATGGCAGGTGGAAGGCGATATGGAGATTATGTTGGCAGGGAATAGTTATTTTTTTGTTGTATTCTCTTGCATCTCTGATCGTGATCGTGTTTTTGAAGGAGGCCCTTATTTCTACAACCATGTGGGGTTATTTGTCAAACCTTGGCATTCAGGTTTTAATTCTGTTGAGGATCTCCCTTCAACAGTGCTAGTTTGGGTTCACTTGCCTCGTCTTCCCTTGGAATTTTGGCGTGAAGACATCCTTTGACAAATTGTTTCTTTGTTGGGGAAGCCGGCTGCAGTCACACATCAATCCCTCGATAAAAAGGTTATTTCTTATGCTAGAATTTGTGTTGAAATTAATTTGAATAACCCATTACCAGATTCTTTGGAAATTTTTCTAGGGGATTCTTCTTGGGTGCAGCAGTTAGATTATGAATCCCTCCCTTTCCGTTGCTGGATTTGTCATGAGTATGGTCATTTACAGCGTCAGTGCCCCCGTAACTCGAGTTTCAAAGGAGTGGATGGTTCTACAGCTGGCAATGCTGGTGGTTTGGCAGATACTACAGGGAAAGGACAATCTCAAATGGCTAATACTACTAAGGGGATGAATCCACAAGATGCTACAGGTAAGGGTAAGGCTCAAATGCAGGATAAGGATGGATTTACCCCTGTTCACCCTTGAGCTAAGGGACGTGGTCAAAAGAGGCCTTTGAAAGAAAGATTATCTAATTCAGGTTTTAACCGCTTTGAGGTGCTAGATAGTATGGTTTTAGAGGAGGGTATTCCTCCTCCTATCTCTTCTGATCCAGTTTGTCCAGATGAGAGATCTGTTCCTAATGATGCTTGTGGGGCATCTCAAGTTGTAGTATATCAAAACTGTGAGGTCCCTGTAGCTCCTGTGACAGAGGCTCTGGTGACTCCTACAGTGTTGGAGGATAATGATGTTGTTTTGGCTGACTTGGTTAAGGATGTGCTGCCATCAGGTAAGGGCAAGGGATCTCCTCTCCCCTTGGGGTTGATGCCTCAACCCTTTAAGCGGGCTTCTTTTACTCCCCCTCTAAGGAGTGGGGGCAAAACAGACCAAGAGAAGATTAAACTCATAGGAGATATATTGATTGAGTCTAGTTTAGTGAAACCTTTGGATTCTCATTTCCCTAATTCTACCCAATGATGATTATTCTCTCATGGAATGTAAGGGGGTTGAATAGCATCCCTAGACAAAAGGCTATTCATAACTTGGTGGTTGATCATAGTCCTGATGTTTTTTGAATCCAAGAGACTAATCTCTCTGTGGAGTCTATGGTCCAACATGCCTCTAGTATATGGTCTCGTGGCCAATGCCAGTGTGTTGGGGCAATAGGCAGTGCTAGTGGTTTAGCTATATTTTGGGATCCTCAAAAAAATTCTCCTCTTGGCTGGATGTCTTCTCACTCAGCTCTCTCTATGGTAGCTTCTGCTCTAGACTTAGGAGAGGTAATCATGGTTACTAATGTGTATGCACCTGTTGATCTTGTGGGAAAGGAGGAACTTTGGGAACATATTCAATATGTTAGAAATTGTCATTCTTATCATCCTTGGGTGTTAGCAGGGGACTTCAATTCAGTTTTAAGTCTGGAGGAGAAGCATGGTGGTTTGGCTAGATTGGGGCCTTCTTTTGCTTTTCTTTGGCAACACATATCTCTTTTGCATCTCTCTGATGTTAAGCCTTCTAATGGTCTCTATACCTAGAATAATCGCAAGACTAGTGTTGCTGCTATCTCAAAACGTCTAGATAGATTTCTTGTTTCTTGCTTTTGGGTTAGTGGAACCCTTACTATTTCTTCAGAAATCCTTGATTGGAGGGGTTCAGATCATTGGCCAATCAAATTTTCTGCTATAGGGGCTTATGTTCCGAAGCATCCTCCTTTTAAGTTCCAGTTGATGTGGCTTTGTGACTCCTCTCTTCATGATTTTGTTTTTTGTTGGTGGAAAGATGGTGCTCCTGCATATGGTACTGCAATGTTCTCATTTTCTAAAAGGCTTCAATATGTTAAAAGGAAGCTCAAGATATGGAATAGGCAATGCTTTGGGAACCTTCACTTTATGAAGAGGCTTGCTCAAGAAGATCTTGATGTGATCACGAGGGAGATTAGAGATCGAGGTTTCTCAGAGGATCTTGGCAAGGCTGAATCCCTTGCATCTAGAGCTCTAGAAGAATGGGAACTTCGAGAGGAAATTTTTTGGAAGAAAAAGGCTAGAGTTGATTGGCTCCAGGAAGGTGATTGAAACACTGCCTTTTTCCATAAAACAGTGCAATCTCGCCGGAATCAGATCACAATCTCTTCTTTGGTTAATTCTCAAGGTATCCAACTGAATTCCTTGCCAGCTTTGTTCCAGGAGGCTATTTCATATTTCTCTACCCTCTTCTCTGAGGACTCTCCTCCTGCTGATAATGAAGATAATATTATTTTGTCCTGTATTCCTTCCCTTATCACTCAGGAAATGAATGATTATCTCATGCATCCAATCTCTTTGGAAGAGCTGGAGGAGGTGGTCTTTGGCATGCCTAAGGGGAAGGCTCCTGGTCCTGATGGCTTTCCAGTTGAATTCTTTCAGGAATTTTGGGACATCATTAATCATGATTTGTTGGAGGTGGTTAAAGAATCCTATGCTAGCAAGCAGATGCTTCGAGCTTTGAACTCTACATTCTTGACTCTTATTCCTAAGAGAGAGGGTGCTAATCAATTGGAGTTTTTTAGACCAATTGCCTTATGTAATGTGGTTTACAAAGTTATTACTAAGTTGATTGCTGAGAGACTGAAAAGGTGGCTTCCCATTATTATCTCAGAAGAACAAGGTGGTTTTGTTGCTGGCAGACAAATTTTGGATGGGGTGGTTATTGCTACTGAGGCTATTCACTCTATGGCTACTTCAAGGGAGAGAAAAGTTTGTTAAGTTCGATATGGCTAAGGCCTACGATAGAGTTAAATGGAGCTTCCTAAGGAGTATTCTTCTTTCTTTTGGATTTAGCTCTGACTGGGTGAGTTGGATTATGAGTTGTGTTACTTCTGCCTCTTTTTCTGTTCTTATTAATGGTCAACCTTCTCAACTATTTGGTGCTTCTAAAGGCCTCCGCCAGGGTGACCCTCTCTCCCCATATCTATTCATCATCATGGCTAAAGGCTTGGGCAGATTCATTAAGCATCAGGTGTCCCAGAATTCTATTCAAGGCTGGCGGTGGGATAATGGCTTACCTTCTCTTTCCCATCTTCAATTTGTTGATGATTCTGCTCTTGTCGGTCTTGCTAGGATCAAGGAAGCTGAAGCCTTTCGACATGCTTTGGACATTTATATGGCAGCGTCAGGCTAGAAAGTTAATGAGCACAAATCTTCCATTTACTTTTTTAACACTCCTGATTCTATTCAGCATAGGATTGTTGGTATCCTACGGTTTCAGATAGGATCACTTCCTTTGACTTATCTTGGCATTCCTATTACTTTTTCCAGGCAGCCACGTCTCTTCTGGCAAAATTTGATTACCAAGCTTCAGGATAAGGTAAATCATTGGACTCATAGATGGCTTTCTACTGCTGCCCAGGTTACTCTTCTTCAAGCTATTATCCAAGCTCTTCCTATTTATAGAAGCATGGTTCACGCTGCACCTATTTACTTTCTCAAGGAGTTTGATGCTCTTTCTCGACAATTCCTTTGGAGTGTTAATTTGCGTAGTACTAAATGGAGCTTGGTTAATTAGGCAACTGTTTGTAGGCCTAAACAGGAGGGTGGTCTTGGTCTTCGATCTGCTCTATTGAGTAGTCAAGCTTTGGCTGCTAAACTTTATTGGCGATGGTGCTCTGGACAACATCAACTTTGGGCTCATATTATTAGTCAAATATTTTCATGGTACTGATCCTTGCTTTGTTTCTGCACTTCCTCTTGAAGGTCGTGGCTCAATGGTTTGGCATACTTTGAAGACAGGTGTGATGCAGGTGAAGAGGGGTCTGTTCTAGATATGTAAAGGAGGTTCTCAGGCTTTGTTTTGGTCTGATGCTTGGGATGGATTCCCTTCCATTTTATCCATATACCCTCATCTTCAGCCTCTTTGTGACTCTTTTCTTGCTGCTGGATGGGATAAAGTGGCTCATTACAAGACTCCTTATCAATTGGGACCTGTTGTTGGTTACAGATGGAAGCATTCTTCTGATTGGCCTCCTGGAGGTATAGACATGGATCGTCAGGAGCTTTCTAAAATTTTGGCCTCTAGAGAGTGTTCTTCTTTGCTTGGTCCAGATGTTTTGGCTTGGGGCGGTACGTTGTCTGGTAAATATCATGTCTCTTCTGGGTATCAGGAGATAACTAGACAATTATTTGGGGATGCTGAGGTCCCTTGATAGAAGCAAGTTTGGAATAAAGTTTCTTGGTCCAAGTGCAATTTTTTCATGTGGCTAGTGGCTCACAACCATTGTCTTACCTGGGATAATCTTTGTAAACGTGGATTTCAAGGCCCCTCTTATTGTGTTTTGTGTGGTAATGGAGAGGAGTCTGTCTCCCATCTGTTCTTCCATTGCTCCTATTCTACTTAGATATGGCACCTTTGGTGGAGCGCTTGGGGTTGCTCTTGTCGGCATGCTTTCTCTTTGCCTGAGTTTTGGGCCCGCTTGGGTAGTGCTCCCTCCAAGTCTTCTTCTCTCCATGTTGCTTGGATTGCTGGCCCATCTTTCATGCTTTGGCATATCTGGTTGGAGAGGAATCGTCGCATATTCCAAAATGTTCGGCTTGGTGTTTTGCATCTTTGGTGGAAAATATCACATTCCCTTCAGGAAACTATTCTTATGAAGTGTGAGCTTGATGGGGGTATGGATCCGGTTGATCTTGCTATCTGTAATCGCCTCAATTTTCATCTTCGGGATGGGGTTACGGCTCATAGGTTTCCTTCTATGTCCAGGCAGCTTCACCATCAGAGGAAGGGTCGGGTTAACTGGGATGGGCACTGGACTCCTCCTCCCTGTGGAGTTCTAAAAATTAACACTGATGGTTCTTCCCGTGGGAATCCTGGTCCTGCTGGTATTGGCGGAGTGGCTCGTTGTAGTGCTGCGGATGTTAAATTTTTCTTCTCAGTTCATAAGGGTGATTATACTAACAATCTCATGGAAGCTCAGGCTATTTTATATGCTGTGGAACAGTGTTGCTTGCGGGGATGGAGTAAGATTATCTGTGAGTCTGATTCCCAGGTGGTGGTGAACATGCTTTCTTCGCAAGAGCTTGAGGATGTTAGTTGGCAGCTGGCCACTATTGTTAAGCAGATAATTTTCTTCTCTTCCTCTTTTTAGTTCATTAGGTTCACGTATATTCCTCATGAATGGAATAGAACTACTGATTGTTTAGCCAAATGGGCTTCTAGTCATGATCTGGGTTGGAATATTAGGGATAGGAGGCAACTGTCTTTTGAGATGGTGCAAGAATTTGATGATCTTGTTGCTCAGGATCGAGCTCCTTGTTGAGCTCTCCTTGTTGTATTCCTTTCTATCTTAATAAATTTTTACCCCTCTTTTTGCAATTAAAACTCAAAACTAAACAATCGTACATTTGATTCACATTTAGACAAAAATAATCATGTGACTTAAGTCCGCATGAAATGAGAAAATTAAAGTATTCATTGAGAAACACAAACGTTACACAATAACAAGTCAGAAACAAAAACTTATAAATTCTAACCCAGACCCATTCAAACCCAAAGAGCTCATTCACTTTTCAAGGACTTTAGACCGTACGAACCCCAAGACTACCTTATATGTTGGCTAAAATATAAAATATAACCATTCAAAGAAGATGGGCATATCGACAACTTCCATGATGGGATATCGATGTCGTCACCACTTCAGTCTGCTAATCTAAGAAGTCAACAATTTCGTTCTTGCTCTTGAAGGGCTCACTTGAAACTTTTTGCTCATGTTGAGTTTCTACTTCAACACTCGTCTCCCCACAATATTTCTCTAACATCACCACTTGTCTCATACAAGGCCGACGATTTGGGTCTCTGTTCGTGCACATCAAACCCACACGCAAGACGCGCATCATTTGTTCCACGCAACTGTCTTCCACTGCACCTTCATCCAACACTTCCTTCCCTCTTCCATCTGTCAATATTGTCTTGTATATCCACCGCACAATGTCCATTCCCTCTCCCGACTCCGCTTCAACTATCGCTTTCATCCCCGTCACCAGCTCTAACAACACCATGCCGAAGCTGTACACGTCGCTCTTCTCATTCACCTTCAGCCTCTCCTCATATTTTACATGCAACATTTTGATTGTCAAAAATATTAGGAAAAAAACTCTTATGTTTAGGAAAAATAATTCATGAGAATTTGATGTTCGTACCAGGGGCTATGTATCCGTGTGACCCTACATAACTAGATACCGTATACTCATTTCCCAGCATAGGAAGCACCCTCGATGCGCCAAAAATCTGCAATTTTAGCTCCAAAGTTGCCGTCAAGAAGGATGTTGCTGGACTTCACATCCCTGTGCAGTACTGCAGGAAAAGAACTGTGATGCAAATAACTCAACCCACGAGCCGCATCAAGAGCGATCCGAAAACGTATGGGCCATTCCAGCGGAGTTCCTCCTTCAGCAACACAGTGCAGACGGTCGAACAAGCTGCCGTTGGGCATGTACTCGTATACCAATAGCTTGTATTCTGACTCTTCACTTGATATGCAACAGAGAAGCTTCAAGATGTTGTTGTGCCGGATGAGCCCCAACTGTTGGCGGTAGTTAGTAATTTTGGTCATTAAAAGCAGACAACCAACCCAACTCAGCCGTCCACAATCAACACTCCAGCCCACAACTCAGCCATCTATCTACCGCCCATAATAAATTACATAGCAGACACTCTGCCGTTCCAGCCGTCCATGTTTTTAATATATGTAATATTATATTTAATATAGTGTAACATGTGTAAAATGTGTTGTGTGTAGAGAGTTCTCATACCCTCTATAAATAGAGGCCTTATGTAATGCATTTGTGTAAGGCAGTAAGGCAATAAAATCTGTGCTATTTCTGTGTATTTGTCTTTCTCTTTGCCTTCAAATTGGTATCAGAGCATGAAGAGCTGGGCTTAGGAAGAAAAGAATTATGTGTTGATATGTATAACTGCTGTAGCAGTGAATGAAGCTTATAATGTTTTCTTGATTGCAGATAATTATCAGCTTCTAAAGTTGGAGACTACTGGCTGCCAAGATTGAGAGAAGAAAATATCCCAGTTTAATGTTTGAAGAAGGTATGAGCTGATTTTTTTGGAGTGAAGCCTAATGATAAAAAAAAAAATGTTAAAAGGGAAAAATAAGCATTATAATGTTGTTTGTTTAAGCTATATGTCATTGGCTTAGACTTGTTTGGTGGATTTTCTTTGTAAAGCAAAGTTTAAAATTGTAAGGTGCAGTTGTAACTGTGTATTAATATGGCTTCAAGAAGTAGTATAGCTCAACCACAAATTCTAATATTTTCTGGTAAAAATTATGAATTTTGGGCTATAAAAATGAAGACACTATTTTGTTCTCAAGGCATATGGGATCTTATTGAAAAGGGTTTTATTGAACCACAAGATGAGTCTACATTAACACAAGATGAAAAGGATAAATTACAAGATAACAGGAAAAAGGATGCTAAAGCGTTGTTTCTAATTCAACAATCTTTAGATGAATCAATTTTTCCTAAGGTTTGTGCTCCTAAAAAGTCTAAAATTGCATGGGATATTTTAGAAACAGCATATCAAGAGACATCAAAAGTTAAGATTGCTAAATTGCAAACTTTAAGGCGTGATTTTGAAAATTTGTGTATGAAAGATTCAGACTCAGTAGATCAATTTCTAAATCAAGTAATGAATGTGGTTAATCAAATTAGATCATATGGTGATGATTTGACAGATCAAAAAGTTGTTAAAAAGATACTTCGTTGTTTGCCTAGAAAATTTGATGCCATTGTTGTTGCCATTGAAGAATCTAAAGATTTGATAATACTATCTATTGATGAATTGATGGGCTCACTTTTATCTCATGAATCAAGAGTGAACAGAAATAACAATTCTTCTTTGGAGAATGCATTTAAATCGCAGGTATCTTTTGGCAGAGGAAGAGGAAGATCAAACTACAGAGGAAGAGGAAGAGGTAGAAGCATAGATGGATGTGGAAGTCCAAATCAAGAAGAGAGAACAAATCAATCCATTCAGAGTTCTAATAGAGGATGTGGCAGAAGTTCATTCTAACACCCATCATCAAGGTTTGATAAATCTCGAATTCAGTGTCATTATTGTAAGAGATTTGGTCATATTGCAAGTGAATGTAGAAAGAAACAAGAGGATATTGAAAAGAATGGTGCTAATTACTCAGATGTATCTGATAACAATTCAGGAAGTTTATTTATAACTTGTAATGTTGCTCAAGAAAGCTCTAGTGATATATGGCTCCTAGATAGTGGATGTAGTAACCATATGACTGGAAATAAAGATTTGTTTGCTAGCTTGGATGATTCTGTAAAATCTGAAATAAAGCTAGGAAATGATAGTAAAGTCTCTGTAATGGGAAAAGGTGTTATAAATGTCTTGACGAAAAATGGAGGAAAAAGATATATTCCTAATGTGTATTTTGTGCCTGGATTAAAACACAATCTCATGAGTGTTGGTCAACTAGTACAAAAGGGTTACAAAGTTTCTTTTGATAATGATGTTTGCACAATCTTGGATAGAAATCCTAGTGGCAAGTTAATTGCAAGGGTCAACATGACACAAAATCGAATGTTCCCCCTTCAAATTCATTGCATTCAAGGAGGAAAAGAAGTTAGTTTCAAGAAAGTATACTCAGATCAGTCATGGCTATGGCATTTGAAGTATGGTCATCTTCATTTTGATGCTTTAAGCTTATTACAAAAGAAGAATATGGTGAAAGGATTGCCTCAAATATTGAAACCACCAAGTTCATGTGAAAGTTGTATTTTGGCAAAACAACATAGAGAAAGCTTCCCATTAGGAGGTTCATATAGAGCAAGAGCACCATTGGAATTAGTTCACACTGATATATGTGGACCTATGCAAACTCTATCTTTAGGAGGAAGTATATATTTCCTAACATTTATTGATGATTTTAGTAGGAAGATTTGGATATACTTTCTCAAACAAAAAAGTGAAGCTTTTGAAAAGTTCAAGGATTTCAAAAATTTGGTTGAAAAACAAAGTGGTCACTACATCAAGGTATTGCGATCTGATAGAGGTGGTGAATTCAGTTCTAATGATTTTCTAGAATTTTGCAGCTTTCATGTAACTAAGAAGCAGTTTACCACAAGGTACACACCACAACAAAATGATGTAGCAGAAAGGAAGAATAGAACCATAATGGAAATGGCAAGGAGTATGTTGAAGGCCAAAAATATATCTAATGAGTTTTGGGTAGAAGCAGTAGCATGTGTTGTATACATTTTGAACAGGAGTCCTACAAAGAGTGTTAAGAACACAATTCCACAAGAAGCATGGAATGGTAAGAAACATACAGTATCCCATTTTAGAGTTTTTGGTTGTGTTGCTTATTCATTAGTTCCATCTGAATTGAGAAAGAAATTGGATGATAAAAGTGAAAAATGCATCTTTATTGGCTATAGTGAAGAATCAAAGGCTTATAGATTGTATAATCCCGTTTCAAAGAAATTGATCATTAGAAGGGATGTTAAATTTGAAGAAGAAGATTCATGGCATGAAAATGATAACAAACAAGTTACAAGAGGAGCACCAATATTACAAGGTGATGATGAATTAAAAGAACATGGGACTCAATCAACACCCAACACTCCACCAAGGAACTTTGTGCAAGGTGCCTCACCTCCAAGTTCAAATGTAAGTGATAAATCTGATTCAACATTCTCAACACCAGGTTACAAACGTAAGAAGATAAGAAGCTTAAAAGAAATATATGATCAAGAAGAAGAGAATGTAGATATTTACCCAAATTTTGCTTTATTTTCTTGTGATCCATTGTATTTTGATGAAGCAATTAAAGAAGATAAATGGATCAAGGCAATCGATGAAGAAATTGACTCTATTGAAAGAAATAACACATGGGAATTAATGGATTTACCTAAAGGAAAAGAATGTATAGGAGTCAAATGGGTTTACAAAACTAAATTTGATGAAAAATGTGAAATTGTTAAGCACGAGGCAAGACTAGTTGCTAAAGGTTTTTCACAACAATATGGAGTTGATTATAATGAAACATTTGCTCCAGTTGCTCGACTTGACACAGTTCGAACTATTTTAGCAATAGCAGCACAAAATGATTGGAAAGTGTATCAAATGGATGTAAAATCAGCTTTTTTGAATGGTTTTCTTGATGAAGAGGTATATATTAAACAACCACCTGGTTATGAGGTTAGTGGGTATGAAAACAAGGTATATAAACTAAACAAGGCACTTTATGGTTTGAAACATGCTCCTAGGGCTTGGTATAAGAGGATTGATTCATACATGATAAGTAATCAATTCAATAGAAGTAACAATGGGCCCACGTTATATGTTAAGAATAATAAGGAAGGTTAGATTTTGATTGTATGCTTGTATGTTGATGACTTGATATTCACTAAAAATCTATTAGTAGACATGTTCAAGTCAGAAATGATGAAAGAATTTGAAATGACAGATTTGGGGTTGATGAAATATTTCTTAGGTATTGAAGTTATTCAATACGACAAAGGTATCTTCATTTGTCAATCCAAGTATATAAAGGATGTTTTAAAGAGATTTAAAATGATGAATTGCAATCCAGTGTCAACTCTAGTTGCAACAGGAACAAAACTTAGCAAGGAAGAAAAGGGTTCAAATGTTGATCCAACTATGTTTAAAAGACTTGTTGGAAGTTTAATGTATATGACAGCTACAAGGCCAAACATCATGTATAGTGTCAGTTTAATCTCAAGGTTCATGGAATCACCACAAAATTCTCATTGGCAAGTTGGAAAAAGAATATTGAGATATATTGCAGGAACAATGGGATATGGAATCCTATATTTTGAAGCTAACAATTTTGGTTTGATTGGTTATACTGACAGTGATTTTGCAGGTAGCATTGATGACAGGAAGAGCACTTCTGGATATATCTTTCACCTTGGATCAGGAGCTGTATCATGGGCATCAAAGAAGCAACCTATAGTGACAATCCCATCAGCTGAAGCAGAATATGTAGCTGCCACTTCCACAACATGTCAAGCAGTATGGATGCGTCGAATTTTGCTTGATCTTCACCATCATCAAGAGGAACCAACACCAATTTTTTGTGATAACAATCAGCAATAGCATTATCTAAAAATCATGTATTTTATAAGAGGAGCAAACATATTGATACAAGGTACCACTTCATCAGAGAATTGGTCAACAATGGAGAAATCTACCTTGAGTTCTGCAAATCTGAAGATCAATTGGCAGATATATTTAACTTTGAATATCTGCGAGAGAAATTGGGTATTACTGATGCAAAATTTGTTAATGACAAAAATTAAGGGGGAGTGTTGGCGGTAGTTAGTAATTTTGGTCATTAAAAGCAGACAACCAACCCAACTCAGTCATCCACAATCAACACTCCAGCCCACAACTCAGCCGTCTATCCATTGCCCATAATAAATTACATAGCAGACACTCTGCCATTCCAGCCGCCCATGTTTTTAATATATGTAATATTATATTTAATATAGTGTAACATGTGTAAAATGTGTTGTGTGTAGAGAGTTCTCATACCCTCTATAAGTAGAGACCTTATGTAATGCATTTGTGTAAGGCAATAAGGCAATAAAATCAGTGTTATTTCTGTGTATTTGTCTTTCTCTTTGCCTTCACCAACGTGTCCACCTCTACTTCTGCTCTTGTAATTTCTTCGACCTCGCCTTTTGTCTTCAGACTTCCTGTTGATCTGCTCGCGTTCTGGATTTTCTTAACGGCTACCACTTGCCCGTTGGGAAAAGTGATCTTGTAAACTTTTCCTGCGCCTCCAGATCCAATCACGTAATCCTCTTTCAAGTTGTTGAGGATGTATATCTCGTCCACATCTGCCGAGTGGAACGGAGTCAATTTCCACGACGGCCCGCTGCTTGGTTTCCTGAAAAACAAGAAGCAACACAGACAAACGGTGCAGCATAACACGGCCACTATAAGTAAAAGTGAAACCAGAATGATAGCTAGACTCTGACGTACTGACAACTTATGAGGAGAGGAGCACAGCGGTAGCATCAAATTCTGACCGCCGCAAAGCTTCTGGTTTCCCAGAATGCTCTTCTTGTAAGCCGAACTGTCTAGAGCTTCAGGAATGCGTCCAGACAAGTCATTGTTGGAGACATTGAAAACATTGAGTTTCAGATCTCCCAACTCCGGTGGAATTCCGCCGGAAAGCAAATTGTTGGCGAATAGATACAAGAATTTCAAATTCTCGAGAGCCATCAAAGTGGCAGGAATAGCACCCGAGAGATGATTCTGCGACAGATCCAACACTTCCAGCTGTGTTAAATTGCCCAGGAAACTTGGCACTCCGCCCACAAGACTGCAGTTTCGCATCGACAATTGCTGCAGTTGCTTTAAATTACCAATCTCAATGGGAAGCTCACCTGGACTCAGAGGATTGTTGTCAAGCGTGAGGTTCTTCAGAGACTTTAAATTCCCGACAAATGTAGGGAATGGTCCACTCAAACTATTTTCTTCGAAAAAGAGAGCTTCGAGCTTTGGTAGCATACCAAAGGCTGGAGGAATGGGGCCACTGAATGCATTATATCCCAAGTTCAACTCTCTCAAATCCGTCAATTCGGAAATACGAGTGGGCAGCGTTCCAGCAAAGTGGTTGGTGGACAGATCGAGCTTTTGCAAACGCTCGCAATGAAGAAGGGCGTGGGGAAAGGGGCCAGTGAAAGCATCGTCCTTGAGAGTTAAGGAAGTGAAATTAGGAAGGGCGCATATGGCGGAGGTCAAGTTGCCAGAAATGGAGCTCCCTGTGAGATCAATAGTCATAACGGTATTGAAAGCATCACAGGAGATTCCTTGCCAAGCACATGGATTTTCATGTAACTCAATCCAGTCGCTCAGAGCATTCCGCGTGTCCTGCCAATCTGCCTTTTTAATTTTAAGTAGAATGATGCCATCTTGCGAGAGGGAAGAGCAGTGGAGAAGGAAATGAAGAAAGGTGAGCTTGCAGCAAAAGCAAGTGAGAATGCGGAAGGGTATTACTGCTGCCATTATATCTATGTTTTATAAAAGGCTCTCCTTCCAGAAACGTTGGGAAAACTCTCAGATTTAAGGCTCGATGATACATTGTTTTCTCGCAAATTTCCATGGGAAGTAGAATTTTCTGGACGAGATCCAAACGTTCGAAAAACGACTAGCGCTGATTAGTAAGCGGACAATGAAATTCTTGGATTTCCTGACTATTGTGCCGTGCGAAAGAGAGAGTAATCGACTACTTTCAAGGTAAGTGTCGAAAAGGAGTAGAGATAAATAGTGTGACTGCTCGACTTTTCAAAATGCCGTAAACGACCCACTAAAAGTCATCGTCAAGTCAATCCACAATTTGAACAGTTGTTTGATAACTATTAAGAATTTTTCATATCATGTATTTTCTAAAATTTGTTTTATTCTACTTGCTGAGCTCCCTATTCACTAGGGCAATTTGTCTTGTATGGTCGCCCAAGTGTCACTAGATTCTTCTTCAGGATCAGACTTCACCGTGTGATCGTGGTTGGGGTCATAGCTCTTCGGCCTGCCACTCGTAGACACTGTGTTCCCAGGGTCTTTGCCGCTCTCCCAAAAGAAAGATGATGCTGCCGATGATGATTGCGCTCCTTCTGAACCCCCTCCAACCCTGCTTATGCATGAGGTTTTCATGATCGTTGGGATCCACCTTTCTTGGCTAGCACTACTTTAGCTGTCTGAATAGTTGTTTGATTTTGACTCTACCATGTGTACTCTTGCGAAATGATCTCCGACCTTTTTTTTTGTGAATATATAACTTTAATATTTAATAATTAATATAGAAAAGCCTATTCATAAAAAAATTATTTTATTAATTATGTATTAGAAATCTTTTGATGGCTTGTGATTATATTCTAGCATTGTTATATTTTAAAATAATGATCTTGTTACATTAAATTAAATGATATATTTATATTTTACAACTATCAAAATATTTTATATTTCATTCTATATTTGAAATGAATTTAATTTTATATTTTAATAAAATATTATATTATATTATAATTTTTCCATACTAAAATCGTTAGAATATATTATTTAAGACTATATTTTCTATTTCAAAATTTGTTTAAAATTTGTATTTCTTATTATATATATATTTTTAAATTCTATTTTTTTCTAAATAAAAATAAATCTTGAATTGTGATATTCAAAGCAATATTATCTTCTCAAAGAAGATAATAGTATAATATTATATTAAATATTTAATTTTCAATATTAATATTATTAAAATTAATTTTGTTACATTTGATTTTAAAAATTTCAATAAATATTTTTATATTTAACTTTATATTTTTTAAATGAATTTTATTTTGTATAGATATAAATTTTTTAAGTGTATAGTTAAGGGCTCAAGTGCATGACCCACAACTGATTTCTTAAGTAGAAGAAGCCATTTAAAACACAATTTTTTGGGTCCAATAAAAGACTACAAAAAAAACTTAAAAGATAGTTCATTTAGAAAAGGGGCACTTAAATCTCCAACCTTAGATCACCCTTTGCAAGATAGATGAATCTGACATTAACATTTTATATAATTGTTTTGTGGAGACTTCATTAAAAATAGACCCATTAACCCATATTAACCACTTCATGTAATTGACTCAATCAAGCATTTTAGTAATTAGAACTACCAACCGCTTTTGATATCAAGGTATAAGTCTTTTTTTGAGAGTAAGAAATACCAAATTTGTCCCTAATCTCCTCTGAAGATGCCAACTAGTTATCAATAAACAAGTCTTTGATCAAAATTCAAATACCAAATTTATTCTCGTTCTTCGCAGAGAAACTATGAGTTAATGCCAAGGATTACTCATTTAAGAATAACCCCTACTACATAGATCTATTGGCCACTCCATAAAAAGGAGTAAACTCTATAGCAACTATGTTTTAAACCATGCTTTCCATAATGTGGCATAAACACTAGAGCCATAAATCTTAATTTTAAAGTCCCCCCAAAAAATTTCATAGAAGGGGATATTCATTATTAATAATGTTTGTTTATTTTTGTAATTAACCTTATGTTAAATGTTACCTATTTAATATTGAATTTTAAAATTGCATCAAATATGTACTTCATATTATATATTTTGTTGATTTAAATTAGTTATTAAAGTTATCAAATACTTTTATATTTATTTGTTAACACTAAATCTTAATCATAACATTAGATTTTACATTTTTACATTATATATAACATAAAGTTATGTATTTTAAATTAAATGAATTAGACTAGTATTTTAAGTTTAAACTCATTAATAAATTGTGTATTGATGTCAAAGTGATAAAAATAACCTTACGCCAAAATCCCAAACCATTATGAATTAACATTAACAATTCATATTTAATTTAATTTATCTTGCTATCATTAAAATCAATCTCTTTAAAATTAATTATGACACGTTGTATATGGTAGTTACAACTTTCATCCATCCATAAATAACTTTGTAAGCCTTCCTACCCACCTTTATCTATGACCACACTTTTTGGTATGAAATCTTTTTTGATAAATAATAGTTGTGAATTTTTAGTCTATAGTCATCTGCATATCAGTTAAATATTCTTGAAAAGTTTGAATACTTAAGAAGGAAAATTTAAGAAAATTAAATAAACTAAAAAGTATAAATATTTTTATCCTCAATGAAAATTGGTTTGTGCCACCATAGTTACAATCTACAAGACCCTTTCACTTTCATTATTTTTTTAAACTAGCAACAACACCTATTTTTTTTAATTCCCGACACAAAGAATTGAAATGTGTTAGTAGGTTTTACCAATAATATAGACTACTAGCTAATTAAAATGTGTTATTTATTTGTGTATTATAAGAAATTATTATTTGTATATGTAACTATAAAATATTTTTCTATTTTATAGCCTTTCTATTTTTGTCAATAATTTTTTTAAGGAGGTATTATAGCCATCTAAGAAGACTTTTTTGGAGCCCTGAAACATAAAAATAAATCAACAACAATCAAATCCTTTACAACTAGTTTTTGCTGTGAGAATTAATTAAAAGTGAAATAGGATGAAGTGTTCATTAGATTTAGATTTCCAGGATTGTGAAGAGGTGGGATCTAAAGTAGTGGAAGAATATCACCATGGTAGTTGAATCTCACCATCTTTACTATATTCTTGAGAAACATGTCATCAAGATATTCATTGATATCCTACAACCTAAGTTAGCATATTACATGCACATGAATTACTTGCATACCCACAAGGGCATCCAAGAAAAGGGATTTGATATTGAGAGAGGACCCCTAGAAGATGACAACATCAAGCATTTGATAGAATCCCATCAAGATAGATCCACTAATGCTAGAAATACCTATGTGATTATTGCAAGCCTAAGATGCCTATGCTAGTTCATAAAAAACTGACATATGAATAACCAACTTATCAACAATCAATAACCTTCACCAACTTATCAACATCTTACACTATCCTATCGACCACAAAAGAACTAAACAAATCCTATATCCATCCCCCAAGGAAACCACACACCATGAGTCTAAAATACTCAAAAGCATACTTTTACCCCTTGAGGTGAATCTTTGGATATAATATTTGATATAATGACCAAGGCTTTTACTTGATTGTGTACCTAAAAACTTAACCTTTTAATGATAATAAGCCCAAACCTATATAGTATAGAGAATAAATATTGCAACTATTATTGTTTCAAGGGACATGCCATCATGACATGCATAAAGCTCATGCACTACATCCAATACCTTGTAGATTGCAAGGAGATCATTACTGATCCTCCTAGGAAAACTTCACTCAATTCTAGCTTGCAGATATACCAAAATGTGTTTCCTTAGCACAATACTAGAAAAGGTCCTATTAAACCTTATTGACCACAATGAAAACAAGGTTCAAGAGAAAAAATATGATTTTGGGGATAAAAAATATTACAACACAACCTATATCAACTATGATGAATTTTCTAGCTGCATTAGTGAAGTTGAACCTTCAATTAATGTGATCCATGTCAAGGGCACAAATAGTCAATGAAAAGTCACTATTCATTGTGAAAAGATATCCATTGCAAGTGCTACCACCAATTATTTCTCCCATACACAAGATAATCTCTTGGAACACCTTGCAAAAATTATTGGAATAATCTCCATCTTGGAATTCCTTCGTACATCTCTAGTCCATCTAGAGATCCTTAATAATGCCTTACAAGAATCTCATTCCCTCACTAACATGAATCCAAAAAAATTACAGGCCCTCATTTCCACATATCAAATTCTTGTGGTCCATCATTTGACATTGTTGTTACATCCCAAATTTTAACCCAATTTAAAATGTTCATATAGTTGTTGAGGTTTCACATGAAGTCAGTTGACAGTTAAAATTTGTTATAATCATGGGTAAGTGCACCAAGTTGTGGTGCCAAAAGGGGGGTATAAGTGGACACCTTTTTCTTGAAATCTACAAATTTTGAACTTCAACAAGAATTTGAAGATAGTTATGCTCAAAATTTTAAGACATGACAAAAACAAAAGTCGTAGTCGTTTGAATCTTGTTTCTAAACTACTAATTTTTTTTTCAAAATGGTTTAGTTTTAGGTCTTCAAAAAAGGGGGCCACAAAAAGTGGTACTATTTATTCCAAAAAAATATAACACAGTACAAAGTGTGGCCCCCCTAAAATTTTAACTTTTTTTTTGAAATTCTTTAATCGCTCTAGTCAAAAGTTACTTAACACTATGTAGTTTATCCCAGATTTTTCAGGTAATTTTATAATGTGTATTTTTTTTTAATGAAATGGTAAGATGGTTAATCATTATAATTTCATAGGAAGATGACATGATAGTTAATCATTATGATGATATTATAAAGCTATTATAGGAAGTTGGTTATTTATCATGAATTCATGGGAATTGAAAAGGCGGTTAGCCATTATGATCAGTTATGATTAATAACTTGTTATGGTGATATGATTTAACTGTGGAAAATTTCCTTGTAGGGATCACGTCGAAGAGGTGGAAGCATTATCAGAAAAAAATTAGGCACAAGGGCACCACTACCACTGGGCAAATAGGTATGAATCTTGAATCACCATGGCTATGGGTAAACGACTAGGAAAATAATAGTGTACATTGGACAATACCATGAGCTACTTGGTCAAACATGTAAAATACATAGCTATTAATACCAAAATTCATGTCCAGAACCATTACCTTTGTTGAATTATGCACATATATAAATGTGTGTTAATAGGTATGATCTTGGACATAACAATAGTATGATGACATCATTTTGAAATATACATACATACATACATACATATATATATATATGGTATGTGCAAGATCATGGTGTGGCGAAAAGTGACGATGTGAAAAATATGTAGTTTTAAGACATTTAAAAGCATTTCAAAATCTGCTTTGACCTTTTTCCCACCCATCTTGATACCGAACTAAAATTGTAATACCTTGCTTGAATAGATACCCAATTTGAGAAAGGGTGTTCGATTTGAAAATGGGTACCCGATTTCATGATGGGTACCTAATCTGTGTGCCCAAATCATGGTGCCAAATTCAAATGTAAAGGGAGTGGGGACCATTTTAAAGATAAATATTGATTTTTATTTACCAAACTCAAAGGGGGAGACCAATTTAGTATTGAATAATAATATTTATTTAATATATAATTATTTTATATATAGTTAGTACTTATTATAGATTATTATATAATTATATATCATATATATTATTATTATATATTATATATATTAGTAACCTAAGTTAATAAACTATATGTTGATGTATATTCCTAGGGGTCCACTTAGGGACATACATATGTTCCAATGAGTCCAAATGGGTCATGGGATACCCTAATTATGTATCATATATTATTAACCTAAGTTAATAAACTATATGATGATGTATGTTCCTAGGGGTCCGCCTAGGGACATACATGTGTTCCAATGAGTCAAAATGGGTCATGGGATACCCTATGACCCCTTTCAATCCATTATACAACAACATATCTTCTTAGGGGTCATAGGATGCCTAGGGACATACATCTTGTGTTTCAATGGGTAGAAAGGGGTTATATAGTATCATATGACCCCTTTCGACCTATTACATGATAACATGTTCTCTTAGGGGTCCTATGATCCTTATAGCTTTATATGTTGTGTTCCAATGGGTGAAAAGGGGTCATAGAGTATCTTATGACCTTTTTCGGCCCATTACATGACAACATACATTCCTAGGGGTCATGTAATGGTCCAAAATGGTTCATAGGGTATCTGATGATCTGATTAGGATCTAGGACTATTACAGAGGAATGTTAATTGATTACATAGAACTAATTTTAAAAACTTTTAACAAATCAAATGAACGTAAATGAAATAAGAGAACAACAAGATTAAGCTGATAAACGAGACAATGAGAGAAAGAAGACGCAAACAATTTGATCTCAGAGTTCATCCGTAAGGACTACGTCTCTGGGTCCTACTCCAATAGGGGGACCATTCCGATTATCTCCAAAATCAGGTACAAATGTTTAAAAAATCATTCCTTTGAAGTACAATAGCATTACACTATTTCAAAGTACAAGAATGAGCACTTCAAAAATCTCCCTTATACTCAGCACTTGGACGTTCTCTCCATTTTCTGAATGCCCCCAAGAGTCTCCTAAACCCCCTTTTTATACATGAAATTAGCCAAAATAAGGCTATAACCAAATTTACAAAAATAACCCCTTCAACTAATTCCCCTCTCGGAATAACCTGTTAGCCATTTTTAACAAATTCAGCTCATGACAATTTTGGGGTTAAAAAAAAGATTATAACCTTAATTTCCTAAGGTTGGAGGTTTGTTTGGCTAAGGATAAATAAAAATCGTGCAACATCATTTCTAAGCGCTAAAATGGCACAACGATTATTTAAAATTTTATGGTAACCACCGGTCGGGGGTTCTAACCCCGCCGGCGGTTTGCCTCATTTGAAACTGCGCTAGCCAATGTTTAAATATTAATTTCCGCCCATTTATTTTAAAAGCTATGCTTGGTGCAACGGTTGAGGCATAAATTTTGAAGGTAAATGGTCACGAGTTCAAATCCGACCATGAACTCTTTTTTTCCTATTTCCCCACTTTGCTGATGTCATGATGACATCAACTATATTCATCTCTTACCTTGAACTTCAAAATGGCATCACTTCCACGTACGGGCTCCATTTTTTATGAAACAAACACTGTCGGAAAGCTCTCAACGAGCTCTTTATTTTGAAATTCATTGTTTACCACTTTGGAGATGATTATTTTTTCACCTTTTGGCGACCTCTGTACCTAGTTTGACCAAAGTTTGACAGGCCATAACTTTTGCATACAGACTCTGTTTTTTGTCCATTCAAATTGCCTTAGATCTAGAATTTCAAAGAGTTTAATCTGATGCTGATTGTTGGAGTTTTGGAGATACTTGAATTTTTGACAAAAATATCCCCTCGGATCATCTGATGACCCCTTTTGACCCATTGGAACACAATATGTATGGCCTTGGGGTCTTAGGACCCCTAGGAACACATGTTATCATGTAAAGGGTCAAAATTTGATCCATTGGAACACATCACACATGATAATAAGGGTTCTAGGACCCTAGGAACATATGTTCTCATGTAATGTGTTGAAAGGGGCCATAGGATACCCTATGACCTCTTTCTACCCATTAAAATATAAGAGGTATGTCCCTAGGGGTGCTATGAACCCTAGAAACATATGTTTTCATGTAATGGGTCCAAAGGGGTCATAAGATACCCTATGACCACTTTCTACCCATTGGAACACAACATGTATGTCCCTAGGGGCCCTAGGACCCTTAGGAACATAAGTTGTCATGTATTTGATTGAAATGGATCATAGGTTATCTTATGACCCCTTTCAACCCATTTCAACACAACATGTTTGTCCCTAGAAGTCTCAGGACCCACAAGAGCATAGTTTTTCATGTAATGGGTCAAAAGGGGTCATTGAATACCCTATGACCACTTTCTACCCATTGGAACACAACATGTATGTCCCTATGGGCCCTAGGACCCTTAGGAATATAACTTGTCATGTATTTGATTGAAATGGGTCATAAGTTATCTTATGACCCCTTTTAACCCATTTCAACACATGTTTGTCCCTAGGGGTCTTAGGACCCACAAGAGCATATTTTGTCATGTAATGGGTCGAAAGGGGCCATATGATATCCTTTAACCCCATTCAATCCATTGGAACACAACATGTTTGTCCCTAGGGGTCCTAGAAACCCTACAAATATATTTTTGCATGTAATGGGTTGAAATGTGTCATGGTATATGCCATATGACCCATTTTTACCAATTTGAACACAACATGCATGTCCCTTGGAGAGCATATGTTGTCATATAATAGGTCAAAAGGGGTCATAGAGTATCCTATGACCCCTTTTGATCCATTACAACACATTGTGTATGTTTGTAGGGACATACATCATGTATTTGAATTGGTTGAAATGGGTCATAGGGTTCCCTATGACACCTTTGACTCATTAAATGATAACATATGTTCATAGGGATCCTAGAACTCTTAGGAAAATATATCATGTGTTCTAACGAGTCAAAAGGGGTCATAGAGTACCCCATGACCCCTTTCAATACATTATATGACAACATATGTTCCTAGGGGTCCTAAGACCCATAGGGACATAAATCATGTATTTAAATGGGTTAAAAGGGGTCATAGGGTAACCTACAACCCCTTTTGAACTCTTAAATGATAACATATGTTCCTAAGGGTCCTAAAACCACTAGGAACATATATCATGTGTTCGAATGAGTCAAAAGTGGTCATAGAGTACCCTATGACCCATTTCAACATATTTCATGACAACATATGTCTTTTAGGATCCTAGGACCACTAGGGACCTATTTTATTTGTTTGAATGGGTTGAAAGGGGTCATAGGATAACCTATAACCCCTTTCAATACATTTCATGACAACACATGTCCTTAAAGGTCCTAGGACCTCCAGGGACCTATTTTATTTGTTTGAATGGGTTGAAAGGAGCCATGGGATAACCTATGACCCCTTTTGATGCATTTCATTCTAACATATGTCCTTAGAGGTCCTAGGTCCCCTAAGGACTTATTTAAGTTTGTTCAAATGGATTAAAGGGGTCATAAGATGACCTATGGTCACTTTTGACACATTTCATGATAACATATGTCTTTAGGGGTCCTAGGACCTCTAGGGACCTAATTCATTTGTTTGAATAGGTCAAAAGAGGTCATCAGATAACCTATAACCCTTTTTGACACATTTCATGACAAAATATGTCTTTAGGGGTTCTAGGACCCCTAGGGACCTATTTTATTTGTTTGAATGGGTTGAAAGGGGTCATAGAAAATGTATGACACCTTTTGACATGTTTCATAATAATATATGTCCCTAAGGGTCCTTAGATCCCTAAGGACATATTATAATCATTTATTTGGGTTGAAAGGGTCATAGGATAGCCTATGATCCCCTTCGATGCATTTCATGACAACATATGTCCTTAGGGGTCTTGAGACTGCTAGAGACCTATTTCATTTGTTCAAACGGGTCAAAAGGGGTGATACGATAACCTATGACCCCTTTCAACACATTTCATTACTACATAGCTCCTTAGGGGTCTTAGGACTGCTAGGGAGATATTGTAATTGTTCATATGGTTTGAAAAGGGTCATAGGATAATCTATGACCATTTTTAACACATTTCATGATAACGTATGCACCCCTAGGGACCTATTTTATTTGTTTCAATGGGTCAAAAGGGGGTTATAGGATAACCTAGACCTCATTTGACACATTTCATGGTGACCTAGTACCCTAAGACCCCTAGGGACATATTCTAATTGTTCGTATGGGTCAATAGGGGTGATACAATAACTTATGATCTCTTTTAACACATCTCATGACAACATATATCCCTAGGGTCCTAGGAGCTATAGGGACCTACTTTACTTTTTATAATGGGTCGAAAGCCTATGACCCATTTTGACACATTTCATGATAACATATAACCCTAGGGATTATAATTGTTCATATGAGTCGAAAGGGTTTATAGAGTACTCTAGGACCTCTTTTGAAACATTAAATGAGAATATATGTTCCTAGGGGTCCTAAAGGAACATATATCATGTGTTCAAATGAGTTGGAAGGCATCATAGAGTACTCTAGGACCTCTTTTGACCCATTCTATGACAACATATGTTCTTAGGGGTACTAAGACCCCTAAGGAAATACATGATGTGTTTGAATGGATTGAAAAGGGGTCATAGTGTACATTATGACCCCTCTCGACCTATTATATGATAACACGTATTCTTAGGAGTCCTAGGACCCCTAGGGACATACATAATGTGTTAAATGGGTCGAATGGGATCATAGGGTGTCCTATGACCCCTTTTGGCCCATTAAATGAGAACATATGTTCCTAAGGGTCCTAGGACCCCTTGGAACATATATCATGTGTTCGAATGAGTCAAAAGGGGTCAAAGAGTACCCTATAACCCATTTCAATCAATTTTATGACAACATATGTTCCTAGGGCTCCTAGGGCCCTAGGGACATACATCATGTGTTTGAATGGGTTGAATCGGGTTATAGGGTGCCCTATGACCCTTTTTGATCCATTAAATGAGAACATATGTTCTTAGGGGTCCTAAGACCCCTATAAACATATATCATGTGTTTAAATGAGTCAAAAAGGATTGTAGAGTACCCTAGGATATCTTTCAACCCATTACATGACAACACATATTACCCTTAGGGTCATACATCATGTGTTTGAATGGATCTAAAGGGGTTATATGGTATGCTTTGACCCCTCTTGACCCATTATATGACATCATGTCTTCGACCCCTAGGGACATACATCATGTGTTTGAATGGGTCAAATGGGTTCATAGGTTTCCTTGTGATCTCTTTTGACCCATTAAATGATAAAATATGTTCCTAGGGGTCTAGGAAGATATTTCATGTATTTGAATGAGTCAAAAGGGGATCATGGAGTACCTTATAACCTATTTCAACCCATTATATGATAACATATGTTCTTAGGGACATACATTATGTATTTGAATGGGTCAAAAGGGGTCATATGGTATCTTATGACACTTTTTGACCCATTAAATGATAACATATGTTCCTAGGGTTCCTAGGATGTCGAGGAACATATACCATGTGTTCAAATGAGTCAAAAGGGGTCATAGAGTATCTTATGACCCATTTCAACACATTATATGACAACATATGTTCCAAGGGTCCTAGGACCCATAAGGACATACATTATGTGTTTGAATGGGTCAAATGTGGTAATAACATTTCCTATGACCCCTTTTAACCCATTAAACAAGAAAATACATTCCTAAGGGTCCTAGGAACATATATCATGTGTTCAAAAATGTCAAAAGGGGTCATAGAGTATCCTATGAGCCATAAGCACACTTAATGAAATTGAATGGGTCAAAAGGGGTCATAGGGTATTTTAAGGTCCATTTTGAGCCATTAGATTACATCATTTATGCGATTAGGTGTCCTAGGACCCATAAGCAGACATATTGTGATTGAATGGGTCAAAGAGTGTCAAAGGGTACCCGATGACCCCTTTTGATCCTTTAGAACCATTATATGTATGGTTAAGGGTCCTAAAGCCTTTAAAAAACATATTAAGGATTTTAAAAAGGGGCCATACTATTATAAAAAAATTGAAATTTTTTTTTTTTTTTTTTTTTTTTGGAAAAAAACCCAAAAAACCCCCCAAAAAATGGGTATCTAAGTTGGGAATGGGTACCTGATGTTATTGGGTACCCGATTAGGCTTGGTTTTTATTTGGATGCCAACGCTCCATGTTCAACACCAAAAATGTGTTTTTGGCTTGTTATTGTGTGTTTTAACTTTAACGATGTAGCTGACGACTTTTTTCATCCAAGTTTAATGAAATGAAAAGAGTCTCTTGAGAACATTCTCGTATTTCCATCGATATAATGCCTCTTAAATTATGGGTTTAGTAAGTAATTATTACTTATTTTCTAATGGAGTTAGCATAAAGTGTTGATTGACATACTGATTGAAAAATAACTATAACTTTAAAAGTGTATAAGATTTTTGAAATCCAAAAGATGTGTCACATTGTATACTTCAACTACTATAAGAAAAATAAATAAATCTAATTTTGAGTTTTTTAAAACTAGTTAAGGTAGTTAAACATGAGAGTTTTTCAATTCTGAAAATGGTATAGTATAAAATTCATAATTAATTATTTATTTAGAATAAAAATACTCAAAAATATGTGTCACATCCGGGATGAGTCTACTTTTTATATCTATAATTATATTAAAAAATATTATAATTTTATTTTGATTAAGGTGGTCAGACATACACCTACTTTTTATTTTTGCCCTAATTTTTTTGTAGTACTACATTAAAATCCAAAATTTTGACCAATCAAATAATCATTTCTCTAGATAAGGCCTAGTAGTTTAGAAACTACATTCAATTTTATACATATTATTTTCTTACAACTTTTTAATATAAAGTCTATAACTACTTTAAAATTATGTGTCAAGTTGACATAACCCTAATTTGCTAGTTTTTCACTACCACTTAAGGCCATAGTTTGGTTGACCATGATTCTAGGGTAAGTGCACCAAGTTGTGGTGCCAAAAGGGGGGTATAAGTGGACACCTTTTTTTTGAAATCAACAATTTTTGAACTTCAACTAGAATTTGAACATAGTTATGCTCAAAATTTTAAGATATGACAAAAACAAAAGTAGTAGTCCTTTGAATCTAGTTTCTAAACTACTAATTTTTATTTTTATTTTAAAATAGTTTAGTTTTAAGTATTCAAAAAAGGGGGCCATAGAAAGTGGTACTATTTATTCAAAAAAAAAAAAAACATAGTACAAAGTGTGGCCCCCCAAAAATTTTACCCTTTTTTTTTTGAAATTCTTTAATCGCTTTAGTCAAAAGTTACTTAACACTATGTAGTTTATCTCAGATTTTTTGGGTAATTTTATAATGTGTATTTTTTTTAATGAATTTTTTTAATTAGACACATCCCAAAAATGTGAAATATATGTGTGCTTCCCCTAGAAATGATTGAAAACTAATCTAAAATCAAAACTTTTTTTTTTCAAAGTGTGTAAAATGGAGTCTAGTTTCTAAAAAATTAAGTTGTTGCAAAATTCGATGAACGAGCTAAAATCTACAGCCCAATTATTAAATGTTGGTTTTTGACAAAAAAATAAATATACATTCAAAATAAATTATAGTTGAAAGGCTTGAAATAGTTTAAATAAAAAATAAATTATATGGTTATATAGCTAACATAGAGACTTACAATGTCATGTAACCTAGTGTTATCAATGCTCAACCACAAGGAAACTTGAAGGAGAGAACACAAGAAAAATCAATAATTTTTTGTATGTTTCTAGAAAAAACACGTCTCGAACCAGTTTATAGACTCTAAACCTTTGGGTCGGATCTCCAAGGCAAAACCAAGCCTTAGGCTTGGTAGAGTGTAAATCTTTAAATAGTGTGTGCATGCTATAGTGCACACATGCTAATTAAAGCTTTTTAAAATTTGAGTCTTAATAGTATGGGATGGGAGAGAGGAAGTGTGAGAGAGAGAGTAGGGGTGGCAAAGAGAGAGAGTACATGATGGGGGAGAGAGAGAGAGAGAGAGACAGAGAGAGAGAGAGAGAGAGAGAGAGAGAGAGAGAGAGAGAGAGAGAGAGTAGGTAGTGGGAGAGGGGGTGGGAGAGGGAGAGCAAGAAAGAGAGAGGAGGATGGGAGTTTTGTGTGTGAGAGAGAGTAGGACATGGGAGAGAGTGCAAGACTTTGAGAGAGTAGGGGTGGTAGAAAGAGAAAGCAGGGGATGGGAGAGGGGGAGAGAGAGTAGGGGATGGGAGAGAGAGGAAGTGTGAGAGAGACTAAAGGTGGAAAAGAGAGAGTATGAAATGGGAGAGAGAGAGATTGAGAGTAGGGGATGGGGAGAGAGAGAGAGAGAGAGAGAGAGAGAGAGAGAGAGAGAGAGAGAGAGAAGGCAGTGGGAGAGGGACTGGGAGAGGGAGAGTGAGAGAGAGACAAGGATGGGAGTGTGTGTGTGTGAGAGAGAGAGAGAGGGGGATGGGAGTGTATGTGTGTGTGAAATAGAGAGAGTAGGGGATGGGAGAGGGGAGAGAGAGAGTAGCTTGAGAGAGAGAGATAGGTGGTGGGAGAGGGAGTGGGAGAGGGAGAGAGAGAGGGGGATGGGAGTGTGTGTAAGAGAGAGAGTGTGAGAGAGAGTAGGGGATGGAAGAGAGAGAGAGAGTGAGAGTGAGAGTAGGGGATGAGAGAGAGAGAGAGTAGAGAAGGGGAGAGAGTGAGAGAGAGAGAGAGAGAATTGGTGGTGGGAGAGGGAGAGAGAGGGGGGATGGGAGTGTGTACGAGAGATCTAGAGAGTAGAGGATTGGTGAGGAGAGAGAGAGAGGGGGTGGGAGCATGTGTTTGTGTGAAAGAGAGAGAGAGTAGGGGATGGGAGAGGGGAGAGAGAGAGAGAGAGTAGGGGATGGGAGAGAGAGAGAGTGGGAGAGAGTAGGTGGTGGGAGAGAAAGTGGTACAGGGAGAGAGAAAGGGGATGAGAGTGTGTGTAAGAGAGAGTAGGGGATGGGAGATATAGAGTAGGGGGTGGCAGAGAGAGAGTACAGGATGGGAGAGAGAGAGTGAGAGTAGGGGATGGGAGAGATTGTGAGAGTGAGAGAGAGTAGGGGGTAGCAGAGAGAGTAGGTGATGGAAAGAGAGACTGAGAGTAGGGGATGGGAGAGAGAGAGAGAGAGTAGGCAGTGCGAGAGGGAGAGCTAGAGAGAGAGGAGGATGAGAGTGTGCGAGTGATAGAGAGTAGGGGATAGGAGAGAAGAGAGAGAGGGGGGATCGAAGAGTGTGTGTGTGTGTGTGTGTGTGTGTGTGTGTGAAAGAGAGAGTAGGGGATGGGAGAGGGGGAGATTGAGAGAGAGAGAGAGTAGGGGATGGGGGAGAGAGAGTAGTCAGTGGGAGAGGGAGAGAGAGGGGGAATAGGAATGTGTGTGTGTGTGTGTGTGTGTGTGTGTGAGAGAGAGAGAGAGAGAGAGAGAGAGAGAGAGAGAGAGAGAGAGAGAGAAGGGGATGTGAGAGAGTGTGAGAGATAGTAGGGGGTGGCAAAGAGAGAGTAGAGAGGGAGAGAGTGAGAGTGAGAGAGTAGGTAGTGGGAGAGGGAGTGGGAGAGGGAGAGCGAGTGAGAGAGAGAGTAGGGGATGGGAGAGGATGAGAGAGAGAGAGAGAGAGAGAGAGAGAGAGAGAGAGAGAGAGAAAGAGAGGGGGGATGGGTGTGTGTGTGAAAGAGAGAGAGAAGGAGGGGATGGGATAAGGGGGAGAGAGGGAGAGAGAGAGAGAGAGAGAGAGAGTAGTGGATGGGAGAAAGAGAGTGAGAGAGAGAGTAGGTGGTGGGAGAGGGAGAGAGAGGGATGGGAGTGTGTGTAAGAGAGAGTAAGGGATGAGAGAGAGTGTGAGAGAGAGTGGGGGTGGTAGAGAGAGAGAATGAGATGGGAGAGAGAGAGTGAGAGCAGGGGATGGGAGAGAGAGTAGGTGGTGGGAGAGGGAGAGTGAGAGACAGAGGAGGATGAGAGTGTGTGAGTGAGAGAGTAGGGGATGGGAGGGGGGAGAGAGAGAGTAGGGGATAGGAGAGAGAGAGAGATTAGGCAGTGGGAGAGGGAGAGAGAGGGGGGATGGGAATGTGTGCAAGAGAGAGAGTAGGGGATGGGAGAGGAGAGAGGGTGAGAGAGAGAAAGTAGTTAGTGGGAAAGGGAGTAGGAGAGGGAGAGCAAGAGAGAGAGTAGGGAATGGGAGAGGAGAGAGAGAAAGATAGAGTAGGGAATGGGAGAGGAGAGAGAGAGCAAGAGAGAGTAGGGGATGAGAGAGGGAGTAGGAGAGGGAGCATGAGAGAGAGAGAGAGAGAATATAGGATGGGAGAGGAGAGAGAGCAAGAGAGAGTAGGGGATGGGAGAGGAGAGAGAGTAGGGGATGGGAGAGGGGAGAGAGAGAGAGTAGACAGTGGGAGAGGGAGAGAGGGGGATGGGAGAGAGAGAGTAGGGAGTGGGAGAAGAGAGAGGGTGAGAGAGAGTAGGGGATGAGAGAGAGAGTAGGTGGTGGGAGAGGGAGAGCAAGAGAGAGTAGGGGATGGGAGAGGAGAGAGAGTAGGGGATATGAGAGGGGAGAGAGAGAGTAGGGGATGGGAGAGAGAGAGTAGGTGGTGGGAGAGGGAGAGGGAGAGGGGGGATGGGAGTACGAGAGAGAGAGAGTGGGGGATGGGAGAGGAGAGAGGGTGAGAGAGAGTAGGGGATGGAAGAGAGAGTAGGTAGTGGGAGAGGGAGTAGGAGAGGGAGAGCAAGAGAGAGAGTAGGGGATGAGAGAGGTGAGAGAGAGCAAGAAAGAGAGTAGGGGATGGGAGAGGAGAGAGAGGGGAAAGAGAGTAGGGAGAGAGAGAGTAGTGGATGGGGGATGGTGGGATAGGGAGAGATTACTTTTCACATAGTGTGTATGCACTATAGTGCATACATGCTTTATAGTGCGTATGTGCTATAGTGCATACACACTATATGAAAACACCAAAAAATGGTCATAAAGCAGGTTTGGGTCCCTACTGATCCATATTCTACTTTTTGTCTGTTGTGTATTCGATTGTTCCGATAGAAAACACGGGTTTAAGCTATTGGAAATTAGCAAACACTCTTTGAAGGCTCTTTGAAAATTCTTTCATTATATTTGAAGCCAACAAACAGCAAATTCAATCATTGGATATGCTATTTGAAAGCTTTTTGAATATTCTTTCTATAGAAAAGGTTAGTGTAGTCTTTTTTAAATATTCTTTGTTGTTATATAGAGACAAATTTGATTATAATTTGGCATGTTGTTTAATATAAAGTGAATTCATTGAAATTTGTATGTTTGAATGAATTGTTATTTGGACATGGTTAGAAATTTGGCAAGTTGTTTAATATATATTGTGTATTCATTGAAATAATTGTAATTTCTATATGTATTTGAATGATTTGTAATTTACAAATTGTAAGTAATTTAAATGTCTAAATAATTTGACATATAGAAATCATCATCATGCCAAGGAAGAAACCATAAACTCAAACAAATGAAGAGAGAGAGAGAGAGAGAGAGAGAGAGAGAGAGAGAGAGAGAGAGAGAGAGAGAGAGAGAGAGAGAGATTTGACAATTAAAAAAGATAAAATGAAACTACTACGTGGACAAAAAAAATTGCAATAAAATAATGAAGAATTGACATTCAAAGAGGAACAAGAACCACTGATATAAAGAAACAAATCTGAGAAAGAATTGGAAAGACAAAGAGAACAAATGAGACTGTTACGCTCAAGAAGACAATTGAATTGTGAAGCTATACCATCTTCCAATGTTGGAGTCATATCATCCTCTCATGTTGAATAGATGCTAATTTGTAGATCCAACGATGTACAGACTCCATCATACCATGTTGAAGGCACAACATCAACATATCAAATAGGTGATATTCCATCTTTTGCATCTTATTGCCAAGGTACGTCATCTTTGGTTCAAGGTACACAAAACACTCAACTTTATGTTGATGTTAAAAATATTGAGGGAATGGAAGAAATTATAACACCTTCTAGAATTTATTTTAGAAGACTAAAATATTTGATTGATATAGATACTAGCATTTTCAAATCAATGCCTAACAAAATTAGCAAGCGTACTTGTCAAAGAAAATTTAATCGTATGTGGAGATTATTCTTTAAAGAATTAAATATTATAGGTCAATGCCAATTATTTGTTAAAATGATGAAAATTTTGAAATTTAGGCCTATCATGAAGATTTTTGGGCTAAGAACGATGGACGATTCAAATGAAAATAGCATTGTAAAGAATCTAATGAGTGCTTATGACAAAGTGGGTTCTAAATCATGCACCAAAGATAGTAATATCACAAGACAAGTACTTACATCAACAATAGTAAGTACCCAAATGAAGAAAGCTTGACTCATGAGAAAGACAAGAAAAACATTGAAAATTAGTAGAGGTACTCTGAGGAGAGCCATGCTAAGGTGTGAGAGATTGGAAGATCCAACAAACAATGAGTTATGAACATTTGGCAATAGACTACCATGAAAGGATAAATAAATTAGTGAAGCTTTAAAATTATTGATCGAAGATTGTTGGAAAAATAACACGTGTTTCCCCTAATCAAAGAGATGTTGTAAGAAAGAGGATTGGTAGCCAAAATTTTGACCCACATGCGAAACATTTTTTGGACTCAACTCAGACACAATTTTTTACAAAACTTATTGGTATGTATCCTTAAATTCAAATAAGTCAAAATTTTTTTGAGATGGGTAAACCTTTTTATGCGAATATAAATCACACACACACAACTTGTTGTTGTAGGATACATATTGAATTTTCTAACCATTTTGATGGTTTTAGGCATATATGTGTGTTTTTGCACTCTAAGTTTATTTTGCAGGATTGTGACATGAATGAGCCACCAAGATCTTCAAGGGAATTCATATCCAACATTTTATGTGAAATAGGGGATGACCATCAATTTTACAAGACATCAAGCTTGGATGGTACTTTCTTATTTTGTGGTTCTTGATCAACTTGTGAACATATGGATAGTATACACGCAATTGGAAATAAAATAGTAGATTATGGAAAATATAAGATAGATATGCTATAAAAGATGAAAAATAGGGTAAAAGATGTGATTTATTCATTGAAAATATTCTAGTATATGAGTTCATGAAGATTTTTTGTGAAAAGATTATTTACAAGTATGCAAGGCATACACATAGAACTTGATGGTTGAATTTGCAATTCAAGTTGTGCAAGGATATGTTTCCACTAGATACCATTGTTTCGGTTGTAGACTTCGCTGAGAACTACACACTAAAATCAAAAAAATGAGGTGCAAGAAAGTATTATACTTCTATATAGGTTTCCATATTTGTTCACATAACATTCATGCATTTACCTACAAGTATAGAGGATAACAGGAAGATTTTGAGAGAGTACCATTTTTACATCAGCGATAATCGATCATATTCTATGAAGTTTGTACATGGTTGTTTTCAACTATTTTATGGAGATTTGGCTAACAAGGGCATAGCATATCATATGCACATTATTTAGTTAGACAATTGTGCATCTCAATTGAAGAATGCATTAATGTTCTATTGGTTGAGCAGGATGCACAGGTTGTGTAGAATTCAATATATGTGGAATTTCACAAAAGTTGGTCATGGAAAGGGACAACATGATGGTGTAGGCACATGCATCAAAAGAGCCTTAGCTCATGAAGAACTAAAGTACAAAAATGAAGCAATATTGACAGATGCAAAATCCATCATCTAGTGGTGTAATGCTACAATGGGTCCAGGTAAGGAAGGTAAATCTATGGTTCATAGATTTTTTTTGTTGATAGATAATACTAACATTGCACCATATGAGGATTGTTTCACACTAATAGGATCAAGTGAGTTGCACTCTTTTAGAAGCTTTGATGCAAGTTCATGGATTATCTACACATGAAAAATGGCATGCTATTGTCTATCATGTGCAAAGAAAAATTGGGATGCCTGTGAGTCGACTAAATGGGTGGACAAATGGGATTTAGGGTTTTTGACCCAATTGACACCTATCATCCCCCACAAGCACTGGAAATGGTAGAGATGGATTCATCTATTGACTTTGACTGCTTGTCTGATCTAGTGCAACTTGGTAATATATATATATATATATATATATATATATATATATATATATATATATATATATATATCTTTGTAATTTTAGTATGTAACTTTATAACTTTTACCTCACTAATACATTTGGCATCGATTTGCGATGGCTATGTGTCAGAATTATGACAACAATGTGTCGCCACTACGACAGTAATAGACGTCAGTGTTTTTTAGTCACAAATTATGACGTTTATCCTACTCCATCACAATTACGATGCCTCTCCATCGCTATGCAACCACTTTATTATGACGTCAACCTTGTCACAATGCTTGTGCCTAATGTTGCAATTGCAACATCTACCACAAGCATTGTGATGGGGTCACTGTGGCGATGACACTAACTGTCGTCGCCATGCGAGTTGCAGACGTCACAAGTGCGACGTCTGCCACAAGCATGGTGACGGGGTCACTGTGGCGACAATGCCGACTGCTGTCACCATGCGAGTTGTGAACATTGCAATTGCGATGTTCACCATAAGCATGGTGACCGGGTCATTGTGGCGACGAGGTTGATTGCCATCACCATGCGAGTTACAGACATTGCAATTGCGATGTCCGCCACAAGCATGGTGATGGGGTCGCTGTGGAGAGAATGCCATCTGTCGTCACCATGCGAGTTGCAGATGTTGCAATTGCAATGTCTGCCACAAGCATTGCGATGGGGTCGCTATGGTGGTGATGCCAACTCCCATCGCTAATGTCGATGGCAGGGCGTCGTCGCCACAGCGGCCTTGTCGCAATGCCAATTCATCATGAAAACTAGGTACAGAGCCTAATGTTTCAAACGATGATTTTAACCTCTATATGGTCCAACTGGTAACAAAACTTCACGCAATATGTAACCTATGGACCACATTTTTTTGTTTGACAGTTTTACATTCAGCCTTCTACTTCAGCCACAAACATATTTGCAAGTTTGACAAGTAGAAATATATCTCTATTTCTCACATTTATTTGATGAATTTTGGAAGTATAAGTTGGTTGCAGGGATCTAACTTTGAATCATTGAAAAAGTTTGAAGTAATGCATCTTTTCATGATATTTTGATTTTGTTATCAACTTTCTGCAGTGTTTGCCATGTTTTCTGAATGGTTGCCAACAATGTGATTTTCCCTTTGTTTTATAGGTTTTGCCCTAACATTGGTTTGGAATTGAGCTTGACAAAAACCCTACCTTGCATTATGCTATAGTTTCTCTTGATTTGTTCTTGTGAATGAATTCCCTTTACCAGCACCTTTTTTGTTAGTCAATCTGTTCGATATCTAATCGTATGACATATAGGGCATTGTGTTGCAAATTCATGTTCTTTATAATATATAATATGATCATTGGGACAAGCATGCATTGCTTCATACTCCATTCCAATATCTTTCATAAAAGTAGATAATTCTCGATATGAGTGAGGTAGAATATTTGATGGTGGTAACAGAAACTTGCCTATCAATCTATAACAAAAAATATAAGTTGTTAATATAAACAATATTAGTGGTACATTATTCACCCTTTGTTAACTATAAAGACATATATGACATACCTTAACATATGTGACATTGTTATGTTTGATAAACCATTCATAACCTTCAAGTTCAACAATAAAAATGCAATAGAGAGAAGAGTTGTTTGGGAGTCTTTGTATAGGGGCTTGTATGCCTTCTCAAGTAGAGGTACATCGAGGCTATCATCATCATCATGATCATATACGCTTGGACTAAATGTGTCATGGATCAATGTATTTATACCATCATCTTCAATTGTGTTTTCTGGCGCATGATCTTCATCTTCCATGGGATCATTATCTTCACCTTGGATATTCGCACCTCCATTTTCCTCCACTTCAAAACCAATATTCTTTGGATTGTTGTGGTTCATATCATGTACTTCCCTGGGGAGATCAACATATATAAAATTGATTAACATAAATAAACCATGATAATCAACTCATCATCAAGTGATTTCATATGTATATAGATTGTTAAAATGATATAATGAACAACTTACTAGTGGATGATAGTCATGCCCCCCTTCAATGTGACCATTCTCCCTACAATGTCTCTTAACTATTTTGATTAGTAGTCTTCTATGGTTTAAGCCCTTACAAATTTTGCAAGGACAATAACATTTTCCATCACCTTTTCTTTTCAAGTTAGACCACAATCTAGTGATTGTCTCCCTATTTTGTTCTTCACTTATATTATCTGACATGATCATTCTTCATAAGAAGAAAAAATTGAGGTATGAAAACTTCAGTCTACAACTTTCACAAACTAAGAAAAACTGTCAAAAGTACACAAATCTTCTTAGACCTAGCTAAATACTTTAATATTTTAAAAATACTTTCTTTGACTTTATTCCTAAGACATTTAACCCAATCACCTTTTATAACATTCAGTCAATTGCTCTAGGCAAATTTGTGGATAAGATTATTTGTAAAACTTTCACCAACCGCTTGAAGGTCTTATTTCAAGAGACCTTACAACATTAAGCCACTAAAAGAAATTTCAAAACATATAAGCTAAAAGTCTAGTTAAAATATACATTAGATTAAAAAATATACAATTTTCATACCCAAGCGCGTGGCTATAACTCATGCAACGACCTTCTTGCTTAGCTATGGAAGCTCTCCAGCAATCAAATTATATGAGCTACAAGGCCTAACAGCAATTTGAAAACATATAAGCAACAAGGCAAGACATATTACATGACATGGCAAAAGGAACAAAATTTACAAGCTTTAGCAAGACATATTAAATGACATCATAGTGCTAGAGAGATCACAATTATATGAGTCAAACATAGTCATGAAAAAGCACATAAATTAATTATTATATGCAATTAAAAGATATATAGTTAGAAAGTTACATCCATAGGGCATATTGACCCTTGACAAAATAGTTGCTTGACACATCTTAAGTTGCTTTATCTTATGTATTATCTTTATAGACTTATACCAGAACCAACTATACCTAGGACAAAATCAACATGGCGAACTAATATCAACCATTTTGTAAGACTAATCAATTCCAATCTTGATTCAGACATTGTGTGTTGTATTAGACCTTCATTACCCATTCACACTTGGACCATAAATCTCTCCATTCCCAAATAATCTTGGTACAAATTGCCTCATTCCCCTTGATTGTTAATGTTTTGCCCATAAGTAAGGATAAACAGCAACAAAAAACACAAAAAAGGAACAAAAGGCACAAGACATTTATTCTGGGAGAATACTTCGGCTTGAAGGGAAAGACCCAACCACACTAGGAAAATATATCTTTTATTGATATAAAAATGTTCAAGTACAATGCTTTCAACTTGATACGTTATCTCAACACACAAAGCAATCACATATATATAATTGAGAGACTCTTCATATCACAACCAATGTTCTCTTCAATTTCCAAATACAAGTCTCTTCATATTTCCAAATGCATGACACATATCACTTCATATAATATTATCTCAAATATCCAACTATAAACAGAATCCATAGGTATTATCTCAATTTCAATACATAGATAAAAATGAGAGATAAAGATTTCTATCACAGCTAAAATCTTTAACATTGCTGATGCCAGAGTTCATTGCAAGAAAAAACAAGTGTGTGATACAATGTTTTTAAGGTCGGGTGCATTAATAAGTACAAAAAAATTACATAAAAAAAAGCCAAGAGATTGCAATAAATTGGGAGGAAGAAGAAACCAATGAATGTGTACAACTTTATTTGTGAGCATTTGCAATAGGTTGCTAGGAGTAACTTAAACCTCACCATTTGTCTCTATTGGGATTATGCAAATGCCTATTAATTTCAAAAATACCTCTTAATTTCCACTTGCAATAATATTCTTCCTTATGGAGAAATTTGGTTTCTTCTAAATCAATGTGGTATTTTGTATTGAAACAATGCTTAAAAGTGCATATTAGTTTATGTGTTCATGTGTAATGTTAGCATTATGTTCTTTATTCCTGAGAGCAATAAAGTGGATAGTTTCTCCAATATTAAGGGAACCATATGAACAATCAATTCTATAGACAGCTAAATTGAAAATTCACAAGTGGTTCTCTCTAGACTCTAATCCTGCATAACAAAGATCACATTCCTAATCACCTAGTGAATTAGGCATTATATTGATGCTTTTTCTTAGTCCAATTCTCTAAACCCTACATTGTGACTATCAGGGATAAGTTATTGTTATTATATAATCTTGTAACAGTGTCTGTTAAATCACAGAAAAAATTGAAAGACTTATACTACATTGACTACTGCTATTGTATTTGTAGGAATCTAATTCTCCTTTGCAATGAGATTACCTCTAATGGGGCAGACCATCAAGGTTTTAAAATGATGGCTCACCTTCCCGATCAAACACAACCTGCTATTACACCTCCATTTGTTATTCCCGTGTGACCATCTCGTACAGATACCCCAATCAAACATTTTCAACAATATTCCCATGGGATTCCAGCAGTTAAACAGTTTGTACCTCAAACCCTTAATAGTATAGAATCTAATATTCAAGGTTCTCCAATTCGAGAAGAAGGTGAAGTTCCTAAATCAGAACTAGATCTCGATACAAAAAGGTGACTTTTGATACTGCAACATGGCCAAGATACTGGGAAACATAATTTAGCTAACCCTCCTGTACCTATTAGACCATTGCAAATTTCAGTACCTCCAAATCAAGTGCCTAGTGGATGGCTTGGAGCAGAAGAAGAGATGAGTCATAGGCAACTTACAACGCCAACTCAAGGACTAATTGTTTAGTCCAATTCTCTTTCTTTAGAAAAAAAAATTCAATAGCCTTCTTTTAATCATGGTGTGGATAATTCTCCTGCAATTGATAGGTGTCTAGGCGAGGCTAAAAGGTGACTTTTTGAGGTGGGCATTTTAACTGTTGCTACATTCATGTATTGACTAGTATGTATTTGCAATTTATCTGAAAGTGAATTTGTTTGTAAGGGACTTGCTTATTAAAATTTCCTTTCCAGCAGGGAATTTTTAGAGATGATAGAGTAAAAAGTAATCATATGGTTCCAGATTCATTTTCCCATTCAGGTATTTATTTTTTAGGAAAGATTTTAATATTTTCCCAAATATAGAAAAATTCTTCTTCTAATAACTATCATTTTGATTGCTATTATTTAGTAACTTTATTCTTTACATTTATATTTTTATTCCCGTGTATCCATGCATGTATATTGGATGTGAAGCATGTGGCTAATTTTGACATCCTCTAATAACTTGGCTCAACCTTTAAATTAATATTTTTGAGAGCTTGGTAACATAACTGCTCTTAAGAAGAAAAATATCTATGTTGATCAAGCAGTGCAAGAATATGCACACCCTCTTTATTGGAGATCTCTGGTTTGAGTCTGGATTGGGTTAAGGTTGTACAACATGGTGAACAATAGATAAATGAAATATCCCCTTGTGGACTCCTACAGAGGGGGTCTCTCCCCCAAATTGGTGTTTCACGAGGCAGTGACCATAAAAAGCTACACAAAATCAATTGGTGCCAAGCTTGACATAAATTAGGTGTCAGAAATAGAAAAAATGTAAGATGAAATGTGAAGCGAAAATTTAGTGGAACTGCAAGTTTTGCAAAATTTATCTGTTATTTTCATAGAGAGATTTGACAAGCTTAAGTTAATGTATATGAAATTATAATGCAAATTCTAGTTCTGACTTGTATATGGAAATGCTGGTGGATTTTTTAAACTAAAGGACTTATTTTGATTGAGCTAATTAGAAGATGAAGAATCTTCCATGAACAAAGTGCCAACTAATAGCAATCCAGGAGGAGGTAACATACTCAATGCTTTGAATGCTATGGGAGTTTTACAAGAAATTGCAATGAAATGTGGAACAAAGGTATTCAGCTAGGATTTGTCACACTATCATTTGCTTTGTATCATGATTGTCTTTGTATCTTGTCAGCTGCTAGATTTCTGATTAGCTGTTTCTCAGGTGGAATTTTAATTCTCTTTTGGTTAAGACAATGGAGCTCCAATTTACTGTGGAGGTTAGTTTGCTAGGTTGCTGGCCTTTATAGAAGGAAAATAGTGCATAATAAATGAATTGGTTCTAATTAAATCCCCATGGAAGTTATATTAAGTTTAATTTAAAGATAATGTGTTCAATATTGCAAATTTATTAAATTAGTGCTAACATTATTTATATTTGTTACAACAATTCTTATTGAGTTCAGGTCTTCTTTAGTGGAGAAAAAGTAGGAGCAAGTATAGGTAGAACAAAGAAGGAAGCACAACACCAAGCATCTGAGGAGGCTCTTAGATACATGGCAAGTAAGTAGCAAAGTTTCAAAGCATCTGAAGAAAGAAGCACACACTGAACATCTGGAGATGCAAGTCAATGTAGTTTGGAAATTCTAGAAATCTTTTCTCTATAGATTTACAATATTCATAGCATGTGTTGAATGGTTCTTGTAAACTCAGTCCAAGCTTCTGAAGAATAAGGGATAGCCACATTATTTTATTTTAGATTTGGTAATTTAGCAAGCAGCTGTCAAAATTGCAAGGTGATTGTCTCCTATGATGTTGCTAAATTTATATACCTTATGTAATAATATTTCAAAAAAAAAAAGTATTGTTATCTACAAGTAATCTATATCCTAATCAAGGATAAATTTTCAGATCGAGTGCAACCTTTCCTAATAATAAGGAATAGTCGCATATTTCATTTTAGATTTGGTAAATAAACAAGGATCTTTTGCAATTGTCAAGCTGCATGCCTTAAAATATTCTATTTTTTGGTTAAAACATTCATACCTTATAACTTTTAAAATTTAAAATAGTATTCTTATCTGAAATACAATCCATATCTTGATCATGTTTCAGTTTTCACATCTAGTTGAAGCTTTTCCAAGAAAAGGAATAGCCTTATTATCTCATTCTAGATTTGTTAAATAAATAAGGATAAAATAGTATTCTTGTATGTATATGGAATGAAATGATGATGTTGCTACAATAAATGCTTTGGCATAAGACTCTTTAACTAGCTACCAAAATGAATGTGATTTTCAAGGATTGCTGGCATGTGGACTGGAATCTTGTTAAAGATGAGATCAACTATTAAGGCCGAACTCCGATCGAGCTGCTTATTATTTGAGGAAAACAATGACTACCACATTAAGGTCCCTCAAACAAGAGCAAGATACAAAATATTAAAATCAAAATCTCATGGTTAGGGAAAAAAATTTCTCACCCACTTAGGGAGAGAATACAATGAGGATCTCAAAAAATTAGGTTTTATTTCATTGTTAAAGTTCAAAACTAGAAGAAAAGACTCTTCACATGCAATCAAAATAGGAAAGAATCTGAATAAAAAAAAAATTCAGAAACCATAATAATGATGTGGGACTCTGTCCACATAAGAGGGTTGAACAATTGAGAATAGCACGAAAAAAAATGACCCAAGCTTTATTACTATAATGGTAAACTATAAAGTACTATGTGGTGTTAAGAGTATAAAAGAAAAGGATAAGTACTAAATTCTAATCTGGAGGACCTAGCCCTGCAGCAAAATTTGATCTTAATTAATGTTGACTATAAATTTATCAAGGATTTAGTTGCTACTTCATAGTATCTAAGGACATAGTTGGTAAGCATAATACAATAGTGGGAAACAACTTATGCTTTTGTCACCAAGCTAGAACAATCTTTAAAATTGAAGTTCCTATTAATATCTTAAAGATAAAATGTACCAACTTAATTATGAACATTTAAGGAAAAGCTTTGCAAATAAGTTGAGATTTTTTTGATACACAAGAAATCTTGTTGACAAGAGTGACATTGTATACTAACAATACATCATTTGGACAAATATAAATCTCAAACATCAGCTGAAAGCCAATCTAATAATATAAAAATTGACCATTCACATCTTTGATTACATGCTCTCCACACCACTCTCTCTTCCAGTATTCAATAGAATTGAGTGATTCAAAACCAAAAGGAAGCATATTTATGTCGTAATGGTTTCATAGACTTTACCAACAAAACCAAAAGGAAGTATATTTATGTCATAAGGGTTTCTGTCTACTTCTTTAGCGGCTCCATTGCTCCCCTTCACCAACAAAACCAAAGTAGTCTAAAAATGGCCTCGCCTCAAAACCAAAGCCACCTCGCCTCAAACTTGCCCTTGCCTCCATTCGTCGACATTACGTCTAGTAGCGTCGACATTGCCTCAAACTTGCCCTTGGTTCATTTTGTATAGCAAATGAGAAAAGTTTTCCTTTTTTTTTTCTCTCTTATATCACATTAGCATCGCAATTGCAATGTTGTCAGGCTATAATTGAAAAAATCCAAAAACATATTGCATTTGCCTGCTATCGCAAATTGACCCCTAATGTATTAGTGCCTAAGTATTTTTTGAATTAATGATCGCATTTTGTACATTTATCACTACGGGACATGTTTTTGTTGTTATTGCACCTAAAGAAAATGAAGAAGGGACATTATTATTTGTGTCATTGTGTCCAAGCCAAACAAAAATTGGATCACTCAGTTATAGATGGTGAAGGTTTAGAGTACCATATCGGTGCAGTAGTTGTAACCGACACATGGTTTAGAAGATATTCTATGAAGAACCCTAACTTGTGGTTATTCGAGGATTGAAAAACATAAAGAAAGATTATTCATTATTCAAATCTAGTTGTTGCATCAAATGTCCACTTGATAAAATATGGTGGAAAACCACATAATAAGACTCTTTGGAAAGTTCGCAAGTTAGACCATGAGGCAATAGTTGAGACATTAAAATGTAGAGCAAATCTAGTTGGTTCATTAGATTGAATAGGGAGAGAGGGAGAGAGAGAAAGAGTGATGCTATGTCACCTTGAATCATTGATGCAAGTGGCAGGGTACTAATAATGAAAGCTGGGAGAGTACAACCTGTTGAGATAATGGGTGTTGCACACATTGCATAATGCTATTATATTGTATTATTTTATTTTATTATGTAATGTTGCACCTAGATGGATGTGCAATATGTAAAGATTCCTATGGGATATACTTGATGAGTTGTATTATAATATTGTGATAATATTTCATGTAATTATTTAATATTGGGAAAAATAATTAAAAATTTCAATATTAAATGTGGGGTCAAGGGGTTAGGTAGCACATAGTTTTAGCACATGGTTTATGTAATACTAATTGGTGTTTTTGTGAGAATTGCTACTATATAAGCAGCCACAAGGGTAGTTGTTGGGTGCGTGAAGAAGAAGGCAAAAAAGGCAAGAGTCAAGTGGGACAAGGCTTGACAAGTTAGCCGAGGGAGCATTTGTGAAGGTTGGAAGCATGGCATGGGATGTGTGGATTCATGCTTGTTCACATGGATTTTTCAGTTGTGGCTATGGCTTTGAAGGCTTCCATGGTTGTATTGCAATGGTGTTTTCATTGAATAATACATGGTGATGGATGCTTTTGGAGGCTGGGGTTTTCCCTCAATGAGGGTTTCTTAGGGTATATCTTGTGTCACATTTTTTGTAAGTATGTTGTTTATTCTCTTACATGTGGATTTTAATTGCATATTTATTTAAGATCTATTATGGGTTATGTAAAAATAGTTATATTCTTTGTTGTTGAGTTTCCTTACAATTGGTATCAGAGCTATGGTTGTGTTGTTGTAACCCTAGATTGAATCCATGGGAATGCATGAGAGGATAAAAGAAAGGGCAAGATATATGAGTGATTTATTGTATATCTGAGGGTTTTGGTTTGCTGTTATGATCGGATGTTAAAAGATTTGGGCATGTGAAATTTTTGGACAAAAGGATTTTTTAGATGTTTCATTTAAATGATTGTTTTAGGGGGAGCTTGCATAAATGACCTCTTGGATAAAAACAAACCTCACCATTGGATCTAGGTTGATGTTTGCATAAATTTTGATGTATAGTATACCCTAGTTTGGCCATGTTTAGAGGAAATGCAAAAGTTTTTTAGTTTTAGCCCGTGATGGCCATCAAATTTAATCTTGTCAGAATTTTTGTCACAAAAAAAAAACAATCGTAGTGAAAATGGTAAAAAGACTGTCTTAGTAAAACAACCATAACTTTATCTTAGGACATCAGTTTTTAGACTTCTTATAGGTGTTGAAAAGCTAATGCAGAGCACTACAACTTGGTGTAGGTTTGGTTCTATTATTTTGACATTTTATCAAGTTTTAAGAGCCAAAAGTCAGATGTTATTTATTTAAAACATGGATTAGGGCATAACTTGGGCATACAGAGTTGAATTTTGGACTTTGAGTAGTCAACGGAAAGCTTTTGAAGAGCTCTACACATTGGCTCAAATTTGGTTTAGTTTTGCTATAATTTATTTAGTGATATATTAATCTAAATAGTTTATAATATTTATTGACCATGGTAGCATTGTGAGCTTATGACATTGTATGTTTGGAGGTTTAAGATTTGATGTTGTTGTATACTCAGTTCATATTTTAGATTGGTCTCATGATGATATGGTTATTAGTATTTGGTTTGGATATGTATGATGACTTGTTGGATCTACAAGTTGTGCAGTGTTGTAAGCGATCTATACTTATAGGTTGCATTTATGGCTTGGATATGGGTTGTCTTTACCCATTAATCTTTTATTATTGATGCATATTTAGATTGGTGGCTTGAATTTGGGTTGTCTATGCCCTAAGTCACATGATTTGCTGATTTTTCTTCATGTAAAAGAGATGAATTGTTGTTACTAGGTACAATCATGGAGGAGAATTATGGTTGACTATTTTATGCTAATAGGTTGGACATATTGAGAGCTAGATGCTCGGTTCATGGATATGATCATGGTGCCATAGATTTTGGCATGACATGATTAGATATACAGGTACATCTTTGATGGTCACTGGTTTAAATTCCTAATTTGGTTATGGTGGTATATCTTCTTGGTTGAGGATCATGATTATTTGATTTCTTTTGAGGAGCTCATGATGCACACTTTGAGTCTTTTGATGGTTTGATGCCTTGGTTGATTCTCATGGTTAGAGGATGGTTTTTCATCATGATGTTATGGATAGCTTGGATATGTGGTTTAGTGGGAGCTTGTGACAGTGATGGGGTGATAGTGCAAGATTAGTTCCTGGTAAGATTTGTATCTTCTTCGTTTGGAGATCTTGTTTTCACTTGGTATTGACATTTTGGTTGTTTGAGTGTAGACTTGGAGGATCTTCATGTAGGAGATGGATTTTATGATGCCATAAGTGACTTGGTACCATGGTTGAGTGGGATTTATTGGCATTGATATATTTATTGAGTGTTTATAGATGTTGAAGATTTGTCTTAGATCCTTTTGATACAGAAGCATCTTTGACATTTGCATGGTGCATTTGGTTATCTTCATGGTGTGTGAAGATGGTTAGATCTTGAGGACTCATGGAGTTCTTGGTTATCTTCATGGTTTGTGGAGATGGTTTTCTTCATGGTGTATGGAGATGGTTGCATCTTGAGGACTTACAAGGTTCTTGGTAAAGGTGTGGTTTATGCTTTCATTTGTCATGTTAGCGTTGGTGTGAGGATGGTTTCATTTTTATGTCATGATATATTCTTGATATGCATTTAGAGTTTTGACATGTTATAATATGTTCATATGGAGCATTTTATCTCTTTGGTTGAGATGGTTTAGATCATGTTGTCATGTTTATGTTCCTGAGGCCATGGTTGAAAATTTGACATTGAACTTGGTTTAGTTTCTTAGTATTGAGTACACTAATCATAAGCTAGATACTTCATGATATTGCTATGTTATATTTGGAGTTGGCATGGATTGATTATTTATAGGTGCTCATGGATACTTAAAGATGGTGGTGATGTTGATTTCTCTTCGATTAGAGAAGTATTTCTTGGAATAGTTGATGATTTCAATAGGAAGTCTGAGGGGCAGTCACTTGATATGGACTTGAGAGGAGATAGTTCTTACATGAGTCTTGGTTGGAGACTTGGATATCTTGATGAGCATTCTCACTCCTCACTCTTGGTTTACTCAAAAGTTTGCTACTTGAGAGGTATAGCCCATTGTTTCTCTTAGGTGCATTTTATTTATGCTTTTTTATATGGATATGGATCTTGAGCTATGGTAAATGAGTTAGTTATGGAGGGTTCATTTGAGAGATGGTTTAGTATTGGTTATCTCTATGTGCATACATTGTTATGCTAGTTAAGTTTGAGAGATGGTTTTATATTGGGCATATTCCTTGTTTAAGAATGGTTTTATAAGTTCAATCTTCTTGTGAGAGGCTTACATCCATGATTAATTATATGGTATGGTTTGGGTGTTGTTGTGGCTTCTTGTTGGGGTTTTATGGAGGAGATCATACTAGCATAGTTTACATCTAGAGGTGTGTGTAGAAGGACATGATACAGGTTATGATTTGCATGGTTTCTCTTTGGTTTTGGTTATCTTCCTGGATGTTTAGTTTCACTAACATTAGATTTGAGATTGGTTAGAAATTGTGATTGCTAGTTTGTGCTCATGTATGTCATGTGAGAGATGACATGGTTATTCCTTTATTTCTTTCCTCTTTTGGTTGTGGGGAACTTGAGAGAGTGTTGGAGACTTGTTATGCAAGTTGTTCTTGCAGGATATCAGTTTATACATTGTGGATGTCTTTGAGACTACATGGATTCACTTCTTTGAGATGTTGTGAGCGAATCGGTTATAGATTTGACATTATCTTTTGTAGTGGGAGCTTCTTGGTATATATGTGGTAGATATTACTCTTGAGGCTTGTAATTCCAAGTTAGAGATTGGATATGCCAGTGATGTGAGATTCACTTGTTATACCTTTGGAGTTATGGATAGTTGGATGGGTTTGACACTGGTTGTGGGTGCTATTTCAGCTATGGATATATTTGACAAGTATGGATATATGTGATTACCTTTGGATCAAGTTTTTTTTGTTCTTGGAATTTTAGTTGGTATAAGATTTTATGATCTTCTAATGCGATAGGTTGGGTAGTTTTCTCTTTGGGTGGCTTCTATGTATGTCTAGTGGCAGTGGCATAATAGGAGGTGAGATCATTCATGTTTGAGATGTTGGGTACTTTGATTTTTTTGTGAGTACTAGGATGGAGCACATGGTGTAATTTGATCCATGATGGTGGATGTGCTAGGAGGGATTGTTCCTTGTTCATTTATGTGGCTACATATTGACCCTATGCAATGTATACAACAAGTGGGAGATTGTTGAGATAATGGGTGTTGTACACCTTGCATAATATTGTTATATTGTATTATTTTATTTTATTATGTAATGTTGCACCTAGATGGACATGCAACATGTAAAGATTCCCATGAGATATACTCAATGAGTTGTATTGTAATATTGTGATAATATTTCATGTAATTATTTAATATTGGGGAAAAGAATTTAAAGTTCCAATATTAAATGTGGGGTCAAGGGGTTAGGTAGCACATGGTTTATGTAATACCACTTGGTAATTTTGTGGGACTTGCTACTATATAAGCATCCATAAAGGTAGTTGTTGGGTGTGTGAAGAAAAAGGCAAAAAAGGTAAGAGTTGAGTGGGACAAGGCTTGACAGGTTAGCCAAGGGAGCATTTGTGAAGGTTGGAAGCATGGCATGAGATGTGTGGATTCATGCTTGTTCACATAGATTTATCAATTGTGGCTATGGCTTTGAAAGCTTCCATGGTTGTATTACAATGGTGTTTTTGTTGAATAATACATGGTGTTGGATGCTGTTAGAGGCTGGGTTTCTCCCTCAATGAGGGTTTCCCAAGGTATATCTTGTGTCATATTTTTTGTGGGTATGTTGTCTATTCTCTTGCATGTGGATTTTAATTGCATATTTATTTTAGATATATTATGGGTTATGTGGAAATAGTTATATTCTTTGTTGCAAGTTTCTTTACACAACCCATAAGGACGCCTAAACAAAGTTTGAAAGCCCAAACAAGGCCCAAAACCCCGCACTTGGACCTTGACAACAATAAAGGCTTAACATATGAAACCTACTCTAGACATGGAACTATGAACATAGATTTAAGGCATGTTGTTTCTACATCAGCAGGGGCATATGGACTGAATTTGAAGGCCTCAAAATGAGAAAAAGACATAGTTCCTTCATTAACCTCTTGGATTCCTAATAGTCCAAGAAGCAAGGTTATGGCCTACAACTTAGTAAATTTTGAATGGAAGCAAAAACTAACCATCGAGACACCTCCTACTCTTGATATACTATAGGATTCCAAAGTGTTGACATTGCATACACAAAAATGTTGCATTAACTTGTAGGGACAACAATTAAGGCTAAAGGGCTAATTTGGCCACTATTGCAAAGGAAGTACTATTTAGACACATGCTAGAACCACCAAACCAATTGGACATGATGAGAACATAGTGGTACAGACTAGTGAAGATTTATATTAATAAAACTCTGATTTTTTTTCATTTTCTCTATTTTTATGAGTTGTATATTGGATTTGTACGGATTGGGAAAGGTGATCAATTGACATGATTGGATAACTTGATGAACTAGGATTCATTTGATTTTGATTTGAAGGTTTAATCTTTTCATTTGATCATGTTATTGCATTTCTTATACAAGTTACTTGTTTGGGCCTAAATTCAAGGGTTTTGTCAAACATGTGCCTCTAACATGCAATCTCACAGTTGGAATTTGATGCCATTTGGGAGGATGCAAGTTAGGGAAGTGTACTTTGATATGGCAGAGTTTTAGATTTGGAGGAGTTAGGTTACTATTTTTACTAGCAGGCCCTAGTTTGAACATCTCCAAGTGTTTAGCCTGGAAGTAAAGAAGAAGTGGCATTTAGACTTCCAACCTGATTGTTTGAATCTAAGTGAAAGATGAAATGGAGTTGTAGGAAGGAGAAGAAGAGTTCCACAAGGTTGAGTTGATCCTATGAACCTATTTTGAAGCATGTGCTTTGGAAACCTTGCCTAATTAGGCCTATTAGGTTTGCAAACCAAAGTGGAGTCTAGACATGTTGGAATAGAGTAAGCCCGTGATCCTTTGGAGTCTTCAAGAACTAGGTAAAGGGTATTTGAAAAGGTGGTAAGTTGGCATTGTCCTTTGGAAATTTTGGAAGTTTGCCAATGAAAACTAAAATTTGACCTACTAGGATTTCTAGGCCTGATTTGGGAAATTGATCCCTTCGGGATGTTAGGACCCTAAAAGTGGATGAATCCTAGTGGTATAAGCCTAGTGATGCTAATCCTAGCCTAAGTTTGAAGTTTTGAAACTTGGTTGCATATTTTTCCTTATTTGGCCTAGTTGAGGGAGATTGGATCCAAGTTTGCCAAGAGCCCTAGAAAGGGGGAAAGACCTTACGAAAGTGGAGTGCATTTGGAGAGAGATAGGTTAGCATTTGGTAAAGGTTGGTAAACCAAATTAGCATCTTGTAGTGGGTTGGGTGCTATTAAACACCTAGGAGGTAATTGGTAGAAGAAGGCTATGATCTCTACATTAGAAGGTCTTCCCCAACTAATCCAACCAAATTTGAAAGGTTGTGACTATTGGGGGAATGCTTACAAACAATTTTTCTTAGTTCATTGAGTTCATTTCCACAACCCCATTTCCTACTAGTTGCTTGTAAACCAGTCATGGGACATGTTTGGGAACTTAAAATTTCCATTTAAACTAAAGTCTCCATTTAAAGGTGGCAATGAGCTTTTTGTTGTTTTGTTAAGATCATTAATATATTTTGATGAGAACTTTGAGGGATCATGCCCAGCTTGAGTATCCTGGCTTCCCAAGTCTAGTAAATGCAAGGCCATTGATGAATAGGCATTTCTAATTGAAACATTTGTGGTGTTCGAATGAAGTATGTAACCAAATTCTTTGCCTACTAATGAGCCAATTTGAGGCTTCACTTTACATTGCTTTGTGGACAATTCTATAGTACTTGTTACTTCTGTATCTGAAAAATTTGTGTCTGTGTACATGTGCACTCTTTCCCAATAGCTTTAGGTTTTGTCTCTTCATCCTAAGTAATTGGCATACCCTAGATGGCACTAAGATAATCATTTTCTTCTGAAATGTCCTTTTCTCTTAGATTAATCTCTCTATTTAGCAAGTTTTCTATATCTTCCTTTGTATATTTAATAGATGTAGTTGGTATCCAATTGCTTATTCATTGTCTTTCAATATTCATGGGAAACTAAGGTATTTTTTTACTTAATAGGTCCTAGGAATCTTAACTAGGGTCCTAGATGGACCCATTTGACCTAAATATGTAAAGAGCAAAAATTGCTCAAAAGTTGCACCAATGTTGCTCAAAAAATTGCTCGAGTAACTTTTGCAATTTTTGCAAAAAAATTGCATATGGGAGTTTGGGAAGTTGTAACTATCCATGCTTGGGTATATGAGCATGGGAAACATTTTTTCAAAGGTTAGAAGGTTTCTAGTTAGATTTTCATTTTCAAGCAACTTTTACAACTTTTGCAATTTTGCACAAAAAGTGCAACTAAGGAAAAGTTTAGTAAATTTCACTTCTAGGACTTGGAAAAGCTTCCAAACTATTAAAAACAACTAAAAACATCTAATCCTAGGCTACCTTGATCAAAAACTCAAAAAGACCCAATTTGGCCTAATTAGCAAATTTTGCTCATATCTTGCACAAAGTGGCCTAGGCATACATATCTTGCTCATATTTCTCTCACTGTTCATTGTGGGATTGAACTGTCTATTTTGTTAGATCCAAGTGGCTAGGTAAATCCTATCCCCAAGCTCATCCCATCCTATTGAGTGCTCAAACATTCTCAGGCATGCTGAATTGAAATGTCCCTAAGAGTCACTAAATGCCATAGGGCAATGATCTTTGATGGGGCATATCTCAGAAATCATGCAAGGTATGGATGTGATTCTAGTTGCTATAGGACTATGTGTAGAGAACTACAATAACATCTCTCACTTTTTGGAGATCTTACTTTGTTTTGATTTTGCAATGCTATTTCGGGTGATGCTAAAACTCATAGTGTTGGCTAGTACAAAGTTGCCAATTGCCAAATCTCCCTCACCGTTCATTGTAGGATCAAATTGTCTATTTCATTAGCTCCAAGCGACTAGGTAAATCCTAGCCCCAATCTCATCCCATCGCATTGAGTTCTCGAACATTCTCGGGCACGCTGAACCGAACATCCCTAAGAGTCACGAAATGCCATAGGGCAATGATCTTTGACTAGGCATATCTCAGAGCTCATGTGAGGTATGGATGTGATTCTAGGTGTTATAGGACCATGTTGCAGAGATCTACAATAACCTCTCTCCCTTTTTGGAGATCTTACTCCATTTTCATTTTGCAATGCCATCTCGGGTGATGTGAAAACTTGTAGTGTTGGCCAGTACAAAGTTGCCAACTGCCAAATCTCCCTCACCGTTCACCATGGGATCAAATTGTTTATTCCATTAGCTCTAGATGGCCAAGTAAACTCTAGCCCCAAGATCATCCCATCCTATTGAGTGCTTGAACATTCTCGAGCATGTCGAACTAAAATGTCCCTAAGGGTCACTAAATGCCACAGGGCAGTGATCTTTGATAGGACATATCTCAGAGCTCGTGCAAGGTATGTATGCAATTCTAGGTGCTATAAGACCATGTTGCAAAGACCTACAATTACCTCTCTCTCTCTTTTCAGAGATCTTACTCCATTTTGATTTTGCAATGCCATCTTGGGTGATGCTGAAACTTCTAGTGTTGGCTAGTACAAAGTTGCCAACTACCAAATCTCCCTCATCGTTCGTCATGGGATTAAACTATCTATTCTATTAGCTTTGAGTGGTTGGGTAAACCCTAGCCTCAAGCTCATCCTATCCTATTGAGTGCTCAAACATTCTTGAGCATGCCAAACCGAAATGTCCCTAAGAGTCATTGAATGCCATAGAGCAGTGATCTTTGATGGGGCATATCTTGGAGCTCATGTGAGGTATGGATGCAATTCTAGGTGTTGTAGGACCGTATTGTAGAGACCTACAATAACCTCTCTTTCTTTTTGGAGATCTTACTCCATTTTGATTTTGTGACGCCATCTTGGGTGATGTTGAAACTCATAGTGTTGGCCAATACAAAATTACCAACTTCCAAATCTCCCTCACCATTCATCGTGGGATTGAACTATCTATTTTGTTAGCTTTGCGTGGCCAGGTAAACTCTAGCCCCAAGCTTGTCCTATCTTGTTGAGTGCTTGAACATTCTTGAGCATGCCAAACTGAAACGTCCCTAAGAGTCACCAAATGCCATAGGGTAGCAATCTTTGACAGGGCATATCTCAGAGCTCATGCAAGGTATGGATGTAATTCTAGGTGCTATAGGACCATGTTGCAGATACCTACAATAATCTCTCTCTCTCTCTCTCTTTTATGAGATCTTACTCCATTTTGATTTTGCGATGCCATCTTGGGTGATGGTGAAACTCGTAGTATTGGCTAGTACAAAGTTGCCAACTGCCAAATCTCACTCATCGTTCGTTGTGGGATCAAACTGTCTATTCTGTTAGCTCCAAATATGGGGATGGGGGTACTTGGCATACTTAGGGTACAAGTACGTGTATGGGTACAAATATTTTTTATAATAATGGATAGGGGTACTTGGGTATGTCAAACTTTATTTTCAATTATACTTTGATATTTATAAAAAAACTTGAATTTATGAGTCATGAAAATGATTTATCAAATCAAGAATAGTGATAAAGTTTGCAAATATAATGTATTCTTTTCAGTTTTAGATTTGTTATATGTTTGTAATAATAATTTATGATAAATGTTTAGATGCATAACATAGAAGGCAGACTTTAAATATGAACAAGAAGATCATAAATCATATTACAATGACATATTACAAATGATAAATTTTTGGCTTTAATAGTGATAAAGTTTATTGTTGATCAATATTGTATCAAACTTTCAAACTAATTAGGTATTGAATTAAGCTTGATAAACAAATAACAGAGAAGGATGACTTTAAACATGAACAAGATCATAAATTATGTGACGATGACATATTGGAAATGATAAACTTATGCTTGAATAGTGATAAAGTTTATTGTTAATCAATATTCTATCAAAGTTTCGAACTAATTAGGTATTGACTTAAGCTTGATAAACAACAAGTTGATACACAAACAAAAAACTAAAAATAATAATAATTAGAAATCTCAATCAAGGTCCTTAGCTATGATGCTCTCCATCGAGTACTTGGTACTTGGGATATGCGTACCTGGTACTTGGGTACGTGGGTACAAGTACCCATGCAACCTTGATAATGTATTATGATAACCAATAATGTCATACATGAATGGACATATAATATATTATGATAACCAATAATGTCATACATGAATGAACCTATAATATATTATGATAACCAATAATGTCATACGTCAACAAACATATAATATATTATGATAATCAATAATGTCATACATGAACAAACATATAATATAAAATGATAACCAATAATTCATACATTAACAAACACATAATATATTATGAAAACTAATAATGTCATACATGAAAAAACATATCATATATTAACCAATAATGTCATAAGTCTAATAATGTCATGCATCAAATATATGTCATAAATCAAATATAAAATGTCATATATACATCAAATGTATATCGAATATGTCCACTAACATAAAATCCAACATATATGTCCATTGATGCCTATAAATGTGTGTCTATCAACTATATTTTCTCCTTCCCATGAGGGGAAGGAAACAAATCCCTAGAGGTCTTTGGTTATCATGTGGAGGGAGATGATGGGGATGATGGGGTCTTCCTCACACACTCACTTGTCCTCTTGTTTAGGCTCTTCTCTAACTCAAGTTGATACAAACAAAGTAGATATGAATCAATAAATATTATACATTGGAATCAAATATATGTACGCACAAAATTATTTATTTATTATCACCATCAAGTAGTCACTCTGTACGTCCACCTCAAAGGCTCATGGACGATTGGTTGTAATAAGTTCCTAAAATAATTCAATCAATATAATCACTTATAAATAATATTATAAATTTTGGTACTAACTATTATAAAAAACAACTAAAACTAAAAAAATTCTTTTGTACTTCAATCAATGGCTTTGAACTAGCCATCATTGCAGCAACTCCACGATTGATGGACTGCCAAAGATGAGGAGTCTCAGATGTCAAGAGCTACATGTCATACAATACAAGTTACATGTAACATGAAACATGAAATAGATATAATCAAATGAATTAAATTAACATGAAACAAATGTACCTCTACGAAGCTTGTATCACATCTAGGCTCATAGTCCCTAGTGAATGTCGATGGTCCAGTAGAGAACTGATGCACATGCATAATTTTTTTTGTCAATCCTTCATATGATTACTTAAAAAATATATGTATTAATTTAAATGATTAAATTGATACATACCTCTAGACTCGTTGACAAGACAAAAAATGGGGTTGGGGGATCTCTACTAGGGCTACCAACACTTTGACCCTAAATTTTGAACAATGTCAATACATGCTAATTAATTAGTCATTCACTATACATATGAAATGTAATCAAATTAGTTTATTATAATTGTAATTTACCTATGTGTCAATGCCAAATATCTCATTCAGGAACTGATCAGTGACTAGCCCATCATCCATACTATCCCCAGCATGACTGCCAAATGTGCATAAGGATCCACGTGATGTGAACATGTGCCTACGACACATAGAAGGCTCCTCCTCAACTAATGAACTCTTCCAATGAATGGGGGTCTGCATCAAAACATTAATAGTCCCTAGAGTGCTCGCCTCTACATGTTCCTTCACAACTGAAGGAATAATCACATGCTCACCTTGTGGCTTAACAATAGGTGCCCTAACTAAATTAGGGTCACAATGTGCCCCTAATCTCTCAAATGATGACACCCCACCTCTACCCTAAGATTCTAATATATCAAAATAATTGGGGATCTCCCCAAAGACAAATTTACAATACAATTTCTTTAAGAAATACATTGGAACCTCATGATTATTGCAGGGAGGGGCATCAAAGACCATCTACCATCCATCCCAAAAATTATTTCTAATACCATCATGTATGCACCAATGGATAGGGAACCTTTTAGTTGTCTCTCTAATAGTATTTTGTTCACCAAGCTTATTAAACAATGCATAAATGCTACCTTTTTCTCTTTCTTTTTTTAACATCTTGATATGATAATTTATTTGTATAATATCTTCTTTGTTCATCCCTATTAACATGTCAAATATCCAACTGACCACTAACATAAGCTGCATGGGTCATAATGGACTCAAGGGAGGATGCCAATTATGCTCTCATTGGATTGGTTTATCCACTAGCTTTCAACCTACTAATGAGTGCTTCTAATTCATTTCCCCCTCTTTGTATTTCATTTATTATATTTTTTTGTGTGTCAGGAGGAGGTCTTCCAATCAGCGTAGGTTGTGAAATTTCTTGCTCTTATTGTGGAGGGTTTTGATTCTCATCTTGTGGAGGGTTTTCATTCAGATTTTGTGGAGGATTTTGGTTTTGATCTTGTTGGGGATTTGGCTGTCCACTATCCACATTTTCTAATAAGAAACCAATTGCAATCTAAATAAATAAACAAATTTAAAGAAAAATTGAAAAAACCTACAAAACAATGCAAAAACATATAAAATAGTGCAAAAATAAGAGTAGAAAACATATGACATGATCTCGATCTCAAACTTCAGTGACAAGGAGGCATTTTGAGGAGGTCTATGGTAAAAGTCTTCAATTCCTTCAACTCATGTACGCACTATGAGGAGGAAATCTTGCAAAATGAAATAGAAATGAAATGGGTTGCAAGTTTACATCCCATTTATATATTTTTTTAGTTCTTTAAAGCATGTGCACAATATAGTGCATACGTGCTTTAGAAAACTAAAAAAAAGGGGTGTCATATTTTTAGCACCACAACTTGGTGCACACACCCCCTACATCAACCTTAGATATATATATACATAACTTCTTTTTAATAACTCTTCTAAGGAGCCCTTTGATATTTTGTTGTTAATTATAGGTCTTTATGAGGGAAGTTGAGTACACTTGGCACTATTCTTTTTCTTATTTTGAATCAGTGAACCAAGAAGTTGATGATCTTGTTTTTAATTGGCATCTTGAGTTGTAGCTTTAGTTTAAGCTTTCTCTCTTTCCTAGACATATATTCAACTACATTCTTCTTCTTTTCAACTTTTATCTTCCATATGTCTCCCTCTTTCTTTTCGTGTTTATTATTTTCATTTGGCTCCTAATATTGGATGTGAAATCAAGCCTTGCTATTAAAATGGAAACTCTATATCAAACATCCACCTTGGCTGTTTAGAATCATTGAGAGCTAGCTAATTGAGACTACTCGAATTCATACCATCATTGATTACATTATGTAGATACCTCTATTTCTTATCATATATATATATATATATATATATATATATATATATATATATATATATATATATGATACCTCGATGCAAGTTTGGTTTAAGTATGCCAATGTTATTCCTCGAGACATGTTTATGATACAAAAAAATGAATAATTTTAAGTTTAGTACAACCAAGTTTTATCATTTATATTGAGCTATTTCAGATAAAAAACAAATTAGATATGCATTGTGTGTATTCTTATTTTTGATTAGCTTAACCTTTACTTTTGATAATACAAACCTTTGATTTTACAAGAGTGAGGTCTTGAGTCACAAAGACGACTTAATGCTAGAAATAAAGTATCATCTTTGCATCAGTTGAGTGTCAACAATGAACTATTAATGGAAGGATTTTATTAATGATTAAATACCAAAGACTCACCCTAGCTAGATGGCCAATGTAAGAGGGTGAAGAGGTAAAAGGAATTCCTACAAAAATAAAGAACATAAATAAGAATTATCATGATAACTTATTTACTTAAACTTAAAGAACTTTCTAGTAAGCTCATGTTTGTCCAATTCATGATATACCTCATTGTCAAGTTGAGCGGTGGAATTAAGTACCAGGATGCTTAGTGGCTAGACAAGGTGTTCCATGTCTATTTTGGGTAGGGAGGGCCTTTCTCAAATTAGATTATGTGGAGATATTTTAAGGGTCCATGGTTGGGAGGTTAAGCCCCTGACAATGTTTCCCCTCATCACAAGATGTCAGGAGATGTACCGAACAAAGATAAAGTTATGCAATCAAATATTTTTTGGTAACATGTATTTGACTAATATGATGTTTGTACAAGTAGAAGATATGATAGATTGATTTATATCAATGATTCAATTAATTTCCTTTTAAATGAAAACAACTTTTCTTGTCAATAAAATTGGTAACCAGTTAGATCGCTTAATCTTCCAACTGAACATGGAATATATATCTATATGCAAGAGATAGTTTTATCTAATGGATTGATATTTCCCTCTTTCATTTATGTGAATTATGAAAATGATCATATCTTCTAACTGTATGTTATTACCATAGTTAGTGCTCAATAGAATGAAAAGGAATGATAGAGAAGTATTTGATGCAAATGGTATTTGTCATTAAGATAAAGTGGTATAGCTATTTGTTCCTTAAGTGGTATTTATGAACTAACCTAGTTTTTGTAGAAGCATTTGTAGATGGTTTTTAATTTTTGAATTCTACGGTATGTAGATTTTAAATTCCTTGTTAAAATTCATTGACGTTGTCTTCAATTGTTACTTATGAATTTTTTTGTTTAACTGATTGTAACCTTTAATATCATTCACTTGAATGTATCTGTTATAACTATCTTCGTATGAATATGAAGTATTAACTGTATTTCCTTGATATAATATGATGTTAGTTAAGACTAAGGAAAAGTGGATGTTACAATTGTATCCATTGAGACACACCATAAGCTCCTACTTTGTATTGTTTTCATGGTCAATGATATTGTCATCAAATGAGTCATGGTAGATTATGGTTTGAGCCTAAACCTATATACCTTAAAGTTATTAAAATTGGTCTGATATACTGAAATAGTCATAATTCAAGAGATCATCACAATTAACACCTATGAAATGTAACTCTAAGGGTACCAAATTATTTCCAATATAGATTGGCCTAGCAGTTCATGGGATAATTTTCTATGATGTTGATCTTGATCACCATTATTATCCTTCTCAATGACTGTTCAACTCATTCTATGAAGGTCATTCCCTACATACTCCATTAGTGCATCAAATTTTCGTATTGAAAGGAACTGGAATTACCATCCATGTTGATCTATAATCATTCACATACTAACATGCATTGGAGGGCTTATTCCCACATTCAAATCATTTTCCAGAGATTGACATTAGCACTTCTATTGCTAGTTCCTCAAGATCCTATTGTAATCCTAATGTAATCCCCACATCCACCATTTCCTCCATCAAGATCAATAATAGAGGTTGTGGAAAGTACACTCTATTAGATGCATTTGTAGCTAGGCTGGTCCAAGAAAACCTCAAAGCCAAGGGGTTTGGATCCAAAGTCAAAAAATTGACATTTTACAATTGGAATTTTTTGACCTTCCAGGAAATGTTAGGATTGGATGTATTCTATATGTTTTATGCAATTTGAGGACTTTTGGAGAAGAAATAAGATTTTTCTGTAAAGCTCTAGGCTTGACATACTAATGTGACAAGCCTTGGTGATAAGGGATACTAATGCACAAGAGACCTTTGAATGTGTGGAGATGGAGAATTGGTATTTTTGGAAACCTTGGAGGTGTGAAAACCCTAAACAAAAATCCTTTTGTCAGTTAAGATAGACTGATGAAGCCTTTTTGAACTATGTCCATGTGTCCATAGACACCATACCCAAACTAAACATAGTGACTCTAGTTACAACATTCTCAAAAGCTCCCAAAACTCCAAAAACACTCTTACCATATCCACTATATGAAACAAATGCACAACCGTCTTGTAACCACCAAGATCTTGCAAATGGGTCATTAGGCATAACATAAGCATACGAATTTGTTAAATGGGTGAATGAATTCCTGTCTCCTTCAAAATCACCATTACAAAGCACAAAAACTTCCTCCAACTCCTTCACTAAGCATGCTCAAACAAAATAGAAAAATTGCATAAAACCATCACACAAAGGCAACACAAGCCTTAGGAACCACCAAAAAAACAATCTTTTCTCTGATCCAAAGATGATCAACCTTGAGTGGAGTAGTTGAAGCAATCCCCAAGCTAGGCAGTGGGAGCATTGAGCCCAGTTGAAGACCAGAGGAAAGGAATGAAATCTCATCCCCTCCATAGAGCGATACCCAAAAGAATAACCACCATGAGTCTTCACACAATGCACAACACAACAAAAACATGAGTGATAGATACATCATTCAAAACACACAAATATGTGAGAACCTTGTTCTCTGAAAAGAAATATTGAATAGGTTTGGAAAAGTTGGACCTAAAGAAGACCCCGACAACAACATCATATTATAGGATTAAAACTACCACTATTATAAAAAATGTCTTATAAAAAGATAAAAAAGTGACCATTGATAAATAAAAAACTAGCTTTCATAACCTTACAATAGAAGAAATTTTTTTTTTGCATATTTTTATAGCACAAATAATAACAGTATTGAAATTCATATTTGAATTTCCAAGATATATAAATATCCAAATTAATTATGAGAAAAACATTTAAAACCAGCGTTTCATTATGAAAGATATAGGAAGAATCTTTAAGAGAATTAAAAAACACCATTTATCTGAAAAAGGTTTGAATGATTGGTAACAAGTTCAATCGAGGGTCCCTCAACCATTTTACTAGTAAAACATGATATTCACTTGTGGTTGGTCCCGTGATTATCGTTTTAGAAACTTCATGGAAATCGATTGTGATTGATTAGTGGCCCAAATAATCCAAGATGAGGTTCCTCGCTGATGCAGTGCGAAAATAAAAAATAAAGCGAAGATGAAGGGCAAGTCAAGTCTTCGCCCACTAAATAATGCCAAATGAGACTAGACTAAAGTGGTGTAGTTGTGACGTCATCTATATGACATAATAATTCCTTCTATGTATGTAGTCACCGACGGCAATGATTAGGTTTATAAGAGACATATGTTTTAAGCGAGAGATTCCTCCATTTTCCTTGAGCTATTTTTTTCCCCCATTAAATCATTTATAGTAAACATCTGAAATATTGTATCCTGGCTTCCCAAGTCTAGTAAATGCAAGGCCATTGATGAATAGGCATTTCTAATTGAAACATTTGTGGTGTTGGAATGAAGTGTGTAACCAAATTCTTTGCCTACTAATGAGCCAATTTGAGGTTTCACTTTACATTGCTTTGTGGACAATTCTATAGTACTTGTTACTTCTGTATCTGAAAAATTTTGTGTCTGTGTACATGTGCACTCTTTCCCAATAGCTTTAGGTTTTGTCTCTTCATCCTAAGTAATTGGCATACCCTAGATGGCACTAAGATAATCATTTTCTTCTGAAATGTCCTTTTCTCTTAGATTAATCTCTCTATTTAGCAAGTTTTCTATATCTTCCTTTGTATATTTAATAGATGTAGTTGGTATCCAATTGCTTATTCATTGTCTTTCAATATTCATGGGAAACTAAGGTATTTTTTTACTTAATAGGTCCTAGGAATCTTAACTAGGGTCCTAGATGGACCCATTTGACCTAAATATGTAAAGAGCAAAAATTGCTCAAAAGTTGCACCAATGTTGCTCAAAAAATTGCTCGAGTAACTTTTGCAATTTTTGCAAAAAATTTGCATATGGGAGTTTGGGAAGTTGTAATTATCCATGCTTGGGTATATGAGCATGGGAAACATTTTTTCGAAGGTTAGAAGGTTTCTAGTTAGATTTTCATTTTCAAGCAACTTTTACAACTTTTGCAATTTTCCACAAAAAGTGCAACTAAGGAAAAGTTTAGTAAATTTCACTTCTAGGACTTGGAAAAGCTTCCAAACTATTAAAAACAACTAAAAACATCTAATCCTAGGCTACCTTGATCAAAAACTCAAAAAGACCCAATTTGGCCTAATTAGCAAATTTTGCTCATATCTTGCACAAAGTGACCTAGGCATACATATCTTGCTCATATTTCTCTCACTGTTCATTGTGAGATTGAACTGTCTATTTTGTTAGATCCAAGTGGCTAGGTAAATCCTATCCCCAAGCTCATCCCATCCTATTGAGTGCTCAAACATTCTCAGGCATGCTGAATTGAAATGTCCCTAAGAGTCACTAAATGCCATAGGGCAATGATCTTTGATGGGGCATATCTCAGAGCTCATGCAAGGTATGGATGTGATTCTAGTTGCTATAGGACTATGTGTAGAGAACTACAATAACATCTCTCGCTTTTTGGAGATCTTACTTTGTTTTGATTTTGTGATGCTATTTCGGGTGATGCTAAAACTCATAGTGTTGGCTAGTACAAAGTTGCCAATTGCCAAATCTCCCTCACCATTCATTGTAGGATCAAATTGTCTATTTCATTAGCTCCAAGCGGCCAGGTAAATCCTAGCCCCAATCTCATCCCATCACATTGAGTTCTCGAACATTCTCGGGCATGCTGAACCGAACATCCCTAAGAGTCACTAAATGCCATAGGGCAATGATCTTTGACTAGGCATATCTTAGAGCTCATGTGAGGTATGGATGTGATTCTAGGTGTTATAGGACCATGTTGCAGAGATCTACAATAACCTCTCTCCCTTTTTGGAGATCTTACTCCATTTTCATTTTGCGAT